>MU968411.1:79057439-79691897 GCA_034641835.2 Pinus albicaulis
GGAAACCAGCTCCAAAAATAGAAGAAAAGAGATATCAACGCCTTAGAAATAAGCCACTTCGAGGAGGAAACCTCCAATACATTACATGAATGAACAATTCTTAGATGATACAATTTACAAAACCTCCTTTCTATATGATGTGGCCATAATGTAATTCTAGCTGACCTAAAAATAATAATTTAAGGGCACAATAATAACAAAATGGGGGTTACAAGGGTACAATAATAACAATAAGGGGGTTACACTAATAAAAATAAGGGACTATACTAGTAATATAGGGACCTAACATGTCCCTCTCCTTCAAAAAAGTGTTGTCCTCAACACTTGAGTAGCTCTAGGTGCTTTTGTATAAACTTCTCATCCTCCCATGTAGAATCTTTAGTGGGTAAGTTCTTCCACTTGATGAGATACTCTGAAATTGATCGATTCCGTAGCTGTCGAGTTCTTGTTTCCGTGACCGCTTCAGGTTCCAATATGATTTTTTCTTCCTCATCAAGTTCTGGAAATATTGTTTGAACTGGAAGATTTTCACCTATAACCTTCTTTAAGCATGAAACATGGAAAACTGGATGCACTCGCAAAGAAGCAGGAAGCTCCAATTTGTATGCCATAGTACCAATCTTTTGCAACACCTTGTAAGGACCATAGTACTCTGGCGATAATTTATTATCCTTCTTAGCTTGCTTGAGGGACATTTGTTTATATGGTTGTAGCCGTAAAAATACCCAATCTCCTACATCAAAACTTCTCTCGCTGCGATGTTGATCTACCTGTTGTTTCATTCGATTTTGTGCCAAATTCAGGTTATCTTTTAAGAGTTGGAGAACTTCTTGCTGATGCTCGATGTGATCTTCCACTGCTTGAACCTTCGAATTTTCCCTTAAAGATGATGTGATGGATGGTGGATGATATCCATAAAGTGCCATAAATGGGGGCATTTTTGCTGCAGTATGGAAGGAAGTGTTATACCACCATTCAGCAAGAGGTAACCACTTGACCCATTGTGTTTGTTTATCAGATACAAAACAACGAAGAGATCCTTCCAAACATTTATTTACTATCTCAGTTTGACCATCAGATTGAGGATGATAAGATGAGCTATGAGCTAATTGAGTACCCAAACAAGAAAATAACTCCGTCCAAAAATTTCCAGTAAAAATGGGATCTTTGTCGCTCACAATAACCCTTGCGTTTCCATGTAGCTTTTGAATTGTGTCCATAAATGTAGTAGCAACTGTACTTGCTTAAATGGATGAGATAATGCACAAAAGTGTGCATACTTGGTAAGTCTATCAACTACCACCATGATGACACTCTTTCCTTCGGACTTAGGTAAACCTGTGATAAAATCCATTGAAATCTCCTCCCAACGTTGACTTGGGATGGATAAAGGTTGTAGAAGTCCTGGGGTCTTAATTGTTTCCACTTTATTCTGCTGGCAAACCAAACATTCCGCCACAAACTTTCGAATATCAGATTTAAGGCCATCCCAAAAAAAATTCTTTCTTCACCCTGTGGTAATTTTTTAAAAATCCTGAGTGTCCTCCTAAAGGAGAAGTGTGCAATTCCAGAAGAATCTTTTGTTTTAGTTGGGAATTCTTACAAAGATATAAGCGATCTTTGTACCATAAGGAATCATTCTTCCAACTAAATGTATCAGATGTACTAGGATCTTGCTGCAACTTTTGAATGAGTATCCATACATCTTTGTCCTTCTTCCATTCATCTCTTGCTTCAGTTATCCAATCTGGTTGGATAATAGAAATGGCACAAAGCAATGCTTCCACCTCTTCATTCTTTCTTGAGAGTGCATCTGCAACAACATTAAGCTTTCCTTTTTTGTAGATTATTTCAAAGTCATAACCCAACATCTTTGTGACCCATTTTTGCTGCTCTTCTGAAGATAGTCTTTGTTCCAAAAAGTGTTTAAGACTATCATGATAAATTTTTACCTTGAAGTGTCTTCCCATTAGGTAAGTTCGCCATTTCTTTAGTGCATGCAGTATTGCTAACATTTCCTTCTCATAAATAGGTTTCCGTAAATACTTTCCTTTGATTGGACGACTTTCAAAAGCAATGGGTCTTCCTTCCTGCATTAAAACAGCACCAATTCCATTTCCTGAGGCATCACATTCCACAATAAAGGTTTTTGTGAAGTCTGGCGTAGCTAAGACAGGCGCTAGGCACATTGCCTCTTTAAGATGTTCAAAGGCCTTAGTTGCTTCAGGAGTCCATGAAAATGCATCTTTCTTCAATAATGTTGTTAGAGGTGCTGCTATTCTCCCATAATTCTTAACAAACTTGCGATAATACCCCGTTAACCCGAGAAATCCTCGCAACTGATTTATGGTTGTGGGGACTTTCCATTCCTTAATGGCTTTAATTTTGTTAGGGTCTACCTTAACACCCTCGTGAGATACAATATGACCCAAATATTCCACCTCTTGTACTCCAAAGAAACATTTTGATGTTTTTGCATATAATTGTTTCTCCTGCAATAGTTTGAGCACCCTGTCAACATGTTGAACATGATCCTTCCAAGACCTGTTGTAGATTAGTATATCATCAAAAAATACTAGCACAAATTTTCTAAGGAAGGGTTTGAAAATGAATTCATCAACCCTTGAAATGTAGAAGGTGCATTGGTAAGGCCAAAAGGCATGACCAAAAATTCATAATGACCCTCATGAGTTCAAAATGTTGTTTTTGGAATATCTTCAGTCTTCATTCTAATTTGATGATATCCTGAATGAAGATCCAACTTGGTAAAATAAATTGCTCCATGTAATTCATCCAATAATTCATCAATCATAGGAATGGGAAATTTATCTTTAATGGTGAGCTTATTGAGCTCCCTATAATCCAGACACATTCACCATGATCCATCCTTCTTGTGTCCCAATACTACAAGAGCAGAGAAAGAACTTTGACTAGGTTGAATTATACCCGCCTCTAACATTTCTGCAATCATACGTTCAATTTCGCTCTTTTGGACACAAGGATATCTATAAGGCCTGATGTTTGGAGGAACACTTCCTGGAATCAAATGAATAGCATGATCATGATCACGAATAGGTGGGAGTCCTTTGGGAGTTTCAAACACCTTGGAATGATTGTCCAAGACTTGTTGAAGATTTGCAGAAATAGATGATTTTGATGTTGGAACTTCTAGTGAGCATAATTGTGCAATTACGCCTCGTTGTTCTTTCTTTAGAAGCTTTGTCATGACATTAGAACTTATTATATTTCTTGGCTTCCCCGCAATACCCCGCAATTCGACTTCCTTTCCTTTTGAAAAAAATTTCAAGAAAAGTTCTTGAAAATTAAAAGCTACTGTCCGCAAAGATTGTAACCATTGTACTCCTAGTACAACATCAGCACCTCCCATAGGAATGGAAAGCATTGGACTAGTCAATACATATTCCCCCATGGTTAGCTTTATATTATGGCATTTTCCATAACAATTTATAGTTCCTCCATTTGCAACCATCACTTGACATTCTGGTGCTGGGTATAGAAAACAATTTAATTCCTTGGCTACCTTACAATGAATAAAATTATGGGTGCTACCTGAATCAATCAACACTATTACCTTTTTCTTCTTGATATGTCCTTCTATTTTGAGAGTTTGAGGAGTGGTAATTCCTGCCCGTGCATTACACGATATGGTCGGATTCATTTCTTCCTCTTCTAGGGCTAGTTCCTGGTGTATATCCTCTTCTTGTTCATTTTCTTCTTCCTCTTCATAATCTATGTAAAATAATTTCTTCTCAGCACACTTATGACCTTTAGTGTATTTTCTATCACAATTGTAGCAAATCCCTTTTGCTCTTTTTTCTTCCAATTTTTGTGGTGTCAACCTAGTAGGTTATGGAAATCTAGGCGTAGCAACACTTCCTTCTTTATAGAATTGAGTGGCAGGCTTCCTTGTCGCCATTATTTTACATTCAAATTTTCTTACCAACCTGAATGCCTTCTCCAATGAATCTGGTTCCAAAATGTGAACTTCATGTTGGATGTTATCTTTTAGAGTGCTTATGAAGAAATCGATCCTGTGTTCCTCTGGAATATCAGTTACCCTTATATTTAATTTTTGGAAGTCCCCAATGTGCTGCCCCACTAAACCCTTTTGTTTGAGATTTATCAATTGGCTAAAGAAGGTTTTGCTCTTTGTATCCTCATAATGTGTTATCATTTCCTCCGTAAAAATTGACCAACTGACAATTTTTTTACGGGAGCAAAGCCATCGATACCATACAAATATATTTTGTTCTAAATGTAAAGTTGCAATGCGTACCTTTTGTGTGTTTTTCACGTTATGGAGATCAAAATATTGCTCCATCTGTAGTATCCATGTTACAGGATCCTTTCCATCAAACTTCCTCATATCGATTTTTGGAATACGGTAGTTCTTCCCGCCAACACTAGAGTTTATGAAATCACGATTAACATTTATTTTTTTCTCATCATGAGGTTCTTCTACTATATTTTCACCATTAGGAAACATTTCTTGTATCAACTTTGTCAAACCTTCGATGTCTGGTTTTAGATCATTCTTCATGTTTTCCATGTTGTCTTTCATGTCATCCATCTTAGCTTCCATGCCAGCTTCCATGCCATCCATCTTAGCTTCCACGCCTTTCTTCAAACCGTCCATCTTTGCTTCCACACATTTCTTCAAAACTTCCATTTCATTTTTTGTTGCTCTTTGCGAGAGTGAAATTTGTTGCACTTGCTCTTGTAATTTTGATAGATCATGTTGCAATTCTTCATTTTCATGAGTCATAGTAGAGCCTTCTGAAGGCTTAATGGGTGCTGAATTATTTTTACGGGGCATCTTTTAGAACCCAATACCGATATCTATTCTACAATATTCCCTTGGAATCAATTCAAATTGATTATTCAAACAAGACTTATGCAATTCGGGAAAAAATACACATCTTTTTCTTGTTTTGAGGAGCTCGATATTGAAATTGGATTATCTCTGTGATTGCATCACTTCAATATTTGAATTTCAGTACCAACATAGCCCTCTAAATTAACTTTCGAATGCCACAGGTCTAACCTGATTTGGATTCTCCAAGACAAATTTGTGTCCAATCTCCCACAATGACCTAATTATGGACTAGTTCAGTAGATCGAACTTGTACGACTTGCCACATGTCATTGTTTCATCCTTTAGCTCTGAAATTTATAGCCAAAAAACTACAGTCCATGTACTTGTGACAAATTTTTACGGCACTCCAATCTGATGCTCAGAGAGAGAGTTATGAAGATTTTCCCACGATCACCTCTTTGAGATGAAATTCAAGAGCCTGAAAAATCACTACCTTCCACAGATCATATCCCCGAAAATATTGCGAACCAAGCTCTGAAATTTTTTGACGTTTTTCCTCAGGATTTTAGCTTCGCACTCTAAAAATTTAAGCTTCTGAAACTTCATAGAAAAAAATTTATAGCGCAAATTCCACGATGACCTGTTTAGGAGCCTGAAAAAAGGCCTAACTTCCACAGATCATATCTTCAAAAATACTGCGAACCAAGCTCTGAAATTTTTTGACGATGTTCCTCAGGATTTCATCTTTGCACCCTAACTATTTTAGCTTCTAAACCTTCGTATAAAAAATGTTATAGCAAAAATTCCATGATGACCTGTTTGGAGCAGTGAAACCCTAGAATCCAAAGCTCTGATACCAAATGTTGGGAAACCAGCTCCAAAAATAGAAGAAAAGAGATATCAACGCCTTAGAAATAAGCCACTTCGAGGGGGAAACCTCCAATACATTACATGAATGACATATTTTTAGATGATACAATTTACAAAACCTCCTTTCTATATATAGGATTCCATGTGGCCATAATGTAATCCTAGTGGGCCACAATGTAATCCTAGCCGACCTAAAAATAATAATTTAAGGGCACAATAATAACAAAATGGGGGTTACAAGGGTACAATAATAACAATAAGGGGGTTACACTAATAACAATAAGGGACTATACTAGTAATATAGGGTCCTAACATTCAACTGCCATGATCACGGGCACTATGCCACAAATTGTCCACAAAATAAGAAGAACAACAAGTAGGCTTTGAAAGCTGTAGCGGGTGAAGCTTTGGCCTCATAGTTTGAGTTGGAATTCTCTCTCATCACATGCGTGGTGTCAATTGTGATGGGATCTATGTGGTACATGGATAGTGGAGCATCTTTCCACATGAATGTCAATAAAGAACTCTTTAGTAGCTTGGAGGAGAATCATCTTTAGATGCACATCAATATGGGTGATGACAGGAGGTATAGCGCTACCGAGATTGGTACAGATAATTTCCAGAGAGATTCAAGTAAAACTTTCATATTAAAATATGTCATGCATGTAACATTTTTGAAAAAGAACTTAGTTTCAAGTTCTATGTTGGAGGATCTTGGATATGATGTGGTTTTCAGTGAAGGAAAGATGTTCCTTCTTCACAAAGCCATAGGACAGGTAAAGAAGATTGGGGTTCGTGTGAAAAACCTCCACAAACTTTATGTAGATGTTTTTGTAGCATTGAGAAGTAAAGCAGATGAGGTGGTGAGCTAGGATACCGGTGAGTTATGGCATAGGAGGTTGGGTCATCTACACCACAGTGCTTTGAGGTTCATGCATCAGATTTCTACAGGTCTTCCAAAGGGTACACTTGCGAAGAGAGACACATGCAAGGGATGTACTATGGGGAAGTATACAAAGGCCATATTTCATGATAAGGAGAACCGATCAGCATAAATCCTTGAGATATTTAACTCAGACATGTGTGGTTCATTCTCAACAGTTTCCACAACAAAGCACATCTATTATGTGATTTTTGTTGATGATTTTTCTAGAAAGTGTTGGATTTTCTTCATGTAGAAGAAATATTAGACGTTCTCCAAGTTTTGTGAGTTTAAATCACTAGTAAAGAAATATACAGGGAATAAATTGAAGGCCTTAAGGAACAACAATGGTGGTGAGTATGTATTTAATGAATTCAAGAAATTTTGCGCCAAAGAAGGAATTTAGATAGAATTGTTTGCACCTCATAACCCACAACATAATGGGGTTGTAGAAAGATATAACAGAACAATTGTGCGAGAAGCAAGAGCTATGTTACATGATTAGGGAATACCACTGCATCTGTGGGAAAAGGCATGCAAAAAAGCGGTATTTGTGCAAAACTATAGTCCTCATCGAGTACTTGGCATGAGTACACCAGAGGAGGCTTTTTTAGGTAAGAAATCAGATGTTTCATATTTTAAAATTTTTGGATCATCTATCTATTTCCATGTGACCAAAGATGCCAAGAATAAGCTAGAACCAACAACAAAGGTTGGGATATTTTTGGGGTACATGGATACACCCCACAAATATCAGGTGTATTTTCTAGCACACCAGATGATAGTTGTCAAGAGAGATGCTAAATTTGATTAGGAGAAAGCCATGTGATTGTTCCTTGAGAGGGAGCTTGACTTGCATGCAGAAGAGGAACATTTAGTTCCAAAGGATGAACCTCGGGATGTGGAGCAGCCACATGCAGAGGAACAAAGAGTAGAAGGAACCACTCATGCAGAGCCATCCACCAGAAATGGTAGTAAGCGCACCAGAGAGTCTAACAGATTGATGCTAGATGCGGCAGAGAATGTAGGTGCACCTACATCACAATGCACACAGAGAAGGTCCCCAGATAGGTATACTAGATACATGGCTCTTATGAGCAAGTGTATTGTGACAGAACCATCCTCTTTTGAGGAAGAAATGCAACAACCAACATGTGTTGATACCATGGTTGAGGAGCATGACTCCATTATCAGAAATAGTGCATGGGAAGTGGTCCCAAGACCAGTGGGGAAGTCAGTGGTAGGATCCAAGTGGATCTACAAGGTGAAGCAAGTAGCAGATGGGAGTATGGATAAATACAAGTCTATATTTGTGGCCAGAGGATTCTCACAGGTGGAGGGGATTGACTATTGGGATACTTTTGCACCGGTTGAAGGTACTCATCGATTAGATCCATAATTGTACTCTCAGCATAGATGGGGTGGTAGATACATAAGATGGATGTAAATATAACCTTTCTCAATGGATTTATTGAGGAAGAAGTGTGCATTAAGCAGTGAGAAGGTTTTGAGACCTTAGATAGAGAGTTGCATGTGTGCAGACTCAATAGATCATTGTATGGGCTGAAGCAAGCACCGCGTGCTTGGTACACCAGGATCGACAACTATTTCACCGAGTTAGGCTTCAAAAAGAGTGAATCGGATGTGAACCTATATCATATTGTGGTTGATGGTAAGCTTTTCATTATTTTACTTTATGTAGATGATTTGATACTGACAGGTGATGAGAAGCTCATAACTTATTACAAGGAGGATCTTGCAAGATATTTTGAGATGAAGGACATGGGGGTCTTGCACTATTTCCTTGGCTTGGAAATATGGAAAAGATATGGGGAGCTATTTATATCTCAGGGCAAGTATGCCAAGGAGATTCTGAGGAAGTTCCACATGAAGGGTAGCAAACCCATGGAGACTCCTCTTGCAAGAAAATAGAGGAAGGAGGATTCTATTCCAGGTGAGGTAGTGGAATCTACTGTTTACAGGCAACTTGTGGGTTCACTTATGTATTTGGTGAACACATGACCAGACATATGCTATGCAGTTAACCAGCTTATTCAAGTTATGGTTAAGAATACCAAGCTCTTTTGGAATGCGGGTGTTAGGAATTACTACAGAAATAAAATATTTACCGAGAGAATAATACACATACAAAACCCAGCAACAAATCACATAAACATAAACACAATGTTTAACCAGAAAAACCCCAAATCTGGGGAAAAACCCATCCTAATGAAATTTCATTAACCATTGGCCAAAACCCTGACCAATCCGGCCAAGTGAGCCTTCACCGCTCAACTCCAAGCCTACCTTACAATGAAGTATTCCCAGCCTCTTATAGGCTCCATTACATGTAATACCATGGGCCAAAACCATGGGTGCACAAAACCATGTGCCCCAAAACTACTACTATCTACCCTAGTCAACATTGACTCTACCCCGAGTCATGTTTACCTAACAATTCCCCCCTTAAACTTGACTTGGGGATTATTGACTAAATCCAGCCAAACCTACTAAATGAGACAACATCGCTCACTCTAGCTCTTCCCCCTCAAAATTTTACCCAGGGTAATTGTAAACTTGACATCCCCCTATCACCTAGGTCTAACCCAGACTTTACCAGTGATTACCTAGGGGTACGCATGCCATACCAGGTCTTACAGCAGTATGCCCATTTACATGTAAAATTAACTCCAATGTATATATATATATATATATATATATATATTTTGTTTCATTGTTGCTGTCCTTCGCGTAACCATTCTTTTACATTCATTCATGATGTCCTCTCCAAAGAGGACATCTTAGTTATACATCAATGTCCATATAAAAAGAACCCATCTACCGGATTACATGGGTCACCATCCTCTGTAACCGCCAGTCCTCTAGGAGTTCTCTTTAGATACATGGTTCATCAATGAATTAATCCACGTGCAAACATCCTCTCATCTCTGAATTTCTCGAACCAACTTCTTATCACTGCTAGTCACTAGATATGAGTTGTGGCAACACCATTGTTCTCTTTATCCATTGAGAAACCCTCCATGGAATTCCCCATGGAATCAATCAATTGGATATTTCCTATTTCCTAGAAACACCATGCTCCGTATGGCCAGATCTGCAAAAGGTTGCATTGATTTCTCCATTCACAAGCCAATAAAACCCTTGGCTACAAAAGCGTCCCTTTGAAGCCAAATATGGCTCTGATACCATTTGTTAGGACTTACTGCAGAAATAAAATATTTACCGAGAGAATAATACACATACAAAACCCAGCAACAAATCACATAAACATAAACACAATGTTTAACCAGGAAAACCCCAAATCTGGGGAAAAACCCATCCTAATGAAATTTCATTAACCATTGGCCAAAACCCTGACCAATCCGGCCAAGTGAGCCTTCACCGCTCACCTCCAAGCCTACCTTACAATGAAGTATTCCCAGCCTCTTATAGGCTCCATTACATGTAATACCATGGGCCAAAACCATGGGTGCACAAAACCATGTGCCCCAAAACCACTACTATCTACCCTAGTCAAAATTGACTCTACCTCGAATCATGTTTACCTCCAACAAGCGATCCACTGACATCTTATCCACTGCCAATCTCCATCTTGAGCCTTACAACCAAAACTCACCATTAAATTTCTCGATCTCTATCTTTCCGCCGTCAGCCATATTCTTTCACCGCAAGAATCGATCCCGCAGATCTCCCACTGCACAGGGTCTACCACAGGCCCGAGCAAAAAACCCTCAACAACAAAGGCGTCCCCTTGAAGCCGAAATAGCTCTGATACCACTTGTAATGATTCTGGACACCACATATCTCCACAATGGTATGATATTGTCCACTTTGAGCCTAAGCCCTCATGGCTTTGCTTATGGGCTTTACCCCAAAATGCCTCATACCAATGGAGATATTTGTCCATCCTTATATACCCATGATCCTCCCCACTTCTAGTCAATGTGGGACTTTGGTCGTATACCCAACAGCGGGAGCATATTGAGATATCTCAAGGGCACTACAAAGTATGGATTATGGTACACATAGACAGAGGGAGTGAAGATTCAAGACTTCACCGATGCAGATTGGGCAGGCAGTCCATCAGACAGGAAGAGCACATCAAGGGGCATCTTCAACAAAGGATCAGCAGTAGTTTCTTGGTATAGTAGGAAGCACAAATCAGTTTCACTCAGCTCAACCTAGGCATAGTACATGGCAGCTAGTCAGGCTGCATGTGAGGACATATGGATGAGGAAGATACGTGTTGGTTTGTTTGGTCATAATATGGATCCGATGGTGATACATTTTGATAACCAGAGTTTTATAAAACTTTCGGTTAAACTGGTATTCCATGACAGGTCCGAGCATATTGATATTTGGTACCACCATCTCAAATATTGTGATTAGAGGCGCATTATGTTGTTATAGTACATTCCCATGGAGGATCAAGATGTGGACATCTTGACAAAGGCACTGGAAAAGAGCAAATTCAAATACTAGAGAGGCAGAATTGAGGTAGTTGATAATCCCTTTCTTCTTGAGAGGGAGTGTTGAAATTCAACAAGAAAATGTGTGTCTAATTTATTTTTCCCTTAAATAAATTGGACAATAAATTGTAATCTTATCTCATAACAACTTGTATCATTTAACTAAGTCAGAAATAATGAGTTAGCTCAATAACTTTGAGTTGAGGATTAAAGGTGAGGCATGTAGAGTGATTCTATTATTTTGGGGGTCCAGTTGCAGTTAATGCACTAGTGTGGTGTGAGTGTAATTAGTTAACTCAAATTAATTGAGTTAAAATCAGTTTAACTAGTTACAAATGAGTGATGAACTAGTGAGAGGTCCAGTGAATTAGATTAGATTTATTCATAAGTAGTAATAAATCATACAACTGATGACTAACTATTAATAGTTGCATGCATGTTAGTTCTGATGAAGACTCAATTGAGACAAAGGTTAAAGGGAAGATAACTATCAGCTGTATTAGTAGCAAATTTCTCAGGTGCAGTTATAAAACCAGAGGAAGGCCATGATGGATTGCTCAATCAAGGAAGGTTAGAATTCCTATTTAATAGGTATTTATTTCTCTAGGAATTTCATGAGCAAGGCAAGTTGGAGGAAGGCAAGGAATTGGTTGTTTGTTTGTCCAATTTTTCCTAGATCAATGTGAGACGATTGGTAGAGTGTAGCAGATTCTTGTGAGCAATAATGCATTGTATTGTTTCATGATTCCTTGGCTTATTATACAATAGAGATAAAGGGGTTTTGAGCAGTTGCTTTCCCTAGGAAAATATTGTGTTGTGCCATTGATTTATTTATTTCACTTACTTGCATGTGATTGAGCGATCGTGTTTTATATTCTGCAAATTTTGTAGAAGGATTCAATATCTTGTTTTAGTACATTACATGATCGGATTGAATCCATTGGTATAATTTCTACACATAACACTTCAATGGTTCTTGATTCTTGGGATGCATCAATTCATAATTCAAGAGTTGGAATTAATTTTGAAGCAAATGGACCTTTGTTTGCATGATCGATAAACACGTCAAAACATTTCAAATATCTTGTTGGTCATTCTGACTGAATTTCTCATAGTTGTTTCAAGTAAATTTTCTAATAAATAAATAAGTTCCATGATTCTAGCCATTATTATCATGCTCGCTTATACTCACTCACTTGTTCTTGTTTGTTTGCACTTCACACTCACTTTATTTTTGCACCTTAACTTGTGATTTGAGTTTAATGACAATGAAATCCTTATACCATTTCAAGTAGGTCATTCTTTTACAAAATTTTTTTAATTAAAATAAAAAAATAAAAAACTTTTTATATGACTTTGTAAACCACTCAATCTAATATATTTTGACTTTGAAATTTAATGTATAAATAAATTCTTGTGTGTTGGGTTCAACTAAAAAATCATTCAATAAGTATGTAGTGGTATTCAACTTAAGTTTGATTTCACACTACAAAGGAAATCTTGCAAAAATATTTCTCAAAATTGATATCGATTTTAAAGTTGCACTAATGTAAACATGAATAAACATTGATGTAGATTTTTTATGGAAATTTGATGTAGTTGAAAACTTGAAGACACTTTGTAGAAATTTTATCACATATACTTTATTGTATGTGCTTCATCGAAATTGATTATTTCCTTGATTTTCATTAAATAGCATTGTATTGTGTGTGAGTATTAAATGATAAATTGTAATTGTGTCTATGTCAAAACTAGACATGAACATCGTAAGCATCCAAGAAATGATTCATCACAGAAAAAACACCAAGTGTACCTAAGACAACCTTATTCAATTTTGAGATAGGTCTAAGTTCACGAAGGAAAATTTAATTGATTTTACTATATGATATCTCTCGTACAATGACAATAGTGTGCCCAAATACAAATAAGCCTTCAAGCTTTTCAAAACTACTTTTCAAAATATTTCCAAGATGCTTTTACAAAATATAAACAACTCATCCTAAGGGAAATTTCTAAACATCCTTACCAATGGTAAAATTCCAAGGCATATTTTTAACTTACCCAATAGAAAATAATATCCCCACACTACAATGCACATCTCATTATATCATTGTTATTAGTGTTAGAAACTAATTTATAAATTGGTAATTTTCCATCAGTATTTTCCATGTGGGATACGTGATAGTAAAAAGTAGTAAAATGCACCTTATATATTGAACAATGATAACATGGCCACATGTATATCTCTCAATATGCACAGAGAATGGTGTGAGGAGGAGAAGTTGGGGGGGCTTAGCTTTTATTTGTAGGTCATAGGCTTGTGGATCAGTAAATTTAACTTAGGTTATCTTTGATCTAAACACCACCCACATATTTGATGATGGAAATGATATATTTTCAACTTATTTGGGCGATTATTGTGATAGGAAAAACCATATGCAATATTTTTGAGCATATAATCATGTAAATTCACATTTGTTGCTATAATGGCATCAGTGGGGAAGAAAAATTCTTAAACCTTTTACTCTTCTTCAAAGAAAAATTAGTTGCTACCTTTAGTGTCATTTTTATTTCATTCAAAATTAACCTCATCAAAATCATCATCATCTTCACTCACGATTTTCCATCCTTGGCATAGTTTTTGGGCTTGCAATCCTTGGAATAGTTTTTGCAGTTACTTTTTGGGAATTAATATTTTAAAAGCCCAATGGTAGATAATGTTTACATGTCACCCAAATCATATATATGGTTAGAAAATAATTTATGGATTGCTCTATTACCACATATTCCACCTACAAGCAATCATTCATTCATTGAGGCCAATTCCAAATATTATATATGTGCTTTAGAGAATTCCCAGTGTTCATACTAATAACAAAATGGAATCTGAAGATGAAGGTATATGTGGTATATCATAGTGTCAGAGAAATTATCAAAGATGGAATCAATGTAAGTGATGATTCCACTATGGATGAACTGAAGGCCGCAATACAATGAAGAGTCAAGAAATATTATCCTCCTTGGTAATAAATTACTCTTACACAACTTGGAAAATGGAAATTGGATGTCTTATAAAGGGGAAAGTGGGTCAAATATTATTTTAAAAAAAATTAGTGAAAGTTATTGGTGGTTTTCAAAGATTTAGGACCACAAGAAGCATAGCGAACTATTTCTTGGGAGGAGAATCATATAGTTTTTATGGAAATTTATTGAGGAAGGGATTGAATTTATGCCATAATAAACTTTAACTTATCAAAATTTATCAAAAAATGCAAAGATATATGATTAAATAAAGGTATATAAGGTGTTGTAGAAGAATTTAGTAGGGCTGGATAATATGTAGTGGAATTTTTTGAAATTATAAACAAATGTGAACATAATTGAAACAAGAATTGAGATGTGGGATCTCCTATAAAAATATTCCGCGGAAGAATTTAATTTTGGATATAATAAATATGGAAGATCTACCAAGTCCCTTAATACTAATGTGTTCTCTATACCATGTTATGAAATATAACACAAAACAAAACAAGAGACGAGAACTTGGTGGAAAATGATTTAGTCATATTCTACACATTATATTCATTACAATGATACAAGTTTATAGTACATGAATGAAACCATGTCTAAAATTCTATTTTCTCTCAGATTGAGACATCATATAACACAAGGAGGACATCAAGAAGGATCTAGAACACACTTAGGATGTTAGGTCGCTATATTACTTGTATAGTCCCTTATTATTGTTAGGGTAACCCCCTTATTGATATTATTGTACCCTTGTAACCCCCATATTGTTATTATTGTGCCCTTAAGTTATTATTGTTAGGTCGGCTAGGATTACATTGTGGCCCCACGGACTCCTATATATAGAAAGGAGGTTTTGTAATTTGTATCATCCAAGAATTGTTCATTCATGTAATGTATTGGAGGTTTCCCCCTCGAATTCACTTATTTCTAAGGTGTTGATATCTCTTTTCTTCTATTTTTGGAGCTGGTTTCGCAACATTTGGTATCAGAGCTTTGGATTCTAGGGTTTTCGCTACTCCAAACCGGTCATCATGGAATTTGTGATATAACGTTTTTTCTACGAAGGATCAAAAGCTGAAATTTTTAGAGTGCAAAGCCAACATCCTGAGGAACATCGTCGCAAAATTTCAGAACTTGGTTCATAATATTTTCGGAGATATGATCTGTGGAAGTTAGGGCGTTTTATAGACTCCTAAATTTAACCTAAACATGTCATCGTGGAATTTGCACTATAACTTGTTTTCTACAAAGTTTCAGAAGCTGAAGTTTTAGAGAGCGAATCTGAAATCCTAAGGAACATCTTCGAAAAATGTGATAGCTTGGTTCACAATATTTTAGGAGATATGATCTGTGGAAGTTAGGTCTTTTTCAGGCTCCCAAATTTCATCTCAAAGAGGTTATTGTGGGAAAATATTCATAACTCTCTCTCTGAGCATTGGATTGGAATGTTGTAAAAAGTGGCCACAGGTACACGGACTGTAGTTTCATGTCTATCAATTTTAGAGCATAAGGAGAAAACAGTGACACGTTGCAAGTCGTACAAGTTTTCTCTACTGAACCAGTCCATAATTGGGTCATTGTGGGAGATTGGACATAACTTTGTCTTGAAGAATCCAAATCAGGTTAGACCTGTGACATTTGAAAGAAGATTGAGAGGGATACTACAAGGCCAAATTTCAGATATTGAGGATCTACAATTACAGAGATAATTAAATTTCAATATAGAGCTCCTCAAAAGCAAGTAAAAGGTGTGTATATTTTTTTTCTCGAATTGCATAAGTCTTGTTTGAAGAATAAAGTTGAATTGATTCCAAGGCTATATTGTAGAATATATATCAGTATTAGATTCTAAAATGGCCCCTAAAAAGAATTCAACACCCATTAAGCCTTTAGAAGGCTCTACTATTACTCATGAAGACGAAGAATGACAACATGACATATCAAATTTACAAGAGCAAGTGCAAAAAAAATTTCTCTCGCAAAGAGCAACAAAAAATGACATGGAAGTTTTGAAGAAAGGCGTGGAATCTAAGATGAATGGTTTGAAGAATGGCATGGAAGCTAAGATAGATGGCATGGAAGCTGGCATGGAATCTAAGATGGATGACATGGAAACTAAGATCGATGAAAAAATGGAAAACATGAAGAATGATATAAAAGCAGACATGGAAGGTTTGACAAAGTTGATACAAAAAATGTTTCCTAATGGTGAAAATATAGTAGAGGAAACTCATGATGAGAAAAAAATAAATGCTAATCGTGATTTCATAAACTCTAATGTTGGTGGGAAGAACCACCATATTCCAAAAATGGATATGAGGAAGTTTGATGGAAAGGATCCTGTAACATGGATACTACAGATGGAGCAATATTTTGATCTCAATAATATGCAAAACACACAAAAGGTACGCATTGCAACTTTACATTTAGAACAAAATACAATTGTATGGTATCGATGGCTTTGCTCCCGTAAAAAAATTGTCACTTGGTCAATTTTTATGGAGGAAATGATAGCACATTATGAGGATACAAAGAGCAACACCTTCTTTACCCAATCGATTAATCCCAAACAAAAGGGTTTAGTGGGGGGAGCACATTGAGGACTTCCAAATATTGAATATAAGGGTAACTGATATTCCATAGGAACACAGGATTGATCTCTTCATAGGTACTTTAAAGGATAACATCCAACATGAAGTTCGTGTTTTGGAACTTGATTCATTGGAGAAGGCATTCAGGTTGGCAAGAAAAATTGAATGTAAAATTATGGCGACCTCAAAGCCTACCACCTTCTATCACTAGTACATTTGGCAGAATTTCGACACTTTAGACACTTGGTTCTGATACTTTTGACCAAATGTCAGAAATTTAAATGTTTTCAACTTTTTCAAATCTTGCCCAAAACTGTCGCTATACTGACGTTTAGAGACAAGTTTTGCAATACCGACACTTAGAGGCAAGTGTCGGTCTTGCGACGTTTGCAAAATAATGTCGTAATTGCGATGGATTTCTGAAGTATGTCGTTATTACGACATTACAAAGACAAGGTGTCGCTATTGCAACGTTTAGAGGAAGGTGTCGCTATTGTGACGTTTATAAGAATGCGTCGCTATTGCGATGGTTGGTGGAAAAGTGTCGCTCTTGTGATAGTTGGTGGCAAAGGGTCGCTCTTGCGATGGTTAGGCGATGTGTCGCTCTTGCGACGGTTGGTGGCAAAGTGTCGCTCTTGCAACGGTTGGTGGAAATGTGTCGCTTTTGCGACAGTTGGTGGTAGAGTGTCGCTCTTGCGACGGTTGGTGGAAAGGGTGTCTGATGGGATAATCCCACATTCACCGGGCGTATAAGCGATATTGGTGTTTATATACGAGTTGAGGTTTTACATGTTTCGATTACGAGCCCAAGGCTATGCACACTCATACAATCAATTGGGACTCAGCGCATGCGCTCAGCCCCACCCCTCATGACTTGGATTTGGTTGTGGTTTAGCTTGTGGTTCTTCGCCTCGGTCCTGTGGTGATTAGTGTAGGTGCTGAGCCAGGCACTCGACGGAGTAAAAAGCCCACAATTTTATTAAAAATATAAACAATTTGTAAAAAGCCCACAATTTTATTAAAAATATAAACAATTTTATATTAAATATAAAATTGATATACACTTTTTTATTGGGAGTAAAAAGCCCACAATTTTATTAAAAATATAAACAATTTGTAAAAAGCCCACAATTTTGTAAAAAGCCCACAATTTGTAAAAAGCCCACAATTTTGTAAAAATCCCACAATTTGTAAAAAGCCCACTTTTATTTTCTTTTTGCTTATTGATCTCCCATTGAGTTCGTCTTGGGTCTTCTACACCATTGAGAGAGATAATTGCTAAATATAATTATTATTTTCTTTATAGGATAATTTGCATCAATGGAAGAAAACATTAGAGGTGGAAAAAAAATTCAAAAAGGTGAAAGGGGTGATGGTAGAGTTTATTGCCCTTGCAAAAAATGTTGTATGAGAAATAATGTTAGAGTTTTAATAGCAACAGCAACAATGCATTGTAGGAAATATGGGCACATTGATGGTGGATCGAATGACTATCGTCCCGTGGTAATTAATTATCTATCTTCATTTTGATTATATTGTAAAATTTTATATTATTTTAATATTTTTTATATGCGCACTAATGTTTAATGATTAATGTTTGTAATTTTCATAAAGGCACAGTTTCCCCCCAACTTTTTGTAGATGATCAACCAGCTTCCATAGCTAAATAGTAGTAGATTAGGTGATGTTGCACCAGTACAAGAGAATATTGCAGCAAATATTAGTATTGGAAATGATGTTGTACAAGGTGAAGAAAATGAAGCGAATGATGAAGGTAATTTTAATGATCCCATGGAGGTAGATCATGATGACAATAATGAGACAGTTCACATTAATGATGGGACAAATCAAATGCTCCAAGACTTGTATGGTGAGTCAGATGATGATGGTGGAGATAGTGACGGTATTTATGATGTACCTCTGATTAAAAGGTCAAGTGAATGACTTTTTGAACACTCAAATGCAACTCTTCTCTCTACTACATTGTTGCTGGTGAACTTAAAGGTTATGAATAATTTTTCAAACAGATGTATGACACAACTCCTAAGGTATGCAATATGTATATATGATCACATATATGTAAATTTTGATTATTTTCCCTTTTTTTAGTTGTAATAAATGTGTAAAATAATAATTCAATACTTATATATATATATATGATTAATAATCTTTACATTAACTAGTTTTTGTTTATGTTGTAGATTGTTGGGTGAATATTTGTTACCATCGCCAAATACTTTACCTCGAACATATCGATATCTACGTGCTATTATGAAACACTTTGGAATGGAATATAACACTATAGATGCATGTCCTAAAGATCATATTATATATTACAGAGAACATGCGTTGAAAACAGAATGTCTGAAATGTGGTACCAGTAGATATCGAACAGATCAACTAACCAAAAGGTGCCTCAAAATGTTCTTCGTCATATTCCCATAATTCCACGTTTGCAGCGAATGTTCAGGTGTAACAGCATAGCACAGTTTATGGATTACCATTCAAAGAATAGAAGTGGAGATGGTGTTCTTCGAATGCCTGCAGATGGTTCTGCATTTAGAGAAATCGAGGAAAAATATGTAGATTTAAAAAATGAACCTCGTAATGTCAGGCTTTCATTGGCAGCTGATGGTGTTAATCCATTCGGAGAGCTTAGATCTACTTACTCAGTGTGGCCTATTTTCGTTATCAACAATAACATTCCTCCTTGGATGTCAATAAAGAGGGAGCACATAATGTTGACTATGATTATTCCAGGTATTTGATACATTATTTTTTTGAATGTAACATTTTCATTTCTCTCGTTGTTTGCATAAATATATATTTTATTTATTTACTTACTTATATATATACATATATCATGGTAGTAATTATTATGTACCGTAATTTTGAACAATTAGGTAAGTACCAGGTCAAAGATATGAATTTATATATTGAGCCTCTTATCGATGAGCTAATACAGTTATGGCATGGCATCACTATGTATGACATCACTAAACCAATCAAGCAGAAGAGATTTCAATGTCGTGGAATGCTTGTATGGACAATTCATGATGCCCCAGGACTAACACATGTTTGTGGTATGTAATATTTCATTGCACTTTAATATAATACATAATTATCTAAATTAGATATACCATATTGCATGTTTTAAAAATGATCTCATAGTACATTAATTGTTATTGATCCATCTATTGCAGGTCTTCAAACAAAGGGTAGATTTGCATGTCCAGTTTGTGGCCCTAAGATGAAGTATCATCATTCGCCAGACTTAAGAAATATGGTGTTTGATGAGTTTAGGCACTTCCTCTCTAGGAACCATAAGTATCGTACTACTGAAAAACATATTTTCAATGATAAAGAAGAAATTGGATTAAAACCACGAAGAATGACACCTCAGTTGTGGAAGTTGGAATATAACAGAATTAATAATCGTCAAGCAGTTGGTACGTAATTTGTGTGTATATATATATATATATATATATATATATATATATATATATATATAATTTGTTTATGTAATGTTTAGAATTTTTGTTTTAACTAATGATTTTATTTTATTGTATTTTATAATTATTGTTCTGATTTATTTTATTCTTTGATATCAAGGTCATCGTCGTGGTGAAGGTACTAATATTGTACTTCCACCTGGAATGAAATGTTATCCTTCTCAATTCGCGAGGTTTCCCTACTATTAGAACCTAAAAATAGCTCATTTGTTTGATACAATGCATGTCGAGAAGAATGTGACGGAAACGTTATGGTGAACCATAGATGGTGCACATGATAGAGATAAAATTGACAAAATTTGTGCTGACATTGAGAAATTGAATCATGCAATGAAAAGTGTGATCGACAGATCAAATAACAATGGAGGTCGAAATTATAATAATATTCCATGGTTATTAACAGAACAACAAAGCAATGATGTAAAAGAGGTCATTAGAAGAATTAAATTTCCAACAGGTTTTGCTTCAAACATAAATAATATCTTAACAAAGAAAGGTGACTTCGGTGGAGTGAAAACACATGATTGGCATACCTTTGTTAAGGTAATTTTTTTGGTATACGTTTTTGTTTGTTATTGCTTGAATACATATTTTAAATTTTCCTTTTTTCTGTTTAATTTGGAAACCAATAATGATTCATTTTTTATTGTTATAGTATGTTCTACCTGTATCTCTCCCAAATGACTTCAACAACAATGTCAAACAAGTTATATATGGTCTTAGTAAATACATGAGGTAAGTAGTTTTGATTTATACGTAAAATATAATTGCTACAATTTCTTTTCATACTTGATGAAATGATGTATTAATTTACTTTTAATGAAATATATATTATGTTTCATTGAAATAACCTTGTGTAATGATTTGTAGATGGTTGTCATTGAAAGAAATTTATCAAGATGAAATAAAGTATTGGAAGAGAGAAATTCCTCGGCTAATGTGTGAAATGCAAAAGTATCTACCTCCAATATTTTTCAATGCACAAGAACACTACTTGATACACCAAGTTGAGGAGATTGAAATGTGTGGACCAGTACACACAAGGTCAATGTGGATGGTCGAGAGGCACCTAAAATCCTTCAAGGCTTTGGTTAGACAAAGAGCACGACCTGAGGGTTCTATGGTGGAGGGATATGTGGTATATGAATCCATGGTGTATATTAGTCATTATCTTCCTATATTAGCTGTGCCAGCTATGAAGGTGGTGGATTGCATTTGGGATGTGAACTCCATCAAAAAATTTGAAGTGGAGCACCTGTTGGGAAAAGGTAGAATGAAGAAAGTGAGAGGTAAAAGATTTATTATGTATAATACATATAATGTTTCATTTTTTTACATCATGTATATGATCGTTATATTCATTTAGGTCTTATTCTTTCATAGTTTATTAATTAATATAATTTACCATGGTTATAAGTAATATTTATTAATATTGGTGAATTATTTTTTTTTATTCAGGTGCTCAAGATTATGAGGCACTACTTTTATACATTGCAAACAATCTTGAGTGGATGAGTGAATGGATTGAAACATGTAAAGCATGTAACGACGGTAGGTTATCATGGAAACTACTGTCTGAATTGATTAGAGAAGCGTATCGTAGTGGAGAAACGTTACGGACAGGGAAATCAATTTAGCATATGGTTTGAAAGATAGAAAGGTAAGCAATTAATTCACCTATTTTATTCATTACTTATTTTATACTATATTTATAATGTGACAACAAGTTTGATTTTTTAGATAATTTTCATGTTGTGTAAATTATATGATTAATTATTAATTGAGAATGCATCTTTTTCATGTTTGGCATATTGCAGTTGAAACACCACAAGGCTATGTGGTGCAATGGTCGTAAATTTCGCATTAAATAGTTGGATGATAACAGGAAAACTTCTGATAGTGGGATAACTGTAGTATTCCAGGTCACTAATGTTTCCTCCAGGAGTGACAAACATCCTCGAGAATCTGAAAATAGATATTATGGGTTTTTAGATGATATAGTTGAGTGTGACTTTAATTCCTTCAAAATAGTTTTGTTCGATGTCAAATGGTATAGGCTACGAATGAATGTACGTGATGATGATAGAACACTTATTCAACATGACAATGGATTTCCAATGGTTAAAACATCGCAGTTTGAAGCAGGGAAAGATCGCTATGTTTTTCCAAGCCAATGCGAACAAGTCTTTTACTCAGAGGTTCCAGGTGAGAAGGAATGGTCATTTGCTATTAGATATGATCCAAGAGGAAGGCCAGTAGAGTATACTGTAGAGGAAGAAGATGATATTGATCAAGAAGAAGATGATGCAGTAGCAGATGAGCAGGAAGATGCATGGACAGACAAAGAAGATATCTTAGAAGATGAACCAAGCATAGGAGATGAGGCAACAATTATTGATGATGATGTCGATGAGGATATTATTGAAAATGACATAATTGATGATGATGATGACATGGTCGATCATTTCAACACCATTTCTGAATCAGATGTTGATATAGATGTCGATCAGTTGGATGAAGATCAAGAAGATACATAAGAAGAATATTGATACAGATGTTATGTTCGAGTATGAGCTGGTATGTTATAACTTTATATTTTAATATGTAGGAATTATTTTCTTTAAATAATTTACTAATTATGTTGGTTTTTTGCATGTTGTTTATTATTTCAAACCAATAAATAATGGCCTTACTATTGTACAAGCTAAACTAAAATTATATGCCATTTTTAAATCAAACCTAAGTTGGAATTTGAAAGGTTTTAATACCTATTTATATGGTGGAGCATTACCGCCATAAACTATGGTTTTAATAGGAATTTCAAACGAATTACAAAGGTTTCGGATTAATCATGGCAGGCCTTTCAAAATTTTACATTAATCACTATAGCTACCCTGCATGTAATCAGTACTACAGCTCCTTGCCTTTTCTAATCGACTCAAACCCTACTGGATATACGCCTTTGTAGATCATTAATACAACTCCTTTCCTTTTCTAATCGACTCAAACCCTACTGGATATACGCTTCCTAGTACAAAGAACTGCCCATCGCGCAAGAAACTCCAGAAGGCAGGCCCTTGCTGCAAAGAACCGCCCGTCGTGCAAGAAAATCCAGAAATGAGGCCCTTCCTCCATCAGCAGGAAAAATGGTATGGCCAAATAGAATTTTTCCAGATTTTGAAAAGTGATTTTACCATTTAGAATGCCCAGGATTTGAAACAGAGCAATAAATTGGGCTGCTTGTTTTCCTTGAATAGGGCATGCCTGTAGATTTAGTTTTGTTTTTAATAAAATTCAATGTAAGACATAACGAATTCCCTAAACCTCAGTCTCCAGCATGCTTTCCATAAAATTTGGCAGTTGATTTCCATCATCACAATTTGGTCTTTACAAGAAGAAAAATTGATCACCATTTCCTACCATTTTCCTTCAAACAATATTAAGCACATGCAACAACATTTATAAGAGGCACGGGTTTTCCCAATTTTTCTACAACAACATATTCTAAGAGGCACGAGTTTTCCAAGATCCAAACAACTACATCATTCATCCAAATACAGAGTTAAATACAGAGTTTTAATCACCTATAGTCATATAAGGGACCAGTTGTATCCGAAATGAAGCACATGAGAATGATGGTTGATTAATATAGGGTCATATATAGAGTTTTCTTCATATAAGGTCTTGGTTTTTCCTCCTTCCCAATCTGCATGTGTTTTATGTTGTGGCTCTAATGTATCAAAATTTATATAGAGGTTGACATCCACTAGGTGTTCCAAGAGGATTCTTTACTACATCAAGCTCAAACCTCTATCTCATTTATTTCTTGAAGCTCAAATGTTGTGTGAACCTTAGGCATCATTGCACACTAAAGAAGCCCCGAGCAAAGGTAATTAATACTAAATAGATACCAAATAATTATCTCTACATGGAGTTACAACACAGGAGAACAAAAAACGTATTAAGATAGGTCTAATGGGAAAATAATGTTAAACAAGAAGAGAGGCAGGTCTTAGCGAGAATAATGGATTTATTATAACCACCAAAGATTTGATATCATGTCATATAAAGGTGTAACTCCAAACTTGGATCATATTCCATTAACATGAATCCATATTTAATATGGTAATATGACTCTTGATTTCATCTTTCAAGAGGTTAATTGACCTTTCATGTTGACCTATCTATTCATATTTCTCCTATTATTTAGAAATGATTAAAATGACAAAAAAATGAATAATTATATGTCCAATAGCACTAAACCCAAATTGAACTATGATCTCAGCTTGCCAAAACCCGTTGAAACTTCTTTCACTAAGGTCTATTGTTCTACTTGAATTCACTTTACACGAGTTCACACTTGTTATCTTGTACATGTGTTATGCCTTACATTTTGGTCTTCATCATCCTTGTCTCTCACAACAAGTACCTATATGCAATCATGTCACTCCTTGGTCCATCACATTGTTCCACATAAAATGAGCTTGCCCATTCCCATCATGCACTGGTCCAGATAACTTGCCTTGTCAACCCATGTGCTGATTCATTTTACCCACTTAAATTATCAAGATAACATGCATGCAAACTTGTTTTACCCACTTAACTTATCAAGCTAACCCATCTGTCTTCTCAACACACATTGCACCAAACTATGTCATGTCATATTATGCTATGCTAACTCCTTGGTCACACGCTTACCTCTGACACCATTTACGATCATCATGCCATGTTAATTCACTATCCAAAAATCCACTTAAACTTTCTTGCACCAAAATTTAGCCTTCCAATCATGCATAACATGCTTGATACATTTTGGTGTGAATCCCCTTGGCACTTTTGCATGCCCAAGGAAATCTAGCCCACCCACTATATATCCAACGCACCTTTGGTTCATGCATAACACATTGCATTCATGCAAATAGCTACTTCATGAAATCGTGCAAGAGCAGACACCTAGACCATGACCTTCAAGGTCTGACACATCCTATTGAGATGAAAAAAATGGAAAGTCTACCCATGACATGGTCAAGATGTCAAATTTGAAAAGGATTTTGTCAAAATTCTTGTGTTGTGAAAATGGAGAGTATATTTTATGAATTTCAAAGTTTCAATTAATTTAAATTGGTTGGATGTGATAGGCTAGAATCACTACAAGGAAAAGAACCTCTAGTGGATGTTTTTGAGGAACCCCTTATAAAAATACCCCATACATATGTTTCTAGTGTAGGTTACTAGAGGAGGTTGGCGGGTGGATGGTTTTGTGGATAACTACACATCTGTGGTTGTATCTTGTGTTCATTTCCACTATTTGTATGGTACTGATGAAACTAGTAGAAAGTCTACTTTAGAGGTCAGATCACTGCTATAGCAGAATGTGATTATGTTGTTGCTTTTCTAGTGTTTTGTTTCAATTTTTTTGTGATTTATACACAGCAGACTCAATAATACTGAAATTATGAAGCTGATTTGTTTCGATAATTAATATACCTTTTGAGATTTTAAAATTTCACTACAAATAACCTAGTTTAGTCTCATTGTCAACTCGTCTCTTGTTTGGGTGCCTTAATGTGCAATGACATGTTTCCAGGACTGAATTCAATGCAAGGCATATTTGAAACTATAACTCTGTCTTCCGGTGTCTTATTAGAAATTATTTCAGTTTTCATTTTGTGTTTTCAAGTTAGATATTGTTTTCAAGTTTTTACATTTATAATTTTATTGCAATGTGGCAGACTGATCAGGGCAGTACAGGAACAACCCTGAGACGGGATGATTGTGGAAAGAGGCAAGCGGAAGAACATGTAAAGTGCCAGCATTGATCTATCTTCAGGTATTTTAGTTATTTACATAATTAAAATAATATTAATTTTGTTCAAATATGCAGACACCTAGCCATGGTACGCCTGATGATTCCCTCTATGAGGAAGAGCTTTCTTCATCCCTATCTCCAGCGCTCTTGTTGCGAAAAAAGGCACGAGATGCAAGGTCAGAATTTAATACTTTGATAGACGTGCCTCAAACACCTGAAACAGAAGAGAGGATAAAACAACTTATGAGCCAGCTAGAAACATATTAGGTAATAATAAAAAGTCAAAAGGATATTTTTTTTGTTCTGCATGAGATGAATTGTGATAGTTTGATTTTAATTTTTACATTGACTAAACTAACAAAAATTTCTTTTGTATGTAGCGTTTTCTGGCACTTGCTGAACCCGGTGTTGGTGGTAGTGGGACACAAGGGAAAGAGATTGCCCAACAACCCTCTCGTACACCTTCTACTCCTTTAGGTGCCAGCTAAGAAACACACCCTGCCCAAGCAGACACCCAGCCAACCGCTGAACGTGTTGGCAATGATGAGGCTGATATGGCCAACTACATTATTGCGTTTCCTGGAGCTACACGTGTCAGCTCCACAGGGACCATTAATGGCACATTGTTGGTGAACAATGAAGGTGTCCCTATAAAGCATGTACAACTCCCAGGTAAATTTTAATATTTTAACTATTTCATGTACTTTATCTAAAACATATTTATCATGATTTTTATTTTTAAATTAATGATAATATCTTTTTCTTTTTTTGGTTTTATTCTGTGTAGGAAACAATGAGTTCTACAGGATTCTGGAGAGCCATGCGTTGGTAATTTTTGGCCCAACCATACGTACAGGGTGGAATTCCCAGAATTCCAACCTGAAGAAAGAACTTCTAGATTATCTAGAAGCCCTTTTTGGGGTCGGCACATTTGACAGAAAAGCGGTGGCTCAGGTAGCCGGCAAATATTTGAAATATACCAGGGACACCTATAGGACGCAATTGAAATTTAACCCTAGATATGAGCATCCTCTCGCAGTTTCAGAGAGTGAGTAGAGAGCACTCATCCATGACGGAAAAGAGAAAAGGGCAAAGAAAGAAGGAAAAATGCCAACTGGACCCGCAAGGTAAATTACAACTTTAATTCAATAGCTTTAATTTTCTCTATGTCTAAAATAAAAGTGTGCTACGTCATATCTGACTTCAATATTTTTATGATAGGTTGTCTGACACCTCGAAGGCAACCAAATCTAGGATTGAAAAAAGGGGTCATCACAAGCTAGGCCAGGGCGACTACTTGAAATTAGCTGCAAGAATTGTAAGTAGCTAAACATCTTATAATTAATTGTATCGCCTTCCAACGTTTTTGTAATCCTATCAAATAACATTAAAAATACACAATCATATGTAATGTAGGGTGATGACTTCGGAACAGAAACTATAGAGGAAGATAAAAATATCGCTTTCCATTTCGGCTATCAAGCCGTAGTTGAACGTCGCATAAGCTTGGGGCAGGTCCCAAGATCCAGAATGCCTGATAAGGTAAAACATTAACCTTTCAATATTTTTGTTTTCATCCATAAATTTAATTTCTAACAACTTTGTTTAAATCAGGGGAGCAGCACTACTGACGAGGCAAATAACCCAGTTTTAGAGCCAGATGTAGATGATCCTCTCGTGCAACTTGATCATTGTAGTGGGGACCAGGCCGACAATGCTGCTATCAGTGAGGGCCGTGATGGTAATTAATTTCCACTTATAATTTTTTCTAATTATACCTTGATGTTTGTCCTTATAACGTTTTTTGTTTAAATGACAGAGAATGTTTCCCTTGAGGATCTTACCACCAGAGAGGAAGACAGGGCAACAGTCCCAACGGCGACAACTGGTGCACTAGGTAAATAATCTCATTGCAATTTTTTTTATTAATATTACCGAACTAGTTCAATGATATTTAAAAACTGATAATTAAAATTTAATATTATCTGTTTTTGTAGGCGATGCCCCGTCATTGGATGAGACCAGACATCGTGACTACGCAACTAGGTCAGCAGTGCGGGTCGAAAGGCACGAAACAGGAGCAGAGCACGATGATATTGATGATGTAATTAGGAGCTTTAGAAATAGGAAGAAGAAAAAGAAAATTTGATAATGTAAAATATTGTATTATTATAAGACAAACGTTACCATACTTGGAACGTTTTTTGCGTTATATAAAAACTCATTTATCATACTATTTTTATGTCAAGCACTAATTTCAATGTTTCCTTGCGTACTTTTTGTTGAATTGTTTTTTTATTAGTTATTGAATATTTTTTTTTATGCTCATGAAAGTAAAAAATGAAATATAGATTGGGTATTGGGGAATTGAGAGTGATGTGAGGGGGGGCGGAGGGGCCATAAGAGCTTCCACCTTCACGTGGTTGGCCCTGTTTAGTAGAGAATAATTTATTGGAGCAATTTAATCTTGGAGCAAACCTCCCTCGATCCAACGTAGCAACAAAAAAGTCACTGTTGACTTAGTTGCTACTCTTTCAAATCGTGGGAGGCTTGTTCCAAGTTCATGCGACTCCAATAAATTGTTCTTGAAATGAAGAGGAGCTTATTCAGGTATGTTTTGACATTTTCAACATATGTTCTAACATTATCTTAAGAATGCATCTTAGAGTAAAAAATACTACATCAATTACTTGTATTTATTGTATAGATAATGATGGATTTTGATTGACTTGGCAGTGCAGGTACAAATCCTCTTGCATCATGAGCAATACAACTTGTCAACCAGGGTCATGTCCAGGATATTTTTGCTTGTGCGCTTGACCAAGTTTGTAATGTCACATTTTGTAAGTTCCTTTATAGTTCATAATTCAATATTAAGCTTGTTCATGATTATTATCTAGGTTTTTTGTATGTGTTTTTTCATCTATTTGATTGTAAGCAACTCTGCATGTTTCTTGTTGTTCACTATGATTTCTCCATTTACCACTCCCAGGATGAATCCGACTTTATTGTTACATAGGTTACTTTATTGTTACTATGATTTCTCCATTTACGATTTCATAGGTGACATCATGTAAAGTTGTTAATCTCAGGTTGGTGATGAGCTTTAGTTCTCCAGATTTGGGGCTTTTCTGATATTTTCTCCCTCATGTCATTCCTGCATCACCTCGTTGTTTGAGCATGCCAATTGTATACCACTTGTACCAATTGGCACATGTCAATATCTGAGTGGTGCCACATTTCACCTATTTTCGGCCCACTTGACCACCTGAAAAACTCAAATCCACACACCATGTGTCTTTATCATGGAGTGCCACATGTCCTAGATATTTTAGATGCTAACATCATGCTTCTAATGTGTTATGTCAACCAATCACAGTGGTCCATGTGGCCTTGTGCCATGTCACTAGTCTGGAAGAGAGATTTGAGCCTTTTCTTTTCATGATTTTTCTATTATAATTTTTTTCTTCAGGACGGGAAATCCCTTTTGCAATAGATGGGGATTTTCCCATTTCCCTGGAGTCATCTCCTAGGACACCCTTCAAGCCATCATCCAAGAGGTAGTCTGCAAGTCTCTGTTGTTTCCCTCTTGCCCTTGAATTATGCGCTTCTAGAAGACCAGTTAGGGCACTCTTCTAGCCCTTATTCCATTGCTTCATCATTGTATCAACTTCTCCCACAGGCTGCTTCTATTTTTTGTCCACTTAAAGGAAGAAAACACTACCCTAGGGTGAGGTTGCTCCTCAACTATCCCTACTGCACTTATGGACCAACCAGCAATATGAACGTTTCCCTTACTTATGGAGACACCCCCTATGCTACTGCACATTCAATTCCAGGAGCTACTTGCTAAGGAACACTCCTACACTATGCCTAATGACCCTCCAAACAATCCCTCTAACTATTGTTGTATAATCCCTTATGTAATCCCCTCTCCTCCTCGACACATCTGGATAGAGGGCAGCTATTCTGAGTCAGTTAATTTGATTTGAACCCATGATCAATGCGCTGTTGTTTGCCATAAAATTTCATTTCCTGACAAGTCTATGTGAGATGGCCTGTCAACGTGCCTTTATTTCTCATCTTGCAGGTCCAAGCCAGGCATTGAGTCCAGTTTTTCTTCCTTTATTTCTCATCTATTCATTTTTACTACTGTTTATATGTACCAAAAGTGCCATTGCCAATGAAGGTAGGTGTTACTAAGAATTTTAGGTGCAATTTCTTTAAATTTCTCAAGTTTTTGCCCTGAAATTTGAACTCTTGAGCATGCATTTCATCCTTGCCTCAGCTCTGTCTGGCAGAGCAGACTAAAAATGTAATGGCAGACATGTTTGTTCAAGTGAAGCCTGGCCATATAGAACTACCACCTTTATGGACTCTGCAAGAGGATTGCCTTTTTTTTTGTTGCAATTAAAGTTGCATTTTGTTCATCAGGCAATACAAACTCTTATCAAATTGCAAGGTGTAATTGCAATCTAAATAAGATGGGGCGGACAACATGCCATGAACATCCAATTCAAAAGTGCTTGTTAGGGTTTAAGTAGCTTACAATTCTTGTTCTTGACATTAGTTTTTGAAATATCAATTTGCTAAATTGTTTTAACCCAATTTTCTCTTGATTTTATGGAAATTGGGTGTTTGGATCTAGAAAATTTAATCTCTATTATTTTGGCTTCTCTTAGTATGAATACAATTTTAATATGTAAAACCCATTACAGTAAGTAATCAAGTGTTCATTGGAGAAGCAATACCCAGTTTCAATACTCATGCTCTCCTCCTTAGTATGGTAGTTCACTCAAGTCCTCCGCCTCCTGCATACATCCTGACCTCTAAATCAATTAATTGCGAGAATATCATGCTGGGATACACCATGTTCAAACTCTTTTCCAGAAGAGCAGAAAAATTCATCTCCATATGGGCACAGAGGAAGAAATTGCAGGTTTAAGGTTTAGTCATTGCAAATTCAATCACCGCACTTTTGACTATTTTTCAATCCTCCCAAATGCTATTGAGGAAGCAAAAGTAAGTATATTGTTGATCCATGGACACCTGTTAAACCTTTCAGATAGTTGGAATAAACCTACTATTTGAGAGGTTGAAGGTATACCTCTCCTATGCTTGGAAATCTCTATAATTATGACCCTATATGAGATTCAAATGATCATCTCTGGGGTCTATTATATACATTAACATAGTAGTCAAGCAAGGGTGTCAACTGCCTCACATTCTTTGGACTTCATATTTATGGATGAGAGTTTCTCATTTCAAAATCCATGGGTGGTAAAGGTGGAGGCCCTCTATGGGATCTCCATTTCACTATTTTTTGACAACATTGTCCTTCTATTTCACGAATCCAAAAACAAAAGTACATTTTGAGCTCATTCTAGGATGAACATGGTCTTCAAGTCCACCTTGCAAACACAAAAGCATGTAAGTTAGCTCTCCTTCTTTTCAAGGATAGCAGGTAGAAATGGTGACATCCTAGTCTTTCCTTTGAATGCTATTATTTGGTTCATCTTTTAACTTGTTTTCGACATTTGTATCAATGTTGAACAGAGGATTGCAACATTAACAACCTTGGAGAGACGATGTTTCCAACTTCAGTTTTAGGATATTCAGGCTAAGTTTTGGTTTCTTGAAGTCTTTTCATAATACTTTGTTACACATGACTTTCATTTTCTTCTTGCATAATTTCTAGAAATGAATGGATATCTTGTGGACTGTTGTAAACAAATTTAGTTCTATTACCATGCTCAAGAGAATTTAATGTTTGTCATTATTGGAGGACAGAGATATACCATAAGAGCTCGGTTCTGTGTTGTAGCTTTTTATTAAGACTTGAATCAGTTAAACCCTCGGACCTACTGCAACCCTATATTGAGGCTTGGTTCTATTGAAGCCGCCATACTTTGGACCTCTTCATTGCAGTCTCAAGCCGGGGATATAGCTACAGGATTTTGACATATTTTATGCAGTGAACATTTATTAAAATCTCAGATTATCTCCTATTTACTGATGCTTGGACAAAAATTTCGAATTAGCTAAGTCACCTATTTACTTAAAACTAGCACATTTGGCGGAATTTTTTTTTTAAATATTTTTAACCAAGATTGAATGTTATGTACTACATATAGAAATCTAGAGGGGAATAGAGCGTTCAGGTTGTACAATGTATTACTTCAGTCTTATGATTTATCAATGTTCTGTTGGAAACTAAGTTGATTGCTGGTAGAGTTCTGTTGCATTATTCTGTTGTAAATTAAGCATGCATTTCATCCCATTTGGTTATTTTGTCATTTATAAATCCTAAACTCATCAACCCTTTCTGTTAAACTGATAAAACCTACATGAAAACTGATAACCCTTTCCTCATAAAAAACTGATAACCCTTTCCTCATTGTATTGCTTGTATAATTCTAAATCGTTAAATTTTGTAGAGATTTATGGTTGGTTCCCGACCAAGGTTTAAGTCAATGTAATGGGTCTCTTTACCACAAAGTAAATCTGTTGAGTTTTTTCATCTCACAGCTGTATTTATTAATGGGATTTTATTTTAAATTATGACTGTTATTTAGACGGATTGTGCCCTTTCAAATGAATTTTGTGACCATTAATGGAGCGCCCTTTGTTTTTTCTGAGGTGTTCCACAGTCATTCAAATAGAGAGAATTTTCTATGATAATATATGCTTTTAAAGGGTGCTATTGTAGGTAACTGAGTATGTTAACCTCAAACTGAAACTTCTTTTATTTTTTGATTGTGTGTTTGAAAATTATCTATGTTCGCATGCTGCTGACTCCTGAGTGCCTTTCAGAAGGAATATCTAATGGGAACACAAACTGTCAGAGTTTTAGTTAATAGTAAATACTAAATACACATTCTTATATTGAAAATCAATTGTAAACACCAGTAAAAAGACGTTGTATAGAGGCAGTAAGTTGGGAACTATGGAGAGGATTGAATTGCTGAAGAACTCATTTATGGAAATCACCTTTCGACATGTTTACAGAGAAATAAATACCATTGCTGACAGCTTGTCGAAGAGAGGCCTAAATAGTAGTTTCGGTATCATGCACTATCAGCGTCACAGGTCGGATGGGCAAGGGGCAGTTGGTGCTGTTCATTTTTCCTGAATAGGGTCTGTCTCTTATGGCCATTAACCTCACATACTGTTTTCCTGTTCTTTTTGGGAAGCACTGGTACAACTCTTTTTTTTTTTTGGCTGGCGTTTTGTGACTTTCTAGGTGGTGATGCTGACTACTTATCACGTACTAGAACTATATATTGTTTTCTCTGTTTTAATATGGCTGTGTCCATATCTGTTTTCATAGTTTTCACAATGATCTAGTCCGGTTTTTTTTGGAACTTCCTAATCCCTCATGATACATCATTTGGCTCTGTAGCCTTGGATGTTCTGAAGTTTTTGTAATGATACTATAATGATGCACGCTACCTATTTGAGCCACAATTTATTTTTGCAGAGCCTGGTTCCTTGGATAACATTGTTTCTAACCCTGTGACTAGTGTTGCTACTCCAGATTCATAATGTAAAGAGTAAAAACAAACTCTCGGAGAACTAGAACTAGTTCTATTTCTTGATCTAGAACTAGATCTGAGATGGGGATGCATTAAGTACAAATTTAGGGTTATAGAACTTGGAGAAAGAGTATACTTCAAATGACAGCAAAAATTTTGTTGAACCCGGGCACTAAGGAGAGCTGGTCTCTCTATGTGTCAACAATTTCACTTAACAAAACTTCTACTTAAACCAAGGAAGTCTATTTTGCTTTCTTTGTCAAATTTTATTTATCAATTTCATAGAAATTGATAAATAATTACTTTAGCCAAACTTTATTGTAACCCGAATATGTATTTTCCCTTTAGCGCGCATTACCATACATATATATACCTTCTATTGTAAGGTTGGCCCTTTAAATAAATCGCTTTACTTATTTTATTTTGGAGCCTTTCCTTTGTATGAATATCGAATGAATGCCCGACAATCAAAGCTCTTTATCCAACCTCCTAAGGCAAATATAATAACCCACATTCATTTTTCGAACCTTAGCGCTTAACACTACAAAAAGGGGTCTGACTCTTTTAATTATATACACCCGCTCTTATAGCATCCAACTATGGTTATACATTAACACAACATTATATTATATGGTGGTTCCCAGCCCCACACGTCCAATGAAATTTAAATAAATGTTGAATTAACACAAATCTGTTGGTCTTTACCTGGAGTTAACTTCCGTGCTACTGACCGCGCGATATTCGTCGAATCTGTTGGCCTCTCGATCAGACGACGCACGTCGATATCGCATTTTTTTGCACGCCTGCCTTTAACACTTCAAAAAAATGCGATGGGGCGGTATTACCCCAGTAACGTGGCGACATATTATAGGATCGTGTTTTTTTTAAACGGTTTCACTCTGGCCCAAAGGCTGCGCAATGAGGGTGGTTTTGGTTTCACAAACCCACTCCCGGGTTTTGAACAGTGCTCAACCAGACTTTCACCATGGTTAATGCCATTAAACGTAATAACTCCGCCTTGTTAACTCCGGGTCAAGCCTAAATAATATTGTTCAACTCACCATAAAACACGTTATTTTCCTGCCTTCAACAGAATTTCAAAGTTCTATGGTAAACAAAGGATAACAGGGGTTTCACTCCTATAAAGCCTAGCCTAAGCACACAGAGCTCGGTGCCTTGTACACAGACTCAATATTCTTCATTTGGCTGAGAACCACTACAAACTCGTTCAGCCAACGGACTCACTCTTGGCCTCATACAGGGTTTCTATATCAATTTAACACATTCAGATTTATCACTGGGAACTTGTACTCAACCACAGACAGAGAGGGCTATAGGAGATTTAACACAACATTTTTTTTCTTCAAGTTATACACAGAGTTCATAATGTAAAAGGAGTAATTCATCAGAGAATGCCAATAGCACATGCACAGTTAGACAATAAGGCTTAAATCTTATTCAACAGAGAATACAGTTTCTCAATTCAACCTTTCACTGCCAAAATCCCCCTTTCAGCATATCAGGGCTACAATTTATAATCAATTACATGACTCTTCGGTTCCTTTGGGGACCGTTTTATTTATTTAACCTAAAAGACTAATTACATCATATTCTAACAGTGGAAACTGAACAGATGGACTTAAACCAAAACCGTTCGACTTCTACAGTTTCTAGACTGACCCTAACTGTTCTAAAAGCAACAGACAGCTAAGGTATTGAAACCTCGCTATTACAATTTGAATAATTTCGAATCCTTCTAGCCACAACATGTGGACAATCCTCCACATTTCTGGCTAGTGTCTAATGCCCCTGCATCATCAAACCTTCGCACAATACTTCGTTCTTCATGTATCTTCAAATAATAGGGTTTTACTTGAGCGAGGGCTACTTCTGTGTTATTGAAAAGGTGTCTCTAAAATTTGCATCATTATGTACCTTTTGACATTCATTTTAGCACAATGAATTAGGCCACAAAAAATCATATAAAGAGAGAGATATGTCATAGAACTCAACTACCACATAGGCATAATGCCACAAAGATTTCAAAACTTGTATGTTAGAGTGTCACAAAAATTCAGTATACTATAATGCCATAAAAGATTCAGATGCCACCAAAGAAGTCATAGGTTTAGATCTATCGTGAATGCTTCTTGTGTTTTTCTATTGTAAACAATTCTCCCAATCTTTTGAGATTAGATGCTTCAACAAATTTATTGTCATATGATCTTTGATACTTCATATCACATGTCACATATATACGGTACTCTTCCAAATTCTGTTCTGCTTCATTTTCTACCTTCATTTGCCCATAAAATATTTATCCTTTTGTAAAGATGATTATCATAAACTTGACCTTCAACCTTAAGCAAGAGCGAGTTATAATAGATGGTTAAGAGGTTTCAAACTTCATTGGATATTCTTTCATCTTCTTCCATAAATCACAAAGAATATTGTATCGAATGTCATGTATAGTCACATGTAACTGTTTGGTGTCATCATAAGTGCTTGTTTCTGTAACTTGGTCGAGAGATTAGCTTCAAAGAGATGTAGGATTTATTCTTTCAATCTTGGTCCTAGATTCCTTTAGGATTCAACCTACAGAACTTTTGGAAAGATGCTTCAGACCATAGTCTCAAATTAGGATATAGACTTTTGGATTGCAGACATAGAGCATAGAGGATAACTTACTTGTAAAAGGAAAGAGAATCTATCAAGAGTATTGATTTGGCTTCCAATAACGTCTTTCAATGATGGCTACTACAGAGAAGATGATCTTCAAGTCTATTTGTTATAATAGCTAGCATTCGCTCATATAATTTTAATTGCTTCTCAAAAAAATATGTTTTATTTTTTTTATTGTAAATATTTTTAAACAATCAAAATAAACAAACATTTAATTATTTAAAAATTATTTTAATTATTTAAAAATTATTATAATTATTAAAATATATATATTTTTAAATTAATTTGAGTGGCATTTAAAAAGGGTATCATGTTTCATTTCAAAATGTCAAAATTTTAAAATATCAAAAGTTTTAATTTCCTCTTTCATTTCCTCCGTTGCATGGTTTGTCCAGGTGGAAGGAGTGGGAAGATGTGGCCACACTGCCGTCGGTTTTGAGGAAGGATGCAACTATACTATTGCAGTAGTTTGAGGAAGGATGTGAGATTTGTGCCTCAAATGTGCTCGCTGCATCTAGCACCATGGACAATGTGAGGATCTCTCGCATTTCTCTCAACTCCACAACTCCAAAACAAAGTATCTTATTCTTCAATACAACAAGAATTTTGTTTGGTGTTTTAGATTTTTTCAAGATCTTGTCTCATGGCTCGCTTGTAATTTGTTCTACTGGGACCGCAACCCATTACCAACCCGATCCGATGAAACAAATGCACATGGCCTGTGGGGAGCTTACAAGCCCGATCGCATCTTTACTATTTAAGCCGCATTTCTATCACTCTCGTTGCAAGTGTTAAAATGGCTAAGCTTCACTTGGCTTCATCACCTTTTCCCCTTGTTAGAACCCTACTATATACATGTTTAATTGTCTAGACGAATAACATTATTTGTGTGCACGTGGGCAAAGGTGTACCCAAGAATCCCGCCGTCCGTACTAGTTTCATCATTACTCTTGAGTATCTCGATCCCAATGAATACACAAAGCATTCCCTTGACATTCTTCTCGCATGTATTTTTTAATGTTTTGTGTCGCCTTCTATACCATTTTTTGCATGATTTGATGTTGTTTATTTATTACCAACATCTTGTATTCCTCTATCTCTTACCGTCATTGCGTACAACTTTTTTCAATACTATTGATGCTCCATCACTAGCATTTTTGGTGCCTATAGTCCACCACAAGCCTTAGGGAAAGAAGTGCGTATATGTGCAAAGAAAGCAACCTAGATTGTTGTAAACATGTGTTCTTTGCTACCGCAGCCAAAGGATATGATACCAAATATAAGCTTGATGCTTCCTAAAGTGAAGAAGGTATTGCAGAATCTTTTTCCTCGTATGTGTCTTATTGAGATATTTTGTTCTAAATTTCTAATTAATTTAAATTCCTGCCAGCACCTGCAAACCCTATACCATAAGTACACGATGTTGCAACCAGAGCCGGTTGGGTCGCTATATGTGCACATGGGTGAAGAGAACTTCCCGAATTTAACTCGTTACCGGGAAACTCTAAAACCGATAACAGCAATGTTGAGCGATCGTGAGCCGCACAAAGAGTTTGAGTGAGGTAATTGAAATTATGCTAAAATTCCTTATTTGTGTGAAAATTATGCATGCCCAGAAACTTAGGCCTCAGGAAAACCGCCCTAACTACAAACATTAATTTATCGGCACCACCATGATAGTTCCCTTCCACTAGGAAGAAAAGTTTCTTTATCTCACTAGTGGACTTGCCGGTTTGCTTACCATTTGCCGACGTAAAACCTTACTATAAGGATGGACCAAATGATTTCACTTTTCTAAGTCTTTCGTGCATATGTGTTCGAGTTTAGAATTATAGATTAGCACATGGTTGATTGCTACAGTGTTATTGTGGTACCGTACGCTTACGTAGCAATGGATTTTTGTTTTTAAATGAAATCCTTGTGTAGAACTTCTCCTTCCTTGACACATCTAGATAGAGGGCAAGTTTATTCTCAAGTCAATATTTTGATTTGAATCAGATCTTGTTCTAATAACATCCTGCTACAAATTTTCCCTTTCTTTGTCTTATAGTTCCCGGATCCTTCTTGAAGCTTATCAATGAGTATTTTACTCGCTTCTGACCTCGTGTTCCCGAAAATTCAAAAAAATCTTTGGAATTCGGCTCCATGTCCCATGTTTTGGCCTTCATTTCTTTGACATCCTTGTATATTATTGTTCTCAAGTAGGTTTTTTGTCCATATTTATGTTTTCTCGTATGTTTATTTTCCAAGTATGTTATACACATATTCATATCGTACTTTTCATTCATTTGCTTCATCTCATCTTCATATTGAAACTTGAGATCATTATTACAAATTAGAGGTGCTTCTTCAATTTCTCTCTCGTACATGCATCCATATTTCATAAAAGAATTGTACTAGGGCCGGATCTCTACACACTTGACATTGCCATAACATAATTTTAGAATTTTGATTGCCATCTATTCCATCTTGTGAAATCTTGGAGCTCTCCTTTCCGCCTGGTCCTCTACCCGTTTATTTGAGGTCCATGACTTTTTATTTGCATTGCATTTGTTTTTCAAGAGACAATTTTTATCTTTCTCCTTTATGACAAATTTTCTTCGTATCCGTTCATCTTCATATTCTTCGAGTCCTACAAACAAATACCTACAAATGCTTAGACTAAAAAACTTGATGCTCTTGCCCTTGTTGATGCCTCTAGGATTCAAATTTCTTCTCTATGCTATGTTGAACTTCTTAAGTTTTCCATGAGACTCTTATCTTGTCTCTCATCCACCTCTTTCTTCATCAAACATTGTTCCCTTCAATTTCACGAAAATATTGCTTTCTCTCGCTCTAAGGACCGATTTCTCTTCATACCTTTTTCTTCCTTCAACTCATTTTTTTTCTCCATGCCCCTAATTCGGGCAGTAGATCTTGATGGAAAACTCGATTTCAAGAGTATCGTGAAGGATACAAGGTTTTGTTGAACGTGTATGATCTAAGCCAGTGGACTTGTGTGACACCGTACTCTCATTTCGGTACAAACTATCAACTTAACTGCACAAATAAATATCAAAATGGTATGCTTAAGATGTATTTTCCGAATGAATCTCTTTTCTAAAAGAAGGTATACATTTTGCATTAGTTTACATTGATGTTTAAAGTTACATTGAATAAATTACATTAAGCTTCCGCCCACAACTCGAGAAATTACGTACTTAAATTAAGATAAGTTGCTTTTCATTTATTGAAATTAAAATTCTACCGAAGATTAAGTTTGAACAAAATAATTAGGCTTGTGTGGAATTTGAACTTTCCCGTAGGTGAGATGAAATTCCCGCACCCTCAACATGGGTTAGGATTAATGGTAGAGATCTTTGGTTTTCATGGATGAGATCCATGTTCAAATCCCATGGAGTATATGAGTAAGGGAGGCCAAAAATGTGAAACGGGTTGAGGCAAAGTGAAGATGGATAGCCAACTCAGAAAATTGGTAAATCTCATCAAATTTCAAGAAATATGAATGATGGACCATGGGCTATGTCATTACTATTTGAGTCATGAAGCTTAGGCAAATTACTATTGGGTTGAGAGCTCATAAACAGAAATCTCAACACATCTTTCTCCAATCATGCTATTAATTTCGATTCCAATTCTCTCTGGCCTCATTTGAGAAGCCTAGCTTCCTAATGTTGAGTATCTAATTATTACTTGGATCAACCTTGTCCAATTTGATTGTATAATCATCCCTAGTTCCTTCCCATTTCCTCCTACATGGTTGAAGTGTATGAACATATTACAATTATGGTGGCATTTATAGTCATTGTATATTTGCCTCAACAACAGAATAACACTTAAAGTTATGTTACTGGATCTATTGGTCCTAAGGGATGGATCCCCAGATTGGATCCTGATTTGCTAGGATTTTCCCGAGATATGTTTCGTACGTGTCTACTGTGTAGATCGAGACAGATCCCTCATCCATGAAACGAATCCCAAGCATCATGATTCATAAGTGGATCCAACAATTTTGGTTTCTTAAAATATGAAAATAAAACGAATTTTTTTGGTATTCTGTATTCACCCAAAGTTTGGTATTTTGTATTGACCTTTGTGCTCATTCATGGCTTAACCGAAATTAAGTGACAATTTTTGTTGCCAATTAGGTGTAGTATAACTAACTTGGTCATAGAATGAAGATTCATTTTAAATTCCATTTGAGATTACTATAGATTTAACTCTAGAGGTGAATATAGGGATTCGTTCATGTGTTGATGAATGATAAAAAGAAAGGGGAATACTGTGAAATCCAACATAGTAATAGCATTGATGACATTGGAATGTATCTAAATTACATTGGGGTTCACTACAGTTGCAACAATGGGGTAGTTATCAGTTCTCACGATTGAGATGGAGTCAATGTGAGTTACAACCTCTTGAATGGTTATGCCAAAGTAAGAAGTGGGTCTATTCAGCATTTTATTGAATTTGCAGAGGATCCTTGGGTAAACAAGAAATGGCGAGCATTAAATTAGGCAGATGCAGAAGTTAGAATTTACATCAAATAGAGGTGCATTCATTCCACAGGATTGAAATGCAGCTGACTAGAGTTCGTGGAACCTTGAATCACGAAGTAGAAGGTGGAGTGTTGAAGAATTGGGTGGAACCACAAGTAGAAACGGAAGCAGAAGTAAGCGGAACATCAAAGGCGGTTTTGAGCCCAAAACCGTGGGTTTCTAGTAAGATATAAGCGCTAAATTGTTTTTATGAAAAAAACGGATATCAACCATTGTTGGACACGTGGAAAAAGTGGTAAAGCTAATACCACTTTTATCACGTGAAATTGGAAGAACAATAGGCATGCACTTTCGTAACGCGATGGTCGTTGGATTGCCAAGTCTGAGCGCGATGATGCGTCCATCGTTGGATGGAAAGGTACGTTTGTAAATGTTATGCGTATCACTGTTGTGGGACCAACACTTCATACACTACTACATTTGGCAGAAATTCTGACACTTGGTTCCGACGCTTTTGACCAAATGTCGGAAATTTCCCCAAATTTTTTCCATCCCACCCGAAACCGTCGCTATACCGACGTTTATAGAAAATTGTCGCAATACCGACACTTAGACAAAGTGTCGCAATTATGACGTTTGGAGGAAGACGTCGCAATTGCGACACTATGGCCCAAAGTGTCGCTATTGCGACAGCTACCTCCAAACGTCGCTAGTGCGACACAATGTCTAAGTGTCGCAATTGCGACATTTGGAAGCGCCCATCGCAATAGAGACGCTTTATCCACCGTCATTATAATGACACTTATATGCACGCTACATAAAAATATGAAAATTATATGCGCGCTACATAAAAATTATTTTATTGTTTCGTATCTGTCGCAATAGCTACATTAACGTCTGATATCACACGCGCATTCTCCCTCCGCTCTTGTAGAACAGCATTTGCCCTCATCATTCGCCCTCAGCTCTTGCAGAACAACATTTTCCCTCAGCATTCGCTCTCAGCGTTCACCCTCAGCTCTTGCAAAATGGTAAGTTCTTACTGCAGGCCCTTCCCCCTATAGTAGGGTTGACTCTATTTGGGTTTTTTTGGTCAATTCCATTGGATTGTGTTAGGCCGTAGGGTTCTCTCTAGATGTGAAAAATCAAGATTCAATACACTCTATTATCTTCATCACCCAATACAAGATTTAAATTTTTCCCAAAGAAATGCTTATTAATTTGGTAGCCATTATTTCTCCCTGCTTTAAAAACCGTACATTTAAATGAAAACAAGCATTACATTTAAACTATAAAAATCTATTAGTGTTCAAATGTACATGTGTTCTACATTAACGTCTGATATCACATCCGCATTTTCCCTCCGCTCTTTTACAACATCATTCGACCTCAGCTCTTGCAGAACAACATTCGCCCTCAGCATTTGCCCTGAGCTCTTGTAGAACAGCATTCACCCTCAACATTCGCCCTGAGCTCTTGCAGAACAACATTCACCCTACATTCGCCCTCAGCTCTTGCAGAACAGCATTTACCCTACATTCGCCCTCAGCTCTTTCAGAACAACATTCGCCCTCATCTCTTGTAGAATAGCATTCGCCCTCAACTCTTGCAAAATGGTAATTTCTTACTGCAGGCCCTTCCTCCTATAGTAAAGTTGACTTTATTTGGGTTTTTTTTATCAATTCCATTGGATTGTGTTAGGCTGTAGGGTTCTCTCTAGATGTCAAGAATCAAGATTCAATACCCTCTATTATCTTCATCACCCAATACAAGATTTAAATTTTTCCCAAAGAAACGTTGATTAATTTGGCAGCCATTATTTCTCCTTGCTTTAAAAACCCTACATTTAAATGAAAACAAGCATTGCATTTCAACTAGAAAAATCTATTGCTGTTCAAATGTACATGTGTGCATCACTTGTGTAGGGTATTCATTTTCCACTTTCACATTATCCAAGAATGTGTGCAATATAGTTCATATTTTTTGTAATTTATATTATCTTGAAAAAGGAAAGGTAAATTATTTCCCATGGAAAAAGAAGGTTTTCCCTTTTTATAGGTTGTTTGGACTTACGTGGAAAAATTTATGATATGCCTTTCATATTATGTAGTTTAAATTTTAATTAACAGATTATTCTACATGAAAATATAATTACCTATGTGATGTCCTTCATCACTAATTAAAATTATAGGGTTTCAATTTCCTAGACTCTAACTCATCTGATGCTAAATTCTAGGTTCTCATTGGTGGATCACTCTTCCATTGATTTGCTTTCCCTCTGGATCTTGTCATACTTTAAAAGTCATCAATGATACATATATTATTTCAGGTATCCCAAAAGGCTTTATAGTAGAACATATTGTGAAGTTTTTTTGACACTTGAGGATTCTTTTTAGAACTACAACGCGGTCTATGCTATCGAGTTATATACCAAGAAACTTGTCCTTAATAACCACACTATGAGGTAGGTTCAACCAGTTTGAACTTGTTGGGACATAGCATATGAAGTTGTGTGATGAGTCCATATCATAGGTCTATTATGGTGACAAAAGTGAAGACACGTAATGATAGTTATTATGTTAGCATTACTAGAAACATTTTCGAAATTATCCATGCTATCAAGATGTCAAAATTCTAGGCATTAGGTGTCAATACTCGTAGCTAATAGATAATAATAATAATATAAAAAAATCACAAATTTATTCTTGAAATATGATTGTTACACATTGGTAACCTAGTTCATGAGTTACTATCACCCAAAGACTGCAAAACAAACTTAAAATATAAATTAAACCAACATGAGAATCCAACTAAGGGTTTCTCGACAAAATCATGCCATAACCTGGAATTTTGAAACCCAAATTTGAATCCATAATAAGTAATACAATGCAAACTCAGATGGATTTTCAATGCATGTTTGCATGCTACACTTATTCTCTCTCTAGATATCATTTTTTAAATGGAACCATTAGTCAAGCCCACAGTCCTTTTTATGTGAAAAATTCCAGCTCTATTTGAGCTCTTTTTTGCTCCACCACCTCCATAAACATATGCAAACATATATCATGATCTTGGAATTCCATTACATATGTATGTGCCAATGTTCCATAATCATGCCCCATCATCAATTTAAGAATTTTCCATTGAATATCAAATTATGGATGGGGGGGACTATTTGTTGCAACATTTGGCTCAAAATCAGGGACCATCTCTGTATGAGGTGAATGAGGACTATAGATATTTGAAGAAGTAGATTAGTGCCTTTTCCTCGAGCCATGGTGTCATATACAGTCATCCATCACAAAAAATTGTCTTTTTTCATTCTCACCTTGAAAGTTGCAAAAATTCATGCCCTAATTGAAACAACACTAAATTTGAAAGATATAATAAAAATGCAAGCTAGAAGTGCCCTATTAATACAAAGGGAAAAACTTCCTAGCTACCCTAACTGAGATAAATTTTGATTGAATAGGAAACATGATATTGCCAATGGAGTTGATCCAACAACTTGTTAAATGTATGGGACTAAATCATACATTTGATTTCCAGGGAAACATGCGCATGAAGAGAAAAAGTACAGAATTAATCGAAAATCCATACATGCCACTTATAAAAACTACACCGAAAGGTCAAAAAATACTTAAGGCCTTAACTTAATTTGAATCCAAAAATGACAAAACAGGATTAGTGAAAACATGAGAGTGGTTTGGGTGAACAGCATAAATAAAAGGTGAATATAACTTTCCCCAAGGTGCCTTTGTCATCGTTGTATGAAAACATGTTTTCCTTTCCCTTTATACATGCAAGTGAATGCATTATAGGTATGGTGTTTTCCCAGAATAGGAGAAGCCTACTTAAATATATCATTCATGGAGTGAATGTTTCCTTGACCCAGAACCTCATAGAAACTTATCACTGAATTTGATGTTGGGATGGGATTGTAAAGATAAAAACCTCTTCATTCCTCTTGAAGATTGGCACCAATTATCAACAATGAATCAAACTGTACTTTGGTCTTCCCCCTTTTACATTACCCCATATTAGTTTCATAAAAAACAAATATATCAAGACGAAAATCAACACCCTCCTTTTCCAAAGTTGGGTAAAGGTCAATGAGAACCTTAGTCACAAGTTACAACTTCCAGGAGATTTCCAAAACAATTTTCAGTGAATTGTTGTATCATGAACAACATGATTTTCTCATAATTCAACATGAGACATGTTTTCCTTTCACTTCCAACAAAGTTCCATTTCTACCCGAAACTCTTACGAAACAGGAACCAAATAAAGGCCATGTCCTCAACGGACATCATTTGTCTTTGAAAATGGCCATTGCACCGTGTTGTTTCTTATATTACATCATGATAGTTTCTTAGGTCATTTCGTGTTTCTTGAGATGAAAAACAACCAAAGAAATTGTGAATATCCTTTCAAGAAATAAATGACCATTTCTCAATCATATCTCAACTATTTTTTATTTTATTCAGCGGTTTCTTACTTTGAGAGAAATTTGACACTTTTATAGGGAATATAACATAAAAACACAAAATGGGAAGGAATTGATGAGGTAGATGACCTTTATTTGTTGTCAATTAAGAATTGATAATACACGATGCATGTTCTCTACTACAAACTGGATTCCTTCCTGGAGTTAGGACACATAGTATTGAATCAAAGTTGTAGTTTCTAATTTCTTGGATTGGTTCATCAATCTTGAAATTCATACATTGCATGTCTTCACTGCTTCATGTTTGAATAATTTGCATCATATCGTACAATAGGAAATTAGGAATTATGATTATTATTACTTTATGGATCTGTTAAGTTACTTTTAAGTTTGCATGGTTTAGTGTGAAATTATTCTTGTGTGCCCCTAGGCCCAGGTGAAGGAATGCCAAGGAATGAGAACCCTAGTTTTTAAATGGTATTGTTTCTTATACCCAAAAACCCCTCAACATCACTTCTTATTAGTTCTTAATAATAGTGTTGTAAACAATTTGAGAATTGATATAGCAAAATCTCGCACTTCTCAAGATAAATTCCTAAAGCTAAAGTGTGATACCATGTGTAATTCAATAGCCCCGTTGTCACCTCACCAACCTCTTTTCACTTCGGGCTAGCTCTCCTCCAACTCAAGGGGGGTTCTCCCTAATAGATGTTATGGATCTAATGGCCCAAACAAACCAAGTCAAGAGCCCCCTAACTCTCTATGTTTACTACTATCAATCAAAATATTAAACAATAGGGTCAGACATGCATCCTAAAGATAAAATTGCCAGGGTACTTTTGGGTAATCTCAAAAGGAAAGTCCCCAAACACATATAATCAAGGAATTATAACTTGATTTAAAACATTAAATATCAACAAAATCGTTTAAAGGATATTGAAAGGACAAAGGTGATGGAAGATATAAAGTGCCTTACTTAAATGCTCTAAGGATTTTTCAATAGTTGCTCCAAAAGCTTCACTTCAAGGCCCTTCAAGATCATCTCCAACAATGCTATACGATCAGCTTCAACAATGTTGCTCCAAAAATGTCCTCAAGGTCTTCACAACAAGTTTACTAGAAGTTGCTCCAACAATATATTCAATAAGGTCTTCATTGTCAACTCGTCTCTTGTTTGGGTGCCTTAATTTGCAATGACATGTTTCCAGGAGTGAATTCAATGCAAGGCATATTTGAAACTCTAACTCTGTCTTCCGGTGTCTTATTATAAATTATTTTAGTTTTCATTTTGTGTTTTCAAGTTAGATATTGTTTTCAGGTTTTTACATTTATAATTTTATTGCAATGTGGCAGACTGATCAGAGCAGTGCAGGAACAACCCCGAGACAGGATGATCACAGAAAGAGGCTAGCGGAAGAACATGTAAAGTGCCAGCATTGCTCTATCTTCAGGTATTTTAGTTATTTACATAATTGAAATAATATTAATTTTTTTCAAATATCTAGACACCTAGCCATGGTACGCCTGATGATTCCCTCTTTGAGGAAGAGCTTTCTTCATCCCTATCTCCAGTGTTCTTGTTGCGAAAAAAAGGCACGAGATGCAAGGTCAGAATTTAATACTTTGATAGACGTGCCTAAAACACCTGAAACAGAAGAGAGGATAAAACAACTTATGAGCCATCTCAAAACATATCAGGTAATAATAAAAAGTCAAAAGGATATTTTTTTTGTTCTGCATGAGATGAATTGTGATAGTTTGATTTTTAATTTTTACATTGACTAAACTAGCAAAAAGTTCTTTTGTATGTAGTATTTTCTGGCACTTGCTGAACCCGGTGTTGGTGGTAGTGGGACACAAGGGAAAGAGATTGCCCAACAACGCTCTCATACACCTTCTACTCCTTTAGGTGCCAGCCAAGAAACACACCCTGCCCAAGCAGACACCCAGCCAACAGCTGAACGTGTTGGCAATGATGAGGCTGATATGGCCAACTACATTATTGCGTTTCCTGGAGCTACACGTGTCAGCTCCACAGGGACCATTAATGGCACGTTCCTGGTGAACGATGAAGGTGTCCCTATAAAGCATGTACAACTCCCAGGTAAATTTTAAGATTTTAACTATTTCATGTACTTTATCTAAAACATATTTATCATGATTTTTATTTTTAAATTAATGATAATATATTCTTTTTTTTTCTGTGTAGGAAACTGTTGAGTCTCAAAAATGTTCTCCATATTCATACATATTTCCATTATGTCATAACCATTTAGCTCTTATTTCATAGCCATTTGACCTAAAACCCTACATCAAGTAACCATTTTCATAAATATATGGGTTAGGATCCTTATTTTCCAAAGTTATTTATTTTATGTATTTTAAGTGAATTATTATTAGAAACTAGAAAATTAACATAGTTTCATATATCTATATATGTGTTATGAGTTTTGTGACATGTGTAGGTCAAAATGAGACTTCTAGAAGACCCTTATGTGGCACTCTAAAGCCAAATTCGAATTTGGTTGGAGAAGATTATGGGATCAAGAGGATATGTGTCTCACTTCCTTGTTGTATTGAAACTCTAAGAGGATATGTGTCTCATTCCTCAAGTTGTGTTAAAACTCTAGAAATACATGTGTCTTATCATTTCCTATTTTGATTGTAACTCTAGAGATGGAGGGAGAGATTCATGGACTCCCATTAATGAGATGTCTCCTCATATTTTGTATAAATATGAGAAGCTTTCTCCTATCATGGTAATGAAGAAGTAATGAGGAAGTAATGAGGAAGTAGATTTGTAACAAAGTTCAAGATGGAATGGGATGTAGATTTATGAGTTTTTGAATAAAGAAGCTTAGTTCTTTGATGCTATTGTGATCTTATCTTCAAGGAGCTAAGGACTACACCAAATTGGTAGCAGAGGGCCCCTGCTATCCAAGGAGGCTTTTACATGTTTTCTAGATAAGTTGCTTTCAATTCTGTTTTGTCATATTTCTTTACTTAGATTGCTTTTTGAAATCATAGCTTTTAGCATAATTTTTCATGGTAGCCCGGGCATTTGCATATCTTTTGACTAATGACATGGAATCAATATTGTTCTGCTGTTAATTTATTTTTTCTTAGTTTTTGTTTAATTCCAGTATTGCTTTGTTTATTTCAGTCTTGCACATTTTCTTCAGTAGTTAGATTTAGATATATTAAATTGCTCATGTCATTTTCAGTTACCTCCGAAAGCCACAGCTGGACTGATGGTGAGGGATTGTATTATGAAATGTGTAGTTTGATATTAGTTTCCTTTCTGCAAATTAGATATATTAAATTGCTCATAACATCTTCAGTTGCCTCCGAAAGCCACAGCTGGACTGATGGTGAGGGATTGAATTATGGATGTGTAGTTTGATATTAGTTTTCTTTCTGCAAGTTAGAAATATTAAATTGTGCATGACATCTTCAGTTACCTCCGAAAGCCACAGCTGGACTGATGGTGAGGGATTGAATTATGAATGTGTGGTTTGATATTGGTTTACTTTCTGCAAGTTAGATATCAGTTACTCAAGTTGTTTATGGTTACTTCCGAAAATCATAGCTGGACTAATGATGAGGGATCAGAAGACAAGTTGATGTAATTTGATTTAGATTTACTTTATTGCAACTTTTATATTTCTTTCAGCATAATTTCTTTTGTGTTTAGACAGCAGCAAGAATAGTTTGGTTTCATGCTCACTAGTTCACTGTTTTGATTTATTAGATTAGCAGCACCTTTTTCATTTTAGTAGCACATTTTCATTTCCTTTCAAGTTTTGTCATTGTATGTTTCAAATTCCTTTTTCAGTTTCAAGTTGGTAAATCATTATAAAGGACATCATTGCCTTGAATATCCATAACCATACTTGTCTTTAGAATTTCATAAAAATCCAAAAACGACAAAAAGTAAGAGATAGGTTATCTTACACATATAGTGCGCCACACTTCGTCAGCTTACGAATCCCTGGTTGATAATTTATGTTAGCAATTTAGGACACACTAAATTGACCAAACATTTTGGCGCCGTTGCTGGGGAAGTGTAACTAGGTAGCCTTATTTCTTACATCTAAAAAAAAAATTAATAATTCTTCAATATGCTCTCCTCCTGCACTTTGTGTGATCTGGAGGATCAGAAAAAGGATTGTTATGTAAAAAAAAAAATTAATAATTCTTGAGTATGCTCTCCTCCTGTACTTTGTGTGATCTGGAGGATCAGAAAAAGAATTGTTATGTGAAAAAAAAAAGGAGACAAAATAAAACTTCAACATTTCAATTGATTCAACAATTAAAAAAAAAAATTGTTTTCATGAAAAACTTTGATTTCAATAAACTGTTTTGTTTAATGAATATATATGTGTATTTTTAAATTTTTGAAAATATCACATACATAATTTTATTAAACAAATCAATTTAAAAAAAAATGAAAAAAATAAATAAAAAAAATTTAAAAAAATTTAAATTGTTTTGTTACTAAGATATATATGTATATTTTTATTTTTTGAAAATATATATATAATTTTAATAACAAATCATTTAAAAAAAAAATTCAATAAATTGTTTTTTTTAGTAAATTACATATGTATATTTTTAATTTTTCAAAATTTAACATGTATAAATTTTATTAACAAAACAAATTAAAAAAAAAAAAAATCAAATCATTTTGCTTAGTAAAATTTATATGTGTATTTTTAATTTTTAAAAATATAACATATAATTTTATTAACAAAACAAATAAAAAAAAAAATTGAAAAACAAACAAACAAATCAATAAACAAAAATCATGGCTTTTTGAAAAATATTGAAAAAAAAAAAAACAAAACAAAAAATAAATACACATTTCACATAATAAAACAAATAAAAATGCATCATTTTGAAAAAGGCCGATAGCATAAGTTCGAATGAAAACACAAAATTAAACGCTGGTTCGAATTGCAATGAATCTTGTGCATGTACATAGGCTGGATTGAACCGTGCAGAAGCTCGAGATAATCATTTACAGGCAACAAGATCATCAACAACATTTTCAGATTGAAACGCAAAGAATCTGCTGGCAGTAGAAGCCTTAGCCACTGATCCCGATATTCCCAATTTCGCTGTTCTCATGCCTGTCCCTGTTGACAATAGTGACAAGTTAAAATCAGAGGAGGATGCCATGATTGTATTGTTCAGTCATCTATCTATGTTGTGATCAAATCTAAAAAAAAAATTCAAAATCAATCACACAGCCGAATGTAACAAAACAGAAAAACGCAAAACAGAGAAAAACGTCAAACTTTGAAAGCACGATTTGGCCAAACGGAGATGAATTTGGAAAAAATAAAACATGGGTTTTTTCTCCAACATGGTCAATTAGATAACCCAGAAACCATTTTAAGAAATTCGTGGTGGTCTGGGAGAAATTCTCGGTTCTTTGAAGGCCATTTTTTCCTGCCGCGTAAGGAAAAACGATTTTTTCTGAGTGAAGAATTTGAAAACGGCACTTTGCATTGATAATTCGGTTTCCTGATTTCTAGGAAGAGTAATTCTAATCAAAATCAAACTCTTATCATGGCATTCAATGCACATTCCACTCATTTTTGAATTTAATTCAATTTCGTTTTCTGAATGTTGGATTTCATATCTCCTTTATCATCTGCCCAGCAATTTTTGGTGCTTCAATGACATTATTAAACACCAACCATTATGATGTTTATTTCAAAGGGATGCCACATCACTATGGAAAGACATTAAGAGGGCATGGGGATGAATTGAGCAAACTACAGGAGGATATTATCAAGCACATGGTCGTGTAGATGGCACAATGAACCTTAGTAGCATAAAGGTAAGCTCAATTGAGATTGAACGTGTCTGTAATGGCAACTGCTGCAATTGGAATTCCAACTGAGGGGGTGGTCCTGAATTGTTACTGATTGTGATAGTCCTCAAGGATCAAACAGATACAAAAATAAATTTTGAAGAGATGAAAGATTATATTTTGAAATAGCAATCATGTCTTTTATGTTCTTCAATGCTCACCAGTATATTATTTTTCATCTTATGTGATCTCCACTTACCATTCTATGGTCATTGCAAGGTCGCGATTGGTCAATGTATCTGAGTTTGCTTTATTTAGCATCATTTGTTGAAATTTAAAAAAAAATTGCATTTCTCTTTTGTTGTTAAAAAAAAAAAAAAAAAAATCAATAATTTTGAATCAATGAAATGAATAAGTTATTTGCTCACTTTTTCTGAAGGTATTGATTAATTTTGGACTGATGATGAAGGATGAATGGCTAACTTTTTATTCAAGATTTTTAGCTACAGAAACCGTCGACATTCCGCAGCTGAAGTCCAATTCCGCAGCTGTTCTGCAATTCCGCAGCTGAAAAACCTCATTGTTCAAATCAGCCTAACTTTCTCATACAAAATCAGATTTTGATGATCCAAATATCGTTGGAAAGGTCTCAACAAGATCTATACAATGAGAAATCCATCATTAGAGTTTGAAATGACAAATAATAAAATAAATTGCTGAAAAGAAGCTACATTCAACTCGAGGCACTAATTCCAAAACAGGTATAAATTCTTTTTAATTCTTCCTTTGAGAACTTGTTTCATTAATACAAATTCTTAGTTTTGTGTGTAAATATCATAACTAGAGAGATTGATCACCTCTCTCCATTTGATAATCTTACATTCCATGGTAGAAGAAGTATTAGTTTTTTTTGCAGGTTCTAGGAGGAAGGACAAATGACTACAAGAGAATGGTGTCTCTTTAAGAGACCAATTTGTTTCGTAAGAGGATGATCAGCAACAAAGAGGAGGAAATATGCTGATGCAAAATCAGATCCAAACACTTGAAAAACTTTCAGATACTATTGTCTCCATCACATCCATACCTCATAATAAACCATTCACCTCATTCCACTTCATATTTTCCATTTACATTCACATCCACTTTCCATTTCTTTTTGTCCATTCATAACCCACAAATAAAAGCAAGAGGCTCATTCACATGCTTATTGTCCATTTTCCATTTCTACTCTCCATTGCCATCTTCCATTTTCATTTTCCATTTCTTGTCATTTTCATTCCGCAAATAAGCCCTGCTTCAATGCAAATTATTGAGTCCATAGTCCTTTGAGTCTAAGTTATTTGTAAAAACACCTTGAGGCTTGCATGCCTTAATGGCAAGTTCTCATGCTGACAAACAATGGGAATACATTAATGTCCCTTGTTCGTCAGATCTTCTAGGTGACTTGACATCGGCAAAATCATTCGTACCTAGCAAGATGTGTTTGGGCATCTTGACTCTCATTGTCATCAATGGTGAGAGTTCTCGTGTTGACTAGTGGCATCCATTAATGGCCACTAATTCAACAATTTCCTACTATGTTCAACATCAGAACATCTTTTCACATAGTAGGAATTATGCCAATGAGTTTTGAAGACATGAAGACTATTATTTTCAGCATTTTGGAGCAGATTTCAGCAAGTTTTAGTAGAAGCAATAAAAAATCATCTCATCTCTTTATCCATGACTCCTCTTGTTCAGCCACTTGAAGAAGAATATGATCAGAATTTTGCAGCCACCACACATACACAACTCATCCACATTTAAGGTAAGTGAAGGTATGTTGTTTTATAATTTTTAGTCATGTAATTCATTAGAATGCTAAAATTGTAACTTTGGAAAAATTCCTCACTCCCTTTTCCACATTGTCATATCTTTAGTTGGGGGGGGAAGGGAAATCATTTCATATCCACATGTCATACACTATCACACATTTTCATTTCATTTCCACCCACATATACTTCCTAACCAACTATTGTTGCAACATGATCCAAAAGATTATATGCCTTTCAAATGATCAATTCATTGATGAAGAAATTCATTCTAAATGTTTTCATGAACTTTTGATGCAACAAATAAAATAAAGCATTGTTACACAAGAACCAATGCTTCAAAAAAAAAAAAAAAAAAAAAGAGGAAAAAAATGGTTGTCACACAAGAACCAACCAATGAAAAAGAAGAAGAAGAAGAAGAAGAAGAAGTTTCAATCAAATGTATTATACTTTTCCAAAAAGGAAAAATCAAGAAGCAAAGTTTGGAATGAATCTATATGAGTCAAAACTCATAAAAGATCAACTCATGGACAAATGAATCATTGCAATGGTTGCATGAGGACATGCAACAACTTCAGTTGGGGGGTATGTTTAGTGTCAAAAATGTTCTCCATATTCATACATATTTCCATTATGTCATAACCATTTAGCTCTTATTTCATAGCCATTTGACCTAAAACCCTACATCAAGTAACCATTTTCATAAATATATGGGTTAGAATCCTTGTTTTCCAAAGTTATTTATTTTATGTATTTTAAGTGAATTTATGATTAGAAACTAGAAAATTAACATAGTTTCATATATCTATATATATGTGTTATGAGTTTTGTGACATGTGTAGGTCAAAAGGAGACTTCTAGAAGACTCTTATGTGGCACTCTAAAGCCAAATTCGAATTTGGTTGGAGAAGATTATGGGATCAAGAGGATATGTGTCTCACTTCCTTGTTGTATTGAAACTCTAAGAGAATATGTGTCTCATTCCTCAAGTTGTGTTAAAACTCTAGAAAGACATGTGTCTTATCATTTCCTATTTTGATTGTAACTCTAGAGATGGAGGGAGAGATTCATGGACTCCCATTAATGAGATGACTCCTCATATTTTGTATAAATAGGAGAAGCTTTCTCCTATCATAGGTAATGAGAAAGTAATGAGGAAGTAATAAGGAAGTAGATTTGTAACAAAGTTCAAGATGGAATGGGATGTAGATTTATGAGTTTTTGAATAAAAAATCTTAGTTCTTTGATGCTATTGTGATCTTATCTTCAAGGAGCTAAGGACTACACCAAATTGGTAGCAGATGGCCCCTGCTATCCAAGGAGGCTTTTACATGTTTTCTAGATAAGTTACTTTCAATTCTGTTTTGTCATATTTCCTTACTTAGATTGCTTTCTGAAATCATAGCTTTTAGCATAATTTTTCATGGCAGCCCGGGCATTTGCATATCTTTTGACTAATGACATGGAATCAATATTGTTCTGTTGTTAATTTATTTTTTCTTAGTTTTTGTTTAATTCCAGTATTGCTTTGTTTATTTCAGTCTTGCACATTTGTTTCAGTAGTTAGATTTAGATATATTAAATTGCTCATGTCATTTTCAGTTACCTCCAAAAGCCACAGCTGGATTGATGGTGAGGGATTGTATTATGAAATGTGTAGTTTGATATTAGTTTCCTTTCTGCAAGTTAGATATATTAAATTGCTCATAACATCTTCAGTTGCCTCCGAAAGCCACAGCTGGACTGATGGTGAGGGATTGAATTATGGATGTGTAGTTTGATATTGGTTTCCTTTCTGCAAGTTAGAAATATTAAATTGTGCATGACATCTTCAGTTACCTCCGAAAGCCACAGCTGGACTGATGGTGAGGGATTGAATTATGAATGTGTGGTTTGATATTAGTTTACTTTCTGCAAGTTAGATATCAGTTACTCAAATTGTTTATGGTTACTTCCGAAAATCATAGTTGGACTAATGATGAGGGATCAGAAGACAAGTTGATGTAATTTGATTTAGATTTACTTTATTGCAACTTTTGGATTTGTTTCAGCATAGTTTCTTTTGTGTTTAGACAGCAGCAAGAATAGTTTGGTTTCATGCTCACTAGTTCACTGTTTTGATTTATTAGATTAGCAGCACCTTTTTCATTTCAGTAGCACATTTTCATTTCCTTTCAAGTTTTGTCATTGTATGTTTCAAATTCCTTTTTCAGTTTCAAGTTGGTAAATCATTATAAAGGACATCATTGTCTTGAATATCCATAACCATACTTATCTTTTAGAATTTCATAAAAATCCAAAAACGACAAAAAGTAAGAGATAGGTTATCTTGCACATATAGTGCGCCACACTTCGTCAGCTTACGAATCCCTGGTTGATAATTTATGTTAGCAATTTAGGACACACTAAATTGACCAAACAGAAACAATGAGTTCTATAGGTGTCTGGAGAGCCATGCGTTGGTAATTTTTTGCCCAACCATACGCACAGGATGGAATTCCTATAATTCCAACCTGAAAAAAGAACTTCTAGATTATCTAGAAGCCCTTTTTGGGGTCGGCACATTTGACAGAACAGCGGTGGCTCGGGTAGTCGAAAAATATTTGAAATATACCGGGGACACCTATAGGAAGCAATTGCAATTTAACCCTAGATATGAGCATCCTCTCGCAGTTCCAGAGAGTGAGTGGAGAACACTAATCCATGACGGAAAAGAGAAAATGACAAAGAAAGAAGGAAAAATTCCAACTGGACTCGCAAGGTAAATTACAACTTTAATTCAATAGCTTTAATTTTCTCTATGTCTAAAATAAAAGTGCGCTACGTCATATCTGACTTCAATATTTTGATGCTAGGTTTCCTGACACCTCAAAGGAAACCAAAGCTAGGATTGAAAAAAAGGGCCATCAGAAGCTAGGCCAGGGCGACTACTTGAAATTAGCTGCAAGAATTGTAATTAAGTAGCTAAACATATTATAATTAATTGTATCACCTTCCAACGTTTTTGTAATCCTATAAAATACGATTAAAAATACACAATTATATGTAATGTATGGTGATGACTTTGTAACAAAAACTACAGAGGAAGATAAAAATATCGCTTTCCATTTCATCTATCAAGCCGTAGTTGAACGTCGCAGAAGCTTGGGGCAGGTCCCAAGATCCAAAATGACTGATAAGGTAAAACATTAAACTTTCAATATGTTTGTTTTCATCCATAAATTTAATGTCTAACAACTTTTTTTAAATCACGGGAGAAGCACTACCGACGAGGAAAATAACCCATTTTTATAGCGAGATGTAGATGATCCTCACGTGCAACCTGATCATTGTAGTGGGGACCAGGCCGACAATGCTACTATCAGTGAGGGCCGTGATGGTAATTAATTTCCACTTATAATTTTTTCTAATTATACCTTGATGGTTGTCCTTATAATGTTTTTTGTTTAAATGAAAGAGAATGTTTCCCTTGAGGATCTTACCACCAGAGAGGAAGACAAGGCAACAGTCCCAACGGCGAAAACTGGTGCACCAGGTAAATAATCTCATTGCAATTTTTTTTATTAATATTACCGAACTAGTTGAATGATATTTAAAAACTGACAATTAAAATTTAATATTATCTGTTTTTGTAGGCGATGCCCCGTCACTCGAAGAGACCAGACATCATGACTATGTAACTACGTCAGCGGCAACAACTGGTGCACCAGGTAAATAATCTCATTGCAATTTTTTTTATTAATATTACCGAACTAGTTCAATGATATTTAAAAACTGAAAATTAAAATTTAATATTATCTGTTTTTGTAGGCAATGCCCCGTCACTGGATGAGACCAGACATCGTGACTACGCAACTAGGTCAGCAACAACAACTGATGCACCAGGTAAATAATCTCATTGCATTTTTTTTTAATTAATATTACCGAACTAGTTCAATGATATTTAAAAACTGACAATTAAAATTTAATATTATCTGTTTTTGGAGGCGATGCCCCGTCACTGGATGAGACCAGACATCGTGACTACACAACTAGGTCAGCAATGCGGGTCGAAAGGCACGAAACAGGAGCAGAGCACGATGATATTGATGATCTAATTAGGAGCTTTAGAAATAGGAAGAAGAAAAAGAAATTTTGATAATGTAAAATATTGTATTATTATAAGACAAACATTACCATACTTGGAACATTTTCTGCGTTATATAAAAAACTCATTTATCATACTATTTTTATGTCAAGCATTAATTGCAATGTTTTGTTGCGTACTTTTTGTTGAATTGTTTTTTTATTAGTTATTGAATTTTTTTTTTTATGCTCATGAAAGTAAAAGATGAAATATATATTGGGTATTGGGGAATTGAGAGTGATGTGAGGGGGGGATGGGCCATAAGAGCTTTCACCTTCACGTGGTTGGCCCTGTTTAGTAGAGAATAATTTATTGGAGAGATTTAATCTTGGAGCAAACCTCCCTCGATCCAGCATAGCAACAAAAAAGTCATTGTTGACTTAGTTGCTACTCTTACAGATCATGGGAGGCTTGTTCCAAGTTAATGCGACTCCAATAAATTGTTCTTGAAACGAAGAGGAGCTTATTCATGTATGTTTTGACATTTTCAACATATGTTCTAACATTATCATAAGAATGCATCTTAGAGTAAAAAATACTACATCAATTACTTGTATTTATTGTATAGATAATGATGGATTTTGATTGACTTGGCAGTGCAGGTACAAATCCTCTTACATCATGAGCAATAGAACTTGTCAACCAGGGTCATGTTTAGGATATTTTTTCTTGTGTGCTTGACCAATTTCGTAATGTCACATTTTGTAAGTTCCTTTATAGTTCATAATTCAATATTAAGCTTGTTCATGATTATTATCTAGGTTTTTTGTATGTGTTTTTTCATCTATTTGATTGTAAGCAACTCTTCATGTTTCCTGTTGTTCACTATGATTTCTCCCATTACCACTCCTAGGATTAATCCAAATTTATTGTTACATAGGTTACTTTATTGTTACTATGATTTCGCCATTTACGATTTCATAGGTTACATCATGTAAAGTTGCCAATCTCAGGTTGGTGATGAGCTTTAGTTCTCCAGATTTGGGGCTTTTATGATATTTTCTCCCTCATATCATTCCTGCATCACCTTGTTGTTTGAGCATGCCAATTTTCTACCTCTTGTACCAATTGGCACATGTCAATCTCTGAGTGGTACCACATTTCACCTATTTTCAGTGAGAGTTTAGGGTTTCTCTAACATAGCTTCAGAAATCCGATTCAGTGCCTGCTTGAATATCATCACATAATACTCATGGTTTGGATTGATGAGCATGTTCTGAATGGTTGGTTGATTCATAAGAAACACCCATATAGTCATCTTGAGATATTTCAGAAGTTTTCTCGGGTTTCCTTTTTCACCGTTTCTAGTGGGTGGGATGGTGTGGGGTGATCCATCAATACTGGTGCTCTTGTAATAGGTAATTTGTTTTTGGGGATATAAAGGAGAATTTGATGTAGATATCCCATTGGATGCATTCATAGATGGGCACGAGAGGTCAAGAATTTAAATTAAAAATATGCAACCTCTAGCATGGCAACCTGAAGGCCGCGAGAGACACTGGTTAAAGATTGTTTTGTGCTGGCCTTAATATAGTCATGATTTATTTCTACTATATTAATGCAAATATATAGTCCAGTCTCATTAAAATTAGGATTGTGGTTGTATTTCTCTTTGGTTGTTTCTCTCTTAATGCTGCAGAAGTTGTGAAAAGTTGCGATAGTTGTTTAGTTTTCCTGTTACAACTTAAAAGTGGTTTTTAGCAATGGGAGTCATCTTTTTTAAGGTTCATCCTAATATGAAGATCTTGTAGTTCTATATTCAGGATAAGAGAGGATGGCCTCTGCTTTGGGCTGTATGACAACAATTTCCACATTTACCTCATTGCGTAACAATGGAAAGGGGAAGAAGTTGGGTGCAATGTTTGATAATTATGGCAGACAATTGTCTTCTCTTTCATTTTTTTCACCCATTTCCTTTAATCGCTCAAGTAGAAGAGGGACTCTAAGATTACGTGACAGAGATAAGGTAGTTAATACAAGATCTATGGAAAAGGATTTGTACTTCAACAAGGATGGCTCAGTGACAAAAAAATTGCAGGTCAGAGAAAAAATTATGTTTAAAGGAAGGTCACCTGCACGTGAAAATTCATTGCGGTGGATCTTTCCTTGTCCACTTATATTCGATTTTAATGTGTTATTTTAATTTTTCATGGAGGGTTGTTTTGGCATATGGTTTGGCATTCAATTGCACACTTACTGAAAGCATTGTCAATTTGTCTTGCAGGTGGTGTGAACAAACTTGCTGATCTTGTTGGAGTCACCCTTGGGGCGACGGGAAAAATGTTCTCTTGGAGAGCAAGCATGGTTCTCTGAAAATAGTTAATGATGGTGTGACAGTAGCTAAGGAGGTAATTTGTAGATGTGTGCTATGGTTTTCTTTTTAATGTTGTATTAGTTCCCCCTCTTAAATGTCTTAGATTTGGTAGGCATAATTTAAAAACTCAAAGGTGAAAGGAAACATATTTGTTACCGAGTGGTCTACTTGGCCTATGGACTAGCCACATTAGAGTAATGCATAAATCTTTTCACAACAATAAAAGGAAAGGGTTATGGCTGAGTCAAATTTTATTGTTATTGACAATGTAATGAAATGGATCTCAATGCTATGGTTTTGGCCTTTTTATTGGTTGAATTAGAGGACCCAGTTGAAAATATTGGGACCAAGTTGGTAAGGAAAGCTGCAGCAAAGACAAATGATTTAGCTGGGGATGGAACCACAACATCTGTTGTTCTTGCACATGTTGGAATATTGAAAAATTCCAGAACAATGAATGGAGAAAAAATCTCCCCTCTTTTAACACAGATAAAATAAAAATTTCTTTGACATGAGATAGAGTTTCAATACTATGAAAACAAACTTCTATTCCCTTCAATAACTCAAAAAAAAACTATTACACTTCTTCCTCACTGAGAGAGATTACAAAACTATGACTGCTACAAAACACAGTGCATAAAACCAACTCACTGTCTGTTCAAAACAAACATACTCTATCTCTAAAACACTCTGATGTGTTTTTCATTTTCACACTATTGTGAATACACACTTAAAAAGTTACACTCAGTCTTTCATTTTTTACACACTGTTGTGTAATAAAAAATTTACGTACTGTCTATAAAAAAAAACTACCAAGCTTTTTTGTCCTTTTTATTTTTATATGCCGTAACATATAAAACATATTATAATAAACCCTCTTTTAAAAAAAATAAAATTAAAACTAAATTCTATTGCCCACCTTTCATTTCACATATGATATATATATAACATATGTTTAAAACATATGTATATATTAAAGCATACATAAAATTAAATTATCAAAACAGTAAAGAACCCTTTCTGTCGGACTTCAACAGTCCGAATAGATTGAATTTCAAACCAAATTCGCGTTCCAAAATGGGATGCTGACGTCTGTCTAATTTGTAACGCGGATTCTCAATCCAATGTGCCTTATAAAAAATTCGGGTCCAGTTTTCAGGTTTTCAGATTCCCTTCAATTTCATGTGATCCAATATTAATGCTCCATGTGTCCTCCTTTTGAATTTACAAAACTGGGGGGTAAATTTCTATTTGTTTAATTTCTGGTTGGTGAATTGCGTTAATGATGGTTGTTGTGTTTAAATACAATCTTGTACATAAATATGGTTGCGGCTGTCTACAAAAAAAACTTGCAGGAATTTTAAATGCTGAATTAAATTTCTAGATGGCGTGCAAGAAACCTCCAAAAAAAAATGTTTCTGCTGCATCCGTCCTTCTACTGCAGCAGTTGAAGTTAAAATTCAACAGCACAGGGCTTAATAAGTGACAGCGTAAAGGTAATTTTTTGTCGATAGTACTGGATTAAGATCATCTATTCATTTTTGTAGGGTCTTCTGGTGTTTCGTTTTTTAGTTTTGGGTTGGGCTTATTGAGTCTAAGATAGTTTTTGAGTGAAAAAATTGCTATCAGGTATTAAAAAAAAATTGTTTCTTTTGTCAAAATTTATGAGCTTGTTAGGAAATACAAAATTGACGATGGTTGTATCTTAAATTTGTGGAAAATAATTTGAAATGAAACCTTTTTGTTTAGGTTGTTGCAGCAGGTGCAAACCCCATTCAAATTACTAGGGGCATTGACAAGACAATAAAGGCCCTTGTTTCGGAACTCAAAATTTTGTCAAAGGAGGTAAACGCTTGCCTTTTGAGTAGGTTGGTTTTCCTTTTTGCTAATGGTTTGTTGTATCTAATTGAATTAGTTGCCTAAGGTATTTTTGGTTGCAAAATCATTTTCATTTCTCATACAGTATTGGCCTTGTGGAATACATTTGATTGTGTGGTCTTGTTAGATCTACAACATTTGTAATTGTTTAGTCTTATGGCCGAGGTGCACTTTTATTATGGAAATAGTTGATGCAATATTGTCATTGAATCCTTACTGCAGGGTAGCATGTTGAGAAGTTTCTTGCGAAACATTTGGTATTCAAAATGACACTTGATCCTATACACCATCATGCACTTGACTTCAAAATTAATATTCAAAGCATGCCAGACAATTCTTGCAAAATTTCAAATATTTATGTTGTTTTAAACAATTATCTTTTTCATGTATTGGATGCTGAAAATGAGAAAAAGACTTTGGTATGAAACCAACTGTTGAATAATTTCCAGCAAAACAACCACTTCCAAGACATGATTTAAAAGTAGAACATATGTACTTATGAAGCATAGAAAGATATCCTTGATGCATTGTCAATGTTTGGCTAGGGTTAGTTTTGGAGAAAATAACTCCTTATTCCTAGAATAGTAATCTTCAATACAAGTAAATGCCAGAGAAGAGAGATCATCGTGTGGCATAAACCTATTAACAAAAGTGAACAGGGAATGACTATTAATTATGTCATACTAAGTTGTTAGTGATTTTGACTATTTGTCTTTAACATGTAAAAATTTTAAATTCCAAACTTACATCATCATGGTTTGGCATCATGAGCTTGACTAATTGTCCACCATGCTCATAATTTCATTGTTGTCTTCATATCTATAAACAATGTTTCAAATAATAATAATAAAAGTTCTATAAGAAAAATCCAGACCTCCATGCTGCTGCTCCTTGTGAGACAAAGTCAAAATTTCATTACACAATATGACACATAAGAATCTCCTATATCCCGGTGCTATGTATCCAAATTCTTATAATAGTGTCTTCAAGACTTATGTTGACATTTCCAATGAGATATTTAAGCAATGAAAGATGGAGCCTTCTTCATTGTTGTATATGTAACAGTATTTTATTAATATAAAGATTGACGGTTTTGTCTTTCTGAAAATGAAATGTAAAAATAATTTATTGTGGTCAATTGAAAAGTTTTTTTTTTAAAGCTTTTCATTATGGAAGGGCAACATAGATATATTCCCTTCTAATTGAAATTCGGACCTGCCCTTCAAATTTGATCACTGTGTGGGACCTTAACAAACAATAAAACTATTCCGTCGCGCGTTATATAAAACATATAACAAAACCTTTGTCAAAACTTCAAACGAACCCTTTAGTCATGGGTATTTCATCACGAATTGATCATTTTACCATGTACCTTCTTCTAGAGGAATATTCTTCCACTTGATTAGGTACTTCATAATGGTTATATGTCAAAGAGATACAGAATGTTTATCTATAACTTTTTGTGGTTCAAGAATCAACTTTCATTCTTCATCTAATTTTGGAAGTTCTATTTACATTAGCATATTTTTTCCCAAAACCTTTTTTAGGCAAGATACATGAAAAACATTATGAATGGAAGAAGGAAAATATAACTTCTATACCACTTTTGCAATCCTATGAATAATTATTTGGGGCCATAAAATTTTTGAGCTAATTCTTTGTTCTTATTTTTCTTGAATGAAGATGGCTTATAATGATATAATCTAAAAAATACCCAATTACCCTTCTCAAATTATCTTTCACTTCAGTGTTGTTCCCCTTGTTGTTTTATCATGTTTCATGTCATTTGAAAGTTTTCCATAATAATTTTTTAAGTTTCTTTAGTATTTTCCATACGTGACATTGTTTCCTATACTTTGGACTTATCTTGCAAAAAGTATGAGATACTAGGAGTTGGATATCCATAAATGGCCTTAAATGGGGAAATTTTAGTAGATGTGTGATAGGTAGTATCATATTACCATTCTTCCTTGACGAACCCACTTCATCCATTAAGATTGCTTTTCTAAATAGTAACATTGTAGATAACCTTAAAAACATTTGTTAACAATTTTTGTTTGACCATTTGATTGTGTTTGATATGTAGAACTCATGGCAGCTAGTGTTTCTCCACTCATATTAAATAATTATTTCCAAAAGTTTCTTGTTTTTATTACTTTAGGAAAACCATGAAGACTATGAATTTCTTTCATGGACACTTCTACCACTTGGCTTGTTGTTTATGTACTTTGAGCTCTACAAAAAAAATCTACAAAATTTGTCTATATAAATGACCATAAAAATGTAATATTTACCTTTATATTTCAGTAACCCTGTAATAAAGTCTATTGATATATCTTCTAGTCTTTGAATATGTATGTGGAATGGTTGAAGTAACCCTAGATATTTTACTATCTCTCTTTTATTTATTATGCAAACCTGGCCTTCTCTTACAAAATTTTGAATATCTTTCTTCATTCCTTCCAAACATATATTTTTTGATCCTTTGAGATGTTTTAAGGAACCCTGTGTCCTACCATCAGAGAGATATGGGACTCCCTTAATATTTTTGTTTATTCAAATATGCTTGCGTGCATAAAAATACTCTACATTTGCACCAAATTATATCTCTCTTTCACTCCCAATGCTCCATAGAGTTCATCCCATCCTTTATAAATTTTAGTTTTTGTTTAGTACTATTGTCATTTTTCCATTATGGCAAGCTTCTTCTAGCCACCTAGGAATAGAAAATGTAGTTGGATATAAATTTGAGGCCTCTTATATTTTAGAAAGAGCATCATGTACTAAATTTTCCTTACCCTTTTTGCAGATTATCTCAAAATTAAAACTTTGCATTTTTTCTCCTCATTTTTGTTAATCTTCCAATGAAATCTATAGCTTCAAAAAATAATTTATGCTATCATGGTATATCTTGACTTTAAAGTACCTCCCAGTGATATACTATCCCCATTTTTTATTGCATGTAATATTGCTTCCATTTATTTTTCAAACGTAGATTTCACCAAATATTTTCTTTGAATTCCTTGCTTTTAAAAGCGAATGATATCCCTTATTGTGTTAATGTTACGTAAATTTCTTGTCCTAGTGCCTCACACTCTACTATGAATTTTTTACCAAAAGTAGGTGCAACCAATGTTGGTGTAGAAGACATGGAATCCATTAAAAGAGAGAATGCCAAAGTAGCCTCATCATTCCATATAAATGATATTTTCTTCAAGAGATATGTGAGTGGACTTGAAATTCATGCATAATTCTTAACAAATGATCAATAAGATCATGTAAGTCTAAAAAATTGTTCTAAGAACCTTGATTTTATTAGGAATAGGTCATTTTGTAATAGCTTCCATCTTTTGACGCTCCAACTTCACTCCTTCCTTTAAAACAATATGAACCAAATACTCGAATTCTTATTTCCCAAAAGCACATTTGGATATTTTTACATAAAAATGATCGTTCTCAATAATTTATATAACTTTTCCACATGTTTACTAGTGTTGTATTCCCATGATTTATTATAAATATTTGTATTATCAAAGAAAAACAACACAAATTTTATAAGATGGGATCAAACAAAATTGTTCTTAAGTCGAGCCCGTTGAACTTCAAATGGCGATAAACCATAATTCAAACCAAATTCGCGTTCCAAAATAGCCTGCTGACGTTAGCCAATTTTGTGACGTGAAAACCAAATGAATTCCGCCCTAATCTTTTTCGGGTCCAAATTTGGGCTAGCGTACGGAGGGAGAGTTGTGACACGAATTTCTAATCAAATTTTCCCTAATCTTTTTCGGGTCCGAATTTCCACTGCGCGAGCAGCACAAACAAAGATCTTCTCCAATCAATTTTTGCCATGTGTCCTCAATCAAAACTTGCCCTGCTCCCGGCTGCGGATGCATTCGATGGTGTTTAAGGCGATGGGACATGGATGTGGCGATTTCATATCAATCGCATTAAGTTTTAACACTGTTCAATTAAGTTTCAAGGTTTTCACATCTAATCGCATTAAGTTTTAAGACTATTCAACATCGGACCTGCACTCCTATTAGCGATTTTGCATGCTCCAATATGATCTGGCCTTCGGCTCTCATTAATGATCAGAGATTAATTATGACGGGCGTCCTTCAATTGCATTGCAGTCGGGTCGATAAAATGGCATTTCGCTACGGTTTTTCAGACGAGTCGGTTGCTGGGTTACACTGCCTGCTCACTGTGACAAGAAGGAGAAGTGGCCAGCTGAATTACTGCGTAGACCTTGTTGCATATCCGCATTTCTCTCGGTCTGGTCCTTGTCTGTCTTCCTCTATTTCTTGGAATTCTGCTTCTCCGTCTCCTCTTGTGCCCACTGCTAGTGAGACTGCACCCATGCCTCGCATGCGTCAAAGAATGTGTTGCCGCAGGGGGAGCACTAGAGGTCAACCCCTACGTGCTCCCTCTAGCCCCTCAACCGAGTTGTCTTCAGACTAGTCCAGTGATTATTACGTAGGTCACTATCCAAATCCTAGGAGTGGGCGGGGTTGGGTTGTAGGATCTGGCCACCGTATGGATTCCCCTGCTCCTCGTTTCTCCACCGCTAGTTCACCTTCACCCACGATGCGCACTACACAATTTTCCTTTAATTTCTCTCTCAACTGCCCATGAATCACAGCTTCAGTCATTGTGGTTTTCCGCGAGGAGGCCCAAACGGAGGAAGAAAGCACCCATTCGGTGGGTCTGAGCTTGGAAAAAACCGGCCACCATTTGGGCCTTCAGGAGGGGAGCTGTGGCATTAATGTGGAGGTAGCACCTAGCAATCCTGGACCTTCCAAAGGATGGTGCCGAATCGTCAAGGAGCCAGAGGAGTAGTTTGGTTAATTTGTTTTTCTTGCTTCGCGGCCCACTTAATTGGGCTACTTTTAGATTATTTTACTGTGCTGGACCTTTGTAATATTTTTGAATTCTGTAAATTAAACGTTCAAGACTGGTTTCCCCATATGAGGGCAGTCTTCTTAATCTTTTGATTTTTTGATGACAAATTTTCCAAGAGTCTGGGCAATGATTTTGACTTTGGTGTAATTTTATTCTCACTGGTAATAGATTAAATTTAATTAGAAAAAAAAATGTTGCCTTGTTTCTATTTTAAACATGTTTTTTGAAATACAGAGCCATGTTTATATGGTCTACATATTATACTCTTTCTCTGTATATCTACATGAACCTTTTTCCTATGAACAGGGTGGATGCTGTAGTGGGCTACTAATGGAAGCAAGAGAGTCTGAACCTTACATCTCAGATGAAACAGATGGTTACCAATTTTGGAGTCAAGCGAGCCTGATCTTACAAGTGAGCCTGGGTTTCTGTAGATGGTTATCACACTCCTCACATGATTAGTGTTTTTATCTTTTCAAGGATTTTGGGTACTTTAATTTGTATTTGGAACAATGGACGTCGGTACTCTATCTATTGCTTTACTATTATACATACTGTTATTTCACTTGCTTATAGATGCCTCAGGCATATTTGAGTGCTTTCTCAGATTTGTCGATAATTTCCATGTGGACCGTTACTGGGTTTTATATCATGTCCCCGTATGTGACATGGGGTATTTTTCTATCATTGTCTAGGGTGGGAATTCCACCTTTCTGGATGGCTATTTGGGTTCCAATCTTTAGATGTGAAAATGTAATAACTTCATGGATTTTTTTACTTCATATAATATATTCAAAACAACATTTTTCTCTTGTGAAAAAAAAAATGATTAATGTTTATCACTCTGCCTTCAAAACTAGCGATGTTGGTCTATGTTGCTAGTTTATTGATATGGTCTGATGGTCTTTTTATATTTTGGACATATCACACTCCTCACATGATTAGCATTTTTCTCTGTTCAAGAATTTTGGGTACTTTAATTTGTATTTGGAACAATGGACGTCGGTACTCTATCTGTTGCTTTACTATTCTACATACTGCTATTTCACTTTCTTATAGATGCCTCGGGCATATTTGGATGCTTTCTCAAATTGTCGATAGTCTCCATGTGGACCGTTACTAGGTTTATATCAAGTCCCTGTATGTGACATGGGGTATTTTTTTATCACCATCTAGGGTGGGACTTCCACTTTTCTGGATGGATATTTGGGTTCCAATATTCAGATGTGAAAATGTAATGACTTCATGGACCGTTTTACTTCATATAATATATTCAAAACAATGTTTTTTCTCTTGTGAAAAAAAAAACGATTAATTTTTATCACTCTGCCTTCAAAACTAGCGATGCTAGTCTATGTTACTGGTTTATTGATATGGTCTGATGGTCTTTTTATATTTTGGACATATCACACTCCTCACATGATTACTGTTTTTCTCTGTTCAAGGATTTTGGGTACTTTAATTTGTATTTGGAACAATGGACGTCGGTACTCTATCTGTTGTTTTACTATTATACATACTGCTATTTCACTTTCTTATAGATGCCTCGGGCATATTTGGATGCTTTCTCAGATTTGTCGATAATATCCATGTGGACCGTTACTGGGTTTTATATCAAGTCCCTGTATGTGACATGGGGTATTTTTCTATCAGTGTCTGGGGTGGGACTTCCACTTTTCTGGATGGATATTTGGGTTCCAATCTTCAGATGTGAAAATGTAATGACTTCATGGACTGTTTTACTTCATATAATATATTCAAAACAACATTTTTTCTCTTGTGAAAAAAATGATTAATGTTTATCACTCTGCCTTCAAAACTAGCGATGCTGGTCTATGTTGCTGGTTTATTGATATGGTCTGATGGTCTTTTTATATTTTGGACATATCACACTCCTCACATGATTAGCGTTTTTCTCTGTTCAAGGATTGTGGGTACTTTAATTTGTATTTGGAACAATGGACGTCGGTACTCTATCTGTTGCTTTACTATTCTACATACTGCTATTTCACTTTCTTATAGATGCGTCGGGCATATTTGGATGCTTTCTCAGATTGTCGATAATCTCCATGTGGACCGTTACTGGGTTTTATATCAAGTCGTTGTATGTGACATGGGGTATTTTTCTATCATTGTCTGGGGTGGGACTTCCACTTTTCTGGATGGATATTTGGGTTCCAATCTTCAGATGTGAAAATGTAATGACTTCGTGGACTATTTTACTTCATATAATATATTCAAAACAACATTTTTCCTCTTTTAAAGTTTCATTTTTTTTTTAAAATTGAACCCATTGTCGCTATACCGACGCCTTGTAAGCGTCGGAAGAGCGACAGTATAAAAATGTCGGACAAGTGACGTTCAAAACGTCGGACCACATTTCATCGGAATTGCAACTGTTTACAAATGTCGGAAGAGTGACGTTCAAAACTTCGGACCACATTTCATCGGAATTGCGAAATTTTACAACCGTCGGAAGAACGATGTCCAAAACGTCGAACCACATTGCATCGGAATTGCGACAGTTTACAAATGTCAGAAGAGCGACGTTAAAAACGTCAGACCACATTTCATCGTAATTGTGACAGTTTACAAACGTCGGAATAGCGATGTTCAAAATTTTGGACCACATTTCATTGGAAGTGCGACAATTTACCAAGGTTGGAAGTGCGACGGATTGGGAAACGTCGAAACAGCGGAGCTTGCTTGGAAGCGACGGAAAAAATGTCAATAGTGCGACACTTTTTAAGTGCGTCGGAACTGCGATGGTATGGAAAACCACGTTTTTCCCACCCTCGAACTTTCGCTCTTGTGATTACTATGTGTCAGAATAGCGACGAATTTCTCGTCGGAAATTCCACCAAATTTTCTAGTGATATATGTTGGTGCTTGGGTCTAAACCTAAGCTCAAGGATCTTATATTGTATTTCTAAACATCGGATCAGAGAACGTAATATATGTTGATATATTATGGTTTTACACATGCCGTGAGTCATCATTATATTGGGTTATAAAGAAAGGCAAAATTCGAAGATTAAATATTCACGTGAGATTGGTAATGGCCCACATATTACATATGGGTTTGATATACGTTGGCACCGAGGATTTTTTATAAAGGTGAGCTAACAATTGTATGATGGGTGTTGAACCAAAGTTATAAAGCCTGAGTATTAGGATTCATTAAGTTGGACATGGAAAGCGTTTGATATGTGAGCTTTTAATGAGGATTAAGCCGCAAGGGAATGAAGGTAAAGTTCCACATGAAGGATAATTTGAAATGGGTTTTATAACCATTTTATGTCCTATTTTAAAGTTTCATTTTTTATTTTTTAAAATTGAACCTATTGTCACTCTTCCGATGCCTTATAAGCATTGCTCTTTTGACACCTTATAAGCATCGCTCTTCTGACGCCTTATAAGCGTCGCTCTTTCGATGCCATGGAAGTTTTCCCTTTTAGTCGGTCTTGCGACGTTACATTATTTTTTTTTAATTTTTAAATGCCCGTCGGTATTGCAATAGTTCTTCCTGGTGTCGGCATTGCGATGCTTCTGCAAAGCGTCGATATTGCGACACCTTGCGAAAGTGTCGGTATTGAGACACATTAATAGGTGTTGGAAGAGAAACATTGAAAACGTCAGACCACATATCGTCAGAATTGCGACAGTCTACAAACGTTGGAAGAGATACAGTTAAAAAATGTCAGAAGATCGATGTCCAAAATGTCAAACTGATTATCGTCGAAATTGCGATAGTTTAGGAACATTGGAAGAGCGACGGATTGGGAAACATCAGAAGAGCGACGGTTGTTTGGAAATGTTGGAAAAAAGTTTCTATATTGCGACACTTTGGAAAAGCGTCGGAATTGCAACGTAATGGATAACCACATTTTTTTTGGCCTCGAATTGTCACTCTTGTGACGAATATGTGTCAGAATAGCGAAAACGTGGCCGTCGGAAAATTGGCCAAATTTTCCAGTGCCATATAGATGCAATATATTTTGTGGAGATAATAATATCTATGCTAAAAGAGAAATGGTCGTACTTTTCTTTGTGAAAAAGAAGAGAAATTAAGAATAGAAACAAGGGAAATTCAAAATAAATTTCCCTTTTGTTTCTAAGGCTGAATTTTTTTCTCCTCCCAAGGATGAATCTCAATCATCCTGATCTAGTGCCTTGTAATTACTATTCCAATAATTACTTCTTCTTCTTTTTGCAGAAAATTTTTGCATGGATTACTTTCAAAAAAGGGCTTTCCACGAAAAGGTTAACAGAGAAAATACAAAATATTTCAAGGCAGAAGATTCTTACATAATAGACTAAGAAGCTCCTGAATCTACTTGTAGCTATATTTCCAATGCATCGATATTTAAAAATATGCTAGCCTAACAAAAAAATAAATTTACAAAACATGAGTTACATAGAAGTTCTAACTTGATAGTCCATTTAGGTGAATTTATGAAATGGGGATGATATGAATCGATTCATTAATTTTGGCTTCACCCTATGGTTTGGTGCAAGTAGTATCAACAAACTGGTTTGACCAATGATTATTATCTCTGAGAACATGGTAGAATTAGAGAATTTTAGACCTTCTTAAGATAAATTTTATATGAGTGATGGTCTGTGATAGAGATTATAATTTTAAAAACTGTACAATTTCTTGACTAGACTTGACTTCATAAATAAATATATAAGTGAATTATTTTTCTTCCACTAAATGAGAAGAAACAAAGAAACCATGGCTAATGAAATAGAGGTCAATAGAATTCCACGAGGTCCTTGTGAGCGTAATAAAAATCATAAATTTATTTCTTTTTCATTATAATACAATACTTTTAAAATTCAATTTTAAATTTGTATTTTTTCAGTTGCATTTTTAGGTTTTTAATTAAAGGAGGAGCAGATGAAGGCGATAGTGAAGGGATAACACTTTCCTCGTAGCTGGGGACATGAAGAAAGGCAAGGACACAGAGGTTTTCGAGGATGCATAGCAGGATGAAGATGCCAAGGAAAAATCGGACGCAGAGGCTCTCGAGGATGCAAAGCAAGCTGAGGACGCCGAGCAAGAAAATTATGTAAAGTTTGTCGAGGACGTAGAGAAATTTGAGGACGCAGTGGAAACCTACAAAAATTAAAATCCTACCAAAATTTCCTAAAAAACAGAAAACATTCTACCAAAATTACCTACAAAACACCTTTTACCTGCTCTCCAATGGTCATCTAACAATATTGTTCAATTGAAATTGTTGTAAGTCTTCCCATGGTTTGTGGGCCACTATATTTATATAAAAAATTATGCCAAAATTTTAAAAAAATTTGACCAAAATTTTAATGTCAGTTTTTCTATCTCTCGAAGAAAATTCTGGTTGCCGACACCATCAACATATATGGCAAAAGAATTTCAGCAAACGACATAAAATGCTCGGTCGAATTAAATCTAAAATTTTGGTCAAAATTTTATAAAATTTGGTTGAACTCGGGGGAGAGTGAAATTTTCGGGCATGTTTCTCACAAAAATGTAACCCACCTTCGCATTTCCACCCATTCATAATAACTTGCAAGTTTTCCCAATAGCACATGTGCATTCCTAATAATATGCACATGTTCCTAATAACATGCACACACTTTTGTGACTAAATTATTTTTCCAAATATAAATACTTCATCTTTAAGTCGGGTTATTAATGACATCATAAGGTTTGAGCATTATGTATGGGTATTAGGGTCATTAATATGGTAGGGGAAGAAAATTTTGGCTTTAGGATGTAGAGGTTTCTTCTAATTTTCACGTTCCTAGACAAACATTTCAAACTGCCATACTTCAGATCATGAGGTCATGCTTTTCTTCCAAGTAGGGATACATGCATTGTCAGAACATTTTGAGCACTAGTAAGGTGTCTAGATTTCCTTTACATTTCCATGTGAGGAAGCACAATAATTGAACCCTAAAACAATCTTTTTTCAAATATATGGCTATGAAAAAACATATCAAACCACCAGAAAACACATCTCAAGGTTATCATTTCCTTTAACTAGGGACGTGAGTAACATTAGGAAGTTTGATATAGGTAGATGATTCCTTGGGTGCTAAACATATTTTAAGAAGGAATCCTAGGCCTTACAGCATAAAGGAAGCTGCCAAGTGTTAATGTTTATGAAGTGTACCTTTATCCACCATATATGGCCTCTTAAGCACAAAATTACCATTCAAATGGGGATATTGAAATATTATCAAACTTTTAGAACTAGGTTTGTATCTAAGGGCATCATATATAATTAGGAGAGAAAGAATATCTCTTAGGCCATAAATAAATACTACAAGAATTAAGGTGCAATAAATATGCATGACATTCATAGGGAATATTTAGCCTCCAAGAGGAGTTGTGTTCACCATTATAATTTTTAGGCACCATTTATGGGTCAATGCTTCCTTAAAATCATGGTAGGAATAAATATATGTGTTATTGTTTTAAGGAATATTGTATACATCTAAGATCAATAAGAATGACTTCAACCCATGCAAATGGCCTCCCATGTATATCATTTTCCTCTTTGTGGGATTATTGATACCATTAGGAATTTTGGGTTAATATATATTTGTGTAAAGAATTGGATGATGGGAAAGTGATGAAGCTTTCTCATTAGTGGTAAATTGTGTTTTAGGGCTCAAGATAAATAAAAGAATTCTTAAAACCGCAAAAATAGTATTTATATGGGATATTGTTCCTTCAATCTACGATATGGACAGCATTATAAGGTTTTGAGCACAAAATATAGATTGTGGAGTATTAAACATAGTAAAATTAGTAAAATTTGGACTTAAAACCTAAAATAATATTGCAACTATTCGTATCCAATAAAAACACCATGAACCACTACAAATTATGTATTGAGAGTATCGTATCTCTCTTATTTTGGATATGGGTACCATTGGAATGTTTTTAGGTCATGTTACGAGTCTTGTTGCATTTATCATTGTTAGGAAATATAACTTAGGCCTCCAATCATAAAGTTAGATTAAACAATTAAAGGGACACAGATGAGGACTTTACCCACCACATAGGACCTTTTGATGGGATATTTTTCCTTTCAAAGGTGATATGTTATCAACTAGAATGTTTTAAGCACTATATTTTGGTTGCAATGCCTTAAACATGTTCGAGGGAGTAAACCTTAGCCATGGGCGCCAAAGAAATATTTTAGGCATCTAGACTGAGTAATGTAACCTAAAACATGGATATTAAGTATATAAACATGGTTATGTGAGGAAGCATGACCATTAGGTTCTAAAATAAGGTTATATATATCTAAGGTCATGGAATATTCCTCAAACCATTACAGATGGCCACCTGAGTCTAACCTTCAACTATTATTGGGGATGTTAGTGCCAGTATGTGGCTTTGACTAGTTCATATGTGTGCTAGGGCCATAGAAATGATATGTGGAAGAATATGATGTCTTGGGTCCCAAATAAAGGTTTGAGTCATCCAAAGCAATGGGAAAAATACTCAATAGACAACACATGTTCTTTGGATGATATCCTTGGACATTGAGAAAAATGTTAGTTCTATCACAATATTTTGAGATTTAGGTAGGGTTCTTGTTTGTTCTCAAACTCTTGGTTAAGGTAAATCCAGTCCTCTGGATGAGATCCAAAGGGAAAATACTAGGGGGGCCACCCACTATCATCTTGGTGTCCTTGTATATCACTTCAATATTGATAGGATGGTTTCCTAAACCTAGGTGGGGAATCACCAAAGTCAAACTAATTTAATGTTGATGTGAGAGAAGCAATAGATGGTATAGGACATTTTTCAACCTGAAATAGTTGGATTATTTTTTGTCAATTTAGGTAGAGAGACATTGAGAGAAAATATATAAGGTATTTGATAGGAAATGTTTTCTTTTATTTCCAATTTGACCTACAAAACTAATTGAATTAAATGTTTCTAACATTAGTATTAATAATTTATCATATATCATTAGTATGAGAGATTAATAATATAATGAAAACAAAAAAATATCATTTGATTGACAAAAGGATCCTTTAATAAAAAAAAATTTAGGTCATTAACGAATATTTTAGTCCTTATAGTGTCATGATGATCATAAGTAAAATAGAACAAAGATCATAACTAAAGCTAAAATATTTCAACACAATGATGAAATTAGAACTTCCGTATCCATGTAACTATCAACACTATTAATGTGAGGGTAAAATAGTATATAATTTAGGAATTATAAATAGTTAAAAAAATAATAGTTATACATTCATAGCCTAACACTGTAGTGATTCCACTAGTGCATAATGAAATGAGGATCATTGTAATCCTATCTCCACAGGACACTAATGGTATCGGTGAAAAATGGTAGATACACCATGAATTTCACCAAATGAAATTATTCCTAGCATGTGCTTGATGGTCTATATAATTATCAATTTTAATGGAGACAAACTCATGCCCTCACGACTTAAACCACTTGAACAATCGAATAACTTAGTGAGATATGAAATTATGTAAAATTTGTTGTCAAAGATTCTCTTTAAATTTTACTCACTAATGGTAAAGTGGGAGATGAGATCCCATGAGAAATTTACAATATCCATGTCATTTGATTATCAAAGTAAATAAAAATGAGAAAGGAAAGGTCACAACAAAGACATCAATTCATAATAAACAAGTGTAGCAAGAAGTGGGTGATCCAACATATGCCAATGAAGTATAACTGTGAATAAAGGTAGCCAAATGGAGTAGAGATATATATGTGAAAAGGTTGAATGTTAAGATAGGGATTAGTTTGGTGAACTATGGTTTTGATCCCCAATCTTCACAATAACTATAAATGTTGGTGCCTTTATAAGATGATAGGAGGATGTGGTAGCAAGTTGAAGGGATGAAAAATGAATGTATGTTGGTTAAGGAGGGTAATGTTAAGTGAGAGGAACCTTTGGTTCATTGGCCAATGAGTGTGCTAATAGGTGTAGCATAAATTTATATGGTTGCGAACTTATTGTAGCTGCTACAAACACCCTCCAAAAGTTTTCCAATGCTATAATTTTGGAGCATCCCTTCTGTTCACAGAGGTTAACCTTTCATTGTCATCAAGTATTCATGTTGTGATGAAGACTTATATTTTTATGTGGTTCTTGTGTTTTCTTGTTTTGATCCCGATATAATCCTTTTAATTCACAAGTAGCCTTATGCCTTGAACTTACATCATTGTTGGTCTTGCTTTCAGAAATAGTGAAATTAAGGAGGAAAAGCCAACCGTGATGATGGAAATTGCACAATCGAGAATCAAATCTCATCCTTGAGCTTGAGAACAACACAGTTTTGGATGTCAGGCCAACACTAATCTCAGAAGTTTTGCAATCCCTTCACTGAGCTTAGAAACTGCATATCCCACCGAGCTGGGAAGTTTCCCATTCCTCATAAACTATGAAATCCTCTTTGGAAATGTGCATGCTCAATTTTTTATGAAAATTAAGAAAAAAAAATAAAAATGAAATTTTTTTCCCTAGAATATATTGAATCATAATTAGTTTCCTGAAGGTGGCACAGTTACCATTTTTTGAACTTTCACCAAGTATCACTCTTTCCTTGATTTTAGCGATGCACCTCATAAAACCAAATTAGTTTAGATATATATAATGAATTCCTATAGAGATAATTTTCACATTCAGTCTTGGAGCTCTAGCATTCCAAAGGATATCATGGAACCTTCGGTAGAGTTTGCATCACTTTTGTGAGTGAGTTTTACCTTTGTCATCTTTTTCCACTTTTTCTGTCGCTTTTTGTAATTTCTCTTATGTGAGTGTTGTTTTTCTTCATCCATGCTGGTGTTTTATTGTATATTAGCTTGCATAAGTGTTGGTTTGGTCCACCATTCACCTTTCACTAGTTTTGCATGAATTTTCTCATTTTTCCCATTATAAGTCATCGTTGTGGAGACTATCCATACATGTTTGTTTTTCATTTTGCATGTTGGAATTGTGCATTTAAATTGCACTCGTATATCCATAACTATTCATATATATACTCAAAATTTCACCATCACTTAGATCTTATAATTTCCCACACCCTCGCTAGGCAGGTATTCTTATCCCTTGGTAAATTTTTTCCTTCTCTTGTAGGGAATTGCACAAGTCCAATTCTCACGTTGTCATGTTGACCTCTCAAACTGTGTAATTCATAGTAATAGGCCTAACCAACTACACATTGCGTAATTCGAGGGCTCAAAACCAACCCTTTATGAGTGAGACTAGGCAATGTGCAGTCTCTCGCTCAGTCTTCCTAGGCTATACTATGCATTGTTTAGTTTCCAGCCTCAAGCTACATCACCCATTATTGAGACTGCACAATGCACAATTCCTTAAGCTAGTCTCTCTCCCTCATCTCCATAATTGCACAATTTTCCGAGTCACTACATGTGGTTGTGCTTGATCTCGCTTTGTAAGTTGATTTTCTCAAGCTTATTCATGTCTACCGTGAGCTCATGTTCCTCCCATAGGTATTGCAGGTATTGAGCAGTTCTCTTCATCATTCATTATTATCATGGCACCAAAGATATCTAATTGAAAGGCTATCACTCAAAGTAGCATTGGGGAGGAAGTTGAGAGTATGCCAGTTTAATAGCAATTTTATTCATACACTCAACTATTCTTAGAAAAGGAATCAAATATCACAAGGAATAAGGTGAATGAAATATTCTCATAAAAAACCTTCAAATCATGTCTCAAAGATCAATAAGCGTATGTTAATATCCAATGATCAGTGCTACACAAGGTTGCATGCAGGTACCCATCATTCCCATGTGAAAATGTGATTATCATGATAGTGTATCACATAGATACAAAGATAATGAGTCTTAGCGTTACCAACAGATTCAGGTGTGCTTCTTTTCAAGCATGACTAGATTAGCATCTTATGAACCATTTTCCCGACCCAGAATCATTCATGGATTCATACTTCTATGCCACCAACAAATATTTTAGCACAAAGGATATTGTCAAAGGTTGTGTGAGAGAGCCAAAAAAATTCCATTAGACACCCAACAAAACATTGAAGTAAAAATCTCTTAGGAGGGCCTATTAGCTATTGATAATTCCATGTTCTAGAATATATGGTTAGGAGACCACTCAGAACTTCCCCGAAGGGTGGGAATTATTTCTGAATTAGGTTTTGAGAAAAGGAATACCATTCAACTTGTCATAATTTTATGTAGATAATGCCATGATTCCCCCCAATGGTGGCAAAGCTATATTTTACTTGCCTTCATATTTACTAGATGCAATCTGTGTGAACAATTGATTCCCTAGCATGAATTAGACTTGGACACCATGAGAACATATCATCCGTGTATATTGGAGTAATGGAGAAGCTTTCCGATCACTTACTGATTCCATTGTACAAGATGATATTTGAGGAAGAGCCACCTTGCATGTCGCATGGGGCAATGGAAGTAGTATCAAAGATCACATATTGGTTTGTGTCACCAGATGGCACTTTTCTGTAGTGTAACCAGCTCCAAAAATAGAAGAAAAGAGATATGAATGCCTTAGAAATAAGCCACTTTGAGGGGGAAACCTCCTATACATTACATAAATGAACAATTCTTGGATGATCCAATTTACAAAACCTCCTTTCTATATATAGGAGTCCATGGGGCCATAATGTAATCCTAGTGGGCCACAATGTAATCCTAGTTGACCTAACAATAATAATTTAAGGGCACAATAATAATAAAATGGGGGTTAAAATGGTACAATAATAACAATAATGGGGTTACACTAACAACAATAAGGGACTATACTAGTAATATAGGGACCTAACATGCCCCTCTCCTTCAAAAAAGTGTTGTCCTCAACACTTGAGTAGCTCTAGGTGCTTTTGTATAAAATTCTCATCCTCCCATGTAGAATCTTCTGTGGGTAAGTTCTTCCACTTGATGAGATACTCTGAAATTGATTGATTTCATAGCAGTCGAATTCTTGTTTCCGTGACTACTTCAGGTTCCTATATGATTTTTCCTTCCTCATCAAGTTTGGGCAATATTGTTTGAACTGGAAGATTTTCACCTATAACCTTCTTTAAGCATGAAACATGGAAAATTGGATGCACTCGTGAAGAAGCAGGAAGCTCCAATTTGTATGCCATAGTACCAATCTTTTGCAACAACTTGTAAGAACCATATTACTTCGGCGATAATTTATTATCCTTCTTAGCTTGCTTGAGAGACCTTTGTTTGTATGATTGTAGCCATAAAAATACCAAATCTCCTACATCAAAACTTCTCTCACTGCAATTTTGATCTGCATGGTGACAGGAAAACCAAGTCATATACTTGAAAAGCATATTTCTAGCACAGCTTCTCCAAAATCCCTTTTATCACCATCGGTTTCTGTAGTTAATGGTAAGGCTATTCATGCAATGCACACAATGGGTTTCTTCCCCGCAATGTATACTCCAGAAACATTGTTAGATGATATGCAATCAGGTAGTAAGATTGTGAATATAGGACCTGTAACTCAATTTCCATAAATAGTTTCAAAGATCGATAGAAAAGTCGGGGATGCGCACTTTAACTCAGATTTTAAAAAACTTCAGCTTGCGCAAGGGATGAGTTTATTTAGGTTGGATGATGATTCCATAATGCTGCTGGAGAAAAAAATTTCTTCTGCGATACTTTTCGTTCTTTGGGATGAATGGAAAGACAAATTGTTATCCATCAGCACAAATAAAGATCGATATGCAGTCTCAGTTGTTTTTTCTGCTGAGATTTCACACAAGTTCTCAGCAAATCAAAACACTTTAAGTTGTTATAGTGTCGGTAGCCTCTGCCTCTGCCTCTGCCTGCCTGTGAGGAAAAGGTATCGATTGTGTTCATCTGTAATAGAAAACATGGTAGAGTAGCAGTATATTTCATACAAGTTTAGAGACTGGCAAAACTTCCGACATATACAAATTATGCCCAAGGATAAACAAGCTGGCATACTGTTGAGTGATCTTAAAGAGGAAATCAGAAAAGATTGTAATTTTAATAGCCCCAAATCCAAGATCATTTCAAAACCCAAAAAGAGTATCAGGAGGGAGACAAGATAAAGGCGTCTACCACTGCTGGGGTTTCTGTTGCTACAGCTCCCCCACAGCTTAGTCTGGATCAAGAAATTCTTAAATCCCTCATCCGAGAGGAGGAGGAGAGAAAGATCTCTGAATTTGTTGAGGATACAACCCAAGATTATGACATTCAAGTGGCTTACTACCTAAATCAACAAGCCTTCTTTAGAAAATGCAGATGTTACAATCGAAGTGATCCAAATCTACACTCAGTTAAAGATTGTAAATATAAGCCTCACCACAACTATGTTTGTGAACTTTGCCATAAAAATGGAGATCATTTCGTTGATAATTGTTACTTGCGAAATATTCAAGTAGATAAGTGTACCAAATATGATCCAGAGAGAGAAGAACCTAATCTCTCCAATATTGACAAAGATCGCCTGAAAGAGAAAATGAGACATGAAGAGCAACGTAGCAAGGTCAAAGACAGGGTAGATGCCACATCAAGGTCAAGACACCATGAACGAGATTACATGTGTTCTCGGATGGCTCGTGTGATTTATGATGATAGAATTTCACGACTGGATCGTTCACATCTTCGATATGATCATTCTGGCGGTGCACATAGTGGAGGAGACCAGAAATTGCACTGTGAGAAACGATCTTATGATCATCGTAATGGTTCGGCTTCTGGCTTGGTTGATGACAGAATTTGGCATGACCATGTATTAACCAGTAGGAAGGGGAATACTGAATATTTTCACTCTCTGGCTTCTCAGATTCCAAAACAAAGACTTGTGCGGGCACTCGAAGAATACCCTCGTCTTCTTTACTTTCAACATTAGTTGGTTGTTTTCCTTTATTATGCAATGGCGAGGGAATGTATTTTCTTGAATTTTCCATGGATGTTCTACTTGATTTTCGCTTGGCATAACTAACTTCTTTCTAATTCTTACAAGATTTTTCATCTTTCTGTTTCTCATGATTTTCATTTCTATTATGGATTACTGCAGAATATTTTTTAAGACCTGCAGAAAATTTTGCACATGACTTATCTAAGTGCTCAAGCTTTTCTTGAACTTTTCTAATCTGCTCAATTATTTTTGGATTTTCACGTAATGGCACATTATATGGTAAAAAATGTGCTCAGGCTTGTAAACTACGTTCGTAGGCTTGTAGAACGATGCTGTGTGCCATAGCTTCAACTTGTCCTGAACCTGGCTCCGATACATGTAATGCATGTATACGAATCCATACATGCAATGGATTCATATACATGATACCACTAATTCAGGGGATTCCTCGTCTTCAATAATCCTCTTGAAGTTGGGAATGAAGCCATACATGTAATGCATGTAAATGAATCAGAAACGTGTCATTTTAATAAAAGCATGCCTTCTATTATATCCAATAATTTTCACGGACAGACTTGCAGTTCTGGCTACTCTTCTCTGGAATAGGAAGAGTCTATAGAAGTGGAGGAATTCCCATTTAAGAATTACAGTCATCTGCAGGATATTCCAATAGGAAATATGCAGAAACAATGCCAAAAAAATGCATGTGTCGGGGCCACAAGAAAAGAAGAACAGCTAGAAGAAGCACAGCTAGAAGGGACATTTGAGAATGGTGCCCATCATTCTATACTAAGCTTAGAATGTACTGGCAAGGCAAACTTAGCAAGAAAGTGTGTGACCCATTCGAGTGAAAAGGTAGCAATAAATGTGGTCGACCCTTTCTGTCAGGACAGCAGGTGAAGGGTGACAGGAAAACCAAGTCATATACCTGAAAATCATATTTCTAGCACAGCTTCTCCAAATGCCCTTTTAGCACCATCGGTTTCTGTAGTTAATCGTAAGGCTATTCATGCGATGCACACAATGGTTTTGTTCCCTGCAATGTATACTCCAGAAATATTTTCAGATGATATGCAATCAGGTAGTAAAGGTATCGATTGTGTTCATCTATAATAGAAAACATGGCAGAGCAGCATTATATTTGATACAAGTTCGAAGACTGGCAAAACTTCCGACATATACAAATTCCGGCTAAGGATAAAGAAGTTGGCATACTGTTGAGCGATCTTAAAGAGGAAATCAGAAAAGATCGTAAATTTAATAGCCCCAAGCCAAGATCACTGATTTCAAAACCCAAAAAGAGTATTAGGAGGGAGACAAGATAAAGGAATCTACCACTGCTAGGGTTTCTGTCGCTACAGCTCCCCCACAGCTTAGTCTAGATGAAGAAATTCTTAAATCCCTCATCCGAGATGAGGAGGAGAGAAATATCTCTGAATTTTTTGAGGATACAACCCAATATTATGACAGTCAAGTGCCTTACTACCTAAATCAACAAGCATTCTGTAGAAAATGTAGATGTTACAGTCGAAGTGATCCAAATCTACACAATGTTAAAGATTGTAAATATAAGCCTCACCACGACTATGTTTGTGAACTTTGCCATAAAAATGGAGATAATTTCGTTGATAATTGTTACTTGCCAAATAGTCAAGTAGACAAGTGTACGAAATATGATCCAAAGAGAGAAGAACCTAATCTCTCCAATATTGACAAAGATCGCCTGAAAGAGAAAAGGAGACATGAAGAGCAATGTAGCAAGGTCAAAGACAGGGTAGATGCCACATCAAGGTCAAGACACCATGAACGAGATGACATGTGTTCTCGGATGGCCCGTGTGATTTATGATGATATATGTTCATGGTTGGATCGTTCACATCTTTGATATGATCATTCTGGCGGTGCACACAGTGGAGGAGACCAGAAATTGCACTGTGAGAAACGATCTTATGATCATCGTAATGGTTTGGCTTCTGCCTTGGTCGATGATAGAATTTGGCATGACCATGTATTAACCAGTAGGAAGAGGAAGACTGAAGATTTTCACTCTCTGGCTTCTCGGATTCCAAAACACAGAATTGTGCAGGGACTCGAAGAATACCCTCGTCTTCTTTACTTTCAACGTTAGTTGGTTGTTTTCCTTTATTACGCAATGGCGGGGGAATGTATTTGCTTGAATTTTCCATGGATGTTCTACTTGATTTTCTCTTGGCATAACTAACTGCTTTCTCACTTTTACAAAATTTTTCATGTTTCTGTTTCTCATTATTTTCTTTTCTATTATGGTTTACTGCAGAAATTTTTTTAAGACCTGCAGAAAATTTTGCACATGACTTATCTAAGCACTGAAGCTTTTCTTGAACTTTTCTAATCTTCTCAATTATTTTGGGATTTTCACGTAATGGCACATTATATGGTAAACAATGTGCTCGGGCTTGTAAACTACATTTGTAGGCTTGTAGAACGATGATCTGTGCCATAGCTTCAACTTGTCCTCAACCTAGATATGATACATGTAATGCATGTATATGAATCCATACATGCAATGGATTCATATACATGATACCACTGATTCAGGGGATTCCTCATCTTCAAGAATCCTCTTGAAGTTGGGAATGAAGCCATACATGTAATGCATGTAAATGAATCAGAAACGTGTCATTTTAATAAAAGCATGCCTTCTATTATATCCAATAATTTTCACAGACAGACTTGCCGTTCTAGCTACTCTTCTTTGGAAAAGGAAGAGTCTATAGAAGTGGAGGAATTCCTAGTTAAGAATGACAGTCGTCTAACGGATATTCCAATACGAAATATGCAAAAAAATTTCCAGAAAAATGCATGTGTCGGGGCCACAAGAAAAGAAGAATAGCTAGAAGAAGCACAACTAGAAGGGACATTTGAGAACGGTGCCCATCATTCTGTACTAGGCTTAGAATGTGCTGGCAAGGAAAAATTACCAAGAAAGTGTGTGACCCAGTCGAGTGACAAGGTAGCAGTAAATGTGGTTGACCCTTTATGTCAGGACAACAGGGAAATGGTGACAGGAAAACCTAGTCATATACCTGAAAAGCATATTTCTAGCACATCTTCTCCCAATGCCCTTTTAGAACCATCGGTTTCTGTAGTTAATGGTAAGGCTGTTCATGCGATGCACACAATGGGTTTTTTCCCTGCAATGTATACTCCAGAAAGATTGTCAGATGATATGAAATCAGGTAGTAAGATTGTGAATATAGGACCTGTAACTCAATTTCCAGAAATAGTTTCAAAGATTGATAGAAAAGTTGGCGATGCGCACTTTAACTCAGATTTAAAAAAACTTCAGCTTGTGCAAGGGATGAGTTTATTCAGGTTGGATGATTATTCCATAATGCTGCTGGAGAACAAAATTTCTTCCGCGATACTATTCGTTCTTTGGGATGAATGGAAAGACAAATTGTTATCCATCAGCACAAATAAAGATCGATATGCAGTCTCAATCGTTTTTGCTGCTGATATTTCACACAAGTTTTCAGCAAATCAAAACACTTTAAGTTGTTATAGTTCCGGTAGCCTCTGCCTCTGCCTCTGCCTACCTATGAGGAAAAGGTATCGATTGTGTTCATCTGTAATAGAAAACATGGCAGAGCAGCAGCATATTTCATACAAGTTCGGAGACTGGAAAAACTTCCGACATATTCAAATTCCAGCCAAGGATAAAGAAGCCGGCATACTGTTGAGTGATCTTAAAAAGGAAATCAGAAAAGATCGTAATTTTAATAACCCCAAATCCAAGATCACCGATTTCAAAACCCAAAAAGAGTATCAGGAGGGAGAAAAGATAAAGGCGTCTACCACTATTAAGGTTTCTGTCGCTACAGCTCCCCCACAGCTTAGTCTGGATCAAGAAATTCTTCAATCCCTCATCCGAGAGGAGGAGCAGTGTTTCGGGGAAAATCACCCTAGAGGTTTGTTGGGTCTAAAACTCCACAGATCAGGGCATGCTATTCAGAAGGACTCACACACAACCATACTTGAATGCAAAAAACTAGTTAACAACGATAGCAGAACTCACCCGTAGTCCTACGTTCGATGTAGATCTCGCGGGGTCCAAACCCCAGCAACCCTTCTTCCTCTCCAACCTGGAAAACAAGAAAGAACATGCACGGAAACCTAGTTGTACAGCATATATTTCTCCTAAACGTTAGTGTAATCCATGTGAAATATGATATAAACGATAATAAATGCTTAATAATCAATCTTTTCACATATACAAATAGATACTAACACAGAAGTTTAGGAACAAGATGGTTCTTCATTATTACGAACAGCATGTACAGAAGCAAAGAGTGGAGAGATCACTTGAATCCTTCCATGATCTTCGAGCAGACCGTCGTCCGGATCCGTCCCGCCCTTGCCTCACTAAGATACTTTCAAGACTTGTGCACTCGAGATGGCATATAAACGGATGAACATCTCCAGGAAACAAGGGTTTCCTGTATAAATCTGGGAAAGTGCAGGAGGCACGGGGAATCAGACTTGAATTGGGATTCCAACAGAGTATAATGTCTATAAAATTTCTCTCCCTTAGGCCATGCACATGAGGGGCTTTTATACTCCCTCAAAGTAGTTTCAATCAGTTGGAAACAGTTGGCCACGTGCTAGGGTGGTTGAACTACTGGAGTAACCATCAACCTAGCCCGAAAATAGGGAATTTTTATATATTTTTTAATGGTTTTAATGGCATACGCGGAAAAGTACATGTGGACTCGCGTATACACGTGGAAAAATCTAGGCATACCTGCGTATGGGGATTTTAACACTGTTTTTAAGTGAATTTTGTTCAAGTCTGTAGGAATGGGTGCCCAAAGCCATAAAGACAATCATGAATCACATGAGGGTGAAAAATGATGCTATAACAGATGCCCCCTAATATATGAGGTCAGAAGGGGTACATGATGGCCGAAATGTATTATGCACATAGAAAGAACTTCACAAGGACAAGAGAGGACTTCACCAGATTTCAGCCTGCCAAAAACCAATGAAAGAACACAGAGAGTCAACTCATGCTGAGGCGGGCATACCCATGCTCAGTCAAAAATACATCATATGGAAAGTACATAATAGATCCAAAATGTATACAAGTATAGCTGAACTGAAAGTACACAATGAATCATTTGAGCATGGCCCGGAAGTATAAGTCTGAATCAATGTCCAAGTATCACATATATAGAAAGCTGATCAATGATGCTGAAACTGGATGTCTGATCATATAAGTAACTGAATCTCCAAGTACCAAATCATAAGAGGTGGAACAAACGGTACAAGCACGCAACTCGGGAGCCAACATATAGGATGCTGCTGTACTGACACTGCAACATATAAGGGTGAATGGCATCACTGGCAGAAACTGAATGGACTGTCAAAAGTGAACCGAAAAATGCTGATGCAACCCGAGGTCTTCACCGATCACTATGGCACAATTCTACACAATGGGAATAAATGAGCTGAAGTCGACCATGTGAGAAATCGTTGGATTACCGATCAATGATGTATACCGTTAACCAACACGAGACAACCCACCAATAATGAAAATGAGTGTCAAGGTTCCCCAGTACAATCTAACAAGTGCGAATGAATGAGTTGAAGTCGAACACTTGAGAGAATCTACCAATCAGGAGGCAATGATGAATCCCCACTATCGATAGCGAAGAGTCTGCCACTGATGACTGCAAACCCTAAGGTACTGACAAAAAGACTCTAGACCTTATTCCCATAGCAATGAGTCGGAGTCGATGGGAAAAGATCTGCTGGAAGGAAGGCATTAAGGCATCCCACATCAGTCCAGCGCGAGTGTAACCCGCAGGCCAAGATTTGGAAGGAATTGGACGAAGGAGAGTGATGGAACCAAAACCGAAGTACGTTTCCGACGTGCACAAGATGAAGCTAGCGCACGGAAGAAACCCTCTGAACCAACCAATAATGAAAGCTAACACAGAGGCGAGAAATCCACCGATAGGGTCAAATGGAAATCCAGGTACTGCACGAATCCCAAGTGTGATAATGTGTGCTGACGTCGAACACAGGGGAAACCACTCAGTCAAAGACCCATGATGATGATCAAATGCTGAGCACGAGGTCACATATCAATGATGGAAATAGGCCCAAGGTGCGGCTCTAGGTTTGCTCTCAGAGCAATGTGTCGTAGTCGATAAGAGACAAACCCGCCGGCAAGAAGTCAATGGGGACCTTCTCAAACCAGCACGAGCAGAAGACCAAAACATCTGATGTGATAGAACAAGATACTGACAAGACCGGGAAGGCCGACTAAATAATGAGTCAAGAGACACCGCAGAATGGCCGACTCTGGTTAGACTTCCTTTGAACAAAAACACAACTCATGATGACCATGGCAGTAAAAAGTGACACTGTATAAGTCTGTTATGCAGGAGGCAGAACAAACTCTCCATATGATTGGAAGAGATAACCAACCGGGGGAGGACTGACAAGTGAAACAAGGTAAAGGATGAACCTAGGTCAAAACTAAAACCATCCCAAATGTAGGAAATATATATAAGTATATGTGCTTTGTTCAAGGGCGACAAACTGACTCTGTACTGCCATCAAACAACGAAGTTACATCCCGTTCCTGCTCTTTTTGTTATATTTGATTTTTTTGTCTTTTTCATATAATAAGCCTGAAAAAGAATAAAATAATGCTATGGTACAATGGATAGAACGAGTATCAAGAAAACAGATGCACTAGTTCCTGGGATTGGAACAATCCTATGCTCAATGCAAGGTGGCGAAAACTGGTCAGTGATACTCAGAGGAACGTTCCATCCATGGGTACAAAGGTGTCAAGTCATGATAGCTAAGTGCATGCAATGGTTAACTTGTACAGAAAGTCAAGGTCAAAAGTTGGCTTAAACATCGAGTCCAAATGAAGCCGGCTAAAGGCCAGGATAAACAAGTAGCCAATATGCAATGCCGTAATACAACTTAACGACACCAGGGAGCCTCTAGGGTATAAGCCAGAAAAATGATAAGTGATGAAGGAGAAGAATGAAGCTTCAACACGAAAGACATGGCGGGACTAAAGAGGACTCCCGAGCCTACATAAAAAGCAGCATGGGCAACAAGTGATAGTGAGGAACTAACTAGGAAGCCCATGTAAAGGAAGGCTCTACCATCAAGTCATGATTAAATAATCGGCGAGTGAAATGGGTGTAATACTCATGACCTGATGGGATCGACCCTATGGAAAGTGATCAGAATGGAGGCTAGTATGCAAAATGCAACGAAAAGTGGATTCCCTAACCTATATGCCAGTGAAGATCATATACCTGCCATGACGGGTCAGCAGTCATGGATCAAAAACCGGAAAAATCTCAAATTCGTCAAAATGTACCTGAAAATATACCAATCTGGGCACTTCCAAGCATCCGGGTTATGCTGCTTAAGATAGATTGAAAAAATAAGCATAACAAATTTTTGCGAAAATTTTCAACTTTTTGGGCATAAATAGACAAATTACCTCATATTTGGTTCATTGTTACATTGCTGATTTGGAAAAAGGTGCTCTGGAGAAAAAAGCCTCTTTCGTCAAAACAGGAGCAACCAACCGTCAAATCGCACCGAATTTGTCAGGTAAGCTCATAAACCATCCTTGCTATTCATTTTGTCCGTTCATAAATTAAAATTTAGGAATTTTCACCGTAGAATCTCTTGCTAAAAATCACGGGTTTGCGCATACGCGGGTTGGTAATGACCAAGTCGCGTATACACGCGACTGTGCACAAATAAAGTCGCGTATGCACAACCCAAAAATGAAAAATGCGTAGCTAATGAACGAATTATTGAAATTTTGCAGGATGACCATATCATGGAGAGAGCGTGAACACAGTGCTATTGATCAAGAAGTCATGCGGGATCGAGCATCACTAAATATTCTCCGGAATTGCGGATTGCTCAAGTTTTTCAAAATGCCAAATATGAAGAGTAATGTCCGGTTGCTCGAAATGCTTGTGAACTATTGGGAACCGGAAGAAGACTGCTTCATTATAGATCAGATGCCTATACGCATCGAAGTGGAAGATATATATTTTATTACTGGACTCTCCCGGAGGGGGGAGCCAGTAGACTTGCACGGTAAGCCTTTGGGAGGGCTAACCGTGGAAGATTACGTCCATGTGTACTGCGCAGAGGGTTCCAAGAAAGTTGGAACTCAAATTGCGATCAAATATTTAAGAGACTTGCACATAAAAATCCTCCTTTTTACCATTGGGAGAGTAGCAGGATCAGCTTCTCTACACCAGGCATCCAGGACGCAAATGAGTATAGCAGTGGAATGCTTAACTCATTTATATGATTGGTGCACGGCTCTACTGATGAACATGAAGCAACAATTGACTTCAATCCGAAAGGCAAAGACAAAACATTTTGGATATGGTACAATTTTGATGACATTCTTCTTCGAGAAGATTCCAGCGCTGAGACCCAAAGTGATCTCTACCATCAGCAGCCCGAGAGACCCAAGAATTGCCCGCTGGGCAGACATGATGAAGAGATTGGGGGGAAGTGAAGTTCCCTGGACCACATGGGATGATGAGTTCTTCCAATGGTGGAGAGAACAAATCATCGCTGTGGATGACTATCCCTATGTCGGGATGGACTTTCGTGGCGATCCAGATCTTGTCCTTCCACCAGGCGCGGCATGGGGCACAGTCGGTAAGTTTGCAATTTTTTGACTTATATAATTTTTTTGGATTTTTTCAATATGTATGAAAAAATGGAAAACAAACATGTTTTTGATTGGATTCATAATGACTTATAATTTAAAAATGATCGTGATACAGATATTGGACCAGTGCGACCTGAGGGTTACCCGCGACATAAGCGTCGCAGGGGCGAAGCGGATACAGTAGATTCAGACAGAACCCTCCAGGATGTACAGAGGAACTTGGAGGGATTAACCCGCCAAGTACCTATGGCTGCAGTGGAAGATCTGCCTGAAGCCATCCAGAGACGGGTGGTAGGAGTGCCCCGAGACTGGGTACGGTTATTCCACCGTGTTGCCACCGCGATCGTGTTCTATAGGAACACAACTTCTGGGCAGGGACCTCAGGAGTAGATAGATATGATGTATCATATGACTGTATATTATTTGAGACTGAACATGATCGGGCATAAGCCCAATTTTTGTATGACTTATGGATCCAAATTTTGTATAGTTTTTTGAACACTCTGATGATATATATACAACGATGTTTGATGTGATGTGACAAATGTATCAAAATGTATGATGTTTTTTATGATTAAATTTTATTGTATGGAATGATTAATGTGCCAATCAATTGCTTGATTAGCTAATGAGTCTGCCAACCAATTTTCAGCTCGAGGAATATGAATGAAAGTTAAAAATTGAAATGATCTTTGTAACAAACGTACCCTCAAGAACAACCAGAGTAAAAATGGATCTCGAACCCGATAAGTATTGTTCAACTGTGACACCACCAGCTGAGAGTCCAAGAAAACTACCAATGAATCAACACCCAAAGATATTGCCTCCGAGAGTAGATAAACAACTGCAGTGTATTCTGCTATGTTATTGGAAGCAGGACCAATGCAGACCCCTCTTGATACTAACATCTGACCGGATGGATAATGAAGCACCCAAGCTGCGGAAGCTAAGTTCCGGGTGTGTCTACTAGCACCATCGGCGAAACCAAAATGACTCATAACATCCGACACAACCTGCCAAAGCAGATCAAAAACATCACCATCCCATCAAAGATCGAAAAACCAGATATGTATAAAGCAAAACTACTATATACAAAAGCAAAATGCCAGGCCGAAGCCTAGGCATAATACTTTTTCAAATAGAGCCCATTTCTAGGCTCCGGCAACTCGTTCCCTTCAAAATCAACCAAGGTATATGCTCCTTTCTTAAGGACTTTTTTAACGATAAAGGGGCCATACCACATAGACTTAAATTTTCCTGCCCCCAGGGCATCTTTTTCTTGGGCATAGACCAAAACAAGGTCACCTTCCGAAAAAACCCTAGGCTTGACCACCTTATCGTACTAAACTTTAACTCGGTTTTTATGCGCTTCATTCGTCGTGGCGGCATCTCGACGCTGCTCATCGAGATGTTCCAGATGAAGGAGCCGTTCTTCAAGACTAGAAGTGTCAGGAAGAAGTTCAACAACTAACTTAAGAGAAGGAATCTCACATTCAATGGGAAATACGGATTCCAACCTGTGCACTAGCTGAAATGGAGTAAAGCCAGTTGCAGTTTTCACTGACGTCCTGTATGCCCAAAGTGTAGGATATAGCATAATATGCCAGTTGGATCTAGCTTTATCAATTTTCCTTTGAAGAATTGTCTTCAAGGATTTATTCATGGCTTCCACTTGCCCATTGGCTTGAGGATAATACGGAGATGAATGCTCCTGCCGGAAACCTAATTTTAGAGCCAACTCAGCCATCATGCTATTCTGAAAATGACTGCCATGATTAGTGACAATCTCTCTAGGAATACCAAAATGAGCAATAACCTGGTTGAAAAGAAAAAGAGCTGCAGTCTCACCATCATTCCCAAAAGTAGGCATAGCCTCCACCCACTTCGTAAAGTAGTCTACTGCTACAATAATGTACTTGTGACCTTTAGCCGAAGGCGGGTTACAAGTAGTATAATCAATACCCCACTTTGTAAAGGGACCGACAGTAATGACTAGAAAAAGCGAAGCTGGATGAGCGCGCATTTTTCGAGTATAAACTTGACACGGATGACACTTTTTGACCGACTCCATACAATCCTTGAAAATCGAAGGCCAAAAGTACCCAGCACGCAAGATCTTTTGGGCTGTAGCAAGCCCAGATAAATGACCACCACAAGCTCCACTATGGCAATCATTCAGCACAGCCTCAGCTTCTTCGAGAGTTAAGCAACGTCTCAGGATTGAATCAATCCCTCGACGGTATAAAGCATCACCAATAATCAAGTAATTCTTAGCCAAGTGACGCAACTTACGACGCTCATCTTTCGAAAAAGTAGAGGGAAACTTCGCAGTCTGGAGATACACAATGATATCTCCATACCAAGGATCCTGTGGAGAGATAAGAAACAAATGTTCATTCGGGAAGGATTCATCATAGACAATCTCATCCCCACAGGGCAACTCGGAGATCAATTCCGCGAAAACCAATGATTTCTTGGACTTGGCAGACATAAACTCAAGATCAAATTCCTGCAAAATCACAATCCATCTATTTTATTTGCCCCCAATCACTCGCCTACTGAGGAAAAACTGAAATGGATTGGCTGCTGCCAAAACATAAGTTTTTCGTAGAATAATGTAATGCCAGAGTCGCTGCACAGCATGAACAGCTGCTAAAGCTAACTTTTCTATCGGAGTGTACCAGAGTTCAGGTCCTACCAGGCCTCGACTAAGATAGTAAATAACATGCTCTGCAAGAGCATCATCCTCCTGAACCAGAACCATACCAATAGTAGATTCTGCTGCTGCCAGATACAAAAGGAAATCCTTGCTATAATCAGGTGGACTCAATAAAGGAGCAGAGGTCAATGCTTTTTTCAAAGCATCGAATGAGCGTTGAGCAAAGTCATCCCAAAGAAATGGAACTCCCTTCTTCAACAATCTCATAAATCCCTTGGTAACTTCAGCATAATTTACGATAAATCTCCGAAGAAAAATAGACTTTCCTTGTAGACTTTGAAGTTGACGCACAGAGGACGGGGGAGGCAACTGAAGTATTGCCTCAACCTTGAAGGGATCTATCCTTATCCCTTCTCTAGACACAATGAATCCCAATAACCGACTGGATGTAACCGCGAAAATGCACTTGTTCGGATTCAATCTAATATTCTAGAAACGACATCGTTCAAATATTTGACGGAGGTGAGTAGGATGATCCATCCTCTTTTGAGAATGAGCAGCTAAATCATCCAAATACGCCTCGATAATATTTTTAATGTCATGGAAGGCATATGACATGGCCCACTGAAAGGTAGCCCCAACATTTTTAAGACCAAAAGGCATCTTCTTGTATGCAAAAGTACCCCAGGGACAAATAAAGGCAGTCTTATGCTGATCTTCAGGACGGATAGTAATCTGATTATATCCAGAGAAACCGTCCATGAAGGAGAAAATCTCATTACCGGCACACTCATCAATAATTTGATCTATAAATGGTGTGGGGTAATTATCTTTGGGACAGGCTTTATCAGGTCTCCGGAACTTCAATGCAAAATCGAATTCTTTCTATTGTTTTTTATTCATGGGAATAGGGCTTGAAACCCATTCAAATCAAAGGAATAGTGAAAATTAACTCGCCTTGGCGCCTTTCTCCACCTCAACTTTCTCATAGCCGCCTGCTTCCTAGGATCGGACTGTATTTAATTTTTTTGCCTCATAGGCTTAGATTTTTCATTTTTCAGAAGTCTTGATCTCATGGCCGACAATAGATGGATCTATACTGTGATTTCCTCATAAGGACCAAGCGAATACATCCCTATACTCATTAAAGAGATCGGTGTAAATCTGAATCTCTTCAGGGGAACATTCAGCTCCGATGAAGACATTCTCTATAATATTGGGATCCCTGGAAATGTTCACCGAGATAGTTGGAGAAATCACAACCATGTTCCCTTCAGCATATACCTGTGTTGGTGCTAAAGGGTTCAGGACTGGGCGAACAGGACCAGGAGACGGAGGACTTGGAAAACTCGTTTCAACTTCACTCAAATCAGGTAAAAAGTAAGACCGATGATGCAAATCATCCCATGGTCTATCTATACCAGTCATAGCTTCTAGGATGGCCTCTTCAGATGGAAGAGTGGTATCAAGGAAATCCTGGGCAGAAGAAGAACTAAGTGCCCAAGCCGGAGCCACATCTCCATCCAACTCTTCTGGTGAAAGAGGAGCTGGGATGGATTCTGCAGAGTCAACAATAGACTGATAAGCAATCTCAGCTGCAGACATTGGAAATGCCATTCCACCCACTTGACCTTCTGCTAATGTGGCAATAGGGGAAGGTAAGGTCCAAGGGTCCGAAAAATAATGAGTTCTGAAGAACTCTCTTCGAAGAGGAGCCTTGGAGGATGAAATTGCATTTATATGAACCGTAGGAGGAGGAATATCGAAAGTACCCATCAAGGAAGAATACATTCCAACCCCTAAATTCTCAACAGGCGCCTTAGTATTATCCAACTTTGGAACAGATGAGTCAGTAGATGCATTCGAGTCTACAGGAGGATAGTCCAGTTGGTCCACTGTAACAATCCTCCCTTCGTCAGGGAAACAAATAATCCGAAATAATGAGGATGCAAGGGCATCCATCTCATAAATCTAGTTTCTCCCCAACAGAAGGTTGTAGTCCAAGCTTGCATCAACTACCTCAACCTCTATATTCACAGTTTTTCCCCCAACACAGATAGGCAAAGCTGGGACAATACCATGTGATCTGTGAGAATGACCATCAAACGCAGTCAGAAGAGTGGTAGATGGAACAACTTTGGGAGATCCAATCGTCTTCCAACATGTGAGAGACATCACGCATGTGGAAGCACCCTCATCAACAACCGTCCGAAAGATATTGCACTTCCGGTATGATGATTTAATATGAAAATCCATATGATGGGGGAGTCTCTTCTTAAAATTAGTCATATCAAATGTAATCAGAAGAGAATTTTTCGGATCAATAGCCCCAATGGCAGTGAGAAAAGCACTGCGCTGAGCCGGACAAGACTGGAGCACCTCTAAAGCCGACATGGCACAAGGACTCTGCGCCAGATCTTCCACAATAGAGTAGTTCTGGGCAGCCCTAGCGTTTGGATTAATCGTCGAACGCTTAGTGGATGCTTTGGGCATCCGAGGCATAGGCTCAACAGTAGGCCTTGTAATGTGAAGCGGCTCAGTAGCATCAGGAGCATCCTTAGCTTTCGAAGACTCTTCTCTGCCATAATCACGGGATCTCGTAGCGACATCCACATGAGCACTCATCATGAATATGTTCGATGGAATTTCCCCTTCCTGGGTGCCCCCAGAGGAAGCCCCAGGATTTTGATTCGCGCCAACAAATAGTTGTTGCCCTTGGGGAAAAGGGTTTGTCAACACAGCCTGGGAACTGGAAGAACCCTGTTGAGCTAACAAGCGCTACGCATCCTGAATTTTAGGGAAAAGGTGTGTAATATGGTCTCCAGTACATAACTTGCATGGAAACTTCACTTTCTTTTTATCCTTTGGACCCTCACCAACATGCTCGTTGGTTTTATTTTCATTACCCTTCCCATTATTTCCCTTTTTCTTATTATTTCGTCCCTTCTTCTTCCCTTCGGATTGTTGATTTCATTTGGGATCAAAAGCTTGGATGGCATTTATCGACAAAGATTGGGAAGGTGATGACTCAGCAGGCACAGCCTAACCAGAAGGAGCAGATTGTATAGACAACTGTTGCAATTGAGTAAGAAGGCTAGCTGCACCACTATTGATCGACCCAATAAGTCCATCACCATGAGGACCAGGCTTAGTTTTGGATAAATCTAATTTGGAGCGAGGAGCATTGGGAAAATATTTATGGAGGACTCCAGACTGAGAATATATCAGTTCCAACTGCTGGGCCCTAAAAATAGCCTGTTCCTCAGAAAATACCCCAGACAGGGATACATCTTTAGAAATGTCTGACTGCAGAGATTTCAGAAACCATTCCAAAAGGAATTCTCCTGGAATATGAGCTTTAATAAGCCTCTTCCTTCTTCGCCATTCCTGAATGTGGTCAGAAATGTGGGTTGCGTCGTCCTGCTTAAAATTAGCTAGGAGTTCAGTCCCGACATCATATCGGACAGGCAACTGGAAATGGTTTAGAAATGTAACAGCCAGTTCTCCAAATGTAGCAAAACTTCCCCCAGTTAGCTCAATATACCATTTGGCAGCGTTTCCAGTTAGGGTGCGTTGAAAAAATCTCAACCTAATCGAATCATCGATCAGGGAGTTAGAAGAACACCATAAATGGAACGTGGTGATGTGAACAGCCAGATCCTCTCCATTCTTGCCTTAAAACTTTTGAATGTTTGAAGGTAGTTTGGTCGGGACCAGAGGCCACCCCGGACTATACCGGATCGGATCATTCGTCAATTTCGACAGATCTGGCAAGTTTAACGTTGCCAGAAAAGGTAAACGAGGTGGAGCCTGAGGATTCCATCCTTGATAGGATGAATTCCCAACATTCTGAAAAGAATACCCTGGATTTGATGAGGCACCAGGTTGCCAAAAAGAACTCGTAGAAAAAGGAGAAGAACCTCCTCCCAACGCAGAGTTACCAAAGACCGGACCAGTTCCCCCTCCTAAAGTATTAAATGAAGAGGAAAGCCCCTGATAGGGGTTCCAGGCATTAGAAAGAGGGGAAAAGGTCTGATAAGCACTCGACGAAGGGAAAGAAGCATTCCCTTGGTGACCAGCGTAAAACTGATTCCCTGCCCCTGCTGTAGTGAATACAGGGTTCCAACCTGTAAAAGTAGTCGAACTTTGACCTCCAGACCAAGGGTTGAAACTCTGGGTCTGAGAAGTAAATGGAAAGGACCCTAAAGAAGGATTCAAACTAGGAATGTGTCCAGTTCCGAAGGGGAACCCTTGAAAAGAAGCTGATCCACTAGCCATGGAAGACATGGGTGTAGATCCAGCTGCAGCAGCGGAAAAGGAAAAAGAAGGAATCCCACTAGTGGGAATTCCAAAACAGAAGGGACCAGATTGAGAAGCATGTGCTTGGGTGAAACCAGAGCCAAACATAGCAGCACTAGAAGCAATCGAAGATATAGCAATAGTGCCCCCTCCTTCAACAGAAGCAGGAGTCTAAATGCTTGCAGCACTCACAGCAGAAGCCGCATTCCCAGTCGTGGCCATCGAAACGTATGTATAATAAGGAGGATCTTCCGGTCTCTTTGAATCGGGTCTGATGTATTCAACAATGAACAGATAATCAGGAGGAAGAGGAGATGGAAGTGACTCTGAGGGTTCAGACACTTCCTCTACCTGTACTTCTTCTTCCTGCGGAAATAATACTCGCGAGGTGAGCGGAGCGCTCCTCTCGGAACCAACACCAGAATCAGCTACGAAACCTTCAGACCCTTGTGGAGGATCTCTCTCCACTGCATCAGACGTCACAGGGTGGTACCCACCTGCTAAATCACTCCTACGCCTTCTTGAAGAAGGCTCTGGACTTGCGAGAGATAACCCCCGGATTCTCCTCGATCGATGAGGCGCTTGATCAGCCACTTTAACAAATTTAATTAGACTCAAAAAATATAAAGCTAAGCAAGCTAGGAGCAAAGAGCACTCACTACAAAAAATAATCCCTGAGATACAATCAAGAAAACAGCCTTCAGGTATTTCCGCTCCGGGTGATTAGGACCGGACACCAAAATACAAGAAAGCGAAATATAGGACCTCTCGAAAGTAGTCTGGGATAATTACGGCCCAGGCCTACTAGCGAAGGTAATAGAAATAGTTACGCCGACCTCCTAACGACAGCCTTTTCTGGCACAAGTACCCAAGCTTCGCAAGGGCACCCCCCAGAAGTACTGCTGAAAGTGATACGACGTCTGCCTCAGGTACCACGGGTATTCCCCCCCACAGTGACCTATGTGGAACCTAGGAGTGGCAACTATGGGCACCAATCCATGTCAGAAGCCGGGCGGAACGGTCTTGAGGTCAGATTCAGCAAATCAGAGAGGGGGTATCTCTCTTCTCAGCCTTCACTTCCCCTCGCGCTTGACTCTCTGGAGGAGAGCTTTCCCGGTCCACCTAACGGAGTTGGATTTCACTCAATTAATCAACTTCTATGTTTTTTTTTGAGCGGCCTTGGAGAGTTAACTCTCCACTCACCTAATCCAAGGCCCTACAACCTAGCTAGTTGGTGTATGACACTTAAAAAACTTGCTAGTTGCTTTTAAATTATATCGCTTATTTTAATTGGCTGTTATGTTAAGTCAAAGGGATACAGAAATGAAACTTGTGGTGTTTTGACGCAGAAAATAAATTAATAAAAACCAAACTACATGCAAATGCAGTAATTGTCTTTCGATGAAAAGCAACTTCTACACAGGTTCTACGAGACTAAAAAAAATTATTTTTCTTTTCAGATAACAAACTTCACACTCACAAAAACTATGAAAATGACTAAATGCTTAAGTGCACCTGATGCAAATCACTAAGAGCATGCAAATTCTAAGATGAAAAATCTACTAAAGCAGAGAGAAATTTCCCAAAGATCCTTCAATTTTATCTCTTTTTGGTTGTCCAGAAAGCTAGTTCCCAAAATCAGAAACTCTTAATATAAAGACACCAAAAACGCTTGAAACAAGAGGAAGAAACCAATGACAATTCCTTTCCAAAATCAAGTCAAAAACCAAAGGCAAGAAACCTCAACAAAGCTTCAAAAGATGCAATGAAACGAAAAAAAAAATGCAAAACAAAAGCAAACAATAAAACAAAATGTTTTTTGAGCTTTTGAATTTTATAAAAAGAAGAGTTCGAAAAGACCAAGAAAAACTATCAAATCCCAAGCCAAACAACTCTGAATTTCAAGCAAAAACTTCAAAAACGCTCCAAATCTTATAGGGCTAGCTAGTAGCAATATTTATATGAGCAAAAGAAGACAAGAAACTCAATCACTCAGCCTAGAAGAATAGTACAACCTTGCAGCAAACAAAAACTTCAAAGAACCAAGAAAGACTCTTCAAAAATTGCAACAAGACCTAGTCAACTGAACTCAAGAAAACCAACCAAGAAATGGGCAAAAATCGAAGTGCAAAGCAAGACACAAAGGTAGGAAAGAGTAAATGAGCAGAGGCTCTCTGTTCTGATAAAGCAGAACAGCCAAGAATCCCCAGGAAGAGATCTTGGTACTCGAACCAGAAATGCAAGCACAAGAAACAAGATTTTCCAGATAAGCTAGTTTTCAACCAAACAAGAGAGAGAAAAGACCAAAGACCACTTTCTACACAATCCAGAGGATACAAAGACACTGCAGGAACGGTTCTCCACAGGCAGATAGGACTAAAAAGCCAAGAAATCCAAAATTTCAAAATTCACCCAGGCATACGCTACTTGACAGTTTTGAAACAAGCATGCATACGCGACTGTGTTAAAGGAAACCCGCGTATATGCGACTCCCTTTAACAAAAACTGCGTGTATACGCATCTGTGTACAGACAAACCCGCGTATGAAAAGGTAAATAATAAAAAATAAAAAATATCAAGCCTGGATAAGGAACTAGGTCTTCAGTCTGACTAAGAAAGAGTTAACTGGACTGGAAATAAAAGTTAAAATTGTTGGAAACATTTCAAACAGCTGAAACCACCCAACAGGGGAATCACAAGAATGTGTTCCCCAGTATGGTCGACAGTTCTGTTTTGGGGAAATCACCCTAGAGGTTTGTTGGGTCAAAACCTCCACAGATCAGGGCATGCTATTCAGAAGGACTCACACACAACCATACTTAAATGCTAAAAACTAGATAACAATGATAGAAGAACTCACTCGTAGTCCTACGTTCGATGTAGATCCCGTGGGGTCCAAACCCCCAGCAACCCTTCTTCCTCCTTCAACCTGGAAAACAAGAAAGAACGTGCACGGAAACCTAGTTGTACAGCATATACTTCTCCTAAACGTTAGTGCAATCCATGTGAAATATTATATAAACCATAATAAATTCTTAAATGATAATATTTTTGCATATATAAATAAACATTAACATACGAGTTCAGGAACAAGATGATTCTTCATTATTACGAACAACATGTACAGTAGTAAAAGGGGAGAGAGCACTTGAATCCTTCCACAATCTTCGAGCAGACCATCGTCCGGATCTGTCCCGCCCTTGCCTCACTAAGATACTTTCAAGACTTGTGCACTCGAGATGGCATATAAATGGATGAACATCTCCAGGAAAGAAGGGTTTCCTGTATAAATCTGGGAAAGTGCAGGAGGCACGGGGAATCAGTCTTGAACTAGGATTCCAACAAAGTATAATGTCTATAAAATTTCTCTCTCCCTTAGGCCATGCACATGAGGGGCTTTTATACTCCCTCAAAGTAGTTTCAATCAGTTGGAAACAGTTGGCCACGTGTTGGGGTGGTTGAACTACTGGAGTAACCATCAACCCAGCTTGAAAATAGGGAATTTTTATATATTTTTTAATGGTTTTAATGGCATACGCGAAAAAGTACATGTGGACTCACGTATACACGCGGAAAAATCTGGGCATAACCGCGTATGGGAATTTTAACACTGTTTTAAAGTGAATTTTGTTCAAGTCTATAGGAATGGGTGCCCAAAGCCATAAAGACAATCATGAATCACATGAGGGTGAAAAATGATGCTATAAATGTGTTTATATCACTATTGCATACTACTCCATGCACACTTCATAAAAATGGTGTTGTAGAAAGAATGAATAGTATGTTGATGGAAAAGGTAAGAATCATGCTCAGAGGCCCTATATTAGGTCAAGAATTCTGGGCAGAGGAAGTGGATACTACATGTTACCTATTTAACAAATCACCTTCATCAGCATTGGAGGATAAGACTCCACATAAGGCATGGACTAGTAAGAAACCCTCTCTTTCATATCTTAGGGTATTTGTTCGTGATGCATATGTACATGTTCTAAATGAGAAAAGAACCAAGTTGGATAGTAAATTTGAAAGGTGCATCTTTATTGGGTATTGAGCAGTGAGTGAGTATGGTGGTCTCAGTACAATTTGAATAAGCATGAAGATCAACCTATTGCATGACTCTGATACTGCCATGCTGCTCCATAACATGGAAAAATGAGCATAAACTAGTCCAGATGGATATTTACAAAAGAAAAAAGGTGTCTTCGTCATATTTGGAAAAAAAATAAAAAGGATTAAGGGTGTCATTGTTATTCAGGATGGAATTTTACGGGTATTTGCTCATCATGTGGTATTTTTCTTGTGGTTTAAAAGGTTATAATATTTGGAACCCCGAAACAAGGAAGGTTGTGTACAACCAAGATGTGGTGTTTAGAGAGGTGAAATATGTTATTAAACATGAATTCCTACCAATGGAACCTGAGAATATAGAGTTTGAACTAAAGGAGGAAGAATAAGACGCTATAACAAAATAGGAATTAGAAGAGGAAGAGACACAACTGCTAGTTTTGGGAAGATCAGTTCGAGAGAGAAGGCATCGAGAGAGGTATAGTCCATTTTCTTTCTATTCAAAATTTTCTTTATCTATTACTGATGATGATCCCAAAATTGTGAGGGAGGTAGTGGATTATGAGGATATAAAACTATGGAAAGAGGCCATAGTTGATGAAATTGCATCTTTGGATAAAAATGAGGCTTGGTATCTGGTGGAGTTGTTAGCTAGAAGGAAAAACATTAGAAGCAAATGGGTGTTTAAGAAGAATATTAATGTAGAAGGAAAGGCAGAGAAATACAAATATCGGTTCGTAGAAAAAGTTTATTCCCAAGTGCTGGGAATTTATTTTGGTGATATATTTTCTCCTGTTTCCAAGTTAGCTTCTATTAGATTACTTTTATCTGTTGTTGTTGCTTTTTATTTCGAGGTAGAACAGATGGATGTGAAGACAACATTTATTCATAGGGATCTATAAGAAGAGTTCTATATGGAGAAACCCGAAGGCTTTGCAGCGAAGGGTAAGAAATAATTGGTATGCAGGTTAAAAAAGTATTTGTATGGGTTAAAACGGTCAATAAGGATGTGGTATCAGAAATTTGACACATGTATATGGGGACTTGGCTGGACAAGGAGAAAATTGGATCACTGTGTGTATTTTAAATTAATTGGTGACCATGTTATTTATTTTGTATTGTATGTAGATGATATGTTGTTGATTAGAAATAACAAAGAAATTATCCATGATTTGAAGAACCAATTGTCCTCCAAATTCTACATGAAGGATCTAGGTGTTGCAAACTATATTTTTGGCATGGAAATTAAATGAAATCGGGAAAACATGAAGCTCTAGTTAAACCAAAAGAAGTATGTTGAGATAATATTGTAGAGGTTTAATATGCAGGATAGTAAACCAGTGAAGGTTCTTATTCCTATAGGTGTAAACGTATTTTATGAACAATGTCCCAAGACACAAGAAGAGAAAGAGGACTTTTCATGTGTCCATATGTAAGTGCAGTTGCTAGTCTAATGTATACAATGGTATGTAGTAGACCAAATATTGCACATGAAGTGGGAGTATTGAGTAGGTTTATGTCAAAACCAGGGAAGGAACATTGGAAAAAAATGAAGCAGGGTTTTAGGTATTTGCGTGACACTAGTGATTATGGTTTGTACTAACAAGGAAGACTAGGATTGGACATAGTTTTGGACATCCGTGGATTTGCTGATGCAGACTGGGTTGGAGAAGTACATCAAAGAAGATATACAAGTGGGTATGTGTTTAACTTATTTGGAGGAGAAGTCAGTTGGATGAGAAATGCACAGTCTGTAGTAGTGCTTTCAGCTATAGAGGCAGAATATATGGAAGCCACTCATGTGAGTAAGGAAGAATTTTGGTTGCGGAGATTGTGTTCATGTATGGGATTGGTACAGTGAGCTATAAGGATAGAGTATGATAGCCAAAATAAAATTTTCTTAGCAAAGAACCTTGCTTATCAATTGAATGCAAAGCACATTGATGTTCAATATCACTTTGTGAGGGATACAGTTGAGGAAAAAAATGTGTTTCTGGTAAAGGTGAACACTTTGAAGAATGTTGCAAATGCATTGAAAAAATTTGTGAGCATGGAGATATTCTCTTAGTGTAGAGAAACAATGGGTGTTGCAGGGTTGGACCAATGACTAAGCTCTCTTGTGACCCCCTGTGTGGAAAGAAAAAAATAAGTGGGAGAATGTTTAGTGTGTGATATATTCTTTTCAGGACTAACATCAGGCACTGTACATTGCATCAAGCAGAGCATGGGGATCACAAGGGTGGAGGAATTCCCCATTGTTAGGGGGTTTGCAAGGGGGTGGTAGCCCCCCTACACGAGGTTTGGGACAACGTGTCGATAAATTTTGTTTTTATGCAGACCCAAGGATGGGGGGAGGACCCAAAGATGGTGGCGGACCTACCCATGGTTTTTTTCATGGCTTTTGCACATGGTTTTGGGCATGATGGTTTTATTCCCATGGTATTTTGTAGATATGATAAAGGGAACTATGGTTATGTTCTAATCTAGGGTTAGTGCTATAACACACTCCTCCCACATTTACCCAAGCTAATTGATCCATTGGGGTAAATATGTCACAAAGAGTTACTATGGTATGATTCAACTCCCAAAGTATAGCTAAGGAAGTGGAACAATCATGAAAAGGCCAATCTAACCTTCCACACATGCTAGAGAACCTTCAGGATCCAACCAACCCTTCGAGGTGACCAATCCTTGAGGAAACTTGTCATTTACTAACATGGACCCTCAACCATTCCCATAAAAATCCATGCATGCGATTGAAGCCTTCTAGTCACTCCCACAACAAGGAATGGAAATGAGTGTGGAATTTTCTAGGCAGTTCTGAGCTAGCGAATATGCCACTTTTTAAGGGTCAGGACTCAGGATACTGCCAAAAAATTCATGAAACTTTTAGGAATGATACATAACCATGAAATCAAGAAAGTAATAAAAACATTTGATCGAGGAATTAAGAAAACTCCTACTAGCCACGATAGGAATTTCTTCAAACATGTCACAATTAATATGTATTCTACAGATCATACCAATATATCTGAGCATAAGGGTATCATAATTATATGAGATTCATAAAGAAGAATTGATGCCTTATCACGATAGCTGTATTATCATCTATTAGGTCATATATTAATTGTTCATTCATTTTCTAATCAAAATATGATAAGAGCCATACATCAAGTTTGTCATAAAACATACTCATAACCAACATATAAACAACAAAAATAACAAGGATATAACTGATGAGCTCCATCATTAGGTACGTTTGGATGGGTTAACTGTCACATTTTTTCCTTATTAAGTCTCATTTTATCCCATTTAATTATATTATGGTCTTATGTTGCTAGTGTAGAAGGTGATTAAGTCTTGTCATACTTTGAATGCCTAACATGAGTTAAATGTAGGAAAATCATGAATATACTGCACTTTTGATGAAGATTTTTCCATTAAAGCTCAGAGTAGACAACAAGGAAAAATTACAAGGTAATTTTGCACCTCCTTAACTCCCAAACGCAGCCAAGGTATCCTCGAGATTCCCTCCAACAACTCAAAATCAAAGGCAGCCAAGCAAACTCAAGATCAAGTGCACCAAAGCTACACTTCACTTGTAGTCAAAGTGGACACATCACCTACCTTTTAGGGAGCTGTCGGTAGCTACCCTCTAGGTTAAATGGATCTGAGCAAGAGCTCATTAGGATTCAAACTTTTAACGAAGCTAATTGACTCTTAGTTCTTGTAATAGGTTTTTGGGACTTTTATGATTATGTAATGAGACTATTTTCTGCAATAAGATGAGTATTCATATTGTGCTTCACTGATTTAGTTTTAGAGGGATAGGGTTGTGGATTAGGGCCCAATCCATTGGCCTTAGTCTCTCTTATGTATTCATGCTTACTTTTATGCCATTGTAGCTAGTTTTCTTTATTAGTTTTTAGCTAGTTTGCTTACATTTCAATTCATTGTTTTTAGTTTTCTTCCATTTGTCTTTGTTGTAGATTAATCTGGCTTAAATGTTGGTAGAATAGTTTATCAACTCAGAAAGTTGTGTGTCAAGCCTTCCTATGTCATCTCTTTCATTGGAGCTTGAGGAGGGTAGACCTTCTCCATGGGCCAAATTTTCTCTTTAGTTTATAATTTCTTGAAAAAAATATTTAGGTTGTTGTAGTGTCACGAACATGTTTAGAATGTTGAGTTAGATTTATGTTTGTAGGCTAAATTAGGTTTTATTTCCAAATTCAACTCATGTTTTCCACTTCCTTCATCATGAATTTGTCAATATTTATTGCATGAATAGGTATTTTTCTTTAAGGTTCAAGTAGCACACCAAAGGAGGACTTCACCAACACCCTCAACTTCATTTCTCACTCTTCATCAACCTTCTATTCATCAAATCACCATCAGCTCTGTTTTCAGATTTTTCATCTTCACACCGTGAGAAAACCCTAGAGGTGCAAGATGGGGTTCTAAATAGGTTCTGATATTTGCCAAGGGGTCAGCCACCTTCCACTTATCCAAACACACCTTCACTCCACCTTCCCTACGCTTGTCTCCACCCTTTCTGGCCTCATATTTCCCTTGGATTGTTTCTTGTAGAAATTCAAGACTTTCCTGTAGCATTACAAGAAATTTGTAGTAGCACTTGCAGAAGCACTAGTGGCTACCTCCTTAAGCCCAGAAACCACCATCCACCTCATACAAACCTAAGAAAACCACCCAAATACTATTAGCCTTGTACACATGAGTTCAAGCCCTTCCTAGACCACCTTAGCACTTTCTCCTCCTAGCTACAAGACACTGCATTTACAAGAATAGTTAGGTCATGATTAGATGCATGATTAAAAACATGATAATTAGAACATGATGAACACAGTGTGTGTTTAGCCATTTTTCCTAGCAATGTGTGATTAGGTTAGTATTCTTTATGCAATTTCAATTCGGAAATTTACTTCATGAAAGATGCCTAGTTTTCTTTCATTTCTTGCCATAGCTTAATTTGCAGCTTTATTTCATTGTAGATTAGTTAGATTTACTTTCTTGTTGTAGAATATTTCTTTTATTGCTGATAAAGTAATGGCTTTGAATGATTTGTAGCCCTAGGTCTAAATTCAGAAGTGTGACAGACTTCATTCAGAAACCCTAGAAATAGCACCCTTTCGTAGAGCTCAAAAGAGGATGACATGAGTAGAATGAATATGTTGTGTATATAACATTGTCACCTCCAATTTTGTACAAACCCAGAGCTTATAAAGTAAAGTAGAGAAGCCTCAAAGAGTTTCAACATTCTTGGTGAAATACCAGGGCTCACAACGTTTTTGGTGCCACTACCGGGGAGGTGTCTAGCATATGCTTTGATTTTGCTTTAGCTTTATTTTCTTCTTTACTTTTACACGTTGTTTCAAAAATATTTCAAAATAGAAAAAGAATCTGATTTTCATGCCTCGTAGGACTAGGGATACTCAAGGAAATTTTTTACCTAAAACCCCTAGATCACCACATAGTCACCCTTCACTCTTCTTCAGTGATTGCGAGGTTGAACACACCATAGGTGAGAATTTTGAAAATTTTAAAGAACCTATTACGGAAGAAGAATGAATTGTTTCACCAGAGGAACATTTTTCACTTATTCAAACCATGGCTGAAATTAAAGCTCGAGGAGCCTTTCCCATTAGATAGGAAGATGGGGAAAATAAAATGAAGAACATTAGCACCTCAGCCCTTCCACACTTCCATGGAATTACCTCTGAGGACCCTGACACATTCATATTTGAATTTTTTGTTGTCTATATGATCTATGACTATGCCTCAAAATATCAAAAGCTAAATCTATTCCCATCTACCCTTAAGGACGCAACCTTGCGCTGGTTCATAGGTCTACCTGGGAACAACATCACTACCTGGGCATAGATGCAAGAGGCCTTCAAAAAAAGGTACAAGGACTATTGTAGATCTAAGGAAACTAAATATTAAATATTCAGGATGACTCTAGGGCCTGATGAATCCCTTGAGGACTATGAAAAGAGGTTCCCATTAAACTATGTGAGAGCCAACTGTACCCTTGATACCAGATCACTTAAACTAGTACTTCTCCGAGGGATTAGGGATGAGGTGATAGAAACCCTAAATATGTTATCAGGAGGATATATCTACCAGTTTCCTTATGATACAATAAAAAATTTCTTTAGGAACCATTCTACGGCAGCTAGGAAAAAAGGTATATCTAACCAATGTACAACCAATCCCCCTTCCTCTTCCACCTCCATCAAGCATGAGATTGGAAATATGTTGGATGACTTCAAGAGTGACATGATGCACACCTTTGCCTTACAAATGGACTAAATGTAGGTAAAGAGAAAGCAAGAGGAAGAAGAAAGATCCATGGCTATATTCTGCCCTAGATTCACTAGAAAACACCCTAGAAATGAATGTCCATTAAATTTCATAGAGGTTTGCTTAGTCTCTGAGGAGAATCATGCCACAAACAAGTGTCCCCGCTTACCTAGACTCAAAACCGTATATCAAGGTGGGGAAGTAGGACCAATGCAACTTTTTTTCATCAAATAATGGCCTCAAGGTCCTCTATCATATCATCAGGGTATGCAAGGTGCACCTTATTCCTACTATCACAACAATCAGAATGCACCTATGAAATCTTGGTACACCTCCACTCCTCCATCCTGGCCTATAGCTCCTACTTGGCCTTACAACCCTCCATATCATCCTCAACCTATGAACTAACCCTTTCAGTAGTATGTTCCTCAAAAAACTTAGTGGAAAAACCCATCCCAAGGGTGGAGGCCTCAACATAATCAACCACCTTCTCTAATGCCTCCAATCGAACCTCAAACTCAACTTACTCATGCTGCTCCACTCAAGCTGCCTCAGATTCCTGCATAGCCAAATCTAAACCCGAAAAACATACATGCATAGCAAGTTTATAACAGAGGGACATCCTATCCAGCTTATGCGGTGGAGATATAAGAGATTAATCTCAGGTTGGGAAGAGTACTCCTAGACAAATATCCTTCATCTCCACTTGTAGAGGTTGAGGAGGAAAAGGAATAAAGTAACATTCAGATCCAAAAACCTCCTTTTCATGAGCACTTGATCCATTCCAGACAGCACACCCCAGAGGCGACAAAACTTCTAAGAGAAGTGAAATATTTTTGTGTAAAAATACCCCTTCTCTAGGCCATTAAGGATGTCCCTATTTACATTAGGCTTATCAAGGAAAAGTGATTCAAGAAACCTGGGAGAAAGAAGAAAAATACCCTCGCCATCAATGTAGTAGGATAGCTATCCGACTTAATGTTGGGAAGGGTGATCTTCCCAAAGTACTTGGACCCTGGTAGTCCAGTTGTAGATGTGCACATAGATGGTGTCATAGTCCCTAATACTATAATTGATATTGGGTATGCCATCAATGTAATGACCAAGGAAAATATGCTTAAAATCAACCTCCAAGGGACTTTGAGGAAAATCACAAAAATTCTGGAACTTGCAGATCAGTCCACAGTAACTCTAGAAGGAATTGTTGAGGATGTTATGATTTCAATTGAATCTTGGGAGTATCCTAAAAATTTCCTAATTCTACATCCAAAAACCAAGTTTAATGGATATCCTCTCATCTTAGGGATACCTTGGTAAGCCACTGTAGATGCTTATATCAGTTGTCGGACCATAAACATGACTATTAGGAATGGGCCCTTGTCTAAATAGCTAGTATTATATCCTCTAGCCTAGCCTTCCATTGACCATGACCTACCTATATGGTTGGAGTCTGAATAACAAGATGAATTATACAACAATACACCCTACCCCATTTTTACCATAGCTGTTGTTCTTAGAGGGAGGCATCTTGATGAAGATGAACTCATCGACTAAGTCATTCAAAACTAGTCCCCCACTGACAACCCACTTCAAAACCTGGTCAAAGAATTTGAAAGCCACCCTTGGATGGAATTGCACTCAGTTGATTCAACCTATGAAACCACCAAGGCTGTGGAATTTGGCCCATCCAAATCTCTGAAAATTAACTCAAACCTATCAAATAGAGAAGAAGAGAAATTATGCGCGCTTTTGAAATAAAACATCAGTGAATTTTCCTAGGACTAAAAGGACATGAAAGGGGTGCATCCCTCGATATGCATACATCATATTTACATTAAGGAAGGATGCAAACCTATGCGCCAACCCCAAAGGCGGATGAACCTAGCTCAAAAATACATAGTCAAGGAAGAACTACAAAAATTGTTGGATGCGGGTTTCATCTATCCTATATCAGAAAATGAGTGGGTATCTCCTCTTGTCCTAGTCCTAAAGAAAAATGTAAAATGGAGAATATGTGTTGATTATTGGGAACTCAACAAACCCACCAAGAAGGACCATTTCCCTTTCCCCTTTATAGATCAAGTCTTGGATGGCCTTGTAGGAAAGAGGTTCTTTTATTTCTTATATGGGTTCAGTGGGTATAACCAGATCCAAATTAGCCCTGAAGACTAGGACAAGTCTAATTTCACATGTCCTTGGGGTATCTTCGCTTATAGAGTCCTACCCTTTGGGTTGTGCAATTCCCCAACTACCTTCCAAAGAGCTGTCTTGAGCATTTTATCTAAGCTAGTCCATGACTTGGTTGAAATCTACATGGATGATTTCACACCCTATGGGGATGACTTCCAGGGAGCTCTCTCCAGTTTGGGAAAAGTGTTGAGAAGATACATTGAAATGCATCTCTCCCTGAGCCCAGAAAAGTGTGAATTATTGAAAAGAGTAGGAGTAGTATTGGGACACTCAATCTCCCAATAAGGAATATAGGTGGACCCGAAAAAAATCACCATCATCAAAAGGGTACTTTCTCGTGAATAGAAGAAAGTTTTCAAGAGCTTCTTAGGTTTAGCTGGCTACTATAGAAGGTTTATCAAAGATATCAACAAGTTGGCTTCACCACTATTTGGTTTGTTGGCCAAAGACTCTAAGTTTACTTGGTCCATTCTTTGTTAAGAAGCTTTTGAGCTCATTAAGGGAAATTCAACTATTGCCCCCATTATTTGAGGTCCAAATTGTACTCTGCCTTTCCACATTCACACAGATGCATCAGAAAAAGCTGTAGGGGCAACATTGGGTTAGTGAGAAGAAAAAATACCTTATGAAATCTATTTCATTAGTAAGAACTTGTCTAAGGTCGAACTCAATTATATTGTCACAGAGAAGAAAATTTTAGCCATTGTCCATGATTTAAACAAATTTAAACATTATATCACTGTTTATCAGACCTGTTTACACACTAACCATGAATCCATCAAATATTTAATGAAAAAACCGGACGTTAATGCTATAATAATTAGATGGTTTTTACTATTACAGTAGTTTGACCTAACCAATGTTGATAAACCTGGAAAGGAGAATGTTGTTTCAGATTTTTTTATCTAGGTTAGCTCTATTTGTAGATGAAGAAGGAATTGTGGATGACTAGCTTCTAGATGAACATCTCTTTTCTATATCAAAACTTTCTCCATGGTTTTCTGACATAGCCAACTACTTGGTGGCTGAAAATTTACCTCCTAACCTCTCATCCAAGGAGAAGAGACAGATCATCAGAAAAATCCCCCCTTTCTCCTGGATTGGGGGAAATCTCTTCAAGCTAGGCCCTGACCAAATTCTCAGAAGATGTGTGATGGAGGAAAAAGTTTTTGATATCCTCTCTACAAGTCATGTTAGCCCTTATGGAGGCCACTTTTCTGCGAAAAGGACATCCTTCAAATCTTTTCAGGTAGGTTACTATTTTCATGCCCTTCACTAGGATGCTAGAAGATACACTAGCAGGTTTGACCAGTGCCAAAGGATGGGGAAATATACACAGAGGCATGAGATGCCTTTGCTCCCTTGGGTGGATCTTGAGCCATTTCAAAAGTGGGGCATGGACTTCATTGGACCCATTTATCTATCATATGTCCAGAAAAATTATATCATAGTCTGCATTGACTACATGACAAAGTGGTATGAAACAAAATTTATGAAGGTAGCAACTGAGGAGAAGGTAGAAAAATTTCTAAGAGAGAATGTGTTTTACAATTTTGGATACTCCAGAGAGGAAGTCTTTGATCGGGGGGCACAATTCACGTCTCATCTCATTGAGAATATTCTGAGGAGGCACAAGATAAATCATAAGAATTCCACTGCCTACCACCCTCAAGAAATTGTCAAAGTGGAAGTGACTAATAGATCCTTGGAGAATATCCTCACAAAGGTTGTCAGAAACAAAATAAAATGTTGGGTGGACAGATTGGTAGAAGCTATTCGAGCCTACAACACTATTTCGAAAACAACAACAAGGTTCACTCCTTATGACTTGGTCTATCAGAAGAAATATTTGCTTTCAATTGAATTTGAGTTCAAAACCTTAAGGATGGCAACTGAGTTAGAATTGGATATATCAAAGGCCCAACAAGAGAGGTTTCTGCAATTAAATGGATTGGATGAGTTCAGGATGCAAGCACTCCTTCACATAGAAGTGATTCATCTGCAAAGGAAGGTATGGCATGACAAACACATTAAGGAAAACACCTTCCTAGAAGGAGAATGGGTGTTGCTGTATGACTCAAGGTTCAAGGATTTCAAAGGAAAACTGATGACAAGATGGTTGGGACCCGACAATGTGGAAAAATGTTATGATAAGGGCATAGTTCATATCAGAACCATATATGAGGAGGGTATTCCCCTACTTGTGAATGGTTATAGGCTTAAAGTTTACAAAAAGCTCCTATCTAGGGAAAAATTTATAAATTCCATAAACGGGGAGGTGTATGTCATGGGAGACTCCATAGTTTGTAGATCCTCCCCCTCCTAGAAAAAAAAATAAAAAATAAAAATAAACAGGCATGGGTGAAAACCTTTCTGAGGTGCCCAAGGCCAACTCCAAGGTTGAAAACCTCCATGAGGCAATCCTAGAGCAAAAAAAGAGAGAAAAAGAAAAAAAACATAAAATAAAAGATCCTTGGGTGAAAACCTCTTTGAGGCACCCAAGGAAGGCCCATGGGTTGAAAACCTTTGTGGAGGCAGCCCACTTGCCTTCAAAAACAATAGAAAAGAATAAAAAATAGAAAAATAAAGAAATAAAAAAAGAAAAAAGAAAAAGAAAAAACACCTATGCACTCATTTGTTTTATGTTTTGTAGGTTATTGATTAAAGATGGTTTTTGGATCCATAAGAGCAATTTTTCTTCACTTATTCTCCTCCACTTACACACTCCATGGAACACTCCAACATACACCCATTCATTCATTTCACCCCTCAAATAGGCAGAAAAATCCATTTTTTCTCCAAACTGTAATTACTATAGGCAAGTCCATCAGCTACACGATTACTGTAGCACTATAGGAAACTCCTGTAAATGCTACCAAAAAATTATTCATGAAGGAATTATCCCTCACAAATATTTCTAAACTTTAAGGAGAGCATGATAATTTATTTCTTTCTTGTACCTACTACCCCTAACCCCTCATTTCACTCCATGCACAAGGATTCACTCTCTAAACCCTATGTTGCGCCATTAGCAGCTAAATCATCTATAGCTTGGAATGAGACCTATTCCGTTACCTATCCAACACTCCATTCATTTCATGAATCCATTCATAACCTACATAAACCATTTCCCTTCATTTCTAAGCACATTGAGGCAAGAAGAAGCAAAAGGAAGTCTACTATAGGGAATTGTAAAGTTTCCTGTCGCAATTATGGTATGGCACAACACGGCCAAAAGCTGCAGAAAATTTGATGAAGATGGCTTAAAAATAATACCATTAAAATCCAGGAGAGTGATCACACCAGCCAAGGCACCTAAAGACTTACGTGTAACACCTACAAGCATAAAATACAAAAAAATGTTAAGAAGCTCACTCATAAAAAAAGCAAGCCACTCAGAAAAAGTAGCTCACTGAGAAAATAAACAAGAAAAAAAAAAAAAGAGTAAGATCATGACTATAACTACAAGCTCGAGCTCCTTGCACCAGCTCATTCTGCAACACACCATCACTAGCTAGGCTCATGTATGGCCTTCACTTCTCCTTATGCATCCATAATGACAAAAATAGTTTATTGTTGAGGTTTAGAGATTTAAAAGGAAAAAAGGTGGCCAGTTAACTTGGCCACCTTCGTAAAAGTTAAAATGAAATAAAAGTGAAAGGTACATGCCTCCTGGGCAAGTCAAATCAAGTCAGGAGGGAGTGAAAGAGTACGAAGAGGTGATTACGAGGTTGTGAAATCATTAACTAGAGTGGGACCAATAGTCTCAAAGAGGAAAACTCATGTTAAGTACGAGTTAGCACCCAACTCCAAATTTAGTTAAAAAATACATAAAGGTAAGTTCTTCCTCATTTTCACCATTTCGCTAAGAATTTCGAAGAGTAGTGAAAGAAAAAGAGCAGTGGGATCCATCATGGAGAGAATTATCGAAGTCTAGGGTTGCATGTACCATCGTGCTATAGGAAACAAAGAATTGCTACAAGAAACTACATAGGTAGATCAACAAGGATACAGAGGGAAAAATAGAGCCACCCATGGGTGAAATTACATCCTAAAGCCACCACCTCCCAAGAAAAAACACTAGAGGATAGATGTAAGTGGTTTCTATCCTCTAGAATTGAAATTTATCCCTGAAATTTCCACATAGCAAGTTATAATTTGGCAATTAAAGGGTAAATTTTTATTTTTTGCATTTTTTTTGAGACCATCGTCTCAAGACCTCTTCATATAACTCTCAAACATCTCACCAAATTCATATCACAACCATAAAAATGGGATTGGGATTTAACTAAAGGGAGCCCACTGATATTAAAATAATTAGGCATCATCCTTAAGTCATGGAAATTTTCAGAATTCACCAATGGCTAGGTTTTATCGAGATTTTGAAAGGTTTTAATGAGGAGATAGGTCAAGGTTTTATAGTGGCTCCAATCAAACTCAGAGGAGAGAGCCACCACTATGTTTAGGGGCCTAGCCATCACATTTTCACTTGAACTCATAAGCAGAGTCATTAATTTTCCCTTAGGAGTTAAATGGGTTAAGGAAAGGATGTCAAGAAATGTAGCCAAGAAAATCTTCTTTATGCTAGTAGAAGAATGCATTGAGGACAATAATGGAGAGAGTAGAGAAAGACTTCCATATTAACCTTGTGATGAACTAGCCTTCCATATCATTAAATTCATTTCTTGTGAATGCAGAATTAGTGTAGTCTATGGGTATAATTTCAGGTTGTTGACTGAGATTAGGTTTCAAGGAGAAATCCCTCTAGAACAAAGATTGAGAATCCCTCATTTTCTCTTGAATTCAATAACAAAAATGAGAAAAAAGGTGAGGGAAATAAAATACTAGCATTTGGCTCATCATGGCATCATAAAACTGATAGTGAATGATGCTTTGAGAATATTAAACCTCCCGGTATCTCGGTCATCATTCATAGATATGGATAGGGAAGCCTTCATATCCACCCAAACAGGACAAACCTCTACCACTAGTCTTAGAGAGAGGGAGGCAGAAAAAGAAGAATATGATGCTAAAGATGAGGAAGAAAAAGAAGAAATGGAGATTGAAACATAAAACACAGAGACAATAGAGATAGAAAAAGAAAAGGCCAAGGGGAAGAAGGAATAAAATACCGAGGAGAATAAGGGATTGGACACTATGTTAGGCAATGATACCTCCCCTCAGGACACCATCATGTCACCAGACATTACAGATCAGGAAATGGCTGCTACCCTAGATGCTTTGAGCACACCTGTGAAAACAAAAAGGAAGAGGCAGACGCCAATGTATTTCAGTACTAGGAAGAGTCAAATGGTAAGGCAAGGGAAACCATAGAATCCAACCAAAATACCTATTGCCACTAAGGAGTCACCAAAGAAAGATGATGAAATAAGGATATAAGAAGGAAAGGTGCAAGAGGTCACCTCACCTATGAGGACCCTTCTGACCTACATAAGAAGACACTCAGCAGGGTTAGCATTCCATATACATCATACAACCCCTTGTTACACAGAAATTTGTCACTGTCCCTGTACTCCCCATTCCTTGATCTTGGAGGACCCATACAGTGACCCTTGTGTACTTTCAAGCATGGAATACATACCCCTGAACCACACTTTGTCTGCCAATTCATCTCCCTTTACAAATTTTCTAGAAGATCCATATAAAAACCTAGTTTTCAAGGTCGGTGCTTTGTCTCAGTGTCTGACCCATGCCGATAGTAGAGATTTGCACTGAGACCCTCGACGATCGGCACTCTATCTTGATTTCTGACTCATGTCGATCCTCTTTTGGAATTTTTTTTAAAATAGAAATGAATTTTCCGTGACTAGAAGCTTCGCAAAGCAGAGAGCTGGAAGTTTTTTTTTGAGGATATGGCCGAGGAATTCCCCTTTGGGCTTCTTGTTCCCATAAAAAATGAACTACTCCAAAGGATAAGCTTATTTCCCATTACTTGAGGTCCCATATCCTCCTCCTCCAAATTTATATAAGGATAACTCCTTCACCTCTGTTGCCTTAGTTAGCTAGTTAGAAGCAACAATCATAGAGAGGAGAAGAAATTATAGCTTCGAAGAATATAGCAGAGTGTGATTGTTTTTGTGTGTTAGGAACATAGTGAGATATTGGACCTTTGTGTATGAGGGTGTTGTAAACGTGCTTGGATATGGACCTACCGAAGGAGAGCCTCAATATATAGGCTTAGTTGTAAACTCCCCTTGATTTTATCATAATAAAATGCAGTTGATGTCTATCTTCCACTCTTGTTTACATTTATAATGAGATTTCTAGCATTCCTTGATCAGTTAGATAGTTTGTAATTTCTTTATGTTTTTTCGTGATTTTATGCTTGTCGTGGTGTCTTGAATATCTATACAGGTAATCGAACGTTGATAACAATGTGTATCGAGCTTGAGAATAATGACACATCAAGAAGCTTCGACGGAAGACGACAACATAGCATCATAATATGGTAGGTCATCTTCCTTGCTTTGAATTTCATTTACAATCTAGGAAGGTAGATGTTAGCATGTTCCTGTAGTTTCTAGACCCACCATAGGGCTAGAGGGATCACCTCTGTCCACAGAGGGGATTTTCCTGCTCAACAAATTGGCGAACCCATTGGGTAGTTTCCTTTGACTTTTTCACTCTTTGAGGTCTTAGTCATTCTACGAGTTTAGTTGAACAACCATTTCCATGTTTGTTCCTATTTTTTTCATCAATTACAATCTTTTAGTTTTTTGTTGAAGTGGTGAGTCTGCTCCTGGTTAGGGGATTGTTTTTTTCTTTTTCAGAAATTGGTGCTTTTATTTGTCTGACAATCTTATCGATCAGGCCGATCAATGCTAGTTTTTAGCTATACGTTCGCGCCAATTGGGCTTTCAGCGTTGGTTTTAGCCCCAAAAGTCACATCCATTCTTATGTGTGTGAAAAATTAAGGTTTTTTCCCTAAGTCTTCAAACAATGTGTCTTGTCCTTCCGGTCCTTTTCTCTGCATGACTTACTTTTTCCCCCCTTCACTCAAGTTGGTTTGATTGGCTCGTTGGCTTGGTTTTTTGTCCTTTCTATTGGGACGTGCATCGTAATGCCATAGGTTTTCTAGGATTGTGCATCAATTTCCTAGTTGCATGCTTCGCAGGAGATCACCTTGCTGATTGTTTCAGTCTCCTTGCTTAGTGAGCCATCTCTAGTTGATTCCCTTTTGATTTTTGGCTGATTGAGTGATCAAGTCTCAAGTGTTTTTCTGAGTTCATTTTGACTGCTTGTTTGCTTGTGAGCATAGATTACATTGCTCATTGTTCAGATGAAAAGTTTTGTTTGTATGATTGCTTGATGTAAAAAGGAATGAATGGCTTGTTTTGAGCCCACGCTTTGAAAGTAATATTTGTGCTTGAACTCATATGTCTTGTAGCCTTTTGAGGAATTTCGTTACAAAGTGTTCAAAACAAGATTGTATTCTTAATGCTTGTTTGCATCCCTTTTTCATTAAGAAAATTTGTGTTCATATAGTTTTCATCTCAATGTTTTCTTTTCGTTAAATTTCATTAGATCTAGTTGCATTGAAAAGTCGTGTTTGAAATTTATCATTGAACTTAGATTACATTGTTTAATGATTGAAAACTAAAAGTCGCTTTGAGTGCATTCTCTTTCATTAAAAGAATGCAATAATTAGATTCTCATTTCATTGAAAAATGCATTGAGTGCATTCTGGTTCATTCAAAAGAAAAAGGAAATTGTGCATAGATTACAATTGCATAGTTTTCAAAAAGAGAATTTTGCATAGATTACATTGAATAATTTGCATCTTTGAATGTTTTAGATTACTTTTGGATAGTGAAAGTAATCTAGTTAGGAAAAAGTTCTTTTTGCAGTATTATTGTTTATTGCATCATTGTTTGAGACTCTTTCCTTAACTAGATAGATTCATCAAATTGAAGGATTTATTTTCTCATGTAGTTGCATATAGAAGTTCTCAGATGAAATCGGTAGGGCCTTGAAATTGAACCCTGATTCAAGACAAACCATAAAATTAATTCAATCAACCTAAGGAAGAATTGAAACTTAACACTCATGCTTAGAGGTCTACGCTAGTGACGTGTTCTGGCATCGTTAAACCTAGCAGCTGTCGCTCGCGATATGGCATTAGAAATTGCTAGTACGGACTTGTGCTCCCCGTACCGTCACATATATAAAGGGAGACCCTCATTGGTTGCAATCCTTTATCCATAGGAAGCCGAGTCTGTCTCCTTGTAACCATGATAAACCACACACAACGTTCGGGGAGACCACCTGCATGTACGTTAATACCTTGGTAATTTCTCTTTCATTTGATCACCAAGTTGTATATTGCAGTTCACGGGAGCTTGATACACCCTTTTGCCTAGAGTTCCTCAGTAGTAATTTTTTTTTCCTTGACTCTTTAAAATTAAAAAGTTCATCGAGCACTTGTCCTTTCAAGCTTGTTCAAACTGAAAGAGAATAGAGTCACCTTTTTTCCTTTTCTCGACTCTTAAAACATGAAATGACAGAGTTTTGTTTCAGCGTCTTAAAATTGACTGCCCATAAAATATTCTTGGTTAAAGTTACGTTCTTTAGTGATTCTTTAGGGTTGATTCCCATGGCCATGTTTCCAGAGTTCACTAACGAAGGAATCCCCTTAGATGGGAATCATGTTCCTTTTCCTTCATTTGGGAATGTTGGTGCCCCATATATGGAAACGTTGTCCCTCCCGGGATTAACCATTGGTCTACTGGTTTGGTTATTTTTGACCCCTATGGTTTCGAATATCCAAAAAATTTCTCAACCAAGTTCTCCTCCACCTGAACCATATCAACCCCATGTTGATCCTAAGGTTGGCCCCTCACCTTCTTTACCTCTTTCTTCACCTCATTCTTCCTCTTTTCCCAGTGACAGTTTAGTTTCTAGTAACCAGGTGGCTAAGAAGAAGAAGAAGGGAAATAAGCTAGTGGGGAAATCAACAAATATTTCTACCCATGCAGCTAATATCGAGAAACCTCCCACTCAGTCTCGTAGAGTCAAATTCCCTTGCAAGATATGTGAGGGTGACCACCTTCTTCGTGGTTGCCCTAGTATTCCCAAGGTGCTAGAAGTGTGGTATGTTGGCCTGATTCGTCCTTCATCATCAACCTCTGGGCGTTATGTTGATGATGAGCCTTTAGCTAAAGATAATGAGACTTGTAAGAAATAGGGTAAGATCAAATTTTCCTGTAGGTTGTGTGAAGGGAACCATCCCATTCACCTCTGTTCTTATATGGATGAATCTTCTAAGGTATTGGATACCCTTTCGGCTTCTGATTCCTCTCTTCTCATTGGTTTCTGGAAGTTTTCTTCGAGTCATATAATAGTTTATCAAGTCATTTATCGGGATTCATCTCGAGTTAATTCCACTCTCTCGGAAAGTTAGTCTCCTCAGTCCATTACCAACCAATCATTGGTTGGGAAGAAGGACTAACTGGTTCTACCTATGGTCTATCAGGTCTTTTCCATCGAGAGTGAGTCTCATACCAGTCATGTAATTTTTTTTTCCTCTGATTCTCTAGGATCGGAGGTCGATCCTCCCATTTCCATGGTCCAATAGGGTAATCCTCTGACTCTCATCACCACAGTTCCAGAAAGTGATCCTCCTTCTCTCATTCGCGGGGTTTAGAAGGATGGTCTTTCCATTCCCATAATGTAAGGGGATGATCCTCTTATTCATATGGCACCCCCTGCATGTAGTTTGGTCGCTTCCTTTGATTAGATTCGATTCACAGGATATTGTCTTCCTTCTTACGTGCACTTTGAGATCACTGTACAGGCATCCAATATGGTCGTACCAGGAAAAATTATTAATGAAGGTACCTTGGTTAGTATTCTATCCTAAACTACATGGAAAGATTTGGGCTCTCTGCAGCTTTTGCCTGTTACTCACAATCTATTGGTTTTTAATACAGGAACTAGTCAACCATTAGGGATCCTTTCAAAGTTTCCTATTACTTTGGGAGGGAAAACCGTCTATATAGACGTGACGGTGGTCCAAGGCCCCTTGGATTTTAATTTACTTCTGGGGTGCGACTATGATTATTCCATGGGAACGCTTGTCTCTTCCCTCTTTCGTGTGATCAATTTTCCACATGAAGGTCAGATCGTGACCATTGATTAACTTTCATTCTTTGGTCCTGATGTGACATCTGATCTACTACCATCCCTTACTGATCCTTACCTATCGGTGATATCTTCCCCACCATAGGTCAATTATGTGGCCACCTGTTCCATGTCCGCATCCACTGATAATTCAGTTAATGCGGTAGGACACAATGTACTGGGGGCATTGGGTCCTAATTTCCACAGTTTTTTTCTCCCGTTTGATGAGAAACTCTTGGAAGCCATGACTTCTTATTTGTTATGACAAGCTCTTTGGAGCATAGCTCGTTTTCTTGTGTCAAGCTCCTTAAAAAAATGAAACAAGCTCATCAGAGCATAGTTTTTTTTCTTGTGTCAAGCTCCTTAAAAATGGAAACAAGATTCTTTCGGAGCAGCGTTCCTTATCTTGTGTCAAGCTCCTTCAAAAGTGAAACAAGGTCCTCAGAGAAAATTTCTTTTCTTGTGTCAATCTCTCTAAAAAATAAAACAAGGTGTCATGAGGATAGTTCTTTTATTGAGTCAACCTAGTTAGAAAAAGAAACATGTTACCTTTTCAATTTGAATCTTTTATTAGATCTCTTAAAATCCAAGTTGAGTCTTTCGCCTAATCTCGTATTTGAACCTTCACTCCATCCACCTATTAGTAACTAGTAGTCTACTCCAGTGAATGTAATGAAGCTGGGGGGAATGTACCTTGAATTGAGTCATAATGCTGGGGGCATGCAAACTTATTTCAAGCATAGTTTGTTTCCGTTTTAAGCTTGTGTAAAAATTAAACTGGTTTCAAGCATAGTTTTCTAAAAAAATTCAAGCTTGTGTAAAAATGAAACCAACTTCAAACAGAGTTTCTTGATTTCAAGCTTGTTTAAAAATGAAACCATTCTTATTTTACCTCTCATGATTTCCATTTTATCAGCCTATTTTTCCAGATGAACCTTGGTTTTCTCATTTCATCATCACCATCTGCTTGACCGATCATATGCCTTCACTTGGTTGTTTTACCCATACTTGAGGAACAACTGCAGTGAGTGGTCTTGTTGGCCAGCTTGTTAACATTTACTTGTTCTGAGTAGTTCCACCATCACCACAACCAATTTCTACCCTTAATACCACTCGTTCCTCTAGGAGGATTAAACTTTTAGCTCTTTTCTAACTCTTAAAACATGAAAATATTGCGGAGCACTTGTCTTTTTGAACTCGTTAAAGGTTGTGAAACATTGTTTACCCTGTAGATGTTCCCATTTTTCGAGTTGGGATAAACTATTTATGAAAAAGGAATACCTTAGCCAATGCGGACTAAGAGATTCTCTCATATTTTGTTTTCTACCTTTTCGGGCATCAAGGGCTATTTACGAAAAGGGCTTGCTGGAGTTTTCTTTTTGCCTCTTTTCAAACTCTCTAAATATGAAAATATGCCGATTTTTTCCTTTATCGAACTTGTTAAACTTTTACAACATTGGATATGTCATCATGACGATCATCGAGTTCCTCCTTCCTAGGGCTCATAAAATTTACTAGAATGGATTTTTTTTGAAGGACAAAATTATATGACAAGCATATACTATCCTCTTCAAGGTTGTGTAAAAATAAAGAGGTACTCACCAGAAATGGTGGGGGAAAATGGAAGTTATTCATTAATTGTGTCAGCTATATGTCACTCTTGAACATGACACTTATCTCCAGTTCATGTTGGGTTGGGATATCTTCACTATGTCACTTTTCCTCCATGGGTTTGGGAAATCCATTTTCCTGTCATTTTATTACCAATATTGTCAACATGACCTCTGATCCTATTTGAGTCAAATGCTACCAAATTCTAGAGTCGTGTCACCGATATTTTCAAGATAAAATCCTTCTGTAGTTTGTACATTCCCTAATCCTCTCTTTCAGTCTTGATTAACACTCATATAAAATTGTTTGTTTCGTGTCGATGATGTGGGATTAATTATGAACCTCCTTCGACAGATTTCTTCCTGTCAACTTCAGGTCATTATTCGGGAAGTCTATCTAGAGACTCCTTTATGGTACCTTAAAGCTTGCATGCCTTAATGGCAAGTTCTTCGCATTTGATGATAGGTTGTCATCATTGGCCTTTGATCGCGTGATTTCACGGGTGTTTGACTCCAACTCACTATTCACATTCTGTGGATTGTACTAGTAGTACCTTGAGAATCATCATAATTATTGGTGGTCTCTTTCGCGCCTCTTAACAACTTTCGTCATTGGTTGGTAATCAGGTGAATTTCTTCCATGTTTGACTTCAGCTCATTCATTGACATGCCTAAATTTGTACTCATTCGGGCCATGATGGGGCGCAAGACCCTAGATTTTATTCTCTAGAGTCCAGGTTGCGAGGTGATATGATTTGTCCATGATTGGATACTCGTTTATTTCATATGGATGGCTTCGGCCATACCATGAGTCTATATGAGATCCTTCTCAGATGGATGGTTGCGACCATACCATGAGTCTATATGCGATCCTTCTCAGATGGATGGCCGCGAAAATATCATTGTATATTTTACAGATGGTTGCGTCCATACCTTGGTTCATTTATTTTCATCATAGATTCTAGTTATGTATATGTATCTATACTTGATTTGCAAGTCTCCCAATGGCAACGTCTGGTTCCTTGCACGTACTCATAAAGAATTTCACCCCTCAATAATGTTCTAACTTCTTGCTTTATGGGGCATCTGTTACACACCAATTTTTCACTGTCCCTATACTCCCCATTCCTTGATCTTGGAGGACCCATATAGTGACCCTTATGTACTTTCAAAGCATGAAATACATACCCCTGAACCACACTTTGTCTGTCAATTCATCTCCCTTTACAACTTTTTGGAAGATCCCTATAAAAACCTAGTTTTCAAGGTTGACGCTTTGTCTCAATGTCTAACTCATGAAGATAGCAGAGATTTTTACTAAGACCCATGATGATCAGTGCTCTATATTAATGTCTCACTCACATCGATCCTCTTTTGGAAATTTTTTTAAAATAGAAATGAATTTTCCACAACTAGAAGCTTCGCAAAGCGGAGTGCTGGAAGTTTGTTTTGAGGATATGGCCGAGGAATTCTCCTTCAGGATTATTGTTCCCATAAAATAGGAATTATTCCAAAGGATAAGATTCTTTCCCATTACTTGAGGGCCCATATCCTCATCCATTTTTATATAAAGAGACCTCCTTCACCTTTGCTACCTTAGTTAGCTAGTTAGAAGCATCAATCATAGAGAGGAGAAGAAATTATAGCTTCGGGAGAATGGAGTAGAGTGTGATTGTTTTTGTGTGTTAGGAACATAGTGAGATCTTGGATCTTTGTGTATGAGGGTGTTGCAAACTTGCTTGGATATGGACCTACCAAAGGAGAGCCTCAACATCAAGGCTTGGTTGTAAACTCCCCTTGTATTTATCATAATAAAATGCAACTGAAGTTTATATTCAAATCTTGTTTACATTTATAATGATAATTTTAACATTCCTTGGTCAGTTAGTTAGATTGTAATTATTTTATGTTTGTCGTGATTTAACGCTTGTCTTGGTGTCTTGAATGTCTATACAGGTAATCGAACATTGGTAGCAGCGTGTATCAAGCTTAAGAAAATAAATGCATCAAGAAGCTTTGACAAAAGATTATAGCATAGCACCTGAACAAGGTGGGTCATCTTCCTTGCTTTGAATTTCATTTAAAATCTAGGAAGGTAGATGTTAGTATGTTCTCATAGTTTCTAGACCCACCCTAGGGCTAGAGGGATGACCTCTATCCATAGAGGTGATTTTCCTGCTCGACACCACCACAGACCCTCAAAAGACTGAAAAAAGGGAAAAAACAAGCAAAAGAGGGTCTTTAGCAGGAAAAACAAATTTTGCTACAGGAAACTCTGTCTTTGCTACAGGAAACTCCAACAGACCCACAATTAGAGAAAAAGTCCTTGGTTAAGGGACAAAAGATAGCCATGGATGGGCGAGAGGCCCAAGAGGTTAAGGAAAAGGCACAATATGAAAGGAAAGATGAAAAAGAGGTAGAAAAATATGACAAGGAGGAGCCTACCTCACCAGAACCTTTCCTCAAAGATGTAGCAGTAGTACCAAATTGTATCCCTCAACCCAATCTCAGCTCCTACTACACATTTATTGAAGGGGGCATATTGATTCCTTAAAAGTTCACAGTGCCTTTATTCTATCAGTTGGAAGAGGAGAGGGCACACACTCATCATTGGATGAATATTGACACAACCAAAGGTGTTCATGAGATAGGGGTCATGGAGTAAAAGGTGACTGTGTTGGGAAGGGATTTGTCTGATGCTAGGCTTGGATAATCCAATTTGAAATAGCATCTTTAGAACTCCCAAGAATAGAATGTAGCATTGCAAGAGTAGCTTCAGAAAAAGTAAAAACAAATGGCCACCATAACATATTTGTAAATGGAGGCCATCCAACATAGATATCCATCAGATTCCTATGCAGTCTACCTCAACGAGAAATGGATCCTATTTCAAATAAAAACACTAGCCTCTCATGGATACTTACCTTTTTAGAACTGCAAACATTTCATTGACTTTGGTAGATAAAGAAAAAATGGCAAAATTCTACATGCGCAATCTTGTGTTGACAAAATTGAACATTTGGGACCCTAATCCTAGAATGGGAGACATGCAGTTAATGGAATTAGCATCTTAGACAGTTAATGAAGAATCCATAGCACAATAAGTAAGAAGGGTCATGAGTAGAGAAAATAGAGAACCTTTACATATTAGGGCATTATTATTCAGCCCCAGGGGAGTCATAAAAAACCATCTTAAGATAGAAAAGGATCCTGCACTTGCATAAAAGTAATTCAACACACAAGCTCAAGCCATGGATCATTTTGATGATGTTTCTAGGTTGTTGGGAGATGAGTGCATAATAGCACAACCTTAGAAACATGCAATACTACACATCAAAAATATTGAGAGCTACCCTAGAAAGAGAACCACAATACAAGAGGACCATGTAGGCCAAAAATATTCAGTGGCTTGGTTAGAAACTTAGTCCACCGTTACTGTTGGGGCTGAGTGATGGAAAATACCAAAATGAGAAAAACTGAGAATGGGAGGAAGAAAAAAATAATGATGGATTTACACTCATGAAGGGAATCCCACACTTCTTCCTTGGGAACTCAGAGGGTCCATTAAAGATTTGAAAGAAATGCAGAAGGAGGACTAAGTTTCTCAGAGGATGAGAAACCATTTGGTAGGGGGTGATGATGAGCTCCATCATTAGGTACATTTGAAGGGGTTAAATGTCACCTTTTTGTCTTATTAAGTCTCCTTTTCTCACATTTAATTATATTATGGTATTATGTTGCTGGTGTAGATGGTGATTAAGGCTTTCCATACTTTGAATGCCTAACATGAGTTAAATGTAGGAAAATCACGAAGATATTGCACTTTTGATGAAGATTTTTACATTAAAGCTCAAGTTAGACAACAAGGAGATATTCTAGGGGGATTTTCCACCTCCTTAACTCCCAAAGGTAGCTAAGGGATCCTCGAGATTCCCTCTAACAACTTGAAATCAAAGGAAACCAAGAAAACTCAAGATCAAGTGCACCAAATCTACACTTCACTTGCAGTCAAAGTGGACACATCACCTAATTTTTAGGGAGATGTTGGTAGCTACCCTCTAGGTTAAATAGGGCTGAGTAAGAGTTCATTAGGATTCGAACTTTGAAGGAAGGTAATAGACTCTTAGCTCTTGTAATAGGTTTTTGAGACTTTTATGATTATGTAATGAGACTATTTTTTGAAATAAGATGGGTATTCAGATTATGCTTCCATGATTTAGTTTAAGAGGGCTAGGCTTGTGGGTTGGAGACCAATCCATTGGTCTTAGTATCTCTTACATATTCATGCTTACTTTTATGTCATTGTAGCTAGTTTTCTTTATCAATTTTTAGCTAGTTTGCTTGCATTTCAATTCATTATTTTAAGTTTTCTTCCATTTGTCTTTGTTGTAGATTAGGATTGCTTATATGTTGGTAGAATATTTTATAAACTCAGAAAGATGTGTATCAAGCCTCCCTCTCTCATCTCTTTCATGGAGTTTGAGAAGGGTAGACATTATCCACAAGCCAAATTTTCTCTTTAGTTTATGATTTCTTGGAAAGAATTGTTAGGTTGTTGCAGTGTCGTGAACACGTTTAGAGTGTTGAGTTAGATTTATGTTTGTAGGCTAAAGTAGGTTTTCTTTCCAAATTGAACTCATCTTTTACATTTCCTTCATCATGAATTTGTCAATATTTTTTGCATGAACAAGTAGTTTTCTTGCAGTTTTAGGTAGCATCGCAAAGGAGGACTTCACCAGCACCCTCAGCTTCATTTCTCACCTTTCATCATCCTTTTTTTCATTAGATTTCAATCATCTCTTTTTTTAGATTTTTCACCTTCACATCGTGAGAAAACCATAGAGGTGCAAGACAGGATTTTGAAGGGGTTTTGAGCTTGGAAAAGGGGTTTTCCACCTTACATTAATCTAAGCATACCTTTATTTCACCTTCCCTATGCTTTTCTCCACCATTTTTGGCCTCAGCTTTCCCTCAGATAGTTTCTCGTATCAATTCAGGACTTTCCTGTAGCACTACAGGAAACCTGTAGTAGCACCAGTGGGCCCCTCCTTAAGCCCAGAAACCACCATCCACCTCATTCGGACCTGCCAAAACCACCCAGATACCTTCATCCCTACACACATGAGTTAAATACCTTCCTAGACCACCTTAGCGCTTTCTCCTCCTAGCTGCAAAACATTGCATTTACAAGCATATTTAGGTCATGATTAGATGCATGAGTAAAAGCATGATAATTAGAAAATTAAGTAGACAAAGTGTGTTTATCCTTTGGCCCAACAATGTTTGATTAGGTTAGTCTTATTTATGCAATTTGAATTCAACAATTTACTTATGAAAGATGCATATTTTTCTTCAGTATATTTTGCCAAAATTTGGCCATGTGATTTATTTCATTACAAATTAGTTGGATGTACTTTATTTTAGGAATAATTATTTTATTATTGATAGAGTAATGGCTTTGAATCATTTAGATCCATGGAGACTAGCCAGGCTTTGAGTTTCTTTCTTTGGCAAGGCTTTTAGGATTTGTAGCTCAACTTAAGCTATTGCAAATTTCTCTCTAAACCAGGAACTCAACCCACAAACTATACAATATAATAAACTGTCTTAAAAAAAAGGGAAAGAACACAAAAAAACATGGCTATCCAGGAAAAGGAAAGGCTAGGAAAAACCAATGCCAATCTATGCAATCCTCCATGTCAATGACATATCATAGCCAAGAAACCACCTGCATGCCAAAAATAGCAAGTAAATCCCAATGTCCTCTTGCACTTTTCTGCTTTTCCTTTGTCTTCTTGCTTCAAATCCCAAGAATACCACACTCCTCCAAGAGTGCTCTAAGTAAACTCTAAGTGTCCAAGAGTATGAGAGAGAGAATCAAATGATAGCTCCAACATTGAATTGACAAAGGAAACCAAATGATCCTCAAAAGCATTTTTATTAATGATGCCTCTATTTTCTTCAATTTTCCCTTATTTTCTGTCATTTTCATCCTCATATGAAACATGTGACCTTTCACCCTCCTTTTCTCTTATTTTCCATTATTTACATAAATAAACTGCTAATAAATGCCTCATTCCTTTCCAAATCCTTTTCCATTGCCTTTGTCAATTTTCATAGCCATTAATTAATTACAAGTGATCCCCACCACTATGTTTTTTCCCAACATTTAGCTTGGAATATGTGTCCCATGACCTTGGTTATTTTTTTTTCCTTTATTAAATTTATTACATGGATTTTTGACCAAGGTTGTTAAATAACCCTCCCCATTGGGGGAAGACAATCCTTGGTGTTCAATGAAACCTACAACTAACAATAATATTGAAAGAAAAACATACAACCCATGGATATTTATAACTTAGCTCCTTGTAGTACTTACAATGATCATCCTACTGACAAGCAAACCAAAATGAGAAAAATAACATGAAAAACATAACGACATGACACCCATACCACTTATTAGAGCTTTATAACACAATTCAGGGTGGAATTTACATCCACATGCATATATATAGATGTACCAAAACATATTCCAAAAAAATTCGCTGAAACATCGAATAGAGATGGATATATATCCCACATATGATCAACCATTTCCCATGTAGTTCCATCGGGCCCAAAGTGCTTCCACTGCACTTTATCCTGCTCGATTTCCCGGTTCTGAATCATGTGCATCTTTCTCTGCAAAATACGTTGAGGTTTACATTGGAATTCTCCTATTGGCTCCACCTAAAATACAAACCATTCAATAACATGATAAACACCTTTAACATAATTCTTAATCACTGAAACATGGAAAAAATCATCGAATTTATCTATCGGAAGAAGTGAAAGTCGATAGGCTACTGATCCAATCCTTTCAATAATTTTGAAAGGTCCACAATACTAAGGTGCCAACTTGGCACATGATCCAATCCTCAAGGATATATTATCGAGCTTGATGTGAAATTACACATGTTCCCAACCTAAAAATCCTTAAACATCTTTTTCTGATCTGCATAAATTTTTTGTATGTCTTGTGTTGCCTTCAGATTCTTCTTGATTACTCGAATTTCTTGTTCCATATCTGCCAACATGTCTGGTCCTATAAACACCTTGTTAACTGGATCACTCCAAATAATGGGAGTATTAAGACTCTGTGCATAGAGTGCCTTAAACAGACTCGTCCTCAGTGACTCATGATACCCATTGTTGTACGCAAACTCAACCAGTGGAAGATACTCTTCCCTCTTTCGCTATTGATACATCACATACATACTCAACATGTCTTCCAATATCCTACTAACCCTCTATGTGTCTCCATCTATTTGCGGATGATACGCTTTATTGAATGCCAACTCTATACCCAATCCTACAAATAACTCTTTTGAGAACCTAGAAGTGAACTTAGCATCCCTGTCTGACACAATATTATTTGGAACACCATGCAATATCACTACCTCTTTGATGAATACATGTACTAAAACATTAGTTGAATAAGTAGACTTCACTGGAATGAAGTGTACTACCTTTGTCGACCTTTCCACCACAACCATGATAGAATCATGTTATCTAGATGTCCTTAGAAAACCTATAGTTAAATCCATGGAAATGAAATCCCATTTTGAATTTGGAATTGGAATAGGTTGTAGTAAACCACCTAGTTTCTTACACTCAGCTTTCACTTGCTGGCAGTCCAAATATCTATCCACAAACTCTGCCACTTTCCTCTTCATATTCGGCCAATAATAAAAACTATTCATTGTTTTCAATGTCTTCTGGTATCATGGGTTACCTGGATATGGCTTAGCATAAAATTCCCTCAAGAATAGGTCACTGGATGACTTATCTGGAACATAGATCCTATCCCTAAATCTGAAAAAACCATCTATTGTGAGACAATAGTCCACATCCTGATTACATGTACCCTATTGTAACCTATGCATAAACCCCCTATACCTGTCGTCATGTTGTCCTTCCTTAAAGATATGATCCTGTGAATATGTGCCATAGGAGATCATAGCTGCTATATGTTGAAAAATGTAACTAGGATCGGTCTTCATATTGACTATGTAATTATGAAAAGAAGAAGACAAAGATAACAAAATGTATTTTGTACTTGCTTCATGGGTTTCATGAGAAATATTTTATTATAGGTTAAATAGACTTCTTCTTGATGTCTATATAGGGTTTTGTCTTCTAGGTAAAAATGTAATTTAGTGTCATATATATATGAAGGATCTAGTCTAACGAAATGCTCCAAGAACTAGTCCAAGAAGTTATGGAAGAATGGCTTGAAACAACCCTTACATCAACGCTGGAAATAAATGATAAAGTCGACCTTCCAACACCTAGTCAAGTCGGCCTACAAGAAAATGGATGGTCAACCTAAATACATTGAGACTGCCACTATATATACAAAGTCTCCTCACACCAAGTTTTGCGGATCTGTTTGAGGTAGAAGTGCGGACAGCTTGAAGAATTTTTCGGATAACTTAAGGCAGATTGCAGATACCCTAAGAAGGATTACAGACTGTCTAAAATAAGTGCGTATTGGTCAAATATTTGCGGACCATTATGTGGATAAAATTGTGGATTCCAGAATTTTAACAAATGTGGATTGACTGAAGTTATAAAATGATATTTCTGAAGCTGAAGTTTGCGGATGACGTTGAGAAAATATTTCAGAGGGTTTAGAGTATGTATTTAAGTATGGTTTGAAGTGTAGTGTGATGTTCAGTAAGAATTCAAGTGCAAAAAATAAACAGAATATTTCATGATAAAGAACACTTCGAACAAGTCAAGGTCAAAGTCAATTTTGGTATTCAGATGAGGGTTCATGAAGTGCGTTAATGAAGTGCGGATGTATGCAACGTTCTGATATACATATACAGTGAATTCCAGTTTTGTCTTGGGAGGTGTATAGTGGTATTATAAGAAAAATAATATTAAGGAAGGTAAATCTATAAAATAAAGCATATCCCAAGAGAAGTAATTTCAAGGAAATAAGAAGATAACAAGTCTCGAGTGACTTGGTCTAATATCTAAATTGGTATAAGCTAGAAGTTGAGTTCTCTTGTATTGGTGCAAGATAGTACAGGTTGGTGCAAGAAATAAAGGTCAGCATTGAAAATCAACAAAGGAGAATTAAAAAGGTCTTGGAAGAATCCATAGGTTAAGGGTCTAAGGTTTGGTCATGGTACTTGTCATTTGAATATCTATAAGAAGAATTTGTCGTGTGTTTTCCTCTCTAAGAGGGAGAGGTTTTTCCCTGGTTCAAGGAGCCTAATTCTTGTGTCTTGTGTCTTTTGATAATTGACTTGATGAAAGATTTAATAAGCCAACGAAGGGAAGACATAAGTAAATCAGGTAACCTCACAAGTAATTATCAAGAATATAATTTTGAATTAATCACCTGCCCTCCAAATTCCCTCCAAATTCTCAACATGGTATTAGAACTAAGGTGCTGAATTGAAGGGCTACTTGACAAAGAGACACTCCAGGAAGAAAAAATCAAAGTTTGGGTGAAAATTCAAATCAATTTCACAAGAATGACTCTCAAGCTATTAATCTCATTCAAAGGATCAACTTTTCAAGAAAAAAATATTTTCCATCAAGGATTTACATTCAAGACATTGGTACAAGAGGAAATCATCTTTTGAAGACATCCTTTAACATAAATTATCCAAGATCACCTAGATTGAAGATTTTTGTCTTAGAAGAAATTCCTAACCCCTTTGTCATCATCAAGGAAGTTGCTGAAGGAGAAAGTCACTTAATCAAGTAAGTATCTATGACTTTTTCTAAATTTTTCAAAATTACTTATTGTATAGAGAGCAACAAATTGGCTGAGTTATAAAACTTCAATTCATGAAAGAAAAGGCCGGATCTGAAGCTAATTGAAAATGAAGTTATGGGCTTCATAGAAGGATCTACAATTCAACCTCCAAAAGAAGACATTCTAGCATATATAAAATACCTGAAGGGAGACATAAGAGCTCAAAGGATTCTTATAGAATCCATAAAAGACTCTCTCATTCCCTATGTATCAAAGCTAGAATCCTCAAAATATATGATAAATTGGTGGAACTATTCTTGAAAGGTTCTACAAAGGAAGTAATGTCCCTGAGACAAAAACTATACAAATTGAGAATGTCGTAGGAAGGAATAATTCCATATCTAATGGGGATTTTAGCAATACGATATCAACTACTGAAGTTGGGAGAAGTAATGTTTGATAGAGAAATACTCACTATGGTACAAAATTATTTACTGAAAGAAGGAAAAGGTTTCACTTCAAGCATATATGGAAGACAAGAAGCCATGCCATTCCAAATTCTAGGTAAGATAGAAGAGTCAAGATTTAAATAAGGATCAAGTGTATGGAAACAAGCCTTGACACCATGGTAAAATTGGTGCTCAGAATAAGAAAAGAAATCTAGACAAAGCACAATGCTTTAGATGTAACGATATTTGGCATTATAGACGAGATTGTACTAAATTTAGAAAGGAAAAGAGGAAAAAGGACGAAGCCCATGTCTCATATATAAGAGAAGAACCCGATGCAAATAAATCTAAGAAAGAAGAAGCGAGGGATCTCCATTATGATTGAGAACATATTCTCCTTTAAGTGATTTCTGTTGGTTGTAAAATAGTATTATAGGAAGCAATGTATATTATAACTTTTACAAATAAATCAAAAGAAGAGCGAGGATCTGCATTCTGATTTGGAGACATATTCTCTTTGAAGTGATTTAGTGTGGTTGTAAATGGTATGGAAGAAATAACAGCATCATATGTAAAATCATAGTGGAGAGCTCTTATTCCCTCTCTGGAAAATCTCATGATAAATGGGCAGGTCATCAAGATCAAGGGTCATCATGGAAACAAAAAAATTAGGATGAGTAAGCATATTGGTGGAAGCGGTAAAGGGAATGGTGAAATGTACCATTCTAGAAATTTCTCAAGGATATTCAAGAAAAGGAATGTAAGAAATTATGTATGTGTGTATATATATATACATATATTGACATTGGATGATGTTTAAGTAATGATTCTATATTCACATAGTCTGAAGGATGAGATCTTTGTACGTGATAGATGAAATCAACATAATATATATATCCTCATATGGAATATGAGGTGATTGTATATGAACGAGGAAATGGAAAACTATAAGTTCCTGGGAATGAAAATGTGTAGAAAGGAAGAGATCATGAAATGAAACCATGTCAAGAGGCAGTTATCATCCAGAAGCCAAGAAGATGTGACTAGAATATCTCCTAGGAGGATATGTAGACCCTGATAGAAGTCTGGTAAAGAAGAAGACCCTTGAAAAAACCTATCATTAGGAGATGTGTCAATCTGAATAAAGGATATCGATGCCTACAGGAAGATGTCATGGTGAAAGATCATCACTGCGGTAACTTTTGTTTTAAAGTTCATATGATATTTGTAAGGATGAATTTTTACGGGGTTGCTAAGTAAACTGAAAGGATGTGATCATGGATGCTGATTCAAGCGACATGTACATAACAATGGACCGGATGAGAAATTAAAGTGGTCATGTTCCGATAGTGGACATGACTCATGATTGAAAGTGATAGATGATGATCTGCCTAAGGTAAAGTTGGGATTTCCTCAATGTGAAATCCACATGTATTAGGTGGCCATGGTAGGCTGGATTTTATATGGACCACAGTAGATGATTTTGCTGGAGGAAGAAACTTGAAGTATGCCCTTCCTGAGTTGAGAGGGAGTGACATATATGATTCTCTAATACATGTGTCATGCACTAGACTAGGACTAACAACCGTAAGTCTTAGTGAAGGCCATGTAAAGATAATGGATAAACACATCATTATAGTCTTCACCTGGAAGAAAGAATGGAGGATTGGGTAATCATCTGGCATTTGATACTCTTTGAGAATGAGATAGGGCATTCAAGATAAGAGTAGTCGAGGATTGATATTCTTTGAGGGTTAGCTACCAAATAGAATAATAGTCGAAGAAGGTCATACTCTGGGAACACATGGGTGGAGTATGTACCTTGGAGAGAAAATGACTATGGTGTCTACAAGTCATGTGTCTCGCCAGCATTGTAGCTCATTCTCTCGTTGAGAGATGGGGTTGTTAGTTAAGGCCTTGCACTAGGAAAATGATGGTTGATATGATGCTATACAGATGCGGTTACCAATCTGATTATTCTTATGCAATTATTCAATTTGAAAGTGAAAATGTTCCTATATGAATGCCTCCCTAGTTAGGAAGGAGTGTGGAAAGTGTAACTAGGATCGGTCTTCATATTGACTGTGTAATTATGAAAAGAAGAAGAAAAAGATAATACAATGTATTTTGTACTTCCTTCATGGGTTTCATGAGAAATATTTTATTATAGTTTAAATAGACTTCTTCTTGATGTCTCTCTAGGGTTTTTTATTCTAGGTAAAAATTTAATTTAGTGTCATATACATATGAAGGATCTAGTCTAATGAAATGCTCCAAGACCTAGTCCAAGAAGCTATGGAAGAATGGCTTGAAACAACCCTTAAATAAATGCTAGAAATAAATGACAAAGTCGGCCTTCCAACGCCCAGTCAAGTCGGCCTACAAGCAAATGGATGGTCAACCTAAAGATAGTGAGATTGCCATTATATATACACAGTCTCTACACACCAAGTTTTGTGGATCCCTCTAAGGTAGAAGTGCAGAAAATCTGAAGTAGTTTGCAGATAACTTGAGGTAGATCGTGGATAGCCTAAGAAGGATTATGGGCTAAATAAAATAAGTATAGATTGGTATAAATATCTGCATAACATTTTGTCGATAAAATTGTAGATTCCAGAAGTTAAATAGATGTGGATTTACTGAAGTTATCAAATTATATTTCTAAAGATGAAGTTTGAGGATGATGCTAAGTAAAGAGTTAAGAGGGTATTAGAGTGCGGATTGAAGTATGGTTTGAAGTGAAATACAATGTTCAGTAAGCATTCAAGTGTAAAAAATAAGCAGAAGATTCCATGACAGAGAAAACTTTAGACAAGTCAAGCTCAAAGTCAATTTTGGTATTCGGATCAGGGTTAATGAAGTGTGTTAATGAAGTTCGGATGTATACAACGTTCTGATATACATATAGTGAATTGTTGTTTTGTCTTGGGAGGTGTACATTGGTATTATAAGCAAAATAATATTAAGGAAGGTAAATCTATGATTTACCTTCCTAATGTACAAATCATAAAGAAAATAAAGCATATCCCAAGAGAAGCAATTTAAAGGTAATAAGAAGAGAATAAGTCCCGAGTGACTTGGCCCAATATCTGAATTGCTACAAGCTAGAAGTCAAGTTATCTTGTATTGGTGCAAGACAGTATAGGTTGGTGCAAGAAAGAAATTTCATTGTTGAAAATCAACAAAGGAGAAATAAAAAGTTCTTGGAAGCATCCATAGGTTAAGGGTATAAGTCTTGGTCATGGTACTTTCCATTTGAAGATCTATAAGAAGAATTTCTCATGTGTTTTCCTCTACAAGAGGGAGAGGTTTTTCCCTGGCTCTAGGATCCTAATTCTTTTGTCTCGTGTCTTTTTATAATTTACTTGATGAAATATTTAATAAGCTAACGAAGGGAAGAAATAAGTAAATCGGGTAACCTCACAAGTAATTATCAAGAAGATAATTTTGAATTAATCACTATCCCTCCAAATTCTCAACACTATATGATTCACTTGTATCCACCTGCTAACAACATCTACAACCTTGTTATCTTTACCTTTAATGTACTTGATCTCAAAGTTGAACTCACTAATCGTGGCCAACCATCTAACTTGTCTATCATTCATATTTTTTTGGTCAAATTGATACCTCAATCCACTGTGATCACTCATTAATACAAACCTCTTGCCAAGAAGATAGTGCCTCAACATCTTCAATGCATGGATGATCGCTACCAGCTCAATATCATGTGTCAAATAATTCTGCTCATTCTCATTTATTTTCCTTGATTCATAGTATACGGCTTGTCCTTCATGTATAAGGACTCCATCAATTCCTCTCTTGAAAGCATCTGTAAATTCCATAAACTCTTTTTTTGGATCTCCAATCTTTAGAATTGGAGCATTTTTCAACGAATGCTTCAACTGCTCAAAATTGGTAGCACATTCCTTTGTCTATTCAAATTTCGTACCTTTCCTTTGCAACAATGTAATAGGATAAGAAATATGTGAGAAGTTCCTGATGAACCTTCTGTAAAAACCTACTAACTCCATGAATGTTCTTACCCCATCCACATTCCTAGTAGCTACCCAGTCCATGATATCCCTTATATTTTATGGAACCACGGTTATGCCTTCCTTGGAAACCACATGTCCCAAGTAATGTACCTTTGTTTGAATGTAACTGAATTTACTAATATTAGCATACAACTAATACTCTATCAAAAATCTCAATACTGCTACTAAGTATTCGACATGCTCTTCCTCATTCTTAGAATATACCAATATATCATCAATGAATACAATAAAAAACTTGTCCACGTAAGGAAATAATACACTATTCATCAAGCATATAAAAGTAGTTGGATCATTATTCAAACCGAAAGGAACTACAAAAAACTCATAATGCCCATACCTAGTCCTGAAACCAGTCTTGGATATTTCATCTTCCTTAATGTGTCCCTGATGGTATCCTGATCTCATATCAATCTTCGAGAATGTTGCTTCTCCCTTCAACTGATCAAACAAGTCATTAATCCTTGGCAATGGATACCTGTTATTAATGGTCACCTTGTTCAACTCCCTGTAATCAATGCACAACCTAATAGTACTATCCTTCTTCTTCACAAATAACAGTATTGCACCCCAAGGTGATGCACTTGGCATAATTTGTCCTTTGTCAAGCATTTCCTTCAATTGCAACTTCAATTACACTAACTCTGGTGTTCTCATCCTATATGGTGCCTTTGATGCTGGTGATACCTGTGGTACCAACTCAATATAAAATTCCACCTCCCTGTGAGGCAGAAACTCTAAAATGTCTTCTGGGAACACATCTTGAAACTATTGTAGAGCTGGGTACTTGCTGAAAACATCTGCATCCTCAAATTCATTACCTTTATCACTGGAGATATGCACTAAAAATAACACACACCCTTTCCTATAGCTGCGCTTTTCCTACATAGTTGTCACCATTCTAACTGATGTTTCCTTCTTCTTACCCTATAAGACTCTTTCTTCCCCATTGTCATCCAAGCACTGAATAGACTTGTCATCACAATCCACTTTAGTCTTGTGAAGATACAACCAACCCATACCCAAAATCATACTATATGATCCCAATTTTAATACATTCAAATGTGCTGAGGTAGGAATACCATTCAACTCAAAGGCACAAGCTCTTGCCCAGTGATGAACTCTTTTCATTGTACCTATATCCAACTAGACTAACCAAGATCCTGCATGCACTTCTTTACTCAAACCACACTTATCCAACAAGTTAGTATTAACATAACTATAATTAGATCTAGGTTCAATCATAATAGAATAAAATTGATCACAAATATTACCATCCATCTCGATGATAGATGCATGGTGATATGCCTTCCTATTATCCAACACTACATAAATCCAAGGAATACTCTATCCAACAACTGTCACCATTTGTGCCTTCTCAACATTGTATATATGCAGTCTACCACCGTGATGCAGAAGGAACTCTCACCTGTGATGATCCTTGCCACAAGTCCAACAATATAAAGGCTTCCAACCTGCACCCTTGTCCTGATCCTAAAACTGAAATCCTTGTCCTCTATCAAATGCATTAAACTTCTTAGGTGGTGCTACATTCTCTTTGTTACCTTTTTCTCGATGCATTTCTCGCTTCTTGTCCCATTTTCCTTTATTCTTTGCTTTAAATTTCTAGTCCATATTAGTCTTATATTCATGCTTTGATTTCCCATAAAAATTATTTAGTTTTCAGATGGAATCCTTCAATGATCTAGGCTCATCAACCTCAATATTGTATTTAAATGCTACTGACAACCCACTGATGAATCTATGAATCTTAGCTTTCTCCTCCTTCAGATAAGGCACATACCTCAATAATTCCAAGAATATTATAATTTACTCCTCATTGGTTATAGATCCAATCTTTAGATCATAGAATTCATTTTTTCTATCAACATAGTATATTTTAGAGAGATACTTCTTCCTGAAAAGTCTCTCGAACTCAATCCAAGTAAACTCCTCTTCATGAATACCTCTGACATTATTTACATGTTCCCAACAAATTTCTGGTTTACTTTTTTGAAGTCCAACAAGAAATTTCAGCACACACACTAGTGTGGGACTAATAGGTCATAGCGATACATTAGTGTGAAGGCCAAATTAATTAATTAACTTGTTGCAGTGTCTAATTTAACTTTCTCTTAATTAAATTGGATAATAAAATGTAATATTATCTCATGATCACTTGTAATAGTTAACTAAGTGTGATAAACTCAGTTAGCTCATGTATTTTGAGTTGAGGGTGGTTAGTGAGGCATGCAGAGTAATTCTATTAGTTATGGAGTTCGAATTGCAGTTGGGGCATTAGTTTAATGCATGAGTAATTAGTTAAAGCAGTTAGGTGAGTTAGAGTCAGTTGAACTAGTTGTAACTGTTTTTTTCACTAGTGAGAGATCAAGTGAATTAAATATTATTTAATTCACAATCAATGATTTGCCATGAAATTGATGATTTTCTATTTATAGTTGCATGCATGTCAGTTCCAGTGGAGACCTAGTTGAGACAAAGGTTAAAGGGATGTTAACTATTAGTTGTGTGATTAGTAGGTTTCCCGCATGCAACCAGACATCCATTGGATTGCCCATGATCCTTGTGAAGTTTAGGAAGGACAAAAATCCTAAATAATAGGGATTGCATTCATTAGGAATTTCACAACAAAGGCAAGCTCTTTTGAGGCTGAGAATTGGTTAAGTGTTGGCCAGTTTTGTCCAGGACAGTGTGAGATAGTTGTGAGAGTGTAGGAGACTCTTGTGAGAAGAGTGCATTGTAATTGTTTAATGATTCCATGGTTAATATACAATAGAATATGAGGGGGCTTTGAGTAGCAAGCTTTCCCTGGGAAATTATCTATGTCGTGGTTTGATTTGATTCTTTCTTTGCTTCATGTGATTTACGATTGTGTTTAATTTTTGAAAATTATTAGTAGAAGGATTTTGTATCTATATTTAGTACATTGTTATATCAGATTGAATCCCCTAGTATACATATGTTTGTATAATTTCTACATGGTATCAGAGTATAGGAAATCACTATAGTGGAGGAGAAGTTGAGTTTGTGACTGAATAGAATTCGAATTTGCAAAAGGTATTCTTGGTGCAACAAATGATTCAGGATCGAAATGGCTTTCAATGGCTTGATATTGGAGTATTCAATCGAGGGAAACTCTAACTATATTGCATGGAAAGACATGATGGAGGTAGTAATGGAGGAAAATGGGTTGAAAGAATTCATTTACAATGATGTTCACAAACCCGTTGTAGAAGATGGTCCAAATATCGATGCTTGGCAAAAGAAGGTTTCAAAGGCGAGGAGGATATTATTGGAGGGAGTTGGCATAGTAATCAAGACTCTATAGCTAGAGAGGAAAATTTTCCAGTTAGGGAACGACTTTGGTCGGATTTGGTGCAAGAAGAATTTAGGTGGAATACCATGGATGGATCTTCATCTAAGACAGATGATGAAAAAAATTGTGCTTTGGCTTCCAAGGTGAAGAAGGTGAAAGGAAAGAAATCCTATTCCAAATCCGAGTTCGAGAAATATGGCAAGAAGCGCGACATGTCCAAAGTGAAGTTTTTTCACTGTCACGAGCATGGACATTATGCCATTAATTGTGCACAAAAGAAGAAGAACAAGAATACTTCAGGATCTCCAGCTAGTGAGGCTTTTGCCTTGCAATTTGAGCTTGACTTCTCGCTAATTGCATGCATGGTGTTAAGTGTTTGGGATCAGTGTGGTACTTGGATAGTGGTACATCCTTTCACATGATGGGAGACAAATAGCTTTTCAGTAGCTTGGAGGAGAAGGACCTCCAGATGCATAATGAAATGGGTGATGGCAGGTGGTACAATGCTACCCGGATTGGTATAGTTACCTTCCAAAGATAGTTAGGTAAGCCCTTTCAATTAAAATATGTAATGAATGTACGAGGATTGAAGAAAAAATTGGTCTCAGTCGCAATGTTGGAGGATAGAGGCTATGATGTTGTTTTCAATGGGAGAAAATATTTCCTGCGACAAAAAACAAGAGGACAAGCCAAGAATATTGGGATTCGTGTGAAGAATCTCTATAAACTTGATGTAGATGGATGCACAACATTGATGGGTAAGGCAGAAAAAGTGGTGAGCCAGGATGAGGGTGAGTTATGGCACAGGAGATTGGGCCATCTACACCATGGAGCCTTGAAGGTTATGCAGCAAATTTATATGGGTATTCCCAAGGGTACTCTTGCATAGTCAGACACATGCAATGGATGTACTATGGCGAAGTATTCAAAGGCCACTTTTCAAGAGAAGGAGAACTGAGCTTCGAAAATCCTTGAGAGAGTTCATTCAGATGTTTGTGGACCATTCTCTATTGCCTATACAAAAAAGCATAAGTAATATGTAATATTTGTTGATGAATTTTCTAGAAAGTGTTGGATCTACTTCATGCAAAAGAAATATCAGACATTCTCAAAAATTTTGGAGTTCAAAGAACTAGTGGAGAAAGAAACAGGGAAGCATCTGAAGGCTCTTAGGAGTGAAAATGGTGGTGAGTACATCTCCAATGAATTCAAAAACTTCTACAACAAAGAAGGAATTCAGAGAGAGTTTATTCTTCCTCATAAGCCACAACTGAATGGGGTCGCAGAAAGAAATAATAGAAAAATTGTGGGTGCAACACGAGTGATGTTGCATGATCAGGGCCTACCGTTGCATACGTGGGAGGAGGCATGTAACACAGTGGTATTTGTGCAAAACCATTTTCCTCATCGGATACTTGGCATGAATACACCAGAAGAGGCTTTTACTCGTAAGAAACCTGATGTTTCACATTTTAAGATTTTTGGGTCATTTTTTTATGTGCATGTGACCAAAGACACCAGGAAGAAGCTTAAACCAGCATATGATATTGGGATACTTGTGGGGTACACTGAAAATCCCGACAACTCGAGTGTATTTTTCAAAAATTAGAATGAATGTTGTGCGACAAGATATAAAATTTGATGAGGAGAAAGCCATGTGATTTTCCCTTGAGAGGGAGTTGAATTTGCATGCAGAGGAGGAACCCTTGGTTCCAAAGAATGAACCTCAATATGTGGAGCAACCACATGCAGAGGATCATGGAGTGGTATAAAATACTCATGCAGAGCCATCGACCAAAAATGGTAGAGGGCGCACCACAGAAGCTGATATATTGAGACTTGATGCAGTAGAGAATGTAGGAGCCCCTACCTCACTGCGCAGACAGAACAGTCTCTAGACATGTTTAATTGATACATGGCTCTTATGAGCAAGTGTATTGTGAAAAAACGATCTTCCTTTGAGGAAGAATTACAACAACCAATTTGAGTTGACACCATGGTAGAGGAGTATGACTCCATCATCAAGAACAATTCATGGGTGGTTGTCACAAGAACGGTCGGAAAACTAGTGGTTGGATCTAGATGGATCTATAAGGTGAAGCAAGCAGTGGATGGGAGTGTGGAGAAGTACAAGGAAAAATTTGTGGCTCGAGGATTCTCACAAGTTTAGGGGATCGACTATGAAGAGACTTTCACACCAGTCGCGAGGTACTCCTCCATTAGATCTATCCTTGCACTCTCAGCGCAAATGGGGTGGCACATTCATAAGATGGATGTGAAAGTGTGTTTCTCAATGGAGTTATTGAGGAATAAGTGTACATAGAGTAGCCATAAGATTTCAAGATCTTTGACAGTGATTCGCATGTGTGCTGACTCAAGAGAGCACTGTATGGGCTAAAGAAAGCACCTCATGCTTGGTACACTATAATTGACAGTTATTTCATCGTGTTGGGTTTCACCAAAAGTGAAGTTGATGAAAACCTGTACTAGATTGTGGTTGATGGTAAGCTTTTTATTATCATACTTTATTGAAGATCTAATTTTGACAGATGATGAGAATATCATAACTTCATGCAAGGAGGATCTTGCAAGGGAGTTCGAAATGAAGGACATGGGACTCCTTCACTATTTCCTTGGTTTGGAAATATGGTAGCGGGATGGTGAAATTTTTGTTTCTCAAGGAAAGTATGCCAAAGAGATACTGGGTAAGTTTCACATGGACAATTGTAAGCCTATGGACACTCCTCTTCCAGTAAATTGGAGGAAAGAGGATGCTACTTCAGGAGAGGTAGTGGACACTACTATCTACAGGTAGCTAGAGGGTTCACTAATTTATTCAGTGAACACTAGACCAGAAATTTTCTACACAGTTAACCAGTTGAGTCAAGCTATGGTTAAGCTGACCAAGCTCTTTTGGAAGGTGGGGAAGCATGTCTTAAGAAATCTCAGGGGCACTAAAAAGTATAGATTGTGGTACATATGGATAGAGGGAGTGAAGCTTCAAGGCTTCATAGATGTAGATTGGGTAGGAAGTCCATCATATAGAAAGAACACATCAGGAGGGATATTTAACATAGGATCGACAATAGTTTCTTGGTACAACAGGAAGAAGTGATCTATGGCACTCAGTTCAGCCGAGGCGTAATACATGGAAGAAATTCAAGCTGCCTGTGAGGCCATCTGGATGCGAAAGATCCTGGTTGCTTTGTTTGGTTCTTAGATGGATCCGACTGTGATACATTGTGATAACCAGAGTTGCATTAAGCTCTCGGTTAATCCATAATTCCATGGTAGGTCAAAGAACATAGAAATACAGTACCACCATCTCAGAGATAGTGTTCAGAGGCGCATAATTTTACTTCAATACATTCCCATGGAAGATTAGGATGAATATATTCTAATGAAGGCGCTCACGAGGAGAAAATTTGAATACCATAGATGCCAGATCAAGGTGGCAGATAATCCCTTTCTTATTGAGAGGGATATTTGAAGTCCAACAAGAAATTGTAGCACACACACTAGTGTGGGACCAATAGGTCCTAGCAATACATTAGTGTGAAGGACAAATTAATTAATTAATTTGGTGCAATGTATAATTTAATTTCCCCTTAATTAAATTGGACAATAAAATGTAATCTTATCTCATGATCACTTGTAATAGTTAACTAAGTGCGATAAAATTAGTTAGCTCATGTATTTCGAGTTGAGGGTGGTTGGTGAGGCATGCAGAGTAATTTTATTAGTTATGGAGTTCAAATTGCAGTTGGTGCATTAGTCTAATGCATGAGTAATCGGTTAACTCAGTCAGGTGAGTTAGAGTCAGTTGAACTAGTTGTAACTGTTTGTTGCTCTAGTGAGAGATCAAGTGAATTAAATATTATTTAATTCACAATCATTGATCTACCATGCAACTAATTATTTAATATTAATAGCTACATGCATCGCAATTCCAGTGGAGACCCTATTGAGACAAAGGTTAAAGGGATGTTAACTATTAGTTGTGTGATTAGTAGGTTTCCCGCATGCAACCAGGCATCCATTGGATTTCCCATGATCCTTGCACATTTTAGGAATGCCAAAATTCCTAAAGAATAGGGATTGCATTCATCAGGAATTGCGTAAGAAATGCAGGCTTGTTAGAGGCTGAGAATTGGCCAAGTGTTGGCTAGTTTTGTCCAAGACAGTGTGAGACAATTGTGAGAGTGCAAGAGACTCTTGTGAGAAGAGTGCATTTTAACTGTTTCATGATTCCATGGTTAATACAGAATAGAATATAGAGGGGTTTTGAGCAGTAATATTTCCTCGGGAAATTATCTGTGTTGTGGTTCGATTTGATTCTTTCTTTGCTTCATGTGATTAGCAATTGTGTTTCATTTCCGCAATTTATTTGTAGAAGGATTCAATATATAGATTTAATATATTTTTAGATTGGATTGAATCCATTGATATACATATTTTTGTATAATTTCTACATACCTTTAAGAATGAACGTAGCTATTCTGGCCTTGATGTTCTCTGAGTAATCATGAAATTTGAAGAAATTTTTCATCCCAAGTAACCATGCTTCTGCATCCCGTGACTTCTTCATCTCTCCATCAAATTTAGGTGGCTTTTATTTCATGAAATCATTCGACAAATATCCCTTTTAACTCCTCCTATAAGGATGATAATGATGATGACCATGATACTTGTCCGAACCAGAACTAGAGTAAATCCCACGTCCGCTGCCCTGTCTATCAGGTGTATCCAAGGATATGTCATCTTTGACTGTGTAATCTCTACCCAACATGTGCCTACCATGTGACCTGCTACTATATGCCTCATTAGTCCTATTCTCTTCTCTATGAATAATTCTAAGTGGCCCATATCTCTACAATTCTGAAAAGCTCTAAAGAATAATTACATTTCCCTCTCTCTTGTGATTGAATGATTAAGTCTTTTTCTTCCTTGCAACTCCTTATTTTTTCCTTCAAGCTTCTCAAAGTGTATGCTATGTGAGGGGAGTAGTCATCACCATGTTGCTCATATGATCTATAGGGAGAATCTTGTGAATTGTAGTCTACCATTCTGCTAGTCATATTTGTTCTTCTCTAAGAATATTATGTCAACTAAACCAAATAACAAACAAACCAACATACCTAAATTTAGTTTATGGGAGAATATCTCATCTATAAGATCAACTAGATTATCACAATAAGTGTATAAAAATAATCACAACAACATATAGACATCATCTCAATCATTATCCAATTACCATGCATGATGCCACAATTACAACACCAACTAGACACAATGCATGAATAAAAACATATAGATGACACACATGCATAAAAAATACATACAAACACTAACATGCATTCATGATGAATACATTATGGCAATAACACTACCAAATTCTAAAATACATCACAATGGAAACCATGACCACCACCACACATGTATATTAGGCACATAGATAAAAGAATAAGGACACATATGCAACCGACATGTACATATGAAAAAAAATTCATCAACAGAGAACGAAAACCAAACATCACCAAAGGATAATGGAATCATGCTCTCATACCACTCTGTAACACCCTACTCCCATATTTTCCCAAGCTAACCAGTCTACTAGGTTAAACATGTGATTAATATTTACTATGATATGATTTAAATCCCCAAGTACAGTTAAGGAAGTGGAACTGACATGACAAGACAAATATGACCTTCCAGACATGTTACAAAACCTTCAAGAGTCAATAAAACCTTCAAGGTGATAAACCCCAGAGACAAATTCTCATTTTATTAATTTAGAACCTCTTCCAATCCCATGACAAGCCATGCATATGACTAAGGCCTTCCAATCTCTCCCACAACAAGGCATGCCAAGGACTGTGGACTTTTCCAAGTGATTCTGAGCCAGCGACCCCAGATTCTGCACCACTTTTTCAAGGCCACGACTCAAGATATTGTCCAAAACTTCATGAAACTTTTATGAATGACACATAATCATGAAATCAATCTATTAGTACAAAAATTTGATCAAGGACTTGACTGGACCCCTACTAGACATGATAAACATTTCGTAAAACATGTTACAAATATGTATTCTACAGGTCATAACAACATATTTGAGCATAGGGGTATCATACTTATCTGAGATTTGTAGAGAAGCATTGATGCCTTATCACAACAACTACATTATCATATATTACATCATATATTCATTTTTCATTCATTTTCTAATCAAAACATGGTAAGATCCATATATCAATTCTGTCATAAAACATACTCATAACCAACATATAAACAACATAAATAAAAATGATATAACAACCATAAAACCACATAATAACCTGTACATTTACCCATCAAATACAAGAGGAAAATAACTCTTATTGACATATGCAAAATTCAACCAGGTCTGGGACTTCCACATACCACCCTACCATAGATTGGGATGAACCAAACCTTTATTTCAACTAATCACCACTACTTCATATTCCAAGCATAAATGTGAGTTTTCATGAAACAAATAAAACAAACTAAACCATGGCTTCTAGAGGCCAAACCACCTCAAACCTGAACTAGTGATTCCACCTCACGGTCGGACATTAATAACCATCACCAGATCTGTCTCTACCCAAGATTTCTAGGGCTCCAGAGCATTTTTTCCAACCAGGCCTTCTAGGAATAGTAACTCAACCCACAATTTTTGGCATGCTCCAGAGATTTTTTCCAACCAGGGCTTCTAGGACTAGTTACTCAACCCACTAAGGGCTTCCAAAGTTTTTTTCCAACCAAGGCTTTCAAGACTATTAAATCAACTCAAGTTGTTACAGGGTTTCAAGAAAATTTTTCCAACTAAGGCTTCCAAGAACTAGTAACTCAACCCACAACCATAAGGAACATGTGAACCAACCAGAAAAAAAGGAAAGAACCCACAACACTATGGCTATCTAGGAAATGGCAAGGCTAGGAAAAACCATGGTCAATCCAAAAATTCCTCCAATCCAATGATATAACATGTGCCGTGCATGCCAAAGCTAGTAAGGAAATCATACATGCAACTCAGTACTTGCAAGAAAAACCAATTTTAGCTGTTGATTCCAGTGTCCTCTTACACTTTCCTACTTTTCCTTTGCCTTCTTGCTCTAAATCCCATGTATGCCACACTCCTCCAAGAGTGCTCCAAGGAAACTCTAAGTGTCCAAGAGTATGAGAGAGAGAATATAATGAGAGCTCCAAAACTAAATTGACAAAAGGTACCAAATGATCATCAGAATATTTTTTATTAATAAGGCCTCTATTTTCTTCAATTTTCCCTTAATTTCATTTATTTTTCTCCTCACATGAAACCTTTGACCTTTCACATTCCTTTTCTCCTATTTTCCATTATTTTCATAAATAAAATTCCAATACATGTCTCATGACTTTCCAAAGCCTTTTCCATTGCCTTTTCCAAATTCCATAGTCATTAATTAATCACAAGTGATCCCCATCACCTATTTTTTTCCCCAACATTAATCTTGGAATATGTGTCCCATGACCTTGGTTATTATTCTTCCTTTATTAACTTTATTACATGGATTTTTGACCAGGGTTGTTGCAAGTGGATTGGGGTTTATGAATTCTTCGACAGATATATATAAATATATATATATATATATATATATATATATATATATATATATATATATATATATATATATATATATATATATATATATATATATACATGTTTGTGTGTGTGTATTGTAACATTGAAAGGAATATCATGAAAAATCAATCAGGTAGTCCTGGTTTTGGGATCCAGGGGAAATCTTTGTGTATATTCATTTTATGTTTTCGCCATTGTATATTTTTATGCTTTGAGAATTCGTTTGCATGTAATTTTTGTATAGGGTTAAAATATACAACATACCAACTCATAAATAATACTTGGGTAGGATCAATCAATGATAAATACATATAGAAACACTAACTTACAAACACTCCCCACTTACAGTAAATAAAGAGTGTGTGACGGCAGTTAAAAGTGTCATTTTACAACAAAAAAAGGCATTGTAACCATAAAGTGCACTAGAGATGTTCTAAACAATGCGACGACACTTAGGAATGATCAAGAAAACTTGAAACATGGGAAATGACTTGAAACGACACTTGGTGGCCAAAGAGACACTTGATATGATAGTTTTATAGGATCCAAAATTTGAATCTCGTGAAGTTTTGGAGGGTGTTGTAGTAGTGACAAGACAACACTTTGGTGGCCCAATAGAAGATGGAAGTATAAATCCACCCTTTTTTTCATATCATGGGATATCTGGCATGATGGGAATCATTTGATCTTTGAGAATAAGCCTTTGAATATGCCTAGGATTTTCACTAACATACAAGCTTGGATAGAGGTAGTGAGTAGATATAAACGACATGAAAAGATTCCTAGGAATATGAATAACTATATGCAATTATAGTTTCCCATTGGTTACTTCGATGGAGCTTCCAATTTTGGAAGATGTGGTTGTGGCATTGTGTTTTGGATCAACCTCTAGATTCAATATTTACTCTTTTGGTTTGGCGGGGAAGGTTCAATCACTAGCACATAAATTTTGGCTCTATGGGGGATGTTAATTTTTACCAAAAGACAACACCTGGATCATATTGTTGTTTATGGGGACTCCAATTCCATATTTTTCATCGAAAGAATAAATTTCTCACCTTCCGATCTATCCAACTGTTGGATCGTATTGAGATGCTGATACTTTCATTTATTACAATTTCTTTCACTCATGTTTACAAAGAATTGGAAATTATTACAGATGCTTTATTGAAGAAAGGGCTAGGGGAAACTCCTGGTATCATAGATTCATACATTTCAGTCGGATATTTGGGGATGAAGTGTTGGATGAGGGCGATATTTCTCTATAATTATTTCTTCAAGCAGATCCAAGCATTTTAACTTCTCCTTTTTTTTACATTTTGATTTTCATTTTGATCTCATACTCACTTTATATTTTGTTTTGGACATGATGGATTTTTTGTGTGTGTATATTTAAACCTTTTGTTTTATCTATATTGGTGGAGTTGGGGTTTCTAATGACTTAGGTTATATATTGGATAATTTTGTGTATATGTACCAGACTTTATTTTACTAATAGAATTCCAAAGTTTTTTTCTTATAATTTTTTCATGCAATCTAGATCTATTTTTTATTATGAAAATTTATGTGTTATGCATGCTATGCATGTGAATATGAATGATTTTGAACATGGGCATGGATTCCATGAATTTTTGTTAGCATATTTTGAATTATTTTGACATTGCTTTCCTTATTACACTCATGTATGCTTTGGAATAATTCCGGGCATTCCCTAGAAACTAGTGTTGGACATAGGATATAAGTTTAAATTAATTATTAATGGCTTCTCAGCCCATGGTTGAAGTGCATGGAATGGGACTCAACCAATGATGCTAATATGTAAAAAATAATATTGACATATTAAAATATTAGTGAACATTTAAAATCTAGTTAGGTAGAACCACATACATAACATTGATATATTTTAAATGGAATTCCGAGTTAAAATTTAAAAATTTAATAGAATGCTTACAAGAAAAATTGTAAGAAGTATATGGATTTCACATTCCATAGATTCATTTGATTGATGCCAACTTCATATATGGGATTTGATTTTTCTTTGCTTGCATAACAAGCTCCATTTTGTAGTAAATACAATTCAATGCTCATTCATTGAAGTCATGGATATGTTCAAAGCGATAAAAAATGAATTCAACCCATGCCTACAATGAAATAAATCCATTTGACATTTGGGAGATCAAATGATTAGTTCTTAGGTAGTTTATGCCACATACTCCTATGTTATGGTTCTATGATAATAAGGCATTGTTAAATCAAGTTGAGACAAAATTATGAGTGCATATTTTTGTATGTGAATATTGTTGTTTATCTAGATCACCACAATGTTAGAACATATTGTACTTTACAATTTTTTTTACCTCAACGAGAGTCTCAATTTTATTTCTCAATTATGGCATTGGATTCCACTTCTTTGTGATTATTTCTAGCACATTGGTGTCTCAACTTTTCTTTAACTTTTGAGAATGCTCAACATTGTTTTTCCTTCAAACATGATTTCTTTACTCTACCTACTTAAAAAAAAATCATCATCACTATCATCTAACTACATGTGCTTGTTTAACAATAAAAACGACCTCCTCGGCCTTAATGATTGATTGAGTTTAAAATTGTTTTTTGGATGCCAATCTCTTAAACTTATTCCATTAATGTCTCATTTTCGTTGGACTTTATAACATGAAATTTTGATTAATTAGATTTTAGTGACATAATTGATAATATTTGAGAAAATTTCCTTCTTCCCTACACTTCCATGAGTATAACAAAACATCCTACAATTCCCTCATTATAAGCACGTTTGAAAGGTTCCATAACTCCTAAAAAAACCTACTCCACATTTAGTGTGTTCAATTCCTTGATATTACACAACTTTTTGACAAATACACTTGTACATTGTGAAAGCATATTGTCTTCTCACTGCATTTCCACTTTTAATTTAACCTTATGTTAATTAGACTTCAATGGCATCCAATCTATACAAAAATCAACACCATACTTTCCCATTCTTATTCATGTCAAGCACACAATGATGAACGAGATTTATCCCCATATTTATATCCCATATCTGGGATAAAAAGAGGGCTCACATTAAACAATGTAAGTGTGAGTTTAAAATATATCTCACATTGGTTGAATGTAAGTGAGAGTTTACTAACCGATAAAGTATAAAATCACATTAACTAATGTAAGTGTTAGTCTAAAATACATCTCACATTGGTCGAATGTAAGCAAGAACACCATTGACAAAGTAGAAAATCACACGTCGGTTCAATGTGAGCTTACACTATTAACAAAGTGGAATGTTTATGAATTTGGACCTTAATATTTCAGTAAGACTACAAATATTTTGTTTTGCACTTGTTTCCACATGCTAAGGATTACGACATGCACAACATGCAAGGATATTAAGCATGTTCTCAAAAAATTTCCAAGGACAAGAATCCAAGTCCAAATGGCTGCAATGTCAAGGTTTCCCTATTTTTTTAATTTTTTTGGGAATGATATTTTGTAGGTTGTCGAGGAGGCTATATTTTCTAGCAATGTTTTCGGGGGTATTAATGCTACCTTCACTACTCTCATTCCAAAGTGCTCTAATTCGAGCAACTTCAATGACTATCAGTTAGTTTCTCTTTGTAACCTAATATATAAGATCATTGAAAATCTTATATTTAATCGAATGAAAAATGTTCGATCATATGTTTTATCTCCTGAGCAGTTTGGTTTCCTGCTAGGTAGATTGATTCATGATGCCATTGGATCTGCTCAAGAGGTCCTACACTCTATCAAGATAAAAAAGTGTTGTGCTCTAATTCTCAAAATGGACTTGGTTAAAGCTTATGATAGGGTTAACTGAAGCCTCCTAAGATTACTTCTCCTTCACATTGGGTTCGACATAAGGTCACTAATTGTATTATGGGGTGACTATCATCAATGGAAATCCAACATAATTCTTTGCTTGTTCTAGAGGCCAGAGACAAGGTTTCCCCCTATCTCCTTTCTTATTTCTCCTCATTATCTAGGGACCGAGTCATGTGATAAAATCAACCATGCAAGAGGGGCTAATAAAATGGGTTAAAGTTTCAAAGTCTATTTACCTTACTCATCTCCTGTTTGTGGACGACATGCTTATCTTAGGTGAGGGAACCACATTTGAATGGATCTATTAACATCATTTTTTTGTCTTCTTCTGCTCAAATACCAACATGATGATCAGTCAACATAGATCCTCATTTCTCGTCAATAAAATTCTAGACATGACACTTTCTTATATTGTACCCATCCTCCCCTATTGGATAGTTCCCATTGGTCATGCATCTGCTACTTGGGCATCCATCTCAAGCCCAATTATTACCACATGGAGGATCGATCTTTGCTGATTAAAAAGATTGAAAAATACATCAACAAATAGCGCTATAGGTGGCTCTCCCTTGGTGGAAAAATGATGATGGTAAAATCAATACTTGAGAGTATACCAACTTATTTGCCTTATCTCTCTAAGTTTTCCAAATCCTCCATCAAGAATATTAGAAAGAGCATGTTTAATTTCCTTTGGATGAGCAAGAAGCAAAGGGTTGGTATTGACTTGACTAACTGGGATTCACTTTCCCATCCCAAAAGCTTTGGGGGTGGTGTTTCAAAAATTTACACTAGTTTGGACTAACCCTAGCCATGAAATGTTTTTGGAGGAACATTTCAAGTTCAGGCATTTGGTGTCATATTATCTCAAACCGAATATCTTCATAATAAGCCATTTTATGAGTGATTGAGATCTTTTAAGAATAAGAGATATATGGTTGGTTTGAATATTTGGGAAGGCCTGATGGAGGCTCTTCCTTGGATTCATTGTTGGCTTGCCTAGAAAGTGGTAAATGGCCAACATGTCACACTTGGAAAGTATCCTTCTATATTATGGCTCCTCCTATTATTTATGATCCCTTGAAGTAATATCGTATCTTAATGCGTAAGGAATTTTTCAGCTATGCCATGCCTCATTCTATCCATTGTAAGTTCGTCCCCTCGGTAGTTGGAAAATTCCATCAACTTTAGGGATTGAACTGTCCCTGACCATAGAATGGGACTCCTTTGCCAATAATTTGAAATCCAATGGTATTTATTTAAAATATGATCAAGTCTCATTATTTTGGAGCTCGAACTACTTTTCAAGTCATTTCACTGCAAAATAGGCCTACAATTTGATCTCAACCTCATTTATTCATCCCAAGGATAGATGGTGGTAAAACAAAAATCTAGAAATGGTATGTTCTGCCTAATCTTGGATGCTTGATTTGGCTCGATTTGGAAAACCATATCCTTACATGGGATAACTTGCTTAGGAGGGGTTTTAATGGCCTTAATATATGTTTTTTATGCTAATGTGGCCTTGAATTTGTTGATCACTTATTTTTTCAGTATGCATTTTCTAGATCTCTATAGGAAAAACTCCTTACTTCTCTTAGATTTCTGGACTTTGGTACCATATCCTCACTAGAGAATTGTTTGCAGTGGTGGGATCACATTACGTGCTACTTTAAAAAGTTACTTATTTTATTTTCTTGGGGTATTTGGACATTCTGAAACCACCGCATTTTCGAAGGGAGACCCATCAACCTCCCTTCCATTTTTTTACATATTTTAGGATTATTCAGGGACTATTCGAGGCCTTAGAAACCCAAACTAACTAGTCCTTTTCACTATCCAATGACTCCTCTTTATTTTAATGTGAGCTTCTTCGATGGAGCTTCTCAAGATGGATCTTATGGATGGGGAGAAATTCTACTTCGTTTGGAGAAAATATCCTACTGCCTCTGGCTCAATTTGGGATTTGATTCCAACACTAAAGATGAAATTAGTGCATGCTAGTCACTTATGCATTCTTCCACTTTCTTAAACAATGTTTCTACACGGGTTTATGAAGACTCAAATGTGTCATCAATAGGTTAGCATGAAGATCACATATGCAAGTGCTAAACTTACAATATTGGATGACTCACATTTCCAATCTAAAGCTCCAATTCTAGTTTCTATCATTCCAACACATTCAATAGAGTTTGGAACACACATGAAGATTACCTATCCAAAATTCCTCTCACTAAAGAGCTGGGTCACATATATTTAAAAAAAAAAGACATGGAATATATTCATTCTGTAGTGGAAAAAATAGAATTTAAATTGGACAACTAACCTTGTTGGAGTAGCCAAGCATCCCGAATGCCACTTATGTAATTTTCTGTTGTCTTATCAAGGTTTTTGGTGGTATATATCTTTAGTCTACATAACATAACCACTTAATCACCTTTCCTTCTATGTTCTAATATCATCTTAGGATTTTTGATGTTCTAATAAATATTATGAAACTCTCTGTAATAGCGTATGTAATTATTAAGTGTTTTCTTCAGAAGATCGTTGTAAAGTCATTAGTTATAAGCCCAATTGTGCACATGGTTTCCAAAGGTGGACACTATTTTGCTTTTGGATTTTATCTTACAATTGTACTCCTTCTTATACTTAATATAAAATGATGATGTTTTTCCCTTTGGAAAAATAATTACATATGTCTGAATAACAAAGTGTAAAGTAATTGATAGATTTTGTTTTATTTATTTTTAAATTTTTATATATATTTTGTTTTAAATTTGTAGATATTTTTTTAGATCATAAATTTAAATTAGATAATTTTTATTTATAAATTCAAGGGTTAGCTCAATTGGTTGAGGTCTCATTGATAAAGTATCTTGTTATTGGGAGCTTATGGGTTCAATTCTCCTCAACACCCTTGGAGTCATACATCAAATTTATTTATACATTTAAAAATATATAAATGTCTTGTCCAAATGGAAGAATACTAGTTACAATTGTCTTGTCCAAATTGAAGAATACTAGTTACAATTGTTTTGTCCAAATTGAAGATTCTATTTATACATTTAAAAAAATATTTTAAATTTAAAATAATTTACAACCTCACCCAAAAAGTCAATTGGACTATAGTTTATATAATTAATTAATTTATACATTTAAAAACATATTATTAGTTTGAAGATTTCTATGGTGTGAGTTTTGAGGAGGGAGATTCAAAATCTCCACAGTAAAAATTGATATTGTGGAGATTCCGAATCCCCCTCCTCAAAACATATTATTATTTAAGTCCTATAATTTAGGTTTAAAAATTTATCATACATAAAATTTATTTATATATTTAAAAATATATTTTAAATTTAAGATAATTTACAACCTCACCCAACATTACATTATCAAAAATTAAAAAAAATATTAAATAAATCATTACAATTAGTCTCTTGTCTTGTCCAAATGGAAGAATACTAGTTACAAATGTCTTGTCCAAATATTAATGACAATTAGACTATGCCCAAAACATCAATTGGACTATAATTTATATAATTAGTTTATTTATACATTTAAAAACATATTATATTTTAATTCCTATAATTTAATTTTCAAAATTTATCATACATTTAAAAATATATTTTAAATTTAAAATAATTTACAACCTCATCCAAAATTATATTATCAAATTTAAAAATATTAAAAAAATCATTACAGTTAATCTCGTCTTGTCCAAATGGAAAAATACTAGTTACAATTGTCTTGTCTAAACTAAAGAATACTAGTTACAATTAGACTATGCCCAAAATGTCAATTGGACTATACCCATAATGTCTCTCATCTGGTCGCAATCAAAGAATACTAGTTACAATGGAGCTATGCCCAAAACATCTTGTCGTGTTGCAATCAAAGAAAATAAGTAGTCTTGAAGTTGGAAAAAACAACTAACTAAACGCTGCATGTGATGTGTCCCACGCATGATGCATGTCGGTAGAGAGATGCCCCGCACTTGATCTGAAAATGGGTTGGATAACTTGTTATGCTTTTCAAGAACCTCCCACTCAGTTAAACAAATAAAAGATCTAGATTATAATTACACTTGAAACAAGTGTATGTTTTTTTAACTATTTAAGTGCTTTAAGTCCATTTGTTTTTTCTGAAATTAAACATGTGTAACAGCCATATAATGCAACAAATAAACATCAGCACATAACAGAAAATTTAATCTAGGAGTTCAGCTGAATATTGTGTGTTACGTTTCCTTCAGCTCTTGTCATATTGACTTGGCTCTTTGGGATTATGGAAAATTTATTTTACAAGTTACAGAAATAAACTCCAATGGTTTACTGAAATGAACCAATGGGTTTAACATACAATCTATATCCCTGTCATGGTTTTCATCACTCTGCAAATAGATCTAGGCTCCCTTAGACTTGATTCCTTCTATTGGTGCTCTTGAGCTACACTAAGCTTCTCTATGGCACTAACTCATTCAGAATTATTTTTATGTCCCTGAAACCTCACCTACTATCTCCACCACATATCAGACCTCCAAAATGGACTCATCATTTGCTCAAAATGAGCACTGCATCCCTAATCTAGGCCTCCCTCCGCGGTTGGCCCTGGGATTCCCAAATATTCCTTGTGGTTCTTCGACCTTCATAATTCTTCATATGAATCTACAAATCCCTTAAATGGATTCATAATTTCAAAAATAGTCAGAATAGACTATTGGTTCACTGAAATTGGCCTCCGGCTGCTCCAGTTTCACCTCCGACACCTGGTGGCACCCCTTGGCTGTAGGGTCAAATAAATCTTCTCTGTGGGTTCTCAACCTCTAGAAGTCCTCAAACGCTTCTGAAAAATTCTCCATTGGATTCAAAATTCTCATTAAAGTCAGAAATGACTATTGGTTTGTTGAATAAGGTCTCTAGCTGCTATGGCTAGGCCTCGAACTGTTGGTGGCACTTTCTGGCCCTAGTGGCCCCGGGAACTTCACTGAAGCATCTATGCCTTCAAAAGTCCTCTACGGGCTTTTAAAAATGCACCATTAGTTCTAGAACATTCTAAACATCTAAAATTGACTATTGGATTTCTAAATAAGGCCTCTAGCTGCACTGGCTAAGCCTCAAACTATTGCTGGCCCATGGTGACCTTGGTGGCCCCTAGAACTTCTCTGAAGAAAAAAACCTGATCAAAATTTCTCTGATGGCTCTGCAATCCTCACCAATGAGTCTGGAATGTCCAAGATATTTGAATTGACTATTGGCACTCCAAAATTGGTCAAATCTAGCTCAAGATAGAGCCTAAACTCAATTTGTCCACTAACCCCTAAAAAGCTCCACTAAATGTGGAGAAAATGCAATTAAAAGTCCAAATTTGGCATATTTTTGAAATTTTGGTGGCACTATAGTAACCACCAGTCCTAACCATTAATGGCTACAGTTAAGGGGATGGGGTGGCCACATGCCAAACCCCGAACCCTGCAGTCACATTAAATTTGGAGCGCAACTGTAGGAGATAACTGTGGTTTAGTTGGGGTTGAACCAAATTTTAGGGCGGACTAACCACGCAAAGAACTGCAACGAACACCACCATGTGACCACTTAACAAGCTGAAACTATCACGGCTTATTAAACTATTGACGCTCCATTTTAATCGCGCATTTAATTGTCCATGTGATAGGTTTTCAATGGGACCATTTTGTTGGCGGATATATCATTTGGCCCTGGGTCATAGGCTACGGCCACATGGGGGGGCTGACCCTCGGGGCTAGCCCACCAAACCCCCATATGCACGTTACATAAACGTTAAATAAATTCCACCATACCATATGGTTAAGAACCATGGCATAGCCCAACGGTAAGATGTGGGCATGTGAGCTTGAAGGTCATGGTGTCGATTCTAGTCAGCACCCAAAAAAATTTAATGCATAGTCCTGGGGACACGTGGCAGCCTCAGGTCTGGCCACGTATCACCCATTCATTGGCAAAAATTCCAACATATATTCCATGCAGCAATAAGATCGCGCCAAATGTCAAAAAATTACTGGACCAAAGGGCATATTCTAAGGAATATTCTAGGAATATTTTAGGAATATTCCCTAGAATATTCTCTTTTTGAATTTCCCAAATTATAGTAAAAGTTGGTGAAAGTCTAAAAATGGCAGTATACTGGACTTTTCAAACTGCGATAACTTCTTCATACAGTGTCAGTTTTTTGAACCGTTCATGACGCCGAAATCATGAAGACGAGATATATGCAGTCACTCAAGTTTGAAAAACTTCTGAACAATTTTAATTTTGAGCTATCACTTAGGTCGTTGATCCAAATTTGATCACACCTCCCCATTGGGAATCTTTTGGACCCCAAAAGACTGATATACTAATCTGTACATTATATGAGAGTAGAATACCCTCTTCTTTTCAGCCTCCACACACTTGCATCACACGGCTTGTGCCTTTCAACCACAACTCGAAGGTAGTCAACACTTCCCTTCCTAAATGCTCTTGTCCTCCTGTCAAGAATTGTATTCCTTGAACTCACTCAAAAATTTATGGTGAGAAATTGATAGAAGGTAGTTGAACATTTCTTCCTTGATCATCGATCCAAGGTGGCTCAAACAAACATGAGATTACAATAGAAAACATGCATACATAACTGAAATTTTCATATGTACAAATGAGTGTATGTCTTACTGTGTCAAGAAGTCAAACCACTTCTTGCCAAGCCACTTCTAGGGTGATTTTTACTGCTAAAAATCTTCCTCATGTGAAACATCCATTCTCACATCAATGATAGAATCTTTGATTCCACTTTCGCCAGTCTTTCTATTGTCTTGCCTCATGTCCCCTCTTATGGAAATGTGTGTAAGTATTTTGCACCTTCTTTGCAAGTTTCCTCTGCCACAACTGTTTCTTATATGCCTGCATCCTCTTCTAGCATTTTGAAACAACATGGTTACATAGACCATAATATGCACAACAACTCTTTCTTAAATTCAAGAATGAAAAATTGTCATGCCTTTCATAAACATAATCAACTTGACTATGGAAATAATTATACCTCATATCCTACTTTGCATGTCCATATTTTTTACCTTCATGAGGAGACAAACTTGTAGAGGCTCCATCTTCGCCATAAGCCGCATGTGTACACACATCTTGCTGCAGCATAGGCTTCAAACAATGGCAATCAACTTGAAAACAAACTTGACATGTTTGTGGTTTAGAACTTGTAACAAAATTTCTCTTTGAAGTTGCCTCACATGCCTTCATGAATTTTGAGTTTTTTCCATTAGTTTGAAAATAACCAAGACCGAATTTTTTAGGTCTCTCCTCAACCAAAATAGGATCAATAATTCCTTGTGCATGTTTTCCTAAGTCCTTTCCTTAATAGCCCATTTTAAACATTAACATGGACCCTATACCTCTAGTGTGTTTTTCAAATGAACCAACACATATTTCTGAAGAGGAAATTGAAGACAAATTTGAGTTAATTAACTCTGCTTCATGCATGTTATTGGTTAAGGCCTCTTGGGCTTGATGGAGCTGCATCTCCATCTCATGCATTCTTAGAAGAATTTCTTCGTTCTCTTGCTTCATAGCAACCAATTTCTCATGAAATTTAGTGCTTTCTCTTCTATCTTCAAGCATAATTTGCACCATATCCTTCAGGATGTAGAAGTCTCGCTTAATGTCTTCATCGAAGAATATTGTGAACGAGGAGGATCTTGAAACCTCACTTGAAGAAGTTTTCATTATGAAAATGAAAAAAATAACTTCAATAAAAAATTCACAAATCTTTCAAAACAATTAACAAAGTTTATGAACAAAATGGTTGTAGAGTCAAGCTCTTCTTCAAGCAGCCTTTTGCAAACAAACCCTCTTGTGCTTCAAGGGTTTCCTTGAGGTCCTTTGGGTAAGGAATATTCCTTCAACCCTTCTTCCTTATTTTTCTCTTCTGGAATTAGCTAACAATAGCTCTTTCCCTTCACCTCTAGCAAACTCAAGCAACTGTTAGTTTGCAAAAAGTCAAATTCTTTAACTGTTAAAAAACCTTTCAAGTCAAACAAGCAAGATATTGCTCTGTCAATCAAGAAACTAAGTGCTCTGATACCAACCTGATCTAAAATGGGTTGGATAACTTGTTATGATTTTCAAGAACCTCCCACTTAGTTAAACAAATAAAAGATCTATCTTATACTTGATTTTTTGAGGAATTTATACTTGAAACAAGTGTATGTTTTTTTAATTGTTTAAGTTCTTTAAGTCCATTTGTTTTTGCTGAAATTAAACATGTGTAACAACCATGTAATGAAGAAAATAAACATCAACACATAACAACAAATTTCATCTAGGAGTTCACCCGAATATCATGGGCTACGTCTCCTTTAGCTCTTGTCATCTTGACATGTCTCTTTGGGATTATGGAAAATTTATTTTGCAAGTTACAAAACTCAACTCCAATGGTTTACTAAATTGAACCAATGGGTTTATAAAACCATCTATATCCCTGGCATGGCTGTCATCACTCTGCAAACATATCTAGGCTCCCTTAGACTTGATTCCTTCTGTCGGTGCTCTTGAGCTAAATTGAGCTTCTCTATGGCACTAACTCCTTCAGAATTATTTTTATGTCCCTGAAACCTCACCTACTATCTCTAGCACATATCATACCTCCAAAATGGACCAATCATTTTCTCAAAATGAGCACTGCATCCCCAATCTAGGCCTCCCTCCACGATTGGCTTTGGGCTACCCAAAAATTCCCTATGGCTCTTCGACCTTCAGAAGTATTCAAATGACTTTGAAAATCCCTTCAATGGATTTATAATGTCAAAAATAGTCAGAATAGACTATTGGTTCGCTGAAATTCGCCTCTGGCTGCTCTGGTTTCACCTCCGACATCTCGTGGCACCCCTTGGCTATAGGGTCAAATAAAACTTCTATGTGGGTTCTAGACCTCTAGAAGTCCTCAAAAGCTTCTGAAAACTCCTCCATTGGATTTAGAATGCTTATTACAGTCAGAATGACTACTGGTTTGCTGAATAAGGCCTCTAGATTATTTGGCTAGGCCTTGAACTGCTGCTGGAACTTTCTGGCCCTCGTGGCCCCTGGAACTTCTCTGAAGCATCTCAACCTTCAAAAGTCCTCTATATTCTCTGCACACCACACCATTAGTTCTATAACATCTGAAACATCCAAAGTTGACTATTGGATTTCTGAAAAAGGCCTCTAGCTGCACTAACTAAGCCTTAAAATGTTGTTGGCCCATGGTGGCCCTTGTGGCCCCTAGAAATTCTTTGAAGAAAAAAATTACTCAAAAGTCCTATTATGGATTTTCAACCCTAACCAATAAGTTTGGAATGTCCAAGATATTCGAAATTGACTATTAGCACTCTAAAATTGGTCGAATCTAGCTCAATATAGAGCCTAAACTCAATTTGTCCAATGACCCCTAAAAAGCTCCACTAAATGTGGAGAAAATGCAGTTAAAAGTATAAATTTGGCATATTTCATAAATTTTGGTGGTGCTACAGTAACTGCCAGTCCTAACCATTAATGTCTACGGTTAAGGGGAGGGGGTGACCACATGCCAACCCCCAAACTCGGTGATCACATTAAACTTGAGTGCAACTATAGGAGATAATTGTGGTTTAGTTGGGGTTGAACTGGAGTTTAGGGAAGACTAACCATGCGGAGAACTACAACAAACACTGCCATGTGACCACTTAACAAGCTAAAACCATCGGGGTTTATTAAACTGTGGGCACTTTGTTTTAACCACGCATTGAACCTTCCATGTCACAGATTTTCAAAAGGACTGTTTTGCTGGCAGATATGCCTTTTGGCCCTAGGTCACTGCCTACAGCCACATGGGGTGATTGGCCCTTGCGGCTGGCCCCCCAAACCCCCATATGCACATTGCATAAACATTAAATAATGCCACCATACCATATGGTTAAGAACCATGGCATAGCCCGACGGTAAGACATGGGCATGTGAGATCGAAGGTCACAGGGTCGACTCCGGTCAGCACCCAAAAAATTTTAATGCACAGTCCTAGGGACACATGGTGGCCTCAAGGTTGGCCATGCGTCACCCATTCATTTGCCGAAATTCCAATGTATATTCCATGCAGCAATAAGATCACGCCACGTGTCAAAATATGACTGGCCCAAAGGGAATATTCTAAGGAATATTCCAAGAATATTCTGAGGAATATTCCAAGAATATTCTAGGAATATTCCCTAGAATATTCTCTTTTTTGATTTCCCAAATTACAGGCAAAGTTGGTTAAAGTCCAAAAATTGCAGTTTACTAGACTTTTCAAACTGCGATAGCTTCTTGATACGGTGTCGGTTTTTTGAACTATTAATGGTGCCAGAATTAGGTAGTCAAGATCTATTCGGTCACACAGGTTTGGTACACTTCCGAACACTTTGAATTTTGAGCTATCACTTAGGTCCTTGATCCAAATCTAATCAACGCTAAACAACATGGGCTAGGTGGCCTGATGTGTCCCATGCATGATGCATGTCAGTGGAGAGATGCCCCACACTAAACAACATGGGATGGGTGGGGCCAACGAGTAATATTCAGTATAGATAAAACACGAAATCCAACGCACGTAGTCTTGAAAAAACTCATAGAATAACCCACAAATTCTAGTAAGATTATGAAGAATTCTAGTAGAATTTTTTGAAAATCTGAGTTACAGTTGTCAAAATTTTGGATTTTAGGTGCCCCAAAATTTTTTAATGGTGTTGAATCCATTTCCACCATAAAAAAAAATCTAGGTTACAACTGTCAAACTTCTAGATTTTAGACACCCCAAAACTTTTTGACGGTCCTGAATCCATTTCCACCATTAAAAACAATTCAAACACTCCAACCACCTGATTTTTTATATTTCATTTACCAAATTCTGGCGGGACAAAACTACCGTCCCCGCAAATTTTTAACATACATAACACTTAAACGACAATTATCTATGAATATTCAAAGACATAACACTTAACGACAATGATCTATGAACATTCAAGGATTTCCGGGCTACTTCCAGCTACCATGAATTTCTTGTCAGTGGATGCCACTTTTTATCAATTATTGCACGTGAATATCCCACTTTCAATGAAGAATAAGAAGTTATTTTAACGTCCACAAGACTAAAGATAGCCTATGGGACATATTGATTCTCTATCTGGCTTTTGAATTCTACCATTTTCCTGTGAAGTTTCACAATAAAATCTCCCAGCCTCTCAACAAAGCCCTTGCTAAAAAGAATATCCCAAGAGCTACCTGCCAAAATATCTGCATAACTTTACCTTCTGTCTCTGAAGGCCTCACATTCTAAATGAAATGATTTTCTATTACCACTTTTCCAGAAGAGCAAAAAATACATACTCTTTCCTCCCACTCTTATTTTGGCCTTTTCTAGTGTCTTGTTTCACAATGGAGTTGATGCGAATTAGTCCAAATTAAATGATAAGAACTTTGTCTCTCCAAGAAATATTGGCACCTATGTCTGATTTTTGTTCATGGTTATGAGAGGAATTAAACTCTTCAATATAATAATTTTTATTTCTCCCAAGTGGCTTTGTGAAAATTATCCATAATAAAGTCTTTTATCTCTTTACTGTTTGTGGGACACATGCTCAAGAAAATGCCCAATTTTCTAAACCATTTGTTATTTTTCTGCATCCAAGGCTTCTTTCTTGTGCACAATATGTCATTAATCACAACCTTAGGGCATTTTCCCTCTTCCATTTTCTCAATTTTTTTAAAATACCTTATGACCCACACCATAACTATTGCTTCAATTGGAGCAACCCATATTTCAGTTAACAAGACAACATAAGGAACTACACTTTTTATTTTGAATTTGTTTGTAGTCAACCACTTTTGAATTTTATCAATTTGTTTACAGTGCATTTCAGATGTACTGTTGGCCCACAATTCACAACTGTATAGAATCACCAAAATCACTAAGAGCCCAAAAAGAGTTAGAGTCGTTTTCCAGTCCCATAACTCTCCCTCTCTACACCTATTTTGAAAAGAATAAAATGCTTTCCAACCCCCCAAAGTTCTTTTCTTTCTACATTCATCGCAGCTTAGCTTTCTGTTGAAGTCCATTCCGAGATATTTTTAATCCACAACTTCTTCCAGAAGGTTTCCTTCAAAGTAGAACTTATGTTGGTTATGTTTTCTTTTGTTAGAGAAAACTACTAATTTATTTTTGCTCATATTGACTTGCATCCCCACATTTATACAAAACCCCTCAAGAGAAAGTAAGTGCTCTTGAAAACCAAGAGAAGATTTAGAAATTAGAATAAGGTCATCTGCATACAAAAGAAGCCTTATAACAAACTTTCCCAAATGTATACTGTCACCCTTTTATTGAATTTAGCCACTCTTCAAGTTTTCCGATATATAAACCAAAGAGGGCAGGAGACAATGGACAACCTTGTTTGACCCCGATATCACTTCTAACATTTTAAAAAATGCCTGCTGAAGTTCTAATCTTGACTTTAACCTCTTCATACGGCCTATGCACAACTGCTCTCAAATGCCTGGGAACCCTAATTTCCTCCATTTTGTGCCAAAGCTTATTCCTAGGAATTGTGTCAAAGGTTTTTCTAAAATGAAAAAAAGCAACAAAATACTTCTTCCTTTTTCTCCCTAACTTTCTCGATGATATGCCTTAAAGTTATGCCATGATCAACTGTGGAATGTTTATGTCTAAAACCTGCTTGTCCTTTAGCACATTTATCTCTTTCTTCTGCACACTTGCTGATTTTATTTTCTAACATGCTTCCAAATAACTTTGCAAACAAGGGGTTTATCATTATGGTCCTATAATTGGAGGGGTTATTGACGTCACCAATCTTGAAAAGAGGTATTGCTAAACTAGTTTTCCAATCAGTGGGGAACCCCTGTTGTATGATGTCGTTGAAAAAATTTGTAATTTGAGGTGCAAGAACTTTCAAGCCCCACTTTAGATACTCTTCTTGGAGTTCAACTAAGTCTTTTCCCTTTCCAACACCCAACTTCTTGATACCCATCTCTACCTCTTTCACCGTGAAGAGTTTTGTATCAGTGTTAACCAGTGGAGGAGGGTCAACCTTGGGATCATGCTCACAAAGTTGTCATTCATAGTCAAACTCTTTAGAAAATGTGATATTGTTTTCAATTTGCATCATTCTTGGTTGGATCTCCTTCCAAAATAATTTGGGGTTATTTTTCCCAAGGAATATTAGTTCTTCTCTCCTCGGAACCATGAAATCAACTGTTTTGTTTCTCAATATTTTCTTGTAAACTTTGATTTTTATGTTATCCTTGTTTTAATCTTTCCATATTCTCCTTTACTTTTTGCATTCCCTGTCAAACCAAGCATTGAATAGAAAGCAATTTTTTTTGGACTTTTTTTTTTTTTCTCTTTTGCACTCTACATGTGCGCTTTGAATTAAATGTGTTAATTCATGACTATGGAAGTCGTGGAATGGGATTTTCTCCCTCTCGAAGAGCATATCTAGTGCTAATTTGAATGTATTACAATTTTCTAGAGTCAAAATAATTAATACCTTTGAAGATTTTGTTAAACACACTTAATTTTTGACCCTAACTTCTTGTTTCTAGTCCAAGAGAAGCTTAAATAAACTTTCTTGTGATTTTATTTTAAGTCCCAGAGCTAATCTCCAATCAAAACTTCCTCCATTTTCTCACACAAGCTATGTGAGAAATTTACATAGTCTACTACACTTGCTCCATTGTAAGTATTGCAAGTGAAATTACCAGAACTTTCCCATCTCGTCAAACCATTACAAATGACTAAATCAAAAGCCCCACACAGAGTAGGCAATTGTTCACCAAAGAAATTTCTACCCTTGTCCTATGAAATTCTTTCCCACTGATGATTGCTCTCTCTGTAAGCCAGATAGAGTCGCAGTCACCTTTACAACAAAGAATGCTAGCTTTCTCACTTGTAGTCCTAGCATTGAAATCACCCACTATAATGACTTTGCCTAGCTAAGCATATGTTGCAATATCTGCCTTTAAGGTTGCAAAATGATCTTTCTGGTCAAGCCCTCTACTTTTGTAGATTTTTGAAACTTTCAATGAAAAATAGCATGCTACAATTCTGACGTGATTTCCATTTTCTGATATTTTAAACCAAATGAATTGTTTATTTGAGTCTTCTTTTTCTAGCTGAATGAGACGACCTTCTTTTTCTCTCACTAATACCATGATAGCCCCGTGTCCTTTTCCATTCCCTGGTACCTTGTTCCATGCTCATGTGTTTCTATAAGGAAAATTATGTGTCTCTCTTCCGTAATAGGCCCTAACGCAGGTCCTCGTCTCCATGGGTAATTGCTGCAGTTCCAACAAAATAAACTTAAGGAAACCTGGGTATGAATTGATTGCTATTTGTTTTGATATGAAAGACTCGCATTTGAGTCTTTATCCCTGTTTTCCCAAACTAACGTTGCTTCCTGATTTCATATTAAAGAGTTGTTGTCTCTTCCTTATTATCATCTTGCTGCCATGTTTTGGAAGGAAGACCAAATCGCGCTATCACAACTTTACCCTTATAAATTCATGCTCTCTTTACCTCATATCTTGCTGCCCTAACCTTTGACATTTCCTCTTTCCTTTCCTCTTGTTGTCTTATAGTTAAATCTTATTCTAGAAAAAAATGAGAACCCCTCAATAGTTTCTTCTTGCTTAGAATGATATCTTTATCATGCAAACTAGGCATGATGACTCTTATGGGCCTGGCTCTCTCACCATTAAAATTTCATACCCTCCATGCTTGGCATATTTGTCCTTTCCAAAGCAGTTTGTCTTTCAGGAAGTCCCTTGCCAGGTCAAAAGTATATTCATTTTTCCTAGTATTTCACCCCTTTAATAATTATATTTTCTTCTCTATCTTGTCTTTCCTTGTTTTATCTCTCTTACATGTTGTCGACCCAAAAGTTTGCTTCTCCTTCCCTATTCGCATAATTGCTAATAACTTCAGCCCATGTTTTGGAAGCTTTTGTGGAGCCTTCTTTCCTTTCTTCTCTTGTTGTCTCTTCATGGTTGTCTATTTGGGCAACCACTTTCCCTTTATCCTGTGGTGGTTTCGCATTCACTCCCTCTGTGCTCTTCACTAAAAATGTCCTCATGTTTTTCACATTTTCCTTCATCTGTTGCCATTCTATCTTCCCCATCCATAGATTTTCTTGTATCACTACCACTTTCTCCTTCCAAATTTTATTGATTTCTGCTAACACTTGGTTCTCAATTGTTATTACATGAATTGTATGCTCCCTTTCCTGCTCTTTACCTTCTAGAGCCTCCAACCTCTTTTTTGCACACAATTATTATGTCACATATATATCAGATGACTAGGTGAGAGGTGTGGATGTGGGATTGTAAAAGGAAGAATCATAAGTGAATTTTCCTTTTCCTGTGGGCCTGTTGTCATACACTTACACATGGGAATTTTTTGGATATTGCTTATTGTGAAGGGCCTGAGTAGTTTTATTTTGAGTCTGTTTTTTCCTTGGCTTCTCCCATTTTAGACGAGCTAGTCTCTATTTTAAAATACCTTGATACTGTTTGGCATTGACCCAAACCCACTTTCCATCTTTGACTGACGAGGCAATTTTCACTTGTCATAGATCATTTGTTTCCTTGGGTTCTAAAATTTCTTGTCCCAATATCATATTCGCATGCATTAAGCTCCAACCCCTTCACTGTTGCAGTGTCAAACTCATAATTCCTCCACCACTCAGCTTCAAACCATTTTTCTCTCCAACCTAAAATAAAATTGTAAGTCAACCATGAAGTCGCCCCCACTTCTTCTCCTTTGATTCTTCGCTTATACACTACATATATATATATAGTAATCATATTTTTGGTAAAAGTTTGAAGGAGAAAAAAAAATTAAATGGACCTTCGTCCGAGTCACACTGTTGTTGGCTGATTTATTCAAATAATCATTACACAAAACACTATTGTGATAGAGGAGAGGAGGATTCCTCATATTATTCTCTATTGTGTTTTTCCTGCCATGCACTTTTCATAATGTGCAATTCCACATACATGTAATTGGGGGAGGAGATATTATAATTTTTTTCACTGGAGAAAAAAATTTAGTTCACACATCACAAAAGTACATGTTTTGTTTTTTGTTATTTCCGGAAAATTTGAAGTTGTCTCATGTAATATCATGCCAACCAGATTGTGTATATAAAAGAGAAAGCTCTCATCCATGAAACATAAAACGAGCTATGATTAACCGAGCTCTGTGAAATAAATTAGAGATAATGAGAGCATACTTCTATGTAAGTCGCAAGTTCATCCATCTCATGCAACTATTCTCCATGGTGCTGCGAATATTCTACTAGGTCTCATCCCTCTCATGCAATTGTTTTCCAGGATGTTGCGACTATGCGACAAGGTCGCATCCATCCCATCCAATTGTTTTCAAGGGTTTTGTGACCAGGCGCACCCCTCTCGTGCGACTTTGTTTGACAGAATGTAGTTCTCACAATATGAACTTTCCGTAACGTAAAACGCTCCCTCTTGAAGATCGCTAAACATAGCAGTGCGAAGTGTCCCATAGTTCCCTTAGTGCTTTTTTCTGGCCTACTCATTAGGGGAATTTTAAGGTCTAAAAGTAAAAGGGTAAAAATATTAAAAAATAATAAAATAATAAATCTACTTTTTCAACTCATATTTTCAAATTATCTCTGAAATTTTTTACTCAAATTTCAAGCATGAGTATTCGTTGGATGAAAAATTTAATTCCTCATCCAAGAAATACCCATGTTGCATACTTTTGATGGACCCTGGTACACGAAAAAATGATAAATACATGAAAAAATGTGATTGCAATCACGTTTTTCATATATTTCTCATTTTTCATGTAGAAAGGTCCATAAAAAATATGCAACATGGGTACTCCTTGGAAGAGGAATTAAATTTTTCATCCAATGAGTACTTCTGCTCAAAATTTGAATAAAACTTTTGGGAGATAACTTGAAAATATAAATTGAAAAAGTAGTTTTTATTTTTTCTCTCTAAAATTTGATGATGTAATCAAATATTATTTTATTATTTCCACTATTATTTTATAATTTCCCTAGGAGGATCATTTTACACCTCAAAATTCCCCTAATGTTACCTGCAGTCCTTTGGACCAAAGTTTTCTCTAACGAATTCGTCCTGGCCATGCAAAACCCCAACTGCTCGTGGATCTCTATTTTTCTCTCCTTTTTGTATGCTTCAAATTCATCCCACAAACTGCCATGACATAGTTCTGCAGAATAAACACGACAGAGGGAAGTGTTTGCTCACCCTTCCAAGTTTCATTTGAAAATGGAGTACCTCATTTTCATACAGTTGTGATCCTCGAAGCGGTGGAATTTGCACGCCTACGACTGACTGGTCATTATATGATAAGTGAGTTGAGGCTGAGTCATTAATACATCACTAGGAATCGACATTCCCAACAAATTTTCCATAATATTGTGGAAATTCCTTTTGTCAATGGATGTCACCTGTTTTCCATGATGAATTGCGTGCCAACCCCAGGAATCATATATCTTGGAAAGCGATTGCCTCGGGAAAATCAACGTAGGCCCACTAGATGTTTTACTTGTATGCGATTGGTGGTGAAGTCTTGAAATTTCCAGGAATTAAAATCACTGGATCGGTGATATCTGGTCAGTGGAATACTGGAGCCGTAGTTGCAATGAGATTTCCAGGAACTTATTTGATCGATGGTATCTGGTGAGTAGCAATACTGGAACTGTAGTTACGCAGAGATTTCCAGGAACTTCTTTCTTCCACATTCAAAATAGTCGAGGTGACCAATGGTATCTGGTCAGTGGAAATACTGCTACAGTTTGGAGAAGATTTCCAGGAAGTCCTTGCTTGTGCATTCAATTCATGGTAATATTTTCAATACATCATTAAAAATGTTGGAAATTAATCTCAGCCACCATGTTAAATGAACTGACAACAGCCATAACTCAATTAACGTTTTGCAGGTTATGGATTGAGTTTGCAGAGAAGGAAAAGTTTTGAGCAGTGTACATAACCCATTCTGAAATAGAGTTAAATAATCAAAGTCAATTAGAATTCAATGCATAGTTATTAAATGTGCATGGGAAAACATTTAATCTTCAAGTTTATTTACTTCACGCAACTTCTGTAATGTTCAAAAAATGAGGTCCACCCATCCATTGTATTAAATCTAGTCTATTATGAATTAAATGTCCTAGATATATATGTTTATATTTTACATGTTTGTATCATAGAGAGGAAGAGAGTGTTGTGTAATGTGGCTGATGTAAGCCTGGAAAGACAAGGGGAGAAAATTGTGGAGAAAAGTTTGGTGGGTGCGTGAAAATAGTTTCTACTGTGTGTTACTCCGCAACCCTGGTGAATGTAAATCTCTGTAAGAATAGTTGTTTTAATACTGAAGGAGACACAACCTCCATATGAATGTGTATGTTGTGTTTTGAATCATAATATAAAGTTTGGCTAGTAGTGATTTAGTTCTAGAATTTTTCACGTATGTTTTTTAGCGCAACACTATGTTTTACTTTGTTTCATCGTGAGTAAAATTAGTTGATTATATTTTCTCCTCTCTATAGTTGTGATTTTAATCCCTGTCACTCTGTATTGAAAATAGGATTCACATAATTTGATTTCTGCAATTGTATGGTATGGATTAAGTGAATTCCGCAAATCTATGTAAACTTCCCTAATTGTGTTGTCTTGGTTAAAGTAATTTCCACAACTGTGTGTGAGCTCCTTGTGTTGAGGGAAAAGAATTTCACTGGTCCCTTTATAAATTTCTAACATGGTATCAGAGCATTCCAAATTTTAACATGGTATCAGAGCGGGTTTAAAATCTCATTAAAAGGAAGTTTTTTTATTGAAGAGTTCAAAGTTGTTTTGAGGATCGTATTCTGCAACAATGAGAAATGTTTTCACATAGTGAGAAAAATCTACATAGTAATAAGGTTTTTTTTACACAGTAAAAATGGCATCAACAAGCACAAGCTTTACTAATCCACAAATACTAGAATTTAATGGGACAATTTACGACTATTGGGCTATAACAATGAAGGCTCTATTTTCTTCACAAGACATTTGGGATTTGGTGTGTTACACTAAAATTTGTCACCATGCCATTTTAGTCTCCCTTAGAAGTCTACACTATCAAATTTCCTAAAGTCAAGCCTTGAAATTAAGAGAAAATCTCATAAAATTCTTAAAAACTCTGGTACCGCACTTTCTATTAGTTTTTCCTGCGGTGCCGCACCTTTTGGCTATAAATCCTATAGAGCCAAACACACTCTTTATTAATTAAGGGTGCTGACCCCTGTAAAATATTAAAAAGGCACAAGTAAAATCTAGAAGTTCAGTTTGAGTCATTTTTGGAAGCTTTTAGAAACATTCTTGCGGTGGAAAGTCCGCTCTTTTCAGGTTGGTGTATCCCATCCATTAAGGAGCTAACCCCTTGATGAAAGTAACTAATCCCTTTGAATGAGGATTCTATCCCTTCTTGTATGGAGCTGTAACTTCCTCTCTTTCACTATAAAAAGAGGCATAGGGAAGCCTCAAGGGGTTACAATTGATGAGTTGAAGTTTTAGTATTGTTGGAGGCGAAATGTTGTTGAAACTTAGACCCTTTTAGCTGAGATTTCATGTGGGAAAGATCACATACCTGTATGTATCTTGGTTGGAAGAGTGCAAGGCTGGTCAGAGTAAAGGAAATGCATGTTTTGGACCCTAGGAAGGCCTATATGACATCAAGGCGGACATGGTTGTAAGGCTCTTCTTTATTTAAGCTAATACAAATAAGTCTGTTTTTCTCAATAAGCTGTCAATTGATTGGTTTATTTTATGGATTCCTTGATCACCATAAGAGATATGATTTATGAATATATGATATGCAGGTGCTATTTGATGTTTTCTTTTTTGTAATTGCAAATCTTCGAAGGCAACTCTTTCGGGCGACTGAAGGACTACTACTACAAACAAGCATTGGATCGAAGGTAAGATCATTAAGCCTTTATAGCATTTAATTATGAATCGCAATATATCTAGAGAAAGATAGTTTTATTTGTCTGTTTGTTTCTAGCTATCTGTAGGACACTTGGGAGGTCGGTCTTATCTGCAAGAATGACTTATCCGTCCAACAAAATGACGACTCCAGTGGGGAACCTTTTTGAGCTTTGATTTCTTTTATTTTTGACTAGTGAATTTATTTTTCTAATTTTGATTGATTGATACTGGCTTGGGTAGATTATCCCTGTAGAATCCTTGAGAAATTTTGGAGAACTTTTTTTTTTCTCTATTTTTCTTGTGTCCTCTTTTTTCTTTTATAGATAGTGCAGGCAGCTCCACACTTTTCCTTTACCCACAGTGTGGGACTGCACTGGTTTGTACTGAATCCTGCGAACCTTGTGAAATTTTTTGAAAAATATTAAAACCCTATTTTCTGGTTTAGTTTGTTAGACTCTCAGTGAATACCCAGACTTGTGTCATTTGTCAAAAAGCCTTTGTTAAGAGTTTATTTCAGCATTTTTAGTTTTGAATGATTTTCTGAAAGATCTGCATGTTATGATGATTTTTGCTTTGTCTTATATCCCGCTCAAAGATTATAAACCCTGGTATACCTTTAGATCACTGGTATTTCCTTGCTTTCTTGTTGAGTCTAACATCATAGCAGAAATTGTTTTATGATATTTAGATCCCATTTTTCTCATTTTCAAATCTTTAAAAAACTTTTGTTAATAAGTTTGGAATTTCACTTAAAAAACGAAAATTGGTTGTTTTTTCAAGTTCTTTCTGATTCAGGCAAAGAATTTCTTAGTTAGATTACAATCTAAGTAAGACATCCTCAAAATATTTGAAGTTTTAATTGAAAATTGGTCTTAGAATTTTTAGATCTCAATATTAATGTTTTTAGCTTTGAGTGTTTTTCTAGAAATTGTAGTGTCTTTTGAAGAAAAACTTGGTTTGTAGTTTAGATCTTGAATAAAAGGGGATTTCTTATTGAGAATAGATCATTTTGAGTTCTCTTTGAAATTAGATTTCTTTTTGTTTATTATTGTTTAAAGGAAATATTGGTTTTTAAAAGATTGCATTTCTCAACTCTTCCTTTAGCTAGAATTCATTGAAAGAAAACGGATTGTTTCTCATGATAGATGCATTTTTACTATGTTTTGAGTCGGGTCATTACATATCATTAGTTTTACTTTTGCACCTATTGTCCTAAAGAAACAGCTTCTTAAAATCAACGCTTAAATTAAAATTAATCTAGTAACTTTTATATTTCTAGGGCTCTTTTCACCAATATAGCTTAAGCTAGTGTCTTGGAGTAGGGAGTAATTAACTCTCCAAGAAAATTAAAAAAAAAAGTAGCTGATCTTGCAGTAGGAAAAAATCCAATAGTCGCTTGTATGCTCTGGGAAGCTCCTCTTAAAGGAGTCAAGCATGAGGTCATATTTGAATCAGTGGGATAATCAATTCTATATCATTGGGAACGATAGAAGATATGCGCATATTAACAACGGTAAACCTCGGATAGACCATTGTCAAGGAGCCTGGGGTCACTTGTCGGTATACCTTGGATTCTGCCAAGGAGCCTTCAAGGGGATTGAGCTTTGTTACTCTTCTCTTGCGCTTATGTCAGACCATAGACTGTTCCCCCAGGTATATTAGTTCCTGTTGGTAACCATAGTGACCATAATCTTACGGTTTTTTCCTAAGGTGACGGTGGAGGAAAGATCCCACTGTACCTGGAGCAGACATCGACTAGACTCACTTGGACTCTCCAGAGGGTTATCTTCACTCGAGATGTTTTAAGTGGAGAAAATTGCACCTGTCTGTTTCATTAAGCAGGTTGTCAGGGTAACTGTTCCAACCGCCATTTCTACATTAAATACTATGATGTTGGATTTCATCACCAACTAGTGTTGTTAGTGTGGGATGTTACTGTTTGTGTGTGGTTTGATCTCCTAGATTTTTAGGCGTGTGATTCATTTGTTTGTTTTCTTAGTGACTCTAAGATTTTTCATTGAAATTTTATTTTGATTGCGTGTGATTAATAATTTTTAATCGTGGCTGAATTGCCAAGACAATCGCGTAGAATTCAAGGGAAGCCCCCTGAGTATACACCAAGCCAATTTGAAGGGTTGCGAGCTCTATTATCGCATAGTTACAGTAGAATTAGATCAACAGAAGTAGCAGAGTTATCTATAATTGTTCATCCCGATTATCAATTACAAACAACAGAGCATATTCAAGAGCCAATTTCAGTTTCTGAACTTACTGGTAGTATTTCTCCTTCCAATGAATTTGTTAAAGAACCTGAAATTTCTGAACCTGACACTGAACCTGTTGTTTTAGAACCATATTCAAGATTTGTTACTCCGACTTCTAATGATCATGGTTTACCTAGGGTAAGACATATCATTATTGAAAATCTTCCTTCTGACCTCATTTCCATTGAAGAACTTGTCGATCCAAATGAAGAAGTAAGTCTTCCCGAAACCCAACAGACTTTGAATCTTAGGGAGCGTGAATCTATATTCTACAGTCCTTTTAGAAGTGACGCTTAGTATTTATCATTGACATATTTTTTAGAAAACCCGTGTCTTAGTTTTTCACCACCCCGAATTCCTTTTCATCCTACACCAAGAGGTTATTATCCTTTGTCAATTATGTCAGGTGAGTCATCTATGTTTTCCCAATCACCAGAAACATTTTTATACGGTGGTCCTTCTATTCCTTTGAGGTACCAGTCACTCTCTGGTACTTTCTCAGGAGAAACTCCTCGACCAACTGAACAAGTGTTATCAACTGGTACAAATGGAGCTAAAACTAAAACGTTGAACGCAGAGAAAATATTTATAATGTCTGGTAATATTCCAAATCCTCAACCTCAAGGTAGCCAGTTACCACCTGGGGGGAAATCTCAAGGTAGTCAGTTACCGCCTGGGGGGAAACCTCAAGGTAGTCAGTTACCACCTGGGGGGCAACCTCAAGGTAGTCAGTTACCACCTGGGGGGCAACCTCAAGGTAATTTTTTACCAGGACAAACTGTAGGAAAATATTATTTACCTAGAGAACAAACTCAAGTATAGTACATACCTCAGGGTTATCAACCTCAAGGACAATACATACCCCAAGGTCAACCCCAAACTCAGTATATTCCTCAAGGTCCTTATCAACCCCGGATTCAGTACATGCCTCAAGGTTATCAACCTCAAGGTCAGTACCCAACTCAAGGTTTCCAACCACCTTCCGGTCAGTCGTTTTTACAAGAAGCTAGAAATTTACCACTTAATTATCAACCCTACGTTCAACCAGGTTATGGTCCTTCATATGCACAACCTTCTACGGGTCAATACCCCGGAATGAACATGGTGTGGAATGCATCGCAAATTAAACAAACTATGCAACCTAATGTGCAGTTACCTAATCAACCTGAACAACCTTTAGTTTCTAGTCCAACCCAACAACTTGTCCAGCCTACTGTTCAAATCCCTGCACCTAGTTCTGTGCAACAGCCCGGGCCTAGTACACCTCAGACTCCGCCTTAGACTGCTGCAGCTACTGCAACTTCTGTTCAACCTACAACACCTATTTCTGGAGTATCTTTAGCTTCGGTTTCTTCTATCCCTGCATCAGTGAAAATTCCTCAAGCCTCTGTACCACAGTCAAGACCTACAATTCATACTACAGTCCAGATGCCTACAGGACAAGCTGGTACTAGTATGATTGTCTCTAGTCAACCATAGTTTACTTATCAACCGTACCGGGGATATTATAAAATTGGTCAAGCTACACAAAATCCAACATATCAGTATTAGTTGTACCCTGGGTATACTTATCAAATACCTCAACAACCCCAGTATGGTTCGGTTAATCCTGGTTACCCAGGAGGTTTCACGATTCCAAATGCACATCCAATTCCAGGGTATCCTGGATATCTTCCTCCTGGCACTGGTTTTATCACTCAAGGTTATCAAGACCCTAGCCATCAGTTACCATTCATAGAAACTTTAGATTTACCCGATCTGTTGCGCCTTACGAATGATCCCATTTTTTATCTTCCATATTGGTTGTCAATGCCTAACAAGTTGCCCAGTGATATTCTAAAATTTGAAGGTAAGTTAGGAGAGGACCCATCTAATAACGTTATGACTTATCACCTCTGGTGCGCATCCAATTCACTAGTTGATGATTTGATTCCATTACGTCTCTTTCAGAGAAATCTCATTGGTCTAGTTTCCAAATGGTACATTGAGTTACCACACGGCTCTTTTAATAATTTTAATGCGCTAGCTACTGCTTTCTTAACCCATTTTCAGTTTCTTGTCAGATATTACAATGGCATAGAATTACTGAATTCATTAAAATAGTCTACTTCTACATACATATCTCATCACATTCATGAATGGAGACGTAGAAGGCATTTAGTGAAAGTCTTTATTCCTGATCAAATTTTGGTTGAATGGTTTATCAAATCCTTATTGCCTAAAATTACTGAATATGTGGCCAAAGGAGGCGTTGTTACAGAAGAGAAAGTCATTGCTCAGGCTCAGTACCTTGACCTTGTGTATACTCAGTCAGGTACTCTGTATGATAAAATCCCCGATTTACCAAGACCTGGTCAGTTAACTGCAACTCCTTCGGGCTGTCATGCCACTGATGGTGTAATTGGTTCCGTTAGTACTAGTAAAAGTAAGAGGAAGTCTTCCAAGACTACTTCTCCTATTATCACTTTACCCGTTTCACGCAAAGGAGATTCTTCCCTAGAAACTTCTGCCGATATCCATGTTGTAGAGACATCAACAACCAAATCTGAAACTAGTGGTAAGAAGAAAGGTAATAATAAAAAGAAAAATTCTTCAAAAGAGAAAAACGATACAACTGAACCAACTGACAAAAAACACAAACCTCGATATCCTTGTCTGATCTGTAACCAGGATCATTTTACAAAAGAGTGCTCGCATAGAGCCGAGGTATCAAAATTCATTAAGGGTTCGCCTATACCCGTTGTCTTGAAGGATCCCTTTCCTACTCAAGATAGTAACATGGTTGGATCTTCTTCCAATCCGGTTGAGGATATCTTGATGGTTGTGATGCAATCGCAAGATTACGGTAGTAAAAATACTAGTAAAGAAGCAGAAACATCCAATTCTACATTGGCTAAATCTCCCTTAGTTTTTGATCCATTAAAAAACGAGAAACAAAATCCTAAATTAGTGATTAAACCGCCTGCAAAAGGTGTACTTCGTAAATTAGCTTTCAATCCACATGCGAGAGCTACTTAGAATTACAATATTGTTGAAGATTTGGAAATTTCCGCTTCAGCAATGTCGGCTTTAGAAGTATTTCAATCATGCCCAGCCCAAAGAAAATTGCTCTTGTCAGCCTTAGGAGCTGTAGATCTCCAAGATTCAAACCTTATGATCTTCTATTTAGAGAATTTTACACCCCACCTACCCCATCAAATGGCTTTTCGGATTCCAGTTATAGTAAAAAACAAACGTATCTTTCGTACTGTTGTTTATGAAGGGGCTTCTACGTGTATTATATCATTAAAATGTTGGAAATCACTTGGATCTCCGAATATTAACCAATCACCAACTATTCTCAAAGATTTTGATGGAAGAGGTTTTCAGCCATATGGTATTTTACAAGATCTACCAATAAAGGTCGAAGGCAAAATGGTTAATCTAGATGTGGAGGTGGTTGATGCCCCTTTGGATTACAACCTTATCCTGGGTTGCAGTTGGTCTTACGCAATGACTGCTGTTGTATCATCGATCTTTTGTCTCATCATGTTTCCTCGTAAAGGAAAGATTGTGAAGATAGATCAGCTCTCATATTATTCATACGACCCAGCCTCTACTGATAGCATCCAGCACATCGGAAAATCGACTATCCCTTATAAGGATGTCAGAGTAGGTTTGATTAAAGATTCAGCTTTACTGGGAACTTTTTCCCTGCCTCCTCCCAACGTACAAACTCCTATTGCTAATATCAGCATGATTACATCAAGTACTATTTCCTTTGATGACACTTGGATAGTACTTTTAGAATCATAATTGGATTCATTCGATGGCCCAATGCCTTTGAGTCCTTTTGAGTTAGCATATCAACATGTACAATCATTTTCTAATACTCCCTCAACCGAGTTTGATCCAGTGAATGTGATTAATTAGGAGTCTTTTTCAATATCGAGTTTAACTTCGACACCAATTCCAGATCCTGCTCAACAAGTATTCAATACTGATGAACATATCCATGAATTCTTGTTGGTAGATGAGTTACCATGGGAATATCTTCATCATAGGTCTTCATTTTTACCTAATCTCGATCATTTTGAGAATGATTTTTCCTCCATTTTTACCACTGATTACGTCAAAGAATTGTTGAACCTGGAATTGTTGAAAACATTCCTATAGGTGCTTCTTGTACGCCTAAAGAAATTCAAGCATATAAAGCCTTATTTCAGGAGTTCCACAACATTTTTGCCTGGTCATATAAAGAAATGCCAGGAATCGATCCGTCAATTTTTGTTCATGAAATTAAGACATACCTGGATGCTAAACCCGTTAGATAAAAATTACATCAGATTCATCCGAGAAAAGATGCCGCTATCAAAGTAGAAGTTGAAAAATTACTTCGTGCTGGTTTTATTTATTCGATCCCGTTAATGGACTGGGTATCTAATATTGTTTCGGTAAATAAAAAACAAGGAACGATAAGAGTATGTATCTATTATAGGGATATAAATCGATCTTGTCCAAAAGACAATTATCCAACCCCTTACATCGATCAAATTATTGACGATTGTGCTGGAAGTGAAATGTTCTCGTTCATGGATGGATTTTCTGGCTACAATCAAATCAAAATACTCCCTGTGGATCAACCTAAAATAGATTTATTTGTCCATGGGGGACTTTTTCTTATTACAAATTACCTTTTGGCCTTAAGAACGTTGGCACCACTTTTCAAAGGGCCATGTCTTATGCATTTCACGACATTAAGGACATTGTGCAGCCCTACCTCGATGATTTTCCTACTCATACTTCATGCAAAGCAGATCATATTACTCATTTACGAGCCATTTTTATACATTGTAGGCACTATAAGATTCGTTTGAATCCTCACAAATGTGTCTTGTGCATAGAATCTGGACGATTATTGGGATTTATTATCTCAAAGGCAGGAATTCGTGTCGACCCATCCAAGTTTGAGGAAATCATCAATTTACCTCCTCCTTCTACTCTTCGCCAACTCCAAAGTTTGCAAGGGAAAGAAAAAATTTTACATCGATTCATTCCTAATTACACTGAGTTAACGAAAGGTTTCACTAGGTTGTTGAAACAGAATATTCCTTTCTTTTGGGACGAGGTCGCTGATAGATCTTTTGATGCTTTGGAAAATGCATTGACCCATGCAACGTTACTTCATCCTCCCAACTACAACCAAGATTATTTTTTGTACCTTCCGCTTTCGATTCCAAGATAGGGATGGTTTTAGTTCAGAAATATGAATTCCATAGTGAACATGTGATTTACTATCTTTGTCAAAATTTGCATCCAACTGAGATAAAATATTCACATGTGGATAAATTTTCCTTGGTAGCCGTTCAAGCTGTCCAACGTTTTCGTCACTACATACTTTTACGCAAAACAAAAATGATCTGTAATTGTAACCCTATGATGTACATCTTGACCAAATAATTTCTAAGGGGTAAATACTCTAAATGGATTGTTATCCTGCAGGAGTTTGATTTGGAGTTTGAAAAATCCAAATCCAAGAAATCATTGATATTTGCTGAACTTATGTGTGATTTCCCATGTAGTGATATAGAAACTATGGCGGAACAACCAATCGTGGATGAATCCTTGTTTCTTATTAGTACCATTGATCCTTGGTATGGAGATATTATTGTTTATCTTCAGACCCGATATTTTCGTCCCAAGCTTTCACGGTCACAACGACGAAAAATTCATTTCCAGTCTCAACAATATCATATTGTTGGTGACACACTATACCGTCATGGTGTGGACTCAGTCTTTTGACATTGTCTAACTCATGAAGAAGCTGAAAAGGTTTTAAATTACTATCACTCCAGAGCATGTGGAGGTCATATGTCTGGGTATGACACAACCCAAAAGATATTGTGCGCAGGTTATTTCCGGTTGTCCTTGTTTAAAGATTGTATTTACGCGATCTGAAAATGTCATAATTTTCAAATCTTCGATCGGAAAATGCGTGCACCACCTGCTCCTCTTCACCTTATAATTGCTGTCAGTCCTTTTTCAAAATGGGGCATTGATTTCATTACATGTAACCCTCACTCGATCGGGGGGCATGGGTATATTATTCTAGTAGTAGATTATTTTACCATATGGGCCGAGGCGATGCCTACATTTGTGGCAGATGGAAAAACTGCAGCTACTTTCGTATTCAATCATGTGATTTCTCGTTTTGGTCTACCCCAAGTGATAATTACTGATCACTAGAGCCATTTTTGAAATATCATGATGATCGAGTTAACGGACCAACTTGGCCTACACCATGACAGTTCTACACCATATTATCCGCAGGCTAATGGTTTAGTTGAAGCGATTAATAAATTTTTAGTCACCATGTTCAAATGAATCATTGGTATTCATAAGTCGAATTAGCATACCATGCTCTTTTCAGCACTCTGGGCATATCGAATCTCAGCAAAAACATTGACAGGTTTTACCCCTTTTCAACTAGTTTACGATTTAGAAGAAGTATTACACATTGAATGCAAGATACCGTCACTCCAACTAGCCATAGAGTTACTACCAGACACTTATGAAGTGGAGAAACATTTTTTATACTTGGCTCAATTAGATGGGAATCGCCGCATCGCTGCATTAGCTATCGAGACTCATACGAAAAGGATGAAAGCTCAGTATGATAGAAGTGTTACCCCTTGTAATTTTTCAGAAGGAGACCTAGTTTTGATTTATGACCAAGCCAATGATAAACTAGGGACTGGGAAATTTGAACCCATGTGGCATTGTCCTTATATTGTCAAGCGACAACTTGCAAAAGGGGCCTATGAATTGATTGATTTTGACGGGGTCTCTTAGGTAAACCCATAAATGGACTTAATCTAAAGAGATATTACGCTTTATTTTGTGTGGAGATCTTCTCTGTATATTAGTTACTTTTTATCTAGTGTGCTATAGATTAGAAACATGTGCCTAGCTTAAGTGTGCTCTTACTATTCTTCCCACTTAACTGGATGCTTTTGATATCACAGATGTCGACGTCCTTTCAAATGTATATTGGTTTTGCTGATGGCGCTTGTCATAGTACACAGAACATCTCTTCCGCAGCTTGGGTTATTTACTCACCCACTGACGAGTTAGTATCGATGCATGGGGTAAGCCTCAGTCAAACAACGAACAATATCATTGAATATAGTGCAGTTATTGAATTATTATTGGAATCCATTTCATTTTGAATTTGGAGTTTGATCATTAGGTTAGATTCTGAACTCGTTGTATTATAGTTAAACTGAGTATATGCCATTAGAAACCCAGTATTATTAAGATTATTTTTAAGGGTTCGTCTCTTGGAACGAGAGTTTGATTATATTGAGTATCAACACATTCCTAGAAATTTAAATACATTATCAGATGCAATTTCTTCTAATGTTATAAATAGACATTTGCGATAATAAAGTAATAAATCAACATTCCATAACATGATTGAGCAGGTAACTGGAAATAATAGTATATCATAGTATAGATGCAGTGTTCAAAAATAGTACATTGTCTTCAATCATAGGCTCAAAACGCCTTATGATCGGAAAAAAGTGATACAAAAAATGAGTCTACAAATCAATCATCCACTATCCGTGGTGATGATCATGATAATACACTACTGCTCGTGCCACCCTAGTCAAAAATCTCCTGAATGGTCCAGGAACATCAATGACGTATCTTTGTAGACGGAGTGGGATGTCATCTATGGTAGTCTTAGGAATATCCATAGTGAGCCACTCCAAATGGTGTTCTAAATCAGTCAGGATCTTTGCAGTCTGATCCTGTGGGGGTGGTGGTGTTGCTGCTGCATCCCTTTGCCTCCGGTCAAAGGGGCGGAGAATGGATGGTCAACTCGGACCCACATCTACATTTGAAATTTTTGTTACCAGTTTTGGACGATTTACAAACAAAATAAAAATTAGAAATTAGAACATGTCAAAAGAGATTTTTTTACCTGACTCTTGCCACTGAGCTCCTGGAGGAAGGGGCATATCCCAGTTGCCGCGAAAATCCATGCCTGCATAAGGAAAATCCTCTATCACAAAAATTTAGCGTTCTAGCCAACGAAAATAAGTCGAGGGAAATCGAATAATCTCCCCATCCTCACTGTGGCGGGCCATCAAAGCAACCCAACGAACCATCCTAGGCTCTCGAGGTCGACCAACATCAACAAGAATGTGCTACGGGGCTAACATAGGGATCCTCTCTAGAGCAAAGGTGACGACAATGGACTCATATCCAAAGTTGTTTAACTTCCAATTCTTTGCTCTGGTGAGTTGGCCTTTCACATTTGCCAACACTATCTCACACCAATTGAATATGGTGCCTCGAAAATAATCTACTGCGATGCGTATCTGAGATCCAGTAGCTACATACAAAGCTGCACTTCCGCACAACTTGACAACAGTAAAAGAAATCACTTTTAACTTGAGATGGATGATATTTTTACTGTCAATCCATTTGTCTCTGGGATTGGCTTCATCATTACAAAACTCTAATTGTAGGCTGGAAATAGAATGTCCACCTAGCCTAGCCCCAAATAGAGATAATGGTTCGCCTCTCTTAGACAAACCAGTCAAAAAATATATCTCCTCCAACTCAATCTCGAGCCGGTGTCTTCCAACTCAATCTATAGCCGGTGACCTCCGATCACGAAAAACTGGTCCTGAACATCCCATTTTCTCACCAGTCAAGTAAGAAGATCTACTTGAGCTCTCATGCGACTGATATCCCAAAATTTGAAAAGCCCGCATGCTCTTAAAACTTGCAAAGTAGGTTGATGGATCATTGTTGCTTCATATACCTCCTCATGTTCCTGTTCTCGCCAAATGAGCATTGTAGATATCCTAAAATTAGTAAAATGAAGTATTAAAATCATTTTGAAGAAATTTTTTTGGGAAATTTAGGAAGAAAATGTGTTTTTAAATTCGTTACGGCACCCCCACACTTTACGCTCAGATACAGTGCGTAGCTTCCCACGGGCTTTGTGTTAAAAGTGCGAGGCCCCATTATTTTCCTTTGTGAGAAAATGTCGGGGTCCGCAGGTACCTAGTGTCCTGCCTGCGGACCCCCGAGGGCGAATTTTTGAACATATTTTCCTCCCAAAAATGAAATTTTGACCCTAATTCAAAAAAATGAATATATGAAAGCAAGAGAAAGAGGTTGTGGATTACCTGGAATAAAAGGTTTTCAATTCCGATGGTCAGTTTGCCTAGAATCTTCTCTGAAGCATTTTTACGAAAAGCTATAAAAATTTCACTCCAAACTCAAACGGTAAAAATGAACTTGAAAAACTCCTTTTTATAAGTTTTTTCGAATAAATGAATTTTAAATTTGTTTATTTTGTCACTTTAGAAAGATGGTTTTTCGAAATATTCTTATTATTGAAATAGGTCTGTTTAATTTTTTCGAGTTTTTGTGCAGAATACTGGATTTTTTAGGCGAAAGGATCATTTTTGACGAAGAGTAAACTTTTATCACTTTTTCAAGCTCTTTAAAAATTATGAAAAAGTGAAACCATGGAGTCCTATTTTAAGCCCTTTTCAGACTCTCTAAAAATGAAAATATTGCCGAGTACTTGACTATTCGAACTCGTTAAAGTAAATGAACGGTCATTCCTTTAGTATAAGTTTACCCCTTTTCCAAACTGAAATGGAATATTTACGAGAAAGGTATACATTGACTAGTCATTGTCAATAGAGTTTTCTATTGCATTATTTTATCCCTTTTCAGGATTGAGAGACTCAATTTACAAAAAGGTATACCCATGGAGTTTTTTTAAGTTTTTTTTCTGACTCCCTAAAAACGAAAAACACCGAGTTTCTCCTATACTGGACTCGTTAAAATTTAACAGTAAAGGACCTGTCGATTACAAACAGGAACGAACCACTCCTTCTTAGGGTTCGATTTTAAACTAAGTTGGACTCATCTGAAGGATGAGATTATAAATAAGCAAATGTTATCCTCCTCAAGCTTATAAAAAATAAAGAGGTTCTTGCCAGAAATGGTGGGGGAAAAGAGAGAAAAATAGATTCGTTTGTTACACTTTGATTTGTAAAAAGCATTACACCACTCTTGAACATGAAAATTTTTGTCACACTTCCACCTGGGTTGGGAAATCCTTTTCCTATCAATTAATCAAACCACATTGAAGGTCTTCAGCTGGTTTCTGGGTATTATCTTAGGGAAACTATCACCAAACCATCTGCAGTGTCGTTATGTGTTCAAGAGGTCAGTCAAATAAACCATTCATTTGCAAACATTTGTCTTCATTTGTGTTGACCATCCCTGAGTCAGTCCTTGCAAAAAATTTCTTCAAGACTTGATCTATGGTTTTTTGTTGTGAGCTTGCTTATGACGGATCACTTTCTATCGACGACAACTCATCATCTAGAAAGTTGATCTAGAATCCATTAGTACCTTGGAATCTGCATGCCTTAATGGCAGGTTTCTCGCCTTAGATGACAGATAGCATCATTGACCTTCGATCGAATGATTCCGTGAAATGTTTGAATTCAGATCACTTATTCACATTTCATGGATTGTACTGAGTACTTTGAGAGACATTGTCATTATTGGTGGTTTCTCTCACACTTGTTAACAATTCACATCATTGAATAGTAATCAAGTGGTTTCTACCATGTTCGACTTCAACATATTTAATCACATGGTTAGAATCGTACTATTTTGGGAAGTAGAAATCAAGAACTTGGATCTAGTTTCCACCATCCAGGCTACGAGGAGTTTTATACTTCGATATGCAGTAAACTATTCATTATAGATGGCTGCGCCCATGTTGTGTCTACACTATTGAAGTAATATTAAAATCATTTTTGTATTAGAACAAGTTTAGTTAGTTTTGATCTGAGTATGGGAATGCCTATCTCAGCAATGATATATATATATATATATATATATATATATGTTGCGTTGAATTTTTTACAGGGTTCCGATTGGGGTGTCCACAGGTTGATCCTTGAAATGATAAAGCACATCACTCTTCGAATACTCTCAGACTTCGCACTTTAGGGGGAAATTTGTTACACTAAAATTTGTCACCATGACATTTTAGTCTCCCTTAGAAGTCTAAAATATCAAAGTTCCTAAAGTCCAGCCTTGAAATGAAGAGAAAAGCTCATAAAATTCTTGAAAACTCTGGTACCACACTTTCTCTTAGTTTTTCCTGTAGTGCCGCACCTTTTGGCTATAAATCCTACAGAGCCAAATGCACTGTTTATTCATTAAGGGTGCAGACCCCTGTAAAAGATTAAAAATACACAATTAAAATCTAGAATATCAGTTTGAGTCACTTTTGGAAGCTTCTAGAAACATTCCTGTAGTGGAAAGTCCTCTTTTTTCAGGTTCATGTATCCCATCCATTAATGAGCTAACCCCTTGATGTAAGGAACTAATCCCTTTGAAGGAGGATTCTATCCCTTCTTGTATGGAGCTGTAACTTCATCTCTTTTACTAAAAAAAGAGGCATAGGGCAGCCTCAAGGGGTTACAATTGATGAGTTGAAGTTTTAGTATTGTTGGAGGTGAAGTGCTGTTGAAACTTGGACCGTTTTAGCTGAGATTTCATGTGGGAAGTATCACATACCTGTATGTATCTTGGTTGGAAGAGTGCAAGGCTGGTTAGAGTAAAGGAAAAGCTTATTCCAGACCCCAGGAAGGCCTGTATGACATCAAGGAAGACATGGTTGTAAGGCTCTTCTTTATTTAAGTTAATACAAATAAGTCTGTTTTTCTCAATAAGCTATCAATTGATTGGTTTATTTTATGGATTCCTTGATCACCATAATAGATATACTTATGAATATATCCTATGCAGGTGTTATTTGATGTTTGCTTGTTTTTTATTGCAGATTTTTGAAGGCAACTCTTTCGAGCGACTGAAGGACTACTACTACAAATAAGCGTTGGATCGAAGGTAAGATCGTTAAGCCTTTATAGCATTTAATTATGAATTGCAATATATCTAGAGAAAGATAGTTTTATTTTTCTGTTTGTTGCTAGCTGTTTGTAGGACACTTGGTAGGTATGTCTTGTCTGCAAGAACGACTTATCCATTCAACATTGTGGAGAATGGTTTCCAAGAACCAACAGATGCAATAGTGTACAATGCATTGACACAAGAAGAAAATGATGTGTTGAGAGATAACAAGAATAAGGACTCCAAATCCATCTTCTATATCTTTCAAGCAGTGCATGAAAGTATTTTCCTAAGGGTTGCAGCAACAACGAAGTCCAAGCAAGCATGGGATACCCTCCAGATAGCCTACCAAGGCATGGAAAAGGTGAATAAAATAAAATTACAAATGCTGAGAAGAGTTTTTGAGACAATCTGTATGAAAGATTCTGAGAATGTGGACTCATTTTTTAGACATGTAATTGGGTTGGTTACTCAAATCAGGTCTCATGGTGAGACACTTGAGGAAATAATAATAGTTGATAAAATTTTAAGAAGTCTGCCAGCAAGGTTTGATGCCATAGTTGTGGCAATAGAAGATACAAAGGATCTCTCATAGTTTTCAGTGGATGAACTTCATGCATAAATGATGTCTCATGAGCATAGATTGAATAGAGGAACAAACTCATTATTGGAGCATGCGTTCAAGAAACAAGTCTCATTTGGTCAAGGTAGAGGTCGAGGAAGATCAAATTATAGAGGAAGATGAAGAATCCCACACAGAGGTGGAAGAAGAAGCCCTTCAAGCTCAAGTGGAAGACAAAGCAATAAAAATCCAAGCCAAGGCTCAAGCCAGAATCAAGAACAAGGTCAAAGGTTAGATAAATATCAAGTCCAATGTCATTATTGCAAAAAGTATGGTCAATATGAAAATGAATGTAGAAAGAAGAAAAATGACATGGGTAGTAAACCAAGTGTAAAATTTACAAAAGAAAATCAGAACCATGAAAGTTTGTTTTTATCTTGTAATGTAGCACAGGAAAAACATGAAGATATATAGTTCTTAGATTCAGTGTGTAGTAACCATAGAACTGGAAATGTAGAAATGTTTTCCAATCTAGATGAAAGTGAAAAATTTGAAGTGACATTGGGGATTGATAGCAAAGTCTCTGTCATGGGAAAAGGGAGAGTAGATGTTCTCACAAAGAAGTGAGTGAAGAAGTTCATGCCAGATGTCTATTATGTCCCTGGTTTGAAATGCAACCTTCTAAGCATTGGAAAGCTCATGCAAAAGGGCTATAGTGTTTTTTTTAAAGATGATGTTTGCACAATCATGGATAAACCTCCAAGTAGAAATCTCATTGCAAAAGTGCACATGACAAGCAATAGAATGTTTCCTCTCAAGATGAGATCAGACTTGAAGGAAGGAGGTGTTGTAACAGCTGTCACATAAGAAATATTTCAAGAAGAAGTGAAAGATGAGAACTGGTCATGGTAGTTGAGATTTGGTCATCTTAATTTTAGAGGTTTGAATTTGTTGCATAGAAAAGGCATGGTAAAGGGATTACCACTCATATAGAAACCAAACAGCATATGTCAAGGTTGCATCTTGGGCAAACAACATAGAGAATTATTTCCAGCAGGAAAGTCAATAAGGGAAAAGGCACCTTTGGATATTTTCCACTCAGATTTGTGTGGACCAATGCAAACACCATCATTTGGTGGAAACCACTATATTTTGACTTGCATAGATGACTACACAAGGAATACATGGGTCTACTTCATAAAACAGAAAAGTGAAGTGTCTGAGTGCTTCCACCACTACAAATTTCTTGTTGAGAAGTAGAGTGGACACTACATAAAAGTGTTGATGACTGATAGAGGTCGCGAATATATCTCAAGTGACTACCCACATTTTTGCAGGGAGCATGGAATTCACAAGAAATTTACAAAAGATATACAACTCACCAAAATGGTGTTGGGGAAAGGAAGAATAGGATCATCATGGAAATGGCAAGGAGTATGTTGAAGGCAAAGAATTTTCCAAATTATTATTGGGTTGAAGCTGTCACTTGTGCAACGTATATTATTAATAAGTGTCCAGAAAAAAGTGTTATGAATATAATTCATGAAGAGGCATGGAGTGGAAGAAAAAAATGTTTCACTCACATGAGAGTGTTTGGATGTGTGGCATATGCACATGTCCCGGATGAGTTGAGGAAGAAGTTGGACAAGAAGGGGGAGAAATGTATATTTGTTGGATACAGTGATGAATCCAAGGCATAAAAGTTGTACAATCCATCAACCAAGAAGGTAATAATCAGCATAGATACTCAATTCATAGAAGAGGAAGCATGGGATGGAATTTTAGAGAAGACAATGAATGTGAAGACATGTATTTCACATGAAGGCAAAGAGGAATTGACTGCTGCATGTAATTCCTCAACGGTGACTCCTCCTCTACCTACAAAAGCTCAACAAAGCAGTCAAAATATGACACCATCAACAAATAATAGGAAAGCGTTGTGCAACCAAGCAATAGCTTCTCCAAGCACACCACAAAGATCCACAACTCCATCTACTTCAAGCGCAACACCAAATTCCATCTTCAACAAGCATAAGAAGACAAAAATTCAGAAATTTAAGTGAATATATCAGTAATATGAAGTTGATAGTAGCGTTGGTATGAATTATTTATTTGCATTATAGTGTCATGTAGATGACCCAATACATTTTGAGGATGCATTCAAAGAAGAGAAATGGGTTGTGGCAATGGATGAAGAAATAGCAGCGATAAAAAAGAATTACACTTGGGAGTTAGTGGACCTTCTGCAAGGAAAAGAAGTCATTGGAGTGAAGTGGGTCTATAAGACCAAGAGCAACATTGAAAGCAAGATAGAAAGGCATAAAGCAAGGCTCGTTGTCAAAGGTTACAAGCAGCATCATGGAAGAGACTATGTGGAAACATTTGTGCCAGTCATGAGGATGGAGATAGTGCATACAATGTTGTTGATTGCCACGCAAAATAAATGGAAAGTGTATCAAATGGACGTGAAGTCAGCATTCTTGAATGGAGTGTTGAAAAAGGTAGTGTATGTTGCGAAACCTCCTAGATATGAGGTAGGAGCTAGGAAGATAAGGTGTGTAGGTTGCAAAAAGCTCTCTACAGGTTGAAGCAAGCACTGTGTGCATGGTATAGCAGGATAGACACTTACTTGATGGAAAATGGGTTCAAAAAATGTAATGGTGAACCTACTCTATACATCAAAGAAAGTGATGGTAAGCTTCTTATTTTTTTTTTGTATGTAGATGATTTGATTTTTATAGGGAGTGATGATTTTCTCATCGCTGATTTCGAAGAAGTCATGAAAAGTGAGTTTGACATGACTGGCTTGGGGTCGCTAAGTTATTTTTTAAGCATAGAAGTGAAGAAAATAGAAAATGGAATTTTTATCTCTCATAAAAAGTATGTTGAATACATTTTAGAGAAGTTTAATATGCAGAACATCAAGCCATCACCAACTCTAACTGTCATGGGGTTGAAGTTGAGAAAGGAAGATTGCAGCAGCACCGCCAATTTGAAATTATACAAAATTATGGTGGGAAACCTAATGTATTTGACTGCAACAATGCCTAATATAATGTATGCAGTGATTTTGGTGTTGAGGTTCATGGAGAAACCCAAAGAGACGCATTGGCAAGTAGAAAAAATAATTTAAAATATTCTAATGGGACAAAGGAGTATGGAGTTTTGTACTCCGCAATTGATGATTTTAAGTTGATTGGTTACACTGACAGTGATTAGGAAGGAAGTTTTGATGACAGAAAGAGCATTTCAGGATATGCTTTTCATTTGGGTTCGGGAGCCTGTAATATTCCCAATTAGCTTTAAGCTAGTTGGAATATTAAATGTTGTTTTTCTTCTTAGTTAGAATAATAAGAGGGTGTGGAGACCCATAGATCTCCTTAATAGGAACAAAATCACTCCTAATGTGAATGGATATCATCTTAGTAGCTTGGTTAAGCACCCTTGTGTGTGAAAAGGGGATGGAGCATGTATACTGGGGCAACTTTGACCAAATCAACAACACTAGTATGGAAGGAGTGGCATTCATTGAGGGACAACGCAGTTTTGGAGGGATATTTCATGCATGGAAGTTGTGGCTTTAATGAGTAGGGCCCAAGGTGAGGAAGCTCACCCAGCATAAAAGGAAGAGGATGGAAGCCATAGAAGGCATTATTGGATTATTATTTTTCTTATGGTCTATATGACGTGTTGCTCTCTTTAGCTATTTAGCAGAGACTACATTGTTGTTTACCACAAGGGTGTTCCCGAATAGGAATCCCACCTTCATCATCGGGGGACTTCAAGTGCCCACTGAGGAGAATTATTTGGTCTACATTTCCACATTCCAGCATCAGGCCAAGCTACATCTTTCTTCTACAGCACAGGTTTTGCTGAGGTTTGTGTTGTGTTGCAGGGTGCAGCAGTGGAGGGTTGGATTGGGCTATTTCTGAGCTAGTTTTCAGTGGAGGAAGGTTTCCTTCGATTGAGAAGCTAGTAAAGAAGGTCCTTGAGCATTATTGCAACATTTGGCACCATGCCAAGTTATTATTATCCCCTACAATGAATTTTCAATCTTGGATTGCGTTATTTTAGGGAGGAGTTGCAGGGGTGGTTTCAGTACACCATTTGGGGAGACAGATTTGCAGTGGAAGGATCAGCCTTTCACTTGGGGAGTGTATTTGAAGGAGGATTCATTCTATTCTACATCAGATCAGCCATATCTTCCAAGCTATTTAGTTGCAGTGAATCTTCAGCCCTAGGGCTTTGGTTCACCATTTGTATTTTGGTGTATTTTCCGGAAACCCTCTTGGGTTGTCATGGGAAGGAGATATATGTAGAAATTATATAACTAATGCATTATATATCAAAGATTCTCCTGATCACACACTATTTTAACTTCATGCACAATACAAAATCTATTCCACCATTGATCATCACATGCGGAAATTAAATCAATTGCAAAGCACACATGAAACCATAAAAATTCACACACATTAACACAATGTTTTAACGGGAAATACCGAAGCTAAAAAACCCCAACTATATGCATATAATATATGTCATAGAGATCATGTAACAATGCTCATAAAAATCTGATCATATCAAGCTCTCAGTACAATACAATCGCTACACACTAATCATGCATGATCTTGCAAATCCATGCACCGATCTCTGCCACCTGCTAGCCTGCTTCTACTATGCAATCCCTGCTGAAGAATGGCTCTGAATGAAATCGAATCCACCTGGATTTCACTGCACAATCCTCATTGGAATCTCTATTAAGTGTTGGATGCAATCAATGCATCACTATAGTCACAACTGATAGTCATCTTGCCCTGTCACCTATCTCTCCATTGGTATCCACTGAAATTGTCCATGCATTGTAGTTAACTAATGTATTCTATAGTTGATTAATGAGTTAATATTTAGTGAATTAATTATTAATTAATTTACACCACTCTCACTAGTGTATCAATCAGTTAGACTAGATACAACTAGCTCAACTGTGTCTAACTGAGTTAAACTAAACACAACTCCACCAACTACTTCTATAACTCCACCAAAATCTATCACATGAGTTCTAACTAAAGTCCTCAATGAAATAGCTCCGGTAAACCCTCAGGAATAGCATAATTCCTTCTGTCAGCTCCTGTGCCACATCTGTGCACTTAACTGAAGTGCTCCAAGAGAATAAGATAATGTTTAGAGTCAAAATATTATTAAGAGCTAATAATATTCGACATATATATTTTTAGACTGGCAATCTAAAAATATATTCCACCCAATATGTCTAAAAATAGAAGTCCATCTATTTTCCAACTTGACCAACCATCCACAAATAGCATCCTACAACTCATAGAATATGATCGACATGTCTAAAAATAGACATAGTCTAAAAATAGACTTGCGCCAAAAATAGCCTATGGACCCACTTAGTGAAGGCGACTCTTTTCACTAAGCTCATAATCTTGTTGAATCTCAACACTCCCTCTCAACAAGATAGGGATTATCTACCACCCTAATCCTATCTCTATGGTATTCGAATTTTCTCCTGGTGAGCGCCTTCGTCAGGATATCAGCATCCTGATCCTCCGTAGGAATGTAAGATAGCAACATGATCTTCTGCTACACACAATCTCTGATATGATGGTACCGGATGTCAGTGTGTTTAGATCTATCATGAAATACTAAATTAACCGAGATTTTAATGCAACTCCGATTATCACAATATATCACAGTAGGATCTAAGTGTGAACCGAACAACCTGACCAGGATCTTCCTCAGCCATATAGCCTCGCATGCAGCCAAAATTGCTGCCATGTACTTGGCCTGCGCTGACCTAAGTGCCATGGATCTCTGTTTCTTGTTGTACCAAGAAACTACTATAGAATCGATACTGAAAATCCCTCCAGATGTGCTCTTTCTATCTGTTGGGCTCCCTGCTCAATCTGCATCCGTGAAGCCATGCAAATTCACCTCATCCAACTATCTGTACCATAATCCATATCCCGATGTACCTCTGAGATATCTCAATACATTCTTTCCTGCCTTCCAAAAGAGCTTGGTAGGCTTAACCATAGCTTGTGAAAGCTGGTTAATAGCACATCATATGTCTGGTCGTGTATTGACTAGATACATGAGCGAACCAACCAACTGTCGATAAATAGTGGCATCCACTACCTCTGCCGATGTAGCATCCTCTTTCCTCAAACCAACAGGACAAGGAGTGTCGATAGGCTTGTAGCCTTTCATGTTGAACTTCTTAAGTATCTCCCAGGCATACTTGCCGTGAGACACAAACAGTTCATCCTTCTGCTGCCAAATTTCCAATCCTAGGAAATAATGAAGGAGACCCAAGTCCTTCTTCTCAAAATCATTTTTAAGATTAGCCTTGCATGAGAGTATGAACTGTTCATCACCTGTCAGTATCAAATCATCTACATAAAGTACAATGATTAGAAACTTACCCTCCACCACAATCTGGTATAGGTTCGGATCCGCCTCACTCTTGGTGAATCCAAGACCGGTGAAATAACTGTCTATCCATGTGTACCAAGCACGAGGTGCTTGTTTCAGCCCATACAACGCTCTTTTGAGCCTGCACACATGTGACTTGCTGCTGAAGATTTCGAATCCTTTAGGCTGCTCTATGTACACCTCCTCCTCAATGACTCCATTGAAGAACGTAGTCTTCACATCCATCTGATGAATGTGCCAACCCATCTGCACTGAGAGAGCAAGTATGGTCCGTATGGAAGAATACCTTGCGACAGGTGCAAAGGTTTCTTCATAGTCAATCCCCTCGATATGTGAGAAGCCCCGGGCAACAAATATTGCTTGTACTTCCTGACGCTCTTGTCAGTAGCTTGCTTCACTTTGTAAATCCATCTCGAACCTGTTAGTCTCCTATACCAATAGGTATCATTTTTCATGATTGTCTTGATTGAACTATGGAATATGTTCAAACCTTTTTCTTGAGCAAAGGTGTTCCATATTCTTGAAATACCAAAAAATCAAAAAATTTAAAAAATGTAAAGAGGGTATACCCTAAAAGAAAAATCAAAGGGTAAGAAGAATAAAAATGGCCAAAAAAGCAAAAGAAATGAACCCCAAAACAAAAAATAGGCCAAAGAAAGTGTGCAAATCCAAATGCCACTACTTTTTACTTTGATGTAATAAACAAATTCTGTGCAACTTGTATTTTATGCCACAATTCATGAGTAGTCAAACTGTTTAAGCTTGGCTAGTTCATTTTTCAATTTCATGTTATAGAATAGAGAATAAATATCTGACCAAACAGTTTAATATTGGCAGATAAGTAGATAGGTAGAGTTAATAAAAGGTGCTCAAAAGTTTAATCTGAGCCCTTGGATGTAATAAGGGTAGAATTAGATAGATTTTCCTTGTAAAAAGAAAAGATTGATAAGGGTTTGCAAGTCTAAATGCACCCTAATAAATAAGAGAAAATGGTAGTAGTAGATAGGGTAGGTAGATGGTGTTGCAGAGTTTTATCTGATGAATGATGCTGCTAAAAGTTTTTGATCCTTTACTTTCATCACAAATACTGAAGCAGGAAATACACTGGAAAATCACAGCAAGCAAAGTCAAAAATCATTAACCTCCCTCATCACTTTCCCCTTAAATGTTTTACTAATTTCCCCCAAAATACTAAGGTGTTTGAAGATCAAAAGGGCTCAAGGCATTTCCTTGACTTTTGGAGGGACCGGACCCTCGGCCTAATGATAAAAAAGACCTAAGAACTTGAGATAATTCATCATTATAATCATTCACTTTTAACTTTTTCCTAAGTAAAATCCAATTTTACTTAGGAAAATCATGCCAAATTCCATAAAAATCCCTCAAAATAACTTACTATTCTAAGTTTAAGTGTTGAAGATGAGATATTGCAATTTACTTCAGAAATCGTCACTTTCTTAGATGAGCAAAGTGTTTTGAGTTCCCTTGTCCCTTTGTCATATTAATGTTTAACTCTAGTTACTAAATCCCTAGTGAAAATGCCTTATCCTAAGTATATAACTCCTTTTTATAAATAACCCAAAAAACCCCTCTATTATAAAGTTTAGCCAAAGTATTTATTTCCCCGTGCATTCAAATAAAAATCCACTATATAAGCCCTTTGGTTAAAATATATCGTTATATAATAGTCCCGCCCCTATGGTAAGTTAATTATATTAATTAATTTATCATATAATAAAACATATACGAGAAAAACTTTAAACATATGATATATATGTTTAACGCAAAAAGATAAATAAAGCCAAAGTTCTAATTCAAACGGCGGAAAAATCCTATGCCACCGTGGCCCATCCACCTGGCATTCCGCCCGACGTTTCAACCCCACCGCGACCCTTATTTCCATTATACAGTGGGATTAACTAATTATCAGAATTAGTTAATAACCAACCTTCTCCGCCAATTAGAAGCTCCCCGGGATGATTAATAATGATAATCACGTTTAAAACCCCGCCGGGCCCGCACAATAACGCTCCATCATCTCCCCGTCTTTTCCACCGTTAGATCACCCCACCACAGATCGACGCTCCACGGCGATTCCGCTACCCATCCTTTGTCAGAGTTTTAATGCGCGGGGACTTGGTGGTTTTCAAATAGTTCACCTGCCACGCGTCAAAGATCCAATGGAATCGCTTCCCACTCGTCCAATACCACTATCGTCCATAAGCGGTGCGGGGATTACCGCTTATCGCTTACCACTTACCGCCCGACCTTTGCACATGTCAGCCCGTACTAGTATGACGTCACTCCTCGAAAAAATAAAAAACCCTTTTAACTTGTCAATAAAGCAAATTTTCATGTTTTTCCCGTTATTTTCGTTATTGAAAACGACTGCGCCTTCTGCTACGATTTTCAAATTTCTGCTGAAATTTACTGTGCTATCTGATTTCAGTCCAAGATTCTGCTGCACCTGTGTTCAAGTACCCTCCTGCCATCGCCTAATACCTGTCAAAAGCCCGTTTTCCTTCAAGAACAGGTATTTATCCTAGAACACTTCGAACTGCAAACAAAACTCTGTTTTCTTTGTTTTTCGCTGAATCAATGTTTAAATCATATTCCTAAGATCATTCCCTGAGTTTTACGACTGTAAATTGTTCCCCTAAACCTGCAATTGTGCCAATTTCCCTCAGTAAGATCAAAATCACACCCGGCCTGTGAAGAAAAACCAGAAACCTCCGTTTTGAATCCACAAGAACCAAAATGGAGGCCCCGGCAGCTTTGAATGTAACTCCACTGAATGCCCCTCACCGAGAGTTAGAATATTTACCTTTAGTAGATAAAGATTTCTAGATTAAAGACTTGCATTTTGATGAAAGTCCCCTTCTGAGTTATTGTCGCTGCAGAGACGAGTACTCGAAGGGGCAAGATCTCATTGGGTTGTGGGAATCCAATTTCCCGAGATATCTCATCCCCTCAGTCCTTATTTTCCCAGAAATTATCCACTACTGCCATTCTAACTATGATCCAACTCAAAGAGCAGTAATGTCTCCTGACCAGAGTGTTCTTTTCCCCATTACTCCCCAAGCTATCAATACAATGCTCCATTTTGAACCTGGTCAAAACCTCACTCCCTTGTCCATTGGGGAATTGCTTGAAAAATCTACTTGGTTGTCCCCTGAAGAGGTGATCAGAAGATCACATCCTTCGATAAACAGTCTTAATACTAGTCATAAGATTTGTTTACTCCAATATTGTTATCAAATCTATTCAAACAGAGGTTAGAAAGCATAACAGTTAAAGAGTATCAGTGGTTAAAGTGTATCAGGTAAAAGTCAGAATGAAAGTTAAAAAGAAGTTACAGAGCAGTCAAAGGTAAACAGTAAAAGTAATTACAGAGGCAGTAAAATGGTAAAAAGAGATGATAATACTTTCACCAATAGTGAGGTTTGTCTAAAGTGAAAGTAAAACAGTCAAAAGAGCAAGAAAGTAAAAAGATGAAAAAACATAACAAGAAGGAACATTTTTGTAGAAATTGCATATTTTAGTCATAGTTTTTCAGAAACTATTTTGATCAATCCAAGATGAATTTTACAAAACTAAAGGAGGTTTATGTTCTTAAGAGGGCCATCTACAAAAACCTCTCTCACTTTTCTAACAGCCATTATGGTTTTGGAAATATTAAACAATGTTGGAAAGAACTTTTTGCAGAAAATTCCTGTTAAGTCATCATTTGGCAGAGAATATTGTGGCCAATCAGAAATATATCTTACAGAACTGAAGGCGGTTTTTGTTCCTAAGAGACCCATATACAAAATCCTATCTCATTTTGTGGACATTGATTTCATACTGAGAGATACATGCACATCTTTAGAGGCTATTTTTCAGACTCTGTAAAACTCTGTTTTACACATTTTTTTACAGAGCCTATTGTGCACATTTGGAGAGGAATTTTAGGAAAGTGAAAGAGGTTTATCTCACCAACATATTTATAGACAATAACCTCTTTCACTTTTTACATATCTATTACGGATTGAGAAATATAAAGGTATCATTGGACCCCAAATTTGCAGAATTGTTGGAGCAGAATTGCACAAAGAAAGGAAGCAGTGAGTGACTTGGATGCCTCATCATCAACTAAGAGTTGGATCAAATTCGAATTCTCCTCTTTGTCATCACCTATCCATAAACAATAGTGCCAAATAGATGAATTAGTTTGAGTATCCTTTACTTAAGTTCTATTTATGTAAAATAGTTGGAGAGATTTGTGAACCAATTTTGATATTTTTTCAAGATATTTTAGTTTAGAATTTGTATAAATAAGCCCTCAAAGAGAGTGTTGAGGGTGGATTCTATTACTTTGCTGTAACATTGAGATTTTCGGAATAAAATCATTTTGGAGAAATTTATTCGTGGCTTACTGGATGACGATTTGAAGCTCAGGACTTTTTGTAGGATTCATGTGTTGGACTGCAGTTCAATAAGTCTTTCTACCCTTTGTCTTAAGTTTTATATCAGTTTATAATATCATTATGTCCATTTCTGAATAATTTACATAAAGGATTGAATCAGAATTTACTTAATTGTACTCTGATTTCATATGTGATTGTTCTTAATGTTTTCCTCTAAATTGGTTATAAGCATGAATTCTTAAATGCTCTTGCTTTGCTAATTTAAACATTGTTGATTACTATAATAAAGAATTCTTCATTGCTCTTTGTTTGTAGTCATCTCATTTCTTTTTTTTTGAACATGGTGAAAGATTCTTAGCTGCCTTTCATCCCTTCAAAATCATCCCATCCACTTTAAATTTTAAGGATTGTTCTCTGTCTAGCTACCTTGCCCTGTAAAGCCATCTTGTGTGTAGAATAGAAATCCAGTAAAGCCATCCTTTGACTCCATAGCCCAATGGACTGAAAATCTTCAACCTTGCCCTTAGTTGGTGGATTCCGCCATTCAAACAAAATCAAACTCTTTGATCTATAACTAGCCTAAAACCTTCTAAGAACAAAGATAAATCATAAAGAGAGAGCCCTCTCTGGATGCAGATTGGCTAGATTCTGCATCTGAAGGTTGGTTTGTGGTTACCTCGGGTATACTTTCCTCTTACACAACTTCTAGGAAAACCTGAGTGATAACAGAACCTACCACTGATTTCCCTTCTGGCCTTGGGACAATCTCCCATGCAATGTTTCTGAAAATTGAATCATACTCTTCCACCATGGCATCTACCCATGCAGGGTCCTCCACAGCTTCCTCGAAAGAGAATGGTTCTGTCACGATACACTTGCTTATCAGAGCCATGTATCCAGTAAATCGGTTAGGTGACTATCTATGTCTGTTCTGTGATGTAGGGGCTCCTACATTATGCACTACATCAAGATTTAGTCGCTCAGCTTCTGTAGTGCGCTTCCATCCTATGATGGTTGGCGTTGCATGAGTGGTTTCTTCCACTCCATGAACCTCCTCTTGTGGCTGATCCACATCCTGAGGCTCATCCTTAGGAACTAGTAGCTCCTCATGTGCATGCAAGTGTAGCTCCCTCTCAAGCGACAACTTCATGGATTTCTCCTCATGAAATTTGATATCCTATTGCACAACAGTCTTCCGACTGTCTAGAAAATACACACTATAATTGTGGGGTGTTTATGTGTACCCCATAAATATCCCAACCTCTGCAGTTGGCTCTAACTTTTTCCTGGCATCCTTCGTCACATGAATGTAAATAGGTGAGCCAAAAATCTTCAAATGAGAAATATCAGGCTTCTTACCAGAAAACGCCTCTTCAGGTGTACTCATGCCAGGTACTCTATGAGAATAACGGTTTTGCACATAAACTGCAATGTTGCATGCTTCAGCTCACAAGTGTATGGGAAGGCCCTGATCATGCAACATCGCCCGTGCAGCACCCACGATCATTCTTTTCTTTCGCTCCACGACCCCATTCTGCTGTGGGTTATGAGGCGCTATGAGCTCTCTTCGAATTCCTTCTGCACTACAAAATTCTTTGAATTCGCCAGAGATGAATTCACTACCATTATCGCTCCTAAGAGCCTTCACCTGCTTCCCTGAATCTTTCTCAACCAGTGCCTTGAACTCAGAGAACTTTGAGAATGTCTCGCTCTTCTTCTGCATGAAGAAGATCGAGCACTTACGACAAAACTCATCAACAAATATCACATAAATACTTGTGTTTTTATGTCAAAGCTACAGATAAAGGTCCACACACGTCTGTGTGAATTCTCTCAAGGATCGTCATGGCATGACTATCCTTCTCATGAAAGGTGGCTTTCACAAATTTTCCCAAAGTACATCCCTTGCACTAATCTGACTGCACAAGTGTACCCTTGGGAAGTCCGGTAGAAATATGCTACAAAATTTTCAAATTGCCATGGTGAAGATGGCCCAATCTCCTGTGCCACAATTCGCCCTCATCCTAGCTCACCACTCCTTCTGCTTTTCCTGCCATTGCTGCACAGCCATCTACCTACAATTGATAAAGGTTCTTAACTTGAACCCCTATCCTTCGGGTTTCACCAGTTGCCTTACTACGCAGGAACGCCTTTCCCTCACTAAAGACAACATCATATCCCTTGTCTTCCAACATCACCATAGAGATCTGATTATTCTTCAATCTTGGAACATGCATGACATCCTTCAAGATGAAAGGTTTTCTAGACTCCCTCTTAAAGGAAATGGTCCTGATACCAGTCGCACTGTATCTACCATCATCGACCATCTCGATGTGCACTCTAAGATCCTTCTCATCCAGATCAGTAAACAAATCTTTGTCTCTGTTCATATGGAAAGACGTACCACTATCAAGAAACCACACTGATCCCATGACCCTTGAGGCCAAGCATGCGATCAACGAAAAATCCAACTCAAACTGCGAGGCTAAGGCCTCTCCAGCTACAGATCCAGCAGCCTGCTTATTTTTCTTCTTCTGTGGACAATTAGTGGCGTAATGTTTGTGTTGGTGACAGTGAAAGCACTTCACCTTGGACAAGTCCTGCTTCTTGTATTTTGCACCGGATTGAGAAGGATTTTTCTGTCCCTTCCCCTTCCTTGCTTTGGCAGCCAAAGCGCAGTTTTCTTCATCTTCATTCTTCGATGAAGATCCATCCTTGGTACCCCACCTTATCTCCTCCCGCACAAGATCTGACCAAAGTGGCTCCCATCCTGGTAGTTTCTCCCGACCATTGATAGAGTCCTCATAGGAATGCCAACTCTTCGGAATCTCAAGGAGAGCCAAGCTCACCAATTCCTCTTCATCTATAGTAACCCCCACACTTCCCATCTCATCCCTGGACTGTAAAAACTTTGTGAGGTACTTGGGTATATTGTTTCCTTTCTCCATTTTTATTTTCCTGAGTTTGTCTTTAAGTGCCAACTTCCTCTGGTCGCTTATTCTTTGGAACAAGTCTGTCAAAGCTTTCCACATCAAGAATGGAGAAGCTTTATTGTGAATGCTGGACACTATGTGATCCTTCACACCTTCCAACATAATCCTTCGACATTTTTCTGTCTTCTTTTTTCATGCGTCAAGTGCAATAGCATCACTAGAAGCAGGTTTTCGAATTTCTGCATCTATGAACTCCTTCAACCCATCATCATCCAGCACCGCCTCCATCCTATCCTTCCATGCAATATAATTTGAGCTACCAATAAAACACCAATCCTATCCTTTCAATGAATGCTCAAATTCGACACCAATAAAACACTGTAGCAAATTCGAATTCCACCAGCACAAAACTCAACGGCTTCAATACTTGCAATTTCTCTAATCAATATCGCTCTGATACCATGTAGAAATTATATAAATAATGCATTATATATCCAATATTCTCCTGATCACACACTATTTTAACTTCATGCACAATACAGAATCTATTCCGCCGTTGATCATCACATGCAGAAATTAAATCAATTGCAAAGCACACATGAAACCATAAAAATTCACACATATTAACACAGTGTTTTAATGGGAAAGCCTGAAGCTAAAAAAACCCAACTATCTATATATAATATATTTCATAGATATCATGTAACAATCCTCATAAAAATCTGATCATATCAAGCTCTCAGTACAATACAATCGCCACACACTAATCAAGCCCGATCTTGCAAATCCATGCACCGATCTCTGCCACCTGCTAGCCTGCCTCTACTACAAAATCCCTGCTAAAGAATGGCTCTAAATGAACTCAAATCCACCTGGCTTGCACTGCGTAATCCTGATTGGCATCTCTACTGAGTGTTGGATGCAATCAATGCATCACTATAGTCACAACTGATAGTCATCTTGCCCTTTCAATTATCTCTCCACTGGTCTCCACTGAAACTATCCATGCATTGTAGTTAACTGTTGTATTCTTCAGTTGATGAATGAGTTAATATTTAGTGAATTAATTATTAATTAATTCACACTACTCTCACTAATTTATCAATAATTTATACTAGATACAACTATCTCAACTGTGTCTAACTGAGTTAAACTAAACACAACTCCACCAACTACTTCTATAACTCCACCAAACTCTGTCACATGAGTTATAAATAAAGTCCTCCATGCAATAGCTCCAGTAAACCCTCATGAATAGTGTAATTCCTTCTGTCATCTCCTGTGCCACATATGTGCACTTAACTGAAGTGCTCCAAGAGAATAAGATAATGTTTAGAGTCCAAATATTATTAAGAGCTAATAATATTTGACATATCTATTTTTAGATTGGCAATCTAAAAATAGATTCCGCCCAATATGTCTAAAAATATAAGTCCATATATTTTCCAAAACGACCAACCATCCACAAATAGCATCTTGCAACTCATAGAATATGATCGACATGTCTAAAAATAGACATAGTCTAAAAATAGACTTGCGCCAAAAATAGCCTGCGGGCCCACTTAGTGAAGGTGACTCTTTTCACTAAGCTCATGATCTTGTTGAATCTCAACAATATAGAGCCTAGATTTTCATGTATAGAATATTTGGAGGCATATATCAGTTATTTTATATCTTTTTATGCTCTCATGTTTTAGCTATGTTCATTATGACTGCGTTGTAGTAGCTCTCCGACATTTTGTATATCAGCAACATCTCACTTTGAGAGGGTTTGATCATTGGAGGCTTGTTTGCTTATGTTTTATGATTTGTGCCTCAATATTTTTCAGATATTTTCTGCTGATATGATTAATAAAATGGCTCCATATTGGTCTCATATTTTTATGTAATGTTATTCACTTCTATTTTCCATTATTGTGTTCAATATTGTTGCTTTTCCTATTTTGGAATATTACAATGGTATCGGAGCATAACCTTGGCTTAGCCTATGCATCTAAACCAAGGTATCTCAGAAGAGGTATCTCAAAAGAATAAAATAGATATATGATTATAAAGATGATAAATAAGAAAAGGGAAAAACTCCCTTATCAGGAGAAGATGAGGTGAAGGATCATCCCAATATTCTTCTTCGAACTATGCAAGATATTGCAACAGAAATCAAGGAGATGAGAATGGATAGACACAAATAATCCCCTAAAGGGTTTCTACATGGAGAAGGCTCCAACATTTCTCATCATTGGAGTGATCAACCAATGAAGCAACAGGTTTCCTATGCTCTACAATGCCTACATTTTTAGCAGTGGGAAATGGAGGGTTTCAAGAACAAGAAACTCTTGAAGATTATTTTCTTGAGTATGAGTCTCAATATTAGAGATTCAAAGACCATTTGAGCTTTCAAGAGTTCTATCAAATCAAGGAAAATAGGAGACCCCGACATCACAATAGAGGTGGACGATTCATACAGCATAATGATCTTCACCGGACTATGGGCACATTTTTCTTACCCACGCTTGATGGGTCATCAAAATTCACTACCAAATAATGGGTAGAGAAGCTAGACATCTACTTCCAGTTGAACCAAGTACCAGAGATAGAGGCCATCAAAATAGAAGCGCTACACCTTGAGGGTGAAGCACATGATTGGTGGTTTCATGGACTTTCTACATTGGGTCATGCCAATGTGACTGCATATTCAAAGTTCACAAGGAGTTTGGTGGAGAGGTATGATGCAAGAGACTTGAAGGCACCTTTCATTGGGCTAGCTAAGCTCAAACAATCAGGTAATCTAGAAACTTATATTTCTGAATTTATAAAACTTTTTGTTATGGTTCCTGATTTATCTGGAGCAATGAGGGTCTATATGTTTATCAATGGGCTAGTAGAACCTCTACATGGGTTGTTTAAATATACCAAACCCACTACCCTTGAATATGCCATTGAAATGGCTAGAGATCTACAAGATGCCTTGCCAAGAGTAAAGAAAACATTTCAACAAAATCCCACTTTCCCATCAAAGGGAAAATATGAGAAGGCTCATCCTTCCAAGGAGGGCCAAAACAAAGTACCTCTTAGTGATGATGTCCGAAGAGATTTGAGGAGAAGGAAGTTGTGATTCACATGCCAATAATCATGGGTACCCGGACATAGATGTGTAGTAGGGAAGGCACACTATATAGAGGTATTTTCTGATGATGAGGAGGAAGAAGAAGAGGAACCAAAAGGATGTCATAGCGTTGGGATAGAAAGAGAGGATCCACCACCACCAGGAAGTGGGAATGGAGAATTTTCTCCAATTGGAGGGGCCCTTGCATCATTGAGAGGAGTACCCAAGTACTTGACCTTGAGTGTTCGAGGTTCCATTCAGGGTCAGAGGGTTTCAGTTTTGATTGACAGTGGAGCTACACACAACTTTTTTGATGCCCAACTAGTCCAGAGGAGGGAAATACCCACTGATGATTTTGAGGGATTTTTAGTTTTGGTCCCAGGAGCTAGAACTATGCAGTGCATGTATTATGTTCCATCTTTATTTGTCACCATGGGGACATATACATTGACTGGTCACTTTTTTTTCGTTGACATACCTGAGACCAATGTGATATTAGGTGTGTAGTGGTTGATTACCTTGGGGAATGTCACCACAGATTGGGAGAATTTAGAGATGGAGTGGATGGATAGAAAGAGTGGCAAACATTAGATGATTAGGGGCATGCACACATATCCCTCACAGAAATCTTCTCCACAGAAAACAAAGTTGGATTTGCGTAGTGGAAGCAAGGACCTAACTGTCCTATTAGTTATGTAGATGACTTTGGCCCATGAGGCATTACTGTTTAGTGGCATTCCACCTGGGAGGCCACCTGATCATGAGCTGGTGAGAAATGTCTCACAACATGTGGCACCACTCATAGATCTAGGAGGAGTGGGAACATTGGGAGGTCATGACACAACGTAGAGAGTCATGGGTAGGCTCAAGGAGGAGGGAGACATTCTTCCAATATCATCATTACCCACTCCCACCCCACCTCTTGCATTAAGAGAGAATGCTTCAGGGATGGAGGATGGCACCATCATGGAAGACTAACCCCCAAAAGCTTCAACCCTTACTTGAGCATGAGCAGTTACAGGAGAAGAAGAAGAGGAAGGATAGCAGCATCCCGGTATGTGACTTTGGCATGGGAGATGTCAAAGAAGGATGCAACCACATGACAAATGTTTTACATGATAGATCATCAACACTGTCACTATGGAGGATAGATCCTTATTGGAGATCCCAGCTGTTGGTGGATTACTCCAAGGATCTTTTTACATGCAAGATAGTTGATGGCCAACTATTAGATGAGACATATTCAGTACAATATGGGGTCATCTACTATTAGAGTAGGATATTCTTATCTAGAGCATCTAATCTCAAGCAGAAGTTACTACATGCAGCACATGAATATTTTCTCTTCAGCCACACTTATTCCATGAGATCATATCATACCATCATGGATGGATTCACTTGGGAAGGCTTTGAAGAGGAGATATATCAGCATATTAGGATATGCATGGGTCATTTGGAGATGGAGGAGAGACATAAATCTTTAATGGAGTTATCACAACCACTTCTTTCCTCATTGGGAATGAGAGGGGACACATCTATGAGCCACTCCATTAGTTCAAGCAAGACATATGGTAAAGATAATTTTTTTGTGCATAATGATTTACTAGATGAGTATTTGCATTCCTTTACCATACATGTGCAGGCCATTGCTCCAAGTGGGGGCACTCTTCCTTATAAAATTCATGGTCAACTTGGGGCCATAAATAGTGTTGAGCATGGCCACTCCCTAGGAGGATTTAAGGAGATGACATATCATTCAGGGTGTACTCCATTGGCACCAAACATTAGTCACCTTCTCCAAGCATGTGAGAAGACTATGGCAGCAAACAAGTGGTGGGGAAACCACTTATTATATCATGTTCTGAGGCAGTTAGGAGACATACTGCACTGGTTCCACATGTGGGACTATGATCCTCCTCTAGTATTACATATGGTAGCATATGTATCCTTGGTTATGATCCCCTACATCGATGATGCCCTTATCATTATTGTGGGTAAGATTGGAGGAAGGATGCAAGGATTGAATGTGCTCGTTGGGAGTGAGATTCTCCATGTTTCTTATGCTTCATGCTTTAGGGAGAACACTGGGAAAAATATGATTGCTACATTGGATCTTTTGTTTCCTTATGAGGTGATTCATTGGCATCTCATAAGTACTTGGGAGGAGCATTTCATGGAGGGATTGATTGGGAGACACTTGGTTCATGAGGAGAGATTATCACATGGAGGTGTCACCAAGGAAGAAGGAGAAGAGTTGCAGCACTCACCTTTACAGTTGCTTGAGAACAAGCAACATTTGGGAGGGGAGGACTGTAATATTCCCAATTAGCTTTAAGCTAGTTGGAATATTAAATTTTTTTTTGCTTCTTAGTTAGAAGAATAAGAGGGTATGGAGACCCATAAATCTCCTTAGTAGGAATAAAATCACTCTTAATGTGAATGGAGATCATCTTAGTAGCTTGATTAAGCACCCTTGTGTGTGAAAATGGGCTGGAGCATGTAGATTGGGTCAACTTTGACCAAATCAACAACACTAGTATGGAAGGAGTGGAATTCATTGAGGGACAACGTAGTTTTGGAGGGAGATTCCATGCATGGAAGTAGTGGCTTTAATGAGTGGGGCCCAAAGTGAGGAATCTCACCAAGCATATAAGGAAGATGATGGCAGCCATAGAAGGCATGATTGGATTATTATTTTTCTTATGATCTGTATGACTTGTTTCTCTCTTTAGTTGTTTAGCGGAGACTACAATGATGTTTAGTACAAGGGTGTTCCCGAGCGGGAATCCCACCTTCATCCTCCGAGGACTTTGAGTGCCCACTCAGGAGAAGTATTTGGGCTACATTTCCACATTCCGGCATCAGGCCAAGCTACATCTTTCTGCTTAGGGTTGTGATGTGTTGTAGGGTGCAACAGTGGATGGTTGGATTGGGGTATTTCTGAGCTAGTTTTCAGTGGAGGAAGGTTTCCTTCCATTCAGAGGCTAGTAAATAATTTCCTTGAGCATTATTGCAGCATTTGGCACCATGCAAAGTTATTATTATCCTCTACAACGCAGTTTCAATCTTGGATTGTGTTATTTTAGGGAGGAGTTGCAGGGGTGGTTTCAGTACACCATTTTGGGAGGAAGATTTCCAGTGGAGGGATCAACCTTTCACTTGGGGAGTCTATAGGAAGGAGGATTCATTCTATGATACATCAGATCAGCCACATCATCTCAACTATTCAGTTGCAGTGAATCTTCAACCCTAGGGCTTTGGTTCACCATTTGTATTTTGGTGTATTTTATGGAAACCCTCTTGGGTTGTCATGGGCAGGTGATATAAAGCCTAGATCTTCATGTATAGCATCTTTGGAGGCATATATCAGTTATTTTATATCTCTATATGTTCTAATGTTATATCTATGTTCATTATGTTTGTGATGTATTAGCTCTCTAACATTTTGTATATTAGCAACATCTCACTTTGAGAGGGTTTGATCATTGGAGGCTTGTTTTCTTATGTTGTATGATTTGTTCCTCAATATATTGCACATATTTGCTACTGATATGATTAATAAAATGGCTCCATAATGATCTCATATCTTGATGTAATTTTATTCACTCCTATTTTCTATTGTTGTGTTCAATATTGCTACTTTTCATATTTTGGAATATTACAAATCCATCTCATGGGCTTCCGAGGAGCAACCGATAGTGTCATTGTCAATAGAAAAGCTAAATATGTCACCACAACAGCAGCAGTGTGTCAATAAATTTGGATAAAAAGGATGTTGTGAGATTTATGTCATGAACAAGATGGAGCAACCACAATTTTCTGTGATAACAGTTCAGCGATTGCACTATCAAAGAATTATGCTTTTCACAAGAGGAAAAAGAACATTGATGCTAAATATCATTTCGTAAGAAAATTAGTTAACATTGGTGAAATTGTGTTGCAACATTGCAGGTCAGAGGGACAATTTGGAGGCATATTCACAAAGCCATTGGAACGTGAAAATTTTGTTTATCTCAGAGATTGTCTGGGAATGGTCAATGGTGACAGTTGTGATTAAGGGGGAGTGTTGGAAATTAATCTCATCCACTGCGTTGAATGAACTAGTAGCAGCCATACCTCAGTTAATGTTTTGCAGGTTGCAGATTGAGTTTGCAGAGAAGGACAAGTTCTGAGCCCATTTTTCAATAGAGTTAAATAATCAAAGTCAATTAAAATTTAATGCATGGTTATTAAAAGTGCATGGGAAAACATTTAATTCACTACTTCACGCAACTTCTATAATGTTCAAAAAATGATGTCCGCCCATCCCTTGTATTAAATTTGGTTTGTCATGAATTAAATGTGTTAGATACATATGTTTAGATTTTACATGTTTGTACCAAAGAGAGGAAGAGAGTGTTGTGTAATGTGGTGGATGTAAGATTGGAAATACATGGGGAGAAAATCGTAGAGCAAATTTTGGTGGGTGCCTACCTTATAGCAACCCTCGTGAATGTAAATCTCAGTAAGAACCATTGTTGTATTGGTGAAGGAGCACCGTTGTTGTATTGGTGAAGGAGCAGCAACCTCCATATGAATGTGTATGTTGTGTTTTGAATTAAAATATAAATTTTGGTTAGTAGCGTAAAATTAGTTGATTACATTTTCTCCTCTCTATAGTTGAGCTTTTAATCTCTACCACTCTGTATTGAAAAGAGGATTCACATAATTTGATTTCTGCAATTGTATGGTATGGATTAAATGAATTACGCAACTTACACTTCTGCAAATGTGTTGTCTTGGTTAAAGTCATTAAAGTCATTTCCACAACTGTGTGTGAGCTCCTTTTGTTAAAGAAAAGCATTTCCCATGTCCCTTTATAAATTTCTAACATGGTATGAGAGCATTCCAACTTTTAACCCAAAAAAAAAAAAACCCTAGACTTTAGTAATACGACATAAGGGTAGTGAATAGTTCAAGGTCAATTTTTTGTAAAATGGAAGGAAATAACTCAGAAATCGACCAGATGTGGGTGCAAATTTTTCTATTTGAACCGATTAGCTAAATCTTGAAATATAGAGACACAGAGAGTAGAAAAGGCAAATCTTGTGTGCAATTTGCACTTGTTAGACCATCTAGATGAGGAAGCCAAAAATTTTGAAGGTGAAAGAAGATTCAAGTTGGTGATTAACGAACTCCTACCCTTGTTGGAGTCAGGGTCAACAATTCTTCTGGTTCTCTATTATGTCAGTCCCTGGGAACTTCAATGGATGTGGGGTGGAGATGGAATGTATGATCTAAGAGAAAACAACATTACATTTTCAACCACGAGATGACTCCCACACTCTTGTGAAAATAATTGAGAAACTGAAAAGTAAAATGGAGCAGAGAATTTCCCATCTCAATATTACGAAATAGTTAAATAGGATTACATTGGAAACATCAACAATAAATGACTAGAGTAAAACTGAAGTAAACTAAAGTAAAACTAAAATACCTATGACACCTAGTAGAAAATAAATTAAATGTAATGAATCCTAACTGAACCTAATGGACAGTGAGATTAATATCTCAACATCCCCTCCTAATCTCAACTGTTACAAGTGGAGGCACTAACAATGCCTAATTTATCTCTTTGAAATTCAAATACATTCTTTCCCAATGGCTTTGTGAAAATATCTGCAAGCTGATCGTTGGAACCACAAAAAGAAAGGGTGATGTCCCCATCATTGACAAGTTCACGAATGAAATGAAAAAATGTGTCAATGTGTCCATTATCATATTGGTGAATTTCAATTCCTAGGAAATATTTCATGACTCCTAGATCTATCATATCAAACTCTACTTGCATTGCTGCTTTGAAATCTTCTAACATCATGTTTCCTGTATAAAGAAGATCATCTACATAAAGGCATACAATAATAATTTTACCTTCATGAGATTTGGTATACAAATTGGGTTCATGGCTGCTTCTGGAAAAACCACTTTTGATGAGATAGGTGTCGATGCGACTGTACCAAGCTCTTGGAGCTTGTTTCAAACCATATAAATCTTTCTTCAATTTATATACTTTATGCTCTTGTCCTTTTACTTCAAAACATGGAGGCTACTCTACATAAACTTCTTCCTGTAATATACCATTTAGGAAGGAAAATTTTACATCAAGCTAATAGACTTTCCATTTGTGTTGAGCTACTATGGACAAAATGATTCTGACAGTGTCTAAACTTGATACTGGAGCAAATGTTTCACCATAGTCGACACCAAACTGTTGTGAGAATCCTTTGGCAACCAACCTTGCCTTATGTTTCTCAACTTCTCCTTTTTCATTTAGCTTGGTCTTATATACCCATTTTACACCAATTTTTTTTTTGTCTCTTGGGAGGTCAGCTAATTCCCAAGTCTGATTTTTCTCTATGGCAGCAATTTCTTGGTTCATTGCCTTGACCCAATGATTTTCTTTAACTGCTTCTTCAAAATGAGTTGGTTGAGTTGAAATGAATGTAAACATATTCTGTTGTTCAGATTCATGCTCCTATTCATATATCTCTCTGATACTTATTGTTTTTTGTCCCTATTCTGAAGATGTTTGATCACTGGCTGAATCAGTGCTTGATGATGTTCCATTTTTAGAATGTTCTGGCTGTTCTTGATCCTGCAATCTTGGAGACTATGGTGGATAAAAAGGCTGATTTGAAGTTTCATCTACATGGTCAAACCAAGATTTATTTTCGAAAAATTTCACATCTCTGCTTATAATGAACTTTTTGGTAATGGGGTTATAAAGTCTGTAGGCTTTCGAATGCTCACTCTAACCTACAAATATGCATTTATCACTTCTATCATCAAGATTTTTTCTTAGTTTTTCAGGAACATGAGAAAAAGCTTCTGATCCAAAGATTCTAAAGTGTGACACATTTGCCTTGTTTCCATCCCATGCTTCTTGAGGTATTTTATCTTGTAGGCTTGATGTTGGAGATATGCTAAGAACATACACTACTGTCAACACTGCTTTATCCCAATAGTTATTTGTCAACTTCTTCTCTCGTAGCATGCATCTCGCCATGTTCACGATTGACTAATTCTTTCTTTCTGCTACACCATTTTACTGTGGAGTGTATCTGGTTGTGTACTGCATTATGATACCTTATTGTCGAAAAATGTTTTTGAATTCATTTGAGCTGTATTCTCCTCCTCTTTCTAATCTGAGTACTTTCAAGAGTTTTCCACTCTGTTTTTTTTCTTCTGCCTTGAACTCCAGAAATCTAGAGAAGGTATCTGATTTGTTTTTTAAAAAATAAACCCATATCTTCCTGCTAAAGTCATCAATAAATGTCAGAAAGTAGAAACTACCACCAATGGACAATGTCTGCATTGGACCACATATGTCGGTATGGACAAGTGCCAAAGGCTCTTTCGCCCTTTAGGTTGATGAGGAAAAACTATCTCTTTTATGCTTGGATAAGACACAAACTTCACAATTACAAACTTTTTCACTGATAGTAGGTAGACCAATGACTATAAATTTCTTTTGAAGTAGACTGAGACTCTTGACTGGAATGTGGCCATACCTAGAATTCCATAAATGAGTTTCATCTATTCTTGATATATTGTGGACTAAATATTGGTTGGTATTTTGGCTTATAAGGATCAATGGAAACATCCTATTCTTGGTCTTTTCAACTTTTTCTATCAATATTTTATGAGGATCTTTGTCATATATATAGCAGGTGTTCTTTTGCAACAATACATCATAGCCATGTTCCATTAATTGTCCTACACTAATGAGATTATGTTTGAGCTGAGGAACATAATAAACATCAGGGATGTATTTGTTTTGATTCTTCTTAGTAAGAATAGGAGAAATACCTTTTCCTTCAGCTTTAATACTTGTACGATCTCCAAGCGTTATCTCTGATGTTATGGAAGCATCTAGAGAAGAAAGAAGTTTATTATTGCCTATCATGTGATTGCTGCATCCGCTGTCGAGCAACCAAAGATCTTCACTCTGTTTGTCTTCTAAGAGATGGCATGAAAGAAACATGGTCTTTGAGGATTCTCCTTCATTGATGGAGAGATTGATATAGCCTATGTGCTGATCTGATTGTTTCTTTCTACAGTCGTGTTTGTAGTGGCCAAACTTCTTACAGTAGTAATGTTGAACACTCGATCTGTTCCATGACCTTCCTCTCTGATTTCGGTTTTGTGGAGGTCTCCACTGCTCTATTGCATGATGATGATCAGATCTGCCATTACTTTAGCCTCTACCTCGCTTGTTGCCACCTCTATATCCTCTGCCTCTACCTCTGTCAAATGAGAGGTGTACTTTGAAGGCTTGTTCCGTGGAATATTCTGTTAGATTGAGTCTTTTTTCTTGTGCCAAAATTGATCCAGTCAATTGTTCTAATGAGAAATTTTTAAAATATTTGGATTCCAAAATGGCTGTCATAATCATGTCATATTTCTTTGGTAGACTTCGAAGGAAATTTTCAACAATTTTCTGATCTGTAATGGTTTCACCAATGAGTTTGATCTGATTGACTATTCCCATGAATCTAGTCATGAACTGATCCACATTCTCGGTGTCAACCATCTTAGCATTTCAAACTGAGCTCTCAATGTTTGCAGTTTAACCATCTTCACTGTATCATTTCCTTTATAAGCATCTTGCAAAATATCCCAAAATTATTTGGTTGTTGTCGCACCAGTTATTTTTTCAAAAATAGAATCATCAACTGAATTTTGTATCCAGCATTTGGCTCGGTGCTCCTTCTTTCTGAGTTCAATAGCTGCATTTCTCTGATTATTGGTCATGACCGTCCATGCTTCTTGGGTCGGCTCTACATAAGAAATCAGAAGTGTATCCCAACAATCTTGTGCTTGTAGAAAAGTTTTCATTCTCAAATTCCAAAATTCATAATTTTTTCCAAGCATATTTGGTGTCTATGGCAAAGAGCTTGAAGAAGCCATTCTTTCCTCAAATGCTAATATGTGCCTTTTTGTAAAACTCCTCTAAATTTTTAAATCTCTTTTAAAGACTTAAAAAAAAATCTTGAAACCCTCTTTAAATTTCAGCCCTCTTCCTTTAAAAAAACAAAACTTCACTTATACTCTTTTGAAACCTCTTTACAAAAACGTTTGAAAAATTTCTAAGTTTTTTTTTTTTAATAAAAAAAAACCTAAAATAAAAAACTTTATTTAAAGGGATTTCTCCTTTTTGAAATTACGTGTAGTGTAAAAAACACTTACATGGCCATCGTGCTTTCTCCCTTTTTAAATTTTGACTTGTTTTTAAAACAAACGTCCTTCATCCCTTTTAAAAGATTTGTTGCATAACTTAACGTAGGTGTTTGACCTTGACTCCCGCGTGTAGCGTAACGTGGTAGCTTCACTCTTGGTCCCGCGTGAATGAAAAAGCGTGTAAGTGGATGACTCTTACCACAGGTAAATATACACGTATCAACCAGATACGTATTTGCTCCATGGCTTCACGCCTTAATTTTTTTTAAATTCTTTGACTGGCGCGGTCCCGATACTAAACAGCCGCGACTAAATAAAGACAATGCAAGTCAAAAAACTGGCGTGGGTATGGCTTGCGTCCTCATGCCAATCCCTTGTTTTGGCACGTTGGCGCGAGTATTAGCCTAACAGTCACGCCAACCAAAAAAAAAAAATTCGGCTTTCTTGGAACAACCTTTCTGCAATTCGTAGGAGGCTTTTTCTTCAAAAATTTTGCTACTCTTCAATGAGTCTTATGCAAGCTCGCTTCTCCTCTCTACTGCTCCTTCTTGGCTCTGTTGCTGCTCTCCAAGGAGGCTTATGCAAGTTAGCTCTGATACCATGAAAAGAATTGAGAAACTGAAAAGTAAAATGGAGCAGAGAATTGCCCATCTCAATATTACGAAATAGTTAAATAGGATTACATTGGAAACATCAGAAATAAATCACTGGAGTAAAACTGAAGTAAACTGAAGTAAAACTAAACTACCTATGACACCTAGAAGACAATAAATTAAATGTAATGAATCCTAAATGAACCTAATGGATAGTGAGATTAATATCTCAACATCTTGAAGAATGGAGGAATGCTTTTTCTTCTTTTTGCAGAGATAAGTGGTTTTGAGCTGAATGCAGTTAATGGGTAAGTGCCTTCACCTCTCATTGTTATTCTTAGTTTCAAAGTCTCATTGTTATTCTTAATTTCAAGTCTCTGGGAAAGAGGGGTACACATTACTATATTTATGCAAGGGGTCCTTATTAGTCATTTTAACGTGTAGATTATGCAGTAACAAGATTCAGCTGGTCAATAAGTTCCTTTAACAAGTGTGGAAAAATATTAGAAACAAAAATCTGAAGGTAGCCAAATGCCTTACTAGATGGCCTGAAAAAGGAAAAGATGGGGGAATGAGTGTATTATTGCAGCACCCAAGCTAGAAGGGTAGAGTCATTGGTTTTGGCAGAGTTGGAAAAGATTAGTTAGCAAAAGAATTCTTCAACCGTACCATATTAAATTAGGGTGGTTATTGTTTTGTATATGATGGAGTTGGAAAAAATTAGTTAGCAAAAGAATTCTTCAACCGTACCATATTAAATAAGGGTGGTTTTTGATTAGGGTAGTTTTAGTTTTGTATATGATGTGCGAGAAAATGCAGCCAAAGGCTCTCTAAATTCTTTGTAGAGTATACTTCTTTAGGATTTGGCGGAGCTCAAAAGGCATCTCTCATTTTCTAAGTAGGTTTTCATAGTTTTAGATGATGTTTATCATATAGATCAAGTGGATGCATTATTTTCACCAGTTAAATATCAGATCCATTCAGGGAGCTTAATTTTAGTTACATCTTGCAATAAAGATCTTATTGCAAGCTCAGGGATTGCATTCATTTAATTTACAACACTCCCTTGAGCTATTGCGTTTGGATAACATTTGAACGACTGGTTGAGATTTTTTTGGATACTTGCCATTGATTTCCATTATCACTTAAAGTGATTGGAGCTCTTATTCATAGAAAATATTCTACCTATTGGAAAGCCGATTTGCACAAAATATCCAAAATACTTTATAAATTATATACAGAGTAGACTTAATTGATTATGATGGTTTGGTTGAAGAGGAGAAGCAGATGTTCCTAGACATTGCCTCTTTCTTTATAAGTGAATCTTTTTTATAAGTGAAGACAAAGATGTTTTTAGACATTGATTGTTTTTGTACAGGTGAAAACAGTAATACCACCATCAGAATATGGGATGGATCCAAGGGGAAAAGATGGCTGACGTTACCTGTAGAAATATTGTCATAAGAACATAGGATTGATAACAAACAGATAACAAAGATATCGCCATAAGAATATAGGACGCTGGGATATCAAATTTTGTTTGTAAGTGTTGAATTTTTAAACTTCCAATTTTTGAACTTTTGTTATTTTATATGCAATCAGTGAAACACTTGGTGTCACTGGAGTGAGGAAAAATGACTTTGTTGCCATTAGTCTGGTAACCTAAAAAGCTTCCCAAATATTATTAACTTTTCCTAGTGTTAAAACTAAATTTGTAGATGCTCCCAGATTCAGTAGGTAACTGAATGACTCTCGAAAGAAATGATTTGTTCGAGTGTTTCAATTTGCAGATGCTCCCGGATTCAGTTGGGAACTTAACCAACTTCCGAAGTATTGACTTAACTGGGTGCTTCAATTCGCAGATGTTCCCAGATGTAGTTGGGAACTTTACTGACCTCCAAAGTATTGAGTTGATAAGGTGCTTCAGTCTGTAGAGGCTCCCAAAAGTACTTTTTTGTTCATTGCGGTATAAATCCATGTGCTAAAGTTAATTCAATCAGTGTATACTATTTTCACTCTCGTTTTTATCGTTTACCAAGGGACTTTGACTTTGATTTTTGATTGTCAAATTTTGTGAGGTAAATTTAGATACGTAAAATTTGGAGGGTAAATATATAGAGACTTCTAGTCATGAGAGTTCATCATAACTGCTGAGCTAGAGAGTAGCTCCATAGCTCCAATTTATCATATAAATTGTAAACATTATTTGAACTTATAGACACAAATAGTTGTTACAGCAACTGGGTTCTTGATTTATGATACAATTTCAATTCATGAAATCAGGCTTGGCTCCTTCGGTGATTATATTCACATGTCTATATAATTGAGACTGCATCTTATATTATTGTTAAGATTTTTAAATTATTTTATTTATACTGTTGTAAATATATGAACAATATGTTTGTTTTAATGTAAATATATTATAATAAAAAATAACAAAATTGTTGATATCAATTTGAACACGAACCGTAAAGTATCACTTTTGACATTTGAATTGGTTAACTTCCGTTTTTGATTAGCCAAATTCAAGTGATGAAGATTATAAATTGGTGATGGATTAAAGTGATATTTAAAGTAAATTTTAGTTTTACAAAAGGATTAACAAAATTCAAGTGGGAAAGGACTATCAAGTGATGATTTATTGGATCAATGGATAGTTGTATGTTTAACTTTATTTTGAAAGTAATTTTTAATTGTTTCAAATATTAAATTTCAAATTATTGATTTTTTTTTTCTCTGGTTAAAAAAAAGGAATATGAAGGTGAATATTTGGGAAAGGAAGGCTTACAAATGGCTCTTTGTAATGGCTGTTAGTACATTGCACATTTGGGAGTATTAGGAAGGTTTGCATATGATCCTAGTCCATAGTATATTTGGGAGCATTAAAGTGAATACTTTGTAAAAAAATAGTTGGCCTACAAATGGCTCCTAGTACATAGCACACAACTTCTAGTATAGTACATTTGGGAGCATTAGGAAGGCAGACAAATGCTCCTAATACATAGCATAGTTGGGAGCATTGGGAAGCTTTTTTTATACGATTTTGTTTTACTTTGAAGCTGGAGTTTTTTTTTCCTTTTAGTATTGAAGATATTATTTTTATTTTTTAAATAATTGAAAAAATATCTACAAACAATTTTTATATAATTGAAACATATCCTACAAACTTAGTTTGTATTAAATGTAAAATAAAATAAAATATCCAACCATTTAGTATAAGGATCTGACATCATTATAAAATTCATAAAGATGATTGTTTAGAGACTAGTACATTACTATTCTATGATCACGTTGTATTTCTTTGCTATAGTTTCGATTATGTACATCATTGTTGCTTTCTTTATTGTAGTTTTGTTTACGTACATGAATGCTAGCTAGTATTTGTAAAATGTAATGTTATTATCTCATATAAAATTATAAGTTTTTGAGATATATAACTTTTCATATATATATATATATAGATAGATATAACACCTATTGTACTTTTATTTTTATTGGTTTATTAAAAATATTAAAAAGCTTAAAGTTTAGGGAGATTTCAAACTACTTATTGATGGGCAAATAAAAAATGTGTTATTGAAAACATATACATGTGGTCTCTTCTTCTCGACATATAGGAATCTCTATGCTCTTTTGAGTGGATTCCTTTAACACAAGTTTATAGGGAGCTAAACACCATTTTTGATACCCTCTCTAAAGAGGTCCTAGAATTCCAAGTGGGCATCATGTCAATTACAATATTTGATAAAGGGGTGGAGTGGGAATCCTTCGAATTTCATTTCTAGTATTGATTTCTTTCATTCTGAGAGCTCTAACATGAAAATTTATTCTAAAGATTTATCTCATGTTTTTTTTTTTAAGTTTGGTTTTTCCTTTTCAAATACGAGAACTCATTATAAAAAAACACTGAAAAAATTGTGTAGGTTTTGATGTATAAAAGTGCGACAACCTTATCATATCTTGTGTTGCTTTTTGGTCATAAAAAAAGGTAATCAAACATGATTAAATCTATCTTAGTTGATAGCATATATATATATATATATATATATATATATATATATATATGTATATATATATATATGTATATATATGTGTGTATATATATATATATATATATATATATATATATATATATATATATATATATATATATATATCATGTTTCTTTTTAGTTTAGAATGTATTACCGTTAGAAAATCAAGTAAAACATGTACATTTGTCATACATCATCAATAAATATCTATCACTGGGTAGGTGGTTTCAATTTTCCCAATGTCAAACTATATATTTTTTACTACCTACCTATATAATAATTAGTCCACAATTCAGGAAGTATTAGCATTACAAGCATAACTAGACTATCTATGAGTGCACTGTAAAACAAAAACCTGGATATAATTATGTGAACTTAAGTGTGTGAAGTGGTGACTAGGACTATGTCTCTAACGCTTGATCTTGGAGGAGCATGTAAATCTGGTTTACAATGGAAATTAAATTCAATGTGTGCAATCCTCTCCTTAATAATGTTTAAACGATATTTTTGATTGTGTTGGTACCTTTTGATATCCTCCAAAGTGCCAAAGATGTTATTATCTCTCAACCTGTTTATCATTAAAATTCTACCTAGCAAAGTCTTCATCTTCCAATATAAGTTTAATGTTTCAAAATAGTGCTTCCTTTGTTCGTAGGTGTGCCTTGGGTTGGGAATCCAAGTGGCCACATCTTCTAGGATATCAAAATCCTACAAAAGCTATATTTATTTAACAACACAGACTCCAAATTACTAATTTCATTCTAGGTATTAGGGGGGGGACTGCTGCATGATAGTTCTCAACAACCTTCTAGGCCTATTGTTGAGCTTTATTATGGCCTTGGGGGTCCCTCCTTGGTCCCCCATACTTGTTGCACATTCTCTGGTGTTTCATCTTCCACTGATAATAATGAGCTCTTGTGCTGACACTCATAAGACTTAACACGAATACAAAGGGAACACAACTACCAAACTTGGTATGTTTTAAAACATTGAAAATAGAACAACGAATGGACAACCAACACAGCTTGTAAAGAGGAAAAAATCAGAACAAGAGGAAACTAAACCTAGTCACAGAAAACCTTCAAACTAAGTTGATTATCAAAAAAAATGCATGGGGGTGTAGGAAAAGCCACACAAACACAAACTTTGATAAACCAACAAACCCCAAACATTAGAAAAAAGGTGGAGACCAAGAGAGTCCCAAGTCTAGGTCAAAGGATCGTTGTGAGGAGTGACACCACAAGGTGCACAAATGGTGACAATTATCTCATACACGACTCCATAACTATGTCTCCAAATACTATGTACACCATCATAGAGATTACATATAAGCCTTGGGCAAGTAAACAATTTTCTGAAATTGTACCAGATAAAATTCATAGAGTTATCCTAGAGATTAAGGCATACCTAGTACGGATGGAGAGGAACCCTTTCGTTACAAGTTACGGAAGGAATCACACTCCAGGATCGGATATTTGCATCTAAGACCTCAAATTTGACTAAGTCGAGAGGCACTCTGCATCCCCGTTTTTCTGTACTTTTGTTATCAACTCCAGCAACTTTGCCTACTACCTCACCATGCAAAGCACAAATTAGTGACTTCAATGCACCTTACAAAAATTACCATAAAAAATTTCACTCTAAGCCAAAACCACAAACCATTCTTTCAACTACTCTCTCAAATTCCTCCCTGAAATCTCTCATGAGCAAGGAAATGAACTACTAACAATTTAAATGACTAAAACAAACATATAATTTCATAAGACTTCATATAAATAAAAAATATAATAATACTAAAAATTGATTTAACATTTTATATTACAAATTTTATTATTTTAATAATTATAATAATAATTTTAACATTAATAATCAAATTAATGTGTATTATGTTTCACATTTGTATTATGTTTCACCATGTAAATTTATAAGATTATGAAACTTCCATAGTAATTATTTTTCATTAAAAGCAACCCAAGTTCTATTCACATCTTTAATTCTAATAAGCTAAGTGAAGGTAAAAGTTTAAAAAACTAATAAAATAATTTAAAATAGTTTTTTTGGATTTATTTTTATTTTTATTTTTAATAGACGTGGAAATAAGGTCCATCTATATTCATAATATTACCAATTATAATAATCATTATAATAAATAAAATTATAGTGATTAATAATTAATTATATAATAATCATTTTAATAATTAAAATTATAGTGATTAATAATTAATTATTTTAATATATTTTATTAATAAGGGAAATTGTTAAAATTTAGCTTTTTAATATTTATAATAATTGTTAAATGGGTTAAATTTAATGGTGAAAAGTGAGGAGTTTTCTACCATTGGACAAGGTTTAATTCTAGTGAGGGTCACTTACTCTGAAAATTATGGGGACGCCATGAGGTAATGGTCGAATATGACTACATCAACTAACATTGATTCTTTTTCTACTGAATATTGTGGGCCCCTATAGCAAGGGTAATGATTCATAAGAATAGTATGCTGCAACTGCTACTGATCTCCTATGGACTTGTTGATGGTACTGGACCCTCCATAAATTCAATGGATCTCCCTGATATGAAGTCCCAACTAGACCTCACACTGTTTGGAGTAGGAGTCCCAACAGTGGAGTCTTAATGAACTACCTTGGTTTGAAATACACATAAGAGTGGTGCACAATGTCTTTGGTGAGAATAACTGTGTGACACCATGGAGAGTCAAGTGCAATGTATGATGGTTCCAACAAATGTTTAGGGAAAAGAAGGACCCCTTGGAAGCCTGTAATAGTGCACAACTTAGAAGGAACACACGAGCGAAAAGACATCAAGTAAAATAACAAGAGGAATAGACCACAAGTTAAGGTGATGGATTAACAAATCAACACACATAAAAAATATACATAAAAATGAAAACGAAGTAGTTCATAAGCATATGCATAAGTTAAATAACATAAATTGTAAATACAACAAGAGTAGTCCTACTATATTCACAATATATGCATGAAAGTGTGTCGGCTTTGAGTTTTATTAAAATTGATAGTTCCAATCATAAATAAAACATTTGACAAACAACTTGCCCCAATAGTCGAACGTGAAGTCTATAACACCTTCTACTCCAAAGAAGTATACTCCCTCTACGCTACAAGAACCCAAGGCTCACACAAAACTCCCAAGTTCTTACTAAGCCTAAGCATATCCAAAGGCTTCGCTCCCAAAAGCCTGTTACATGAGCTATGAGGACATATTTATAAAAAAAGGTGGGTGAATCTTAGCATGCCCCGTTTGTGACTCTTGGAATCCCCTCATGACTCTTCAACCTCTTACAAAATAAGTCAATGCATTACATATGACTCTTCACATTCCAAGCAGGAAACTTGGAATTTGACTTTTACAATAATTAGAAAAAAAATATTACATTTTCCACTTGTACACATATAAGAAAAAATAGGGTAGAGACAACTTGGCAACTTGAAAAGACAAAACTCTATGATGTCAGAGTTGGGGTGAACTCAATTCGAGAAACTTTGACTTGACACCTCTTGTTCACATACTGATGCCAAGCTTGGTACTATTCGATGGTCTCCCTGAACTGTGTGATAGAGTCAGGCTGGAAGCGAACTCTTGCGTCTATGACATCCAAGTACAATGTCTCAGAACCGGTCTAAATCTCTTTATCAAACAGGAGTAACATTGTTCTGATCTGAACATGGTCACCAATGTAGGTCTGCATGTTCTATCTATTTAGCTCCAAGCCTCCCAAGTGGTAATCTGCTTCAGCTACTCCAAGTACTGATTGATCTTCTCTTGAGCTTATCATTTCATTTAATATTGGTGAGTGTGCCAACTGATCGAGATCCCATGGGTTCTCACCATGAAATCAAAACTATTATATACCCGTACACATGAGGCTTGAATATTTTCGATGAATGAGGTGAGCTGCTTGTTGTTCCAGATCAACATCCAAACTTTCAATTTCTATAGCTCTTCTTGTGGATTCATCTTCTTCACCAGTGTAAGTGATCCCCTTTATATCACGTTGTCCAATCATGTATGGTAGTGATGCTCTATCGTTAAAAATCTTGACAAACTCTCTGCTTTGTTGTTGCATGTCATGTAAGCGGACAACTTCTTTATGTACGGTCACAAGCTTCTCATAAATATCTCGCATAGTGTCTCCAAGTGTGGATACTTCAACATGTATCACTTATCTCATCTCCTCCAGGTAGACTTGTGTGGATGGTGCATCTTTCTCTATTGCATGGAACTATTCATTCTCTTGCTGGAAAACCTGTATATTTTGTGCTAACTATTTAGTCTTGACCACCAAATACTGAATGTTAGATCTCACTACACATATGAAGGAAAAGTTGGCATTGAAAATATATTTTGGATTCTTGCTTGTGTCTACCACTATCACTCTTTATCTCATAAATTCAGGTGATTCATGGTCATCTGAGGAATTATTTCTTCTAGAGTTTATCAAATGAAAGATTATACACATCCATAACCAAATCATCGAGGGGAATGATCTCCCTTCCTTGCTCGGGGCTGCCTCTACGCCTGGAGATGGTGGAGTCATAATGGTGACATGAGGTGTATTGGGAATCACGTCCACATATTCATCTTGTGGATATGGTCCTAACTCCATTTCTGCAACTTCAATCAACTTCTCAATCTGTTGCGCAAGCACCCGATCATGCATTTTTTCGTTCACTCCCTATGTTGTTGACTGATTTGGTACCTGCTCTTCAACCTGTATGGGTGTCATCCCTTCCACTATGACACATTTCCTTATTTATTCTTCCTTCTTTTTCTTCTCCTCATATTATCTTCTACTTAGCTCCCATTTTTCCATTAGCTCTTGTTTTGCTTTCTGCACTCTCAGCTCTGCTCCCTCAAATATTTTCTTCTCTCTCTTCCTCTGCTCTGCTCTTTGTTTCCTCTACCTCCTCTTTTCTTCTATCACCAAATCTACTTGTTTAAAAATATGATCTTCTTACATCTTTCAACTTTAATCCTCCTTTGCACTACCAACAACCTTCCTATTTCCCTTGTCCTGTATTAGATTTTTTTCTTCTACTGTTGTTTCTTCTGGAACTGATGCCGTCAATGGAACAACTTGAGAAGTCCCAGCTATACTAATCAAATCGTGGGTTCTGAAGGAGTTATAGAAATTATTCCATGATTCCTCCTCCGAACACTGATATACCCCACTGACCCAGTTGTAGTATATTTTTTCACAATGGTCTTTGAAAATCCCCCTCAGATCATACAGATTGAATTATTTTGTACCGAATTTAAACATCACTATTTATTTAGATTTGATATCTCCAACTTTGATATTATTAATATCGTATAACCCGATTTGAAAGGTAAGCATGTGCCATGGAACCTTATTTTTCCTGAGCATTGCTGCTGACAACCTAGTTGCAAGATGGTAAGATTCTTCTTGCATGACAATTTTTTCGGTGGAATATCTAGGAAAAATATGTGGCGGCTTCTTCCCACCGAAAACTATGATCAATGTTCCAACTAGTAAGAGGAAAAAATATGCAATCTCTGATATTGCCTCCATCGCTCCTCGTGACATGCAAGGTTGGTCCTCCTGAAAGATAAGTTTGTATAGTCGGATGATGAAGTGATCAGTAATTTGCTTGATAACTCCTTGATCGCTGCAATTTGAAAGAAGTTTGAAATGTATATGCATGACAATTTCTCTCAGTGTCCACATCTAGTTCATGCCAGGAATATGATTCTGTGAACATATCACATACAGTAAGTATGCAAACATATAGAACCTTACTTTCTCACCCTTGGGAGGATCCTAGGCTTGTGCTACATGGGCTCTTAACTAATGAGCCAAAATGTATAACCAGTTGAACGACTTCCCCTCGTTCACCACCTAGTTCAATAAGATAGCCCACCCTTCAGGAAAGGTGTTTGTGCTCATTTGGCCATATATTCTGCAAGCTAAGATGACCAAAAGATGGTAGGACTTCCTAAGTGACCTTTTCTTGTACATGTTGGTGGTTGTTTGTCTAAAATTCAGGAGATCCTTCACCCAATTCATAATGATATACTTCATGTTTGCATAGTTGTGGGTGGCATAAAAAAATGAGTACATGATCTTTACTAGCTCAAGAATATGATACATCCATTGAAAATATAATACCAGAAATGTAGAAAGCTTTTGTCTGTTGGTGTTGCTCAATGTCATAGTTTTCTCATCAGTGTTTTAGACAACCCAACTAATCACATCTTCACATGGGAAGGATGGATACCTGCATGCTACCTTGTATAGTCCTGAATAATGGATGGTGAGATAAACCTTCCAACCATCTTAATCTGCCCCAAAGTCCATTGAAAAAACATATGTTGTGAAACCAACTCCAAAAATAGAGGAAAAGAGATATCAACACCTTAGAAATAAGCCACTTCTTGGGGCAACCTCCAATACATTACATGAATGAGCAATTCTTGGATGATACAAATGACCAAAACCTCCTTCTATATATAGGAGTCCATGGGCCCATAAGATAATCTTAGCCGACCTAACAATAACAATGTAAGGGCACAATAATAACAATTTTTGGGTTATAGGGGTACAATAATAACAATAAGGGGGCTACACTAATAAAAATAGGGGACTAAACTAGTAATATAGGGACCTAACATGCCCCTCTCCTCCAAAAGAGTGTTTTCTTCAATTCTTGAGTAGCCCTGGGTACTTCTATATAAAATTCTCATCCTCCCATGTAGAATCTTCAATGGGTCTTCCACTTTATGAGATACTCTAAAATTGATCGATTTCGTAGTTGTTGAGTTCTTGTTTCCATGACCACTTCAGGTTCCATTATGATTTTTCCTTCCTCATCAAGTTCTGGAAATATTTTTTGAACTGGAATATTTTCACCTATAACCTTATTTAAGCATGAAACATGGAAAACTGGATGCACTCGCGAAGAAGCAAGAAGCTCCAATTTGTATGCCATAGTACCAATCTTTTGCAACACCTTGTAAGGACCATAGTACTTGGCGATAATTTATTATCCTTCTTAGCTTGTTGGAGGGACATTTTTTTGTATGGTTGTAGCCGTAAAAATACCTCACTGCGATGTTGATTTGCCTGTTGTTTCATTTGATTTTGTGCCAAATTTAGGTTATCCTTTAAGAGTTGGAGAACTTCTTGTTGATGCTCGATGTGATCTTCCACTACTTGAACCTTAGAATTTTATCTTAAGGATGATGTGATGGAAGGTGGATGATATCCATAAAGTGCCATAAATGGGGTCATGTTTGCTGTAGTATGGAAGGAAGTGTTATACCACCATTCAAAAAGAGGTAACCACTTGACCCATTGTGTTTGTTTATAAGATACAAAACAACGAAGATATCCTTCCAAACATTTATTCACTATCTCTGTTTGACCATCAGATTGAGGATGAAAAGATGAGCTATGAGCTAATTTAGTACCCAAACAAGAAAATAACTCTATCCAAAAATTTCCAATAAAAATGGGATCTCTATTGCTCACAATTACCTTTGGGTTTCCATGTTGCTTTTGAATTGTGTCCATAAATGTAGTAGAAACTGTACTTGGTTTAAATGGATGAGATAATGCACAAAAGTGTGCATACTTGGTAAGTCTATCAACTACCACCATGATGACACTCTTTCCTTCAGACTTAGGTAAACCTATGATAAAATCCATTGAAATCTCCTCCCAACGTTGAATTGGAATGGATAAAGGTCATAGAAGACTCGAGGTCTTAATTGTCTCAACTTTATTTTGTTGGAAAACCAAATATTCCACCAAAAACTTTTGAATATAATATTTAAGGCCATCCCAAAAAAATCTTTCTTCACCCTGTGGTAAATTTTAAAAAATCCTGAGTGTCCTCCTAAAGGAGAAGTGTGCAATTCCAAAATAATATTTTGTCTTATTTGGGAATTCTTACAAAGATATAAGTGATATTTGTACCATAAGGAATCATTTTTCCAACTAAATGTATCATGTGTACTAGGATCTTGTTCCTTCTTCCATTCATCCCTTGCTTTGGTTATCCAATCTGGTTGGATAATAGAAATGGCACAAATCAATGCTTCCACCTCTTCTTTCTTTCTAGAGAGTGCATCTGCAACAACATTTAGTTTCCCTTTTTTGTAGATTATTTCAAAGTCATAACCCAACATCTTTGTGACCCATTTTTGCTGCTCTTCTTAAGATAGTCGTTGTTCCAAAAAGTTTTTAAGACTATCATGATCAATTTTTACCTTGAAGTGTCTTCCCATTAGGTAAGGTCGACATTTCTTTAGTGCATGTAGTATTGCTAACATTTCCTTCTCATAAATAGCTTTCTATAAATACTTTCCTTTGATTGGACGACTTTAAAAAGAAATGGGTCTTCCTTCTTGCATTAAACAACACCAATTCCATTTCTTGAGGCATCACATTCCACAATAAAGGTTTTTGTAAAGTCTGGCATAGCTAAGACCAGTGCTAGGCACATTGCCTCTTTAAGATGTTCAAAGGCCTTAGTTGCTTCAGGAGCCCATGAAAATGCATCTTTCTTCAATTATGTTGTTAGTGGTGCTGTTATTCTCCCCTAATTCTCAACAAACTTGTGATAATACCCTGTTAACCCGATAAATCCTCGCAACTGCTTTATGGTTGTGGGGACTTTCCATTCCTTAATGGATTTAACTTTGTTAGGGTCGACCTTAACACCCTCGTGAGATACAATATGACCCAGATATTCCACCTCTTGTACTCCAAAGAAACATTTGGATTTTTTTGCATATAGTTGTTTCTCCTGCAATAGTTTGAGCACCCTGTCAACATGCTGAACATGATCCTTCCAAGACTTGCTGTAGATTAGTATATCATCAAAAAATACTAGCACAAATTTTCTAAGGAAGGGTTTGAAAATGGAATTCATCGACCCTTGAAATGTAGAAGGTGCATTGGTAAGGCCAAAAGGCATGACCAAAAATTCATAATGACCCTCATGAGTTCGAAATGCTGTTTTTGGAATATCTTCAGTCTTCATTCTAATTTGATGATATCCTGAACGAAGATCCAACTTGGCAAAATAAATTGCTCCATGTAATTCATCCAATAATTCATCAATCACAGGAATGGGAAATTTATCTTTAATGGTGAGCTTATTGAGCTCCCTATAATCTGGACACATGCTCCATGATCCATCCTTCTTGTGTACCAATACTACAAGAGCAGAGAAAGAACTTTGACTAGGTTGAATTATACCCGCCTCTAACATTTCTGCAATCATACGTTCAATTTCGCTCTTTTGGAAGTAAGGATATCTATAAGGCCTGATGTTTGGAGGAACACTTCCTGGGATCAAATGAATAGCATGATCATGATCACGAATAGGTGGGAGTCCTTTGGGAGTTTCAAACACCTTGGAATGATTGTCCAAGACTTGTTGGAGATCTGCAGAAATAGATGATTTTGATGTTGGAACTTCTAGTGAGCATAATTGTGCAATTACGCCTCATTGTTCTTTCTTTAGAAGCTTTGTCATGACATTAGAGCTTATTATCCTTCCTGGCTTCCCTTCAATACCCCGTAATTCGACTTCCTTTCCTTCTGAAAAAAAATTTCAAGAAAAGTTCTTGAAAATTAAAAGCTACCGTCCCCAAAGATTGTAACCATTGTACTCCTAGTACAACATCAGCACCTCCCATAGGAATGGAAAGCATTGGACTTGTCAACACATATTCCCCCATGGTTAGCTTGATATAATGGCATTTTCCAGAGCAATTTATAGTTCCTCCATTTGCAACCATCACTTGACATTCTGGTGCTGGGTATAGGAAACAATTCAATTCCTTGGCTACCTTACAATGAATAAAATTATAGGTACTACCTGAATCAATCAACACTATTACCTTTTTCTTCTTGATATGTCCTTCTATCTTGAGAGTTTGAGGAGTGGTAATTCCTACCAATGCATTACACAATATGGTCGGACTCATTTCTTCCTCTTCTAGGGTTGGTTCCTGGTGTATATCTTCTTCTTTTGAAGATTCTTGTTCATTTTCTTCTTCCTCTTCACAATGTATGTAAAATAATTTCTTATCAACACACTTTTGACCTTTATTGTATTTGTTATCAAAACTATAGCAAAGCCCTTTTGCTCTTTTTTCTTCCAATTGTTGTGGTGTCAACCTTATAGGTTGTGGAAGTCTAGAAGTAGCAACACTTCCATCTTTATATATGTGAGTGGTAGGCTTCTTTGTTGCCATAGTTTTACATTCAATTTTTCTTGCCAACTTGAATGCATTTTCCAATGAATCAGGTTCCGAAACATGAACTTGATGTTGGATGTTATCCTTTTAAGTCCCTATGAAGACATCAATCCTATGTTCCTCTGGAATATCAGTTAACCTTATATTAAATTTTTGGAAGTCCTCAATGTGCTCTGCCACTAAACCCTTTTGTTTGAGATTTATCATTTGGCTAAAGAAGGTGTTGCTTTCTATATGCTCATAATGTGCTATCATTTCCTCCGTAAAAATTGACCAGGTGATAATTTTGTTATGGGAGAAAAGCCATCGATACCATACAAATGTATTTTGTTCTAAATGTAAAGTTGTAATGCATACCATTTGTGTGTTTTTCACATTACTGAGATCAAAATATTGCTCCATATTTATTATCCATGTTACGGGATCCTTGCCATCAAACTTCCTCATATCCATCTTTGGAATATGGTGGTTCTTCCATCCAACATTAGAGTTTATGAAATCATGATTAAAATTTATTTTTTCTCATCATGAGTTTCCTCTACTATCTTTTCGCCATTAGGAAAATTTTCTTGTATCAATTTTTCCCACTCATTCTTCATGTTTTTGATGTTGTCTTTCATTTTTTCATCGATCTTAGCTTCCATGCCATCCATCTTAGCTTCCATGCCATCCATCTTAGCTTCCATGCCATCCATCTTAGCTTTATTCCCACTTCCATGCCATATATCTTAGCTTCCAAACCATTCATCTTAGCTTCCATGCCTTTCTTCAAACCATCCATCTTAGTTTCCACGCCTTTCTTGAGAACTTCCATTTCATTTTTTGTTACTCTTTGCGATAGTGAAATTTGGTGCACTTGCTCTTGTAATTTTGATATCTCGTGTTGTGTTTCTTCGTCTTCATGAGTCATAGTAGAGCCTTTTGAAGGCTTAATGGGTGTTTAATTATTTTTAGGGGGAGTTTTAGAACCCAATACTAATATGTATTCTTCAATATGCCCTTGGAATAAATTCAAACTAAGAGACTCATGTAATTCAAAAAAAATACACACCTTTTTCTTGCTTTTGAGGAGATCGATATTGAAACTGAATTATCTCTACAATTTCGGATCTTAAATATCTGAAATTTGGCTCTAAAGTAGCCCTCTTAATCTTCTTTTAAATGCGACAGGTCTTACCTGATTTGGATTCTTCAATAAAAAGTTATGCCAAATCTCCCACAATAACCTAATTATGGACTGGTTCAGTAGAGAAAACTTGTATGACTTGCCACGTGTCATTGTTTCCTCCTTTGGCTCTAAAATTGACATACCAAAAAATACCATTTGTGTACTTGTAGCCACTTTTTACATAATCCCAATCTGACGCTCAGAGAGAGATTTATGACATTTTTCTCATGATGACCTCTTTGAGATGAAATTCGGGAGCCTACAAAATCCCTAACTCCACAGACCATATCTCCGAAATATTGCGAACAAAGATCTGAAATTTTGCAACGATGTTCCTTAGGATTTCGGCTTCGCTCTGTGAAAATTTCAACTTCTGAACCCTCGTAGAAAAAAAATTATAGCGAAAATTCTGGAATTACCTGTTTAGGTTAAATTTAGGAGCCTGCAAAATGACCTAACTTTCGCAGATCATATCTCCGAAAATATTGCGATCCAAGCTCTGAAATTTTGCGAAACTTTTCTTCAAGATTTTGGCTTCATGCTCTAAAACTTTCAACTTCTGAACCTTCGTATAAACAAATTTATAGCAGAAATTCCATGATGACCTGTTTGGAGCAGCGAAACCCTAGAATCCAAAGCTCTGATACCAAATGTTGTGAAACCAACTCCAAAAATAGAAGAAAAGAGATATCAACGCCTTAGAAATAAGCCACTTTGAGGCGGCAACCTCCAATACATTACATGAATGAACAATTATTGGATGATACAAATGACCAAAACCTCCTTCTATATATAGGAGTCCATGGGCCCATAATATAATCCTAGCCAACCTAACAATAACAATGTAAGGGAACAATAATAACAATATTAGGGTTACAACAGTACAATAACAAAAATAAGGGGGCTACGCTAATAACAATAAGGGACTAAAATAGTAATATAGGGACCTAAAAATATCTTTGATATGGTACCATGTCAGTTTCAATTTCTTTTCTACAAACAAATGAGTGTCTGCATATACTGGCAATTTAACTGGAGATTTGTTAACTACTTCCCTAGTACTGCATTCAGTGGTTTCTTTTGAGGCAACTCTTTTGGCTTCCATTGTAACTGTGACTACTGGAGTGGTGATCAAAAACTAGTATACCTATGGGATAAAAAAGACACTCATGGCAAGAAACATCAGGGTTAAGAAAAAACACTTTCAAGGAATGTTCAATAAACAAATTGGGCATAAGATGGGAAATATTGTGAAATTTTCACTGGAAAGAGGGTATGAATTCTAGAGGGAACTGCGTATTCCCAACATTAAAGGTTGAAGCTAGAGGCTTGAGACTGCGCATTTCATAGTTCAGCCTCAGTGGTGAGCTGGGAGAGACTGTGCATTTCACAATATCAATGGCTAGGGATGAATATTGATCCCCTATAATTGTGTAATTCATATTTGGGCCAACCTATACTATGCATTGTGTGATTCCAGATGCCAAGCTATCGACTTGGACCTTAATATTGTGTAGTGCCAAACTGGACAAGGTGAAATTCGGCCAAGGTAATGGTGGATTTTCCCAAGGGAAGTGTGAAAAAAGAGCATCGATGACCATCGATGCAAAAATAAAGAAACTAATGTGACACTTGTGAAAGGAAAAAATAACTTGAAAAAACACTTCCCCAAGATAAATAAAGTTAAAACAACAACACACATGCAAATAAACAAGAAAAACAAGACTCAAACATACCAAACAACAAAAAGAGACAAAAAGCGATAAATGTGAAACTCACCTGGAAAAGCGAAAACTATCACGCCGAAGGTTTCTTGATCTCCTTGAGAATTATATAGCTCCAAGATCGAGTGTGAAAATGAGATATGGGGGCTTATATTAAATATATTTGAGAAAATTAGGGTTTATGATGCGTATGCCAAAAATCATGGAAAATGCAACACATGGCGAAAGTTTCCAAAATTAACAAGTGTGCTTCCTTTGGGTTACTAAAAATAGATCCCTAGATTCTAGGGGTGCTTTTCTCTTTTTCAAATTTTCTTGTTTTTGGGGAAGAAATTTCCATGCACATCACTGGTAAATATAGCACAATTTTGGGAACTGGGCAACTTTTTGGATCAGCACACTGTGTAATTTCTGAACTCAGTGAGGGATTGTGCATTTTCTAGGATCAATGTTGGTTTTCATATCATGACTATGTATTTTATAAGGTAAAGGCTGAATGATAGTAATGACTGCAAAATTATAGTCATCAAGGTTTTTTCCCTCATGGATTTCCTAGTTTCTGCAGGCAAGCCCATAACTGTTGTGCAAGACTAAGGTAGGAGGTTAGCTTGGGACTTAGAAAAAATAGTGAAGTGAAAATAAAGTGAAAAAAAGCATAGATAAATGATAAACATAAATAAAAATATGAATATATTACAGCATTTCAAGATAAGCTTCATGAAAAGAAGTTTAAGCTCCAAATCTAAGCAAAGGAAAACTTTTGGAGGGTGGTTGTAGCCGCTACAATACTAACGAGACAATGGTAGAACTCCAACTCTCTGAATGAATATTGTATCATGCAAAATCAGTCTTACCCTTCACGAAGTATTATAAAATTCAATAATCAGTAGAAATTCCTCACTTAGTCTACATTAAAGACATGGCCCCATCGATCCTCTTCATCGGTGGCTCACTTACCAGGCCAAGTCAAAATAAGTTGTTTCGATTGGGGATGAGGAGTATATAAGTGCACAAGCAAAATAATTTTTAGAGTCTTATTTTTAATATTTGGTGTTTCTTCACCACGAGCAGGCCTAGACAGTACCCTTACAGAGTCACTTCAGGAACACAAAAATTTCTTTGCTTCCAGTGAGTCTGTACAGTACCCTGATGGAGTTGCTTAATTCACCTCTTTGTGGAGGAAGCCTTTCTCTTCTTTCACCCTTTATTTTTTTTTTTTGTGTTCAAAGAACTATGCATAGGCACTTATTTATTTCATGGGGTGGAAGAGGAATCCCAACTTATTGAGAGCAGAAGAGGTTGTCCCTTCAGATAAGGCTATTTATATACACCTATGACATACTTGTTAAGGTTTTCCTCCCCTCCTTGCTCTACTTGACCAGGTCGACAAGAATTTAACGAAAATATAAAACCAATTAGAGTAGGTTGTACTAGTTAAAATCCAAACATCATGATTTCACTTTGATTTTCTTCGACAAGGAAATAATTTTCCATCATAGTATCATCAACTTAACAATATGAAATATTTGCGCAAAGACAGGGAATAAACAACAAACCAAGTGCTGATAGTATATCAACTTCCTCTTGGATTTCACCATGCTTGCTTAAGAAGCCAAACATGGTCTCATGTGGAAACTAACCTATAGGTGAAAATGAAGAAAATTAAAGAAGCAAAATGAAAGCAAGTGAACGTAAAGAAAATCAAAGAAAACAACAAAGAAAATAAAAACACTACCCATACTCGTAACGTAAACAGAACATAGGCCAAACTCATGTGGAGTGATACTTCTAATGCATCCACCGATGCATTGGTTGGCCTATGAAGGTGAGGGAATGCATGTCAAGAAATATATACAAGCATAACAATAAATAAGAAATATATGAAAATGCAAACCATAATGATTGATGTTTGAATGAACACGCAGAAAATTAAAGGCAAAAGGCACATGAAAGGAATTTTTCGGTTGTGTCATATTTTTGTGACACATTGTGAGTGGACGACTTACAAACATAATCTTTCGAACAATGAAGGTGAGAAAACATAAAGAAAGAAGAAATTTTTATTTTTTCCACAATGCTTTCTACGTATGACTCCCACAATGACCGAGTGATAGGATCTGTAACACAGATGGAGGATGCGAAAATTTTGAAACTGATTGAACTTCAATATGTACAATAGAGTGATGAAGAGCTTCAAAACCTTCAACACTCTTTTGATTGGAGGTGGAACCGACCTCAAGGCTATGAGAACCTAACATAACCATAAGCTCAGGCTAAAGTGCCTCGACAGGTTAAGGAAGTTCCAACTCATCGGAGGGTAGATCATTCGAAGATCAGTGGCTTAGAAAAATCAAGAATGGGAAAATCAGAATCGTGACCAACTAAATCAATGAAAGGGTCACGATAGCCATGATCAGAAATTTTAATATAAAAAATGAAGAATCTTCATGATCTGATGAAGCATACAGAGGGAGAGATGAAAAATGAGAAATTTCACCCTCTATGTTTTCAGAAAGGTGAGAAGAGAGATTGGGAGGATCATGACTAGCAGATTCATCCTCTCCGTATCATAAGTATTAATATGATAGGAAACTAAATTTTCACAAGATTCAACCAGAATGATAGAATCGTGGAAAATTTTCAGATGATGCAGGAGAGATATGGAAGGAAGGAAGTCATCCTCCATCGAATAATTTTTTCAACAATGGGATCCCACACATAATCATCGTAAATTATATCGCAATTTGGATTCTTAACACCAACTCCATCAACCACTTGATCCTTTTGAACATCAAGATAAAGGTTTGAAACAAGTGAATGCAAAAACACACAATCCAGAGGATCAATGGGACCAAAGGATGGAGGAGAAGGAGATAACACTTCATCACAACCATTAGACTCACAGTACAAACTTGCAGTGAATTTATGCATATGTGGGGTTGGAGGAGATGGTGGTAGATCAACAGATCGATTTTGAATCTCTCCCACCTCAACCTTCATAACTAGATTTATTTGATGAGAAGCAGACATAGGGTCACTGGGAACAACAACCTTAATCGTCGCAGATTTGGGAGCTCTAACACCAGGGCATGTTGGGAGTGATTTCAAAGATTTTAACTCATGCAAAATTGGTGAAATGTGAACCAGATATAGAAATATTTCGGACAATAAATCTGAATAAACTTCATCTTCTGTAAATTCAAAACAAAAATTAAAAAAGTTATTTTTAAAATCATGTAGTGATTCATCAGGTGATTTTCGTAATTTTAAAATTTTCTTGCACAGATGTTTATGATCATACTTGTCATAAGCATGAAACAATTTTGTGACAATATGTTCGAAAGAGTGAATGGAGGCATTAGTCAATTTGTGACACCATTGTCTTATACACCCTTTGAACGTGAGAATGAACAACCAACAACCAACATCCTCTATGGGGATGTTGTGTTTTGTGCTCAACTTAGTCTCCTAAATTGAGTTCATTTAATTGTCAACCAGGGTTGGTAAACTGCTGAAGTGAAGTGCACTGTATGTGCCTAGGTGTTTGTCTCCTAATGCGTTGTGTTTAGTGTTTTATGATGTTTTTGGTCTTTTATGATGATTTATGATGTTTTTGGTCTTTTGATGGTTTTTATGTTTCACAAGGAAAATGACTACAAAGCTAGTGGAAAGAAGCTACTTGTTAAAAACAGAGTGAAGCCTAATTGGTTGATGACAAATGACAAGTGCAAATGCAAATACTGAAACAGAATCAAACCTAAACTATGACTAAGCAGAATACAAAGCTTGATAATGACTTTAAGGAAATGAATCAAAACATAAACTTAACTTGTCCAATTCTTTCATCAAAGGTATTTTGGGAGAGCTTGAGAAATGGTCAGCTAAGTATACAAATTCTCCTAACTAAACAATTAAACAAGAAGATTATAATGATACAACATTTTATCCATGATTAAAGATTTGTTGAAACATATTTGGAGAAAAATATTGTTAACATCATAAGATCTCTACTCTAAGACTAGCTCCTAATTCTATTCTGCAACTTAGTTTAACATCACTAAACCTTATTCAAAAGTTATGGATTTCTTTTTTAAAGTAGTCTTTTGAGGAAAGGTTTTGTTTATGAAGAAGTTGCAAAAGTACTTCAGGCCTTGAGATGATACTGTCTTCTGTTCAGATGGTTATGAGTCAATTATGGATTTGGAACAAAAGAGATTTTGTAAATAATGAAGGTCGTATTGTTAAGTTTAACAACTAATGTAATCTAATATGCAATGGATGACAACTAAATGTGAAATGAAAATACAATGAGCTAAGCTAAAACTGAACTAAGATGTCACTAGTCTAAAACAGTGCTGAACTAACAAGCCATTATCAAACTTAAAACAAAATAACAAAGCATGAATTGAATGCAATTTGACTCCGGAGTACCCTAACTAAGTTATCATGCATTAATCTATGGGATTCTATAGCCTGTTTTGTCCATCATGAATGGTATTTTGGAAGAGCTTGCTAGAACAATCTTGGTTGTACAATTCAGTGCAAATGCAAACATAAAGACTGAAAGAAATTTAAAAACTAAGACATCACAGCTATCTCCTACCCATCATTATGATATTTTGGAAGAGCGTTTTAAGAGTAAGATCAGCTATGCTACTTAGTGCAAACAAACAACTGAAACATTCAGTATCACAGTCATGCCTTAGACATCATAAGGATTTTTTTGGAAGAGTTTGCTTAGTATAAGTTCAACTGTGATAATGAACAAAAGAAATTACAAATAAATCCTACAACACTACAGCCATTTCCCATTCATTATCATGATCTTTTGGAAGAGTTTCTTCTTTTGGAAGAGTTTCTTAGAACAAGTATAGTTATAGTGGCTAATGAAATTAACTATGAACTCAAACTTCAAAAACGTGAAAACGACTAAGATACTTATCTAGATTACGAAAGTAAAGCCGTGCAGGAGGCAGGGGACCTCTACCACCAGATGGAATCTAACTCAAAATCAACTCAACGCGTTCAAAGAAATGATGTCTTCTTCATTAAAGGAAAATAACTTGAAACAAAGTAGTCTCGGTCTTCAGAAATATAGTAGTCAATACATGAAATCTAAGCAAAATCTAGAGCTTGTCTCTCGGTTTCCCGAGTGCTTTTATAACAAATCTACATAACAGAACTTGCAACAATACGAGGATCATTGTCTTTCCTTATCAAAATCGTACTAGGACTCTAAAGATGGCAGCGTAAAGGAACAAAGAACATCTGGACTAGGACAGTCCTATTAGAAGTCTGCCTCCTTGAATGAGTTCCCACGTACCAAAACCACGTCCAGAATTTGGTTCAGTCTTCATGGTGAGCAACGAACAATGAGGACATAATGTGGAATATACCCATGTGTGGCTTTTCCTGAGAGGACACCTGGAACATGCTTGAACGTGAAGACAGCTACAAAATTTTTGGTTAGCTACGGAATGTCTGCATTCTGCAGCTAGTTCCGGTCAAAATGCATTATAATGACAAAATCACAAAACTTAGCAAGTTAGCCATGTTAATCATTCTAAAAGTAATTTTAACTAATTTCATTGATCATTTGGGTCTGGGATAACAATGGACAAAGGAAAATGAGGTAAATTAAGATGAAAGAAAGCACAATCTTGGGGCTCAACATACCCCCACTACTGACTTCTTGCATGTCCTCATGCAACTTATTCCATAAACTCAGAGACTTCTGCAAGAACATCTAACCCCCTCCTTCTTCTTTGCCTGGAAATTAAAGGTCTTATGGGTTTTCTGATGACTAGTTTGAACCTTAAGTTGATAAGTGCCCTGATTAGCTTCTTGTTCCTCTTTTTCAACTTTTCATTAGCCTTTTCCACTTTGTCCATTTGTAGAGATAAGGTTGAGTTCATATTGGTTTTGAGTTTGACTTGTTCCTTTAGAATATCATTCTCATTTTTGATGTGTCTATTAAGTATTTCTAGCTCATACCTATCCCTTCTTAACACATCTATTTCGGACAGTGGAGGACTAGGGGTTCTATCTCTACTCTCTGAAGCTTTCCTTTCCAATGTTTCAACATAGTCATAAACTTCTTGCTGAGCGGGGTCAATTTCAGGGTTTTCTTCATTAAAATCTTCTTCAACATCTTTAATAGATGTTTCCTCATCTTCTATATTTATCACCCCTGTTTGTTTGATCTGTGTTTTCCTTAGTTTCCCCCTGAGTCTATGGCTTCTTCTTGGCTGGGATGATCCCTCTCCTTTTTCTGTGGCAGATTTCCTGATTACCCTTTCTTTCTTAAGTTGTCTCTTAATTTGAGTCAACTTCTCAAAGATTATTTCTTCACTACTTTCCTGTACTGTTTTGTCAATTTCAATTTTAGAGGCTCTCCATTTTATGCTTCTCCTTGTAGGCTGATGTTTAGGTGAGGGCTCTTTTGGTTCCTCAAAGTGGTTTCTTACCAAGAAATTATCCCAAGTATCTTTTTTTTTGGCTAAATGGTGTTCAATTAAAATCTTAACCAAGCCATGATGGTATAGAGTTGTCTCTAGGAATTGGACTCTCCTTTGAACACTAGAAGCCATCTTTTTTAAACTTTGAAGCAAGAAATAGGGAAAATTTAGCTCTTCCTCCAGAAAATGCATTATCAATCTAATATGGTAAACATAAAATGTGCCATATCTACCTTCACATGTGATAAATTTTTGTAGAATAAGCAATATGTTTCTCCATTTATTTTTTAATGTAGAACTTGGAATTCCATTTTTAAACACAGTGATATCCATACCTGGTGATTTTAGGATTTGCTTCCATGATTCATTGTGAAATTCTCTGTTTTTAAACCATCTCTCTCCATGTCTAAGCAATCTTGTTGCTTCTGTAATAAAAACCTCTGTGATAGTGAATTTAACATCTCCAACTTCAACCTCGGCTCCTTTGAATGACCTTGCAAATGTTTTAGTGACTTCTTTGTGGAAGCCATTAAATTTCTCAAGAAATTGTAGCCATCCTACCTGTTGCAACATTTCTCTACTTTGAGGGTATCCTTCCAGGTATTTTGTGCCCACTGGGTCAGTTCTTACAATGAGGCCCATAATTCCTTCTTCAATCTTCAGATTAGTACTCTTTTTGCTCACGGAAACAATAACTTCAACCTTCAAATTGATATACCTCTGGTTCACGGTGATAGTGCTTCAATATTCAAACTAATATATCTCTGCTTCTCGGTAATAATGGCTTCAAATTCCACACTGATATACCTCTGCTTTTCGGTGACAATGCTTCAAATTCCACACTGATATACCTCTGCTTCACGGTGATAATGCTTCAATCTTTGCTCACGGTGATAGTGGTTTGATATTTCAAACTGATATACCTCTGCTCACGGTGATAGGGATATCTCTGTTTTGTGGAATGAAATGATGATAGGCTGGCTACGGAATGGAGTGATGGAGGTAGTTACGGAATGAGTTAATGAAGTGAGGTGAAGAAAACAAATTAATGAGTGAAAAGACTGCAGAGATTTTTTTTACAACGGATTCAAAAAAATCATCATTAAATGATTTGGCTGGGTGACGTGAGGAAATCAAACACTTCAGCCTTTTTAACCGCTTAAATGATGGTCGGGTATAGAATTTGAAATGAAATATTTTTATCCAAGGTTTTGCGGAGGGTATATTTGGTATGATCAATAAAAATAATCAAAACAACTTTTTCGAATGATTCATAACTAGACTATACTATAGTTTTTATGAAATGCCATTATAACCAGAACTTTTTACCTTTGCTTTTCATTTATTTTTTTGTGGTCTTTGTACACTTTGTTCTCCTCTGGAAGAGTCTTCATAATCCTTCTTGATTCTTCTTGTTCATGGATATACTGGATCATCTTGTTGCAATTCAAATGTTTGTTGATCAGTGCCTTCAGGATCTGTAGCTGCAGAATGACTGTCTGGCTGCGGAAAGTCTGATTAGCTGCAGAATATCTGTTTAGCTGCAGAATGTACCCGTGGAGAATTTTTAATCATGGAATGGAGTGGTTTGGAATATACATAGAATATTTTATGGAATGAGTGAAGATAGGTGATGAAATATGGTATAATGAAATATGTATGAAGTGAATGATGAAATGGGATGGATTCAATTTATGAAATGGAGTGGAAGAATATAGGAAATAGCCTGCAATCCATGACATGTGTTATTCATTTTGCAGAAAAACATCAAACTTTAAATTTTGATATGGAAATGAGGTGGATGAAGTATGGAATGAGATGAATGAAATATGGAATGAAGTGAAGTATGAATGAATGAATGAAATGGAGTATAGATGGATAAGTGAATGGAATGAAATGAAATGAGATGGATCATAAGTGCAATGGATCTGAACTTATGATTTTGTAACAGCTACTTGCAAAAACAAAAATGGAAAATTTAGAGTGTCAGAAAGACTGATTTTCACCCTATCTTTTCTGTATAAACATGCCAATCAATGATTGGTTTTCATGTTTATACTTTATTTATTTATTTATTTTATTTTTTTATTTTTTTTATTTTTTCAAAAGAAATGCTTCAGAAAATTCAATCAAGTTGATGAAGAAGAAAGATTCTTCTTCATTAACTTCACATCACTGTTTTCCTGGAACTTCTTGACAAATTCTTCTCTTGAGAGTGGTTTGTGATACGGCTTCAATCTATGACCATTCACAAGAAAAGTGACCTCTTCTTCATCTATTGTCCTGATTTTTACTGCTCCATTGTCAAAAATTTCAACAATTTCATATGGCCCAAGCCAATGTGTTTGAAATTTACCTTGAAAATCCTTGAATTTTGAATCAAACAAGAGAGCCCAATCACCTTCTTTGAATTTCTTCTCTTTGATGTACTTATCATGCCATCTAGTCCTTTGTTGTTGGACTAGACTTGTTTTCTGAACTGCATCTTGTCTGATCTCATCCAATTCATTAATCTGCTCCAATCTATGCTTTTGTGCCTCCGTTAAATCAAGTCCTAGCTGAACTGCCATTTTGAAAGTTTGAATCTGGAACTCTATGGGGAACAAAACTTGCTTTCCATAAACAAGTTCATAAGGAGTATGGCCTGTTGTGTTTCTCCATGTAGTTCTATAGGCCCACAAGGCTTCGGGAAGCCTATCTACCCAATCTCTTCTATGTAAATGAACAGTCTTTGTTAGGATTCCTTCAATGACCTTATTAGTAGATTCCACTTGACCATTTGCTTGTGGATGATAAGGAGTAGATTTTCTATGCATGATTTTGTACCTCTCCATCATTTGTTCCACTAGCCTTGATGTAAATTGAGCTCCTTGATCTGTAAAAATTTCCCTTGGGACACCAAAACGAGTAAAAATATCCTAAAAAAGAAAAGTAACTACAGATGCTTCATTAGCAAAAAGTAATGGCTTGGCTTCTACCCATTTGGTAACATAATCAGTGCAAACTAATATATATCTCTTTTGTCTTGATGGAGGACTAATAGGTCCTACAAAATCCAAAGCCCATTTTTCAAAAGGTTCAATGTGTACCTGAGGTTGTAATGGCATCTCACCTGAAGGAGAAGGTTTCCCTACCCTTTGGCAACTGTCACACCTTTTGACATACTCTTTAGCATCTTTAAACAAATATGGCCAATAATATCCTAAATTAAGGATCTTATAGGCTGTCCTCTTATCAGCAAAGTGTCCGCCACAAGGTTCATCATGACATGCTTTGAGAATCTCAGGCATCTCATCTTCACGAACACATCTCCTAATGATCAAATCTGGACCTGTCTTGTACAACTCATTAGCAACCCATGAATATTTTGCACTATCATAAATGATTTTTCTTTTATCTCTTGCATTCATTATTGAAGGAAATTTTCCTGAAACTAAATAATTAGCAATGTTAGCAAACCAAGGAGTTTGAGTAGAAATTGCAAAAAGATATTCATCAGGAAATTGATCTTCAACTGGAGTGTCATCTTTGATGCTTTGGAGTCTAGATAGGAAATCAGCTACTGTGTTTTGTTTTCTAGGCCTATCTAGAATGGTAATGTTGAATTCTTGTAAAAGCAATAACCATCTTATGACTCTGCCATTAGTAATTGATTTGTTCATTAAGTATCTAATTGCAGAATGATCAGTGTGAACAAAAGTTTCATAACCTGTTATATAGTGTCTGAATTTGTTTATGGCATGAACAACAGCTAAAAACTCTTTTTCAGTTACAGTATAGTTTAACTCTGCAGGAGTCAAATTTTTACTGGTATAGTAGATGGCATAAGGAATCAGGTCTTTTTGTCCCAATACTGCTCCTAGAGCTGTATCAGAAGCATCTGTTGAGATATGAAAAGGTAAATTCCAGTTAGGTCCCCTTAAAATAGGTGCTTCAGAAATTTTGGTTTTCAGGGTCTCAAAGGCTAACTGGAAATCAGAATTCCACTTGAATTCACAGTCTTTGGTAAGCAATTTGAAGAGTGGAGATGCTATCTTGGTGAATTTTTCTATAAACCTCCGATAATATCCTGTAAATCCTAGAAAACTCCTAACATCTTTTTGACAACTTGGAATATATAAGTTAGAGATGACTTCAACTTTTGACTCATCAACTCTAATCCCATCCCCTGAAATTTGATGCCCCAAAACAATACCTTCAGTAAACATCATGAAACATTTCTCATGACTAAGTGAAAGATTTGCTTCCTGACATCTCTTTAAAACTTTTCCAAGTTTGCTAAAGCTTCTTCAAATGTGTTTCCATAAACTGTGAAATCATCCATGTATACCTCTACACAATCATGTATTAGATCTGAAAAAATTCCTAATACTGCCCTTTGGAATGTTGCAGGTGCATTGCATAATCCAAATGGCAATACTCGGTAAGCATAGGTACCCCAAGGACAGGTAAATGTGGTTTTGTCTTGATATTCAAGTGCTACTTGGATTTGGTTGTAACCACTAAACCCATCTAGGAATGAGAAGTACTTTTTGCCAGCTAATGTATCTAACACTTGATCTATGAAAGGTAAGGGAAAATGGTCTTTAAGAGTAGCTTTGTTTAATTCCCGGTAGTCAACACAGACCCTCCATTTACCATTTTTCTTTGGCACAATTACCAAAGGAGAAACCCACTGACTATCTGAAATAGGATAGATGAAGTTAACATTTAACAATTTTTGCAATTCTTCTTTAACAATCTCCCTAAGATTTGGATTCATCCATCTTTGAGGTTGTCTGATTGGTTTGCAATTTTCCTCTATATAGATGTGATGAGTGCAAGTCTTGGGGCTTATCCCTTTCATGTCAGTGTATTCCCATGCATATGCAGAAGAGTGTCTCTGTGATACTTTGACTAACTTTTCTTGTTGAGATTTCTCTAGGTTCTTATTTATGTTCAAAGTTTTGCCTGGAAAGATCTCACTTGTAGAGCTGCCAAATTTATCCATAGAATGAAGAGACATATGCCTTGATGAAAAAAACTCAATATTGGATCCCTCTTGAAATGATTCATGTTTGTGTTCTGGAGAGGATTCAAAGTTTTCTAGAGTATTCAGAATTTGATTATCTTCACTAATTTCTAAAATTGTGAAGAGAGGTTGTAAATCTTCTTCATCCTCTATCCATTGAGTGTCATATAAATCTGTAATTGTCCTAGCTGGAGGATATAAAGTGAATTTCTTAGTGGAACTACCATCAGAGATATACATATCACCGGATCTACAACTAATAAAAGCATCAGCTGTAGCCAACCAAGGTCTTCCTAATATAACAGGATGGCCTCCTAGATTATTCTTAGGAGTTAGGATCATGAAATCCACAGGGTACTCCCAAGAATCTAGGGACACTGGAATGTCTTCTATTACCCCATATGGTTTGATCACAGATCTGTCTGCTAATTGTAATAGTGTGGGTGTAAAGAGAAGATTAGGAAGTTTCAATTTATCCATGATTTGTCTACTCATGATATTGATTGCTGCTCCTAAATCAATGAGTGTGTTTTGAATTTCAATTCCATTGATGTGAATTTTGACAACTGGATTTCCTGGGTCAAGATACTTTGGAATAGAAATCTTGCCCATCATAATGTCTGCTATTTGTCCTGCCAGTTGAATTTTCTTTGGTTCTCTTATTCTTTTTCTTGTTTTCTTCATACTCAACTCCTTTATTGTTTTGGCTAAAATTGGAATTTACTTGATGGCTTGTAATAATGGAATTTTAATGCAAACATTTCTCAGCTCATCTAGGAAATCATAATTAGGCACCATAATTTGTTTTTCTACACCTCTATTAATTTGTAATCTTTCTGGAAAGGGAGGTATAGAAGTAGATGTTGATGGCTGCTCTAATACAGGAGTTGAAATTATTGGATCTTTTTGCTTTAATTTTTCAGTGTTTGGGTCTTGAAAAGATGTGTCTTCCTCAAGACTTTTATTCACCCGTAGAGAGTCTTCCTCAGAGTTATCTTGTTCTTGTATGATCACAGAAGGTTTCCTCTTTTCAAGTATTCTTCCAGACCTAAGTTGAACATCACTAAGGTCTAAAGGAGTAGTTAAATAAGTTGGAAACTGTTGGCCTTCTATCATGTATGTATTCTGAGGATTTTTATTATTGGGGTTTGGTATGGGTTGAGCAGGCAACTGATTTGATTTTTGAGGGAATGGTAATGGAAGTGGTTGATTTTGATGTGGGAGGTTCTGATGATGTTGTTGAAAATTTTGTTGAGGATTTTGAGGATAAAAATGTGGGTATGGTGGATAGGATGGTGGATACTTATAGTATTGAGAGTATCTTCCATAGGAATTTTGTGCTCCTTGTGCCCAAGCTTGAGATTGATTTTGAAATTGAGGCCAAGGTTGCTGCCAAGAATTCCAAGGTGGAGGTTGATTATACATTTGATCATGGAATCCTTGTGTTTGAGGTCCCTGCCAAGGTCTTCTAGAGACAAAATTAAGACATTCTGTGGAATCTGTAGGAGTTTCCTCCTGCAAGACAGCTTTGAGACCAGGAAGAGAAGGGAAATTCTTGGTCTCATGTTTTTCAGAACAAATGACACAGGTCTCTACAACTTTTACATCCAATGGACACTCTCTCAAGGCATGTTTCTTTCTACATTTGGGACAAAAGATTGCCAAGGCATCAGATTCAGCTTTTTTCTTGTTTTGTATCTTAAGGGTGTCTATTTGTTCACTAAGACTCCCTAAGATGTCAGATTTAAAATCATCAAGCATATGTCCTATTTCTGATCTGCTTACTGTCCCAGAAGCAGACTTACTTGCCCTTGCAAGAGCAGGATCTCTTGGACCTTTTACAGTTTTAGATTTCCCTCTTGAAAGGTTGATACATAACTCAGATATTTCAGGTAATGTGAGCTGTGATATATCCCATTTTCCCATCATGTTAAGGATATCCAAACATTCATCCCTAATTGTTTTCAACAAAAGAGCTTTTAAGGTGTCTTGATCTAGGTCTTCCATTTTTGCTCTTTTGATGTTGTAATGAAATCTCTCCAACAAATATTCCAAGTTTTCATCTTCTTTTTGTAACATCTTAAACACTTCTTCCTTATGATTGACCGGCATAGAATAATCCAAATACCTCTCTAGAAATGCTTGTTTCATGTCTTCCCATGTCCTAATAGAACTGTTGATCAAACTCATAAACCACTTCAATGCTGCTCCTTTCAATGTTGAAGGAAATAGTTTAAGTTTTTGAGCATCTTGTAAGTAGTCATAAGTTCTACACAGAATTTCAAATTCAAATAGGAATGTTTCAGGATCTTTAGTTTTAAGTCCATAGAAGTTTGGAAGGACAGAGGGTGAAATGTTTTTCATGGTTGTATTGGTTTCTTCATCAATTATAGGGAACCCAAAAGAGTTTCCTATTTCTCTTCTACCTCTTCCTCCATCTGCACCTCTACCTCCTTCTCCTCTACCTCTACCTCTACCTCCAAATAATGTGTGTTCTCCATTAAAGACTCCTCCTCCTCCTTCTTCTGCCATGGTTGACTCTCCTGTGGGAGTGGAAAAGTTTGTGTCCCTAACAGGAGTCTTTAGATCTTCTTCTAAGACAGGTTCAGTGGATGAAGTGAAAGGTTTCTCTAATGGAACATCTGATCTTAGGTCTTATAGAAGTCCAGGACCAGTAAAGGATGGAATGTGGGTCTGAGTTGAAGGTGTACTAGCTCTTGGTCTAGGTGAAACAAGTGGTATTCTAGGAATCAAACTTCTGTTTCTGCTGCTTATGAATCTACCCCTTGAGTCTCTCTCTCTACGCATATAATTGTTTTTGGGAGTTAAGAAACAAAGGTTACCTAGTTTTCACTTCCCCGGCAATGGCACCAAAATGTTTGTGCTCAACCTAGTCTCCTAAATTGAGTTCATTTAATTGTCAACCAGGGTTGGTAAACTGCTGAAGTGAAGTGCACTGTATGTGCCTAGGTGTTTGTTTCTTAATGCATTGTGTTTAGTTTTTTATGATGTTTTTGGTCTTTTGATGGTTTTATGTTCACAAGGAAAAGAACTAAATGTTGGTGGAAAGAAGCTACTGGTTAAAAACAGGGTGAAGCCTAATTTATTGATGAAAAATGACAAATGCAAATGCAAATACTGAAACAGAATCAAACCTAAACTATGACTAAGCAGAATACAAAGCTTGATAATGACTTCAAGAAAATGAATCAAAACATAAACTTAACTTGTCCAATTCTTTCATTAAAGGTATTTTGGAAGAGCTTGAGAAATGGGCAGCTAAGTATACAAATTCTCCTAACTAAAAAATTAAACAATCAGCTTATAATGATACAACATCTTATCCATGATTAAAGGTTTGTTGAAGCATATTTGGAGAAGAACATTGGTAACATCATAAGATCTCTACTCTAAGACTGGCTCCTAATTCTATTCTGCAACTTAGTTTAACATCACTAAACCTTACTCAAAAGTTATAGATTTCTTTTTAAAGTAGTCTTTTGAGGAAAGGCTTTGTTTATGAAGTGGTAAAGAAGTTGCAAAAGTACTTCAGGCCTTGGGATGATACTGTCTTCTGTTCAGATGGTTATGAGTCAATTATAGATTTGGAACAAAAGAGATTTTGTAAATAATGAAGGCCGTATTGTTTAATTTTAACAACTAATGTAATCTAATATGCAATGGATGACAACTAAATGTGGAATGTAAATACAATGAGTTAAGCTAAAACTGAACTAAATTGTCACTAGTCTACAATAAACAGTGCTAAACTAACAAGCCATTATCAAACTTAAAACAAAATAACAGAGCATGAATTGAATGATATTTGACTCCGGAGTACCCTAACTAAGTTATCATGCATTAATCTATGGGATTCTACAACCTGTTTTGTCCATCATGAATGGTATTTTGGAAGAGCTTGCTAGAACAATCCTGGCTGTACAATTCAGTGCAAATGCAAACATAAAGACTGAAAGCAATTTAAAAACTAAGACATCACAGCTATCTCCTACCCATGATTATGATATTTTGGAAGAGCGTTTTAAGAGTAAGATCAGCTATGCTACTTAGTGTAAACAAACAATTGAAACATTCAGTATCACAGTCATGCCTTAGACATCATAAGGATTTTTTGGAAGAGTTTGCTTAGTATAAGTTCAACTGTGATAATGAACAAAAGAAATTACAAATAAATCCTACAACACTACAACCATTTCCCATTCATTATCATGATTTTTTGGAAGAGTTTCTTAGAACAAGTATAGCTATAGTGGCTAATGAAATTAACTATGAACTCAAACTTCAAAAACGTGAAAACAACTAAGATACTTATCTAAATTACGAAAGTAAAGCCGTGCAGGAGGCAGGGGCCCTCTACCACCAGACGGAATCTAACTTTAGATCAACTCAACGCGTTCAAAGCAATGTTGTCTTCTTCATTAAAGGAAAATAACTTGAAACAGAGTATTCTTCGTCTTCATAAATATAGCATGAAATCTAAGCAAAATCTAGAGCTTGTCTCTCAGTTTCCCGAGTGATTTTATAACAAATCTACATAACAGAACTTGCAACAATACGGGGATCATTGTATTTCCTTATCAAAATAGTACTAGGACTCTAAAGATGGCAGCGTAAAGGAACAAAGGACATCTGGACTAGGACAGTCCTATTAGAAGTTTGCTTCCTTGAATGAGTTCCCACGTACCAAAACCACATCCAGAATTCGGTTCATTCTTCATGGTGAGCAATGAACGATGAGGACATAATGTGGAATATACCCATGTGTGGCTTTTCCTGAGAGGACACCTGGAACATACTTGAACGTGAAGACAACTGCAGAATTTCCGGTTAGCTACGAAATGTCTGCATTCTTTAGCTAGTTTCAGTTCACAATGCATTACAATGACAAAATACCAAACTTAGCAAGTTAGCCATGTTAATCATTCTAAAAGTAATTTTAAATAATTTCATTGATCAATTGGGCCTGGGATAACAATGGACAAAGGAAAATGAGGTAAAGTAAGATGAAAGAAAGAATATCTTAAAGGTTCAACAATCGTATTCATTGATTGTTGTGTCTTCATCTATACTACTGTTAGAGAACTCATTTTCTAAGGTCAAAAAATTATTAATATGATTATTATTTACAAACACTTGCCAATTCATAAGATTATCCGGTATAGCAGGTCTATGTCTAATCTCAGCTGTGAACTGATGATTAGGTCCAAAAGGTAATTTACAGGTGCTAGCGAACATTGCAAGACTGTGAGCATGCAAATTTTGTTTTCTAGGAATTTTGGCAAGTTGAGCTTGTAGAAAAATGTTGAGAATTTCCACAACTGTTTCTCTGTATTGTCTTAATCTGGGGTCTTTTGTTGAACATTCACCATTGATCTGTTGAATAATTAACTCAGAGTCTCCTATGATTGATACTCTAATTGCTCCTAATTTTTTGACATGTTTAAGCCCTAGCAAAAGAGCCTCATACTCTGCCATATTATTAGTGCATCTAAAGTTCAATCTATAAGCATGGCCTTCAGCATGATCATTTTCAACATTATGTATCCAAATTCCAGCTCCTGCTCCTAACTTATTTACTGAACCATCAAATTCTAAATGCCACAGAATTTCATGTTCATAATCTTCATCGACTGTTTTAACAACTTTCTTAACAGGGAGCTCTGGTTTTTCAATTTTTTCTGGTATTTCTTCAATGTCTGATGTTTCTTTGTTTTTAGAAATTTCTTCGATTTGAACAGTAGATTTATTTGTAGTTTCTGTTTCTGGTGCTTCTAGTTCAGTAGGAAGGTCAAATTCAGCATTATAAAGGATGAATGAGTCCATATCAGAATGTACTGAGTAGACAGGGAAGTTTTCAGGCTTCTCATGACTACTGACTAAATATTTCATCAAGGTCTCTCTGTATAGTCTTTTAGGTTGACCAAATACTGAAATAGTAGCATATGACATATCTAGTTGAAGAGATCCTCCGAGTTTGGCACCCCAGGATCTGGACAACAACATACCATATTTGGGAGGAATATCTGCTACTACTACATCCATCAGAATAGATTTCGTAGGGTATTGCACCAAAGTAACACACAAATCTTTAATCAAACCTAAACATCTTACCTGACTTGAATCAAAAGAAAAAAGATCTTTATATGGTCTGGTAATGTCTAGGTTTAATCTTTCCATCACAACCTTGGGCATTAAATTGTGAGACGCTCCAGAATCAAGCATGGCTTTGTGAAGTATTTTTTCATGTACGTTCAAACTCACATAAAATGGAGGAGTTCCTCCACTTTCTGGTTTTCCATTTACTTCAGGGTCAAAAAGTAGTTTGGGTTGATCATCGAAAACATTTACTGAATCATCCATTCCAGTAATGTTAAGGGATCTACTGATTTGGCTTCTATAGACATCGTGTTTAGCTAATTCTGCTAATGGAACCGCTATCTTTAATTTGCCTATTTCAGCTTCTAGATTGAAATATTTTTCTGTTTGAGCTCTAGTATTTTGAACAGTTGGATTTTCTCTGTTTTTTGTGTCTTCAGTGTTTTTCTCTTTTTCATGTGTGGGATTATGAGTTGAAGGTGTTTCTAAATTAACTTCTGTTGGTTCTTCTACATTTCCTACAAGAGGAAAAGTATTGGAAAGTTGTTTATTATTTAGTTGATTATCAGACACATCTTCAATTATTGGATTTGCGGGGTTAGGACTTGTTCTAGAAAGAATTTGTACAGGAGGAGTGTTAGTTTTACCTTTGATGTTTTGTTTTACAGCTTTCTGTTTGCTATTCTCTGGCACGTCAATCCGTCTGCTTCTCAAATTGTATTGTTTATGAACTTCATAAATTGTTGAATCATATCCTTCTTTAAAATCAAAAGTTTCTCCTGAATGTGTTTGAAATGTTTCAAGAATGTGATTTTCTTGATCATCTTGAGATAGGAAAACTTCTGGTTCATTCTTGTGTTCAGTCAAGTTATTTATTTCAACATCCTCCGTTGGTTCTTCAGAAGATGAACCTTCAACAAAATTTTCTTGGAATGGTGGCCTGATGTTTTGGTCAGGGACATTTTTCCCAGTATTTTGGTTTTGATTTCTTCTGAAGTTTGGGTTTCTAACAACATTTTGACCATCGCCAGAAGACTTTCTTTCGATTGTCTCTACTTTGTCTCCCAGTCTTTCCATACCTTTAATAATTGCATCCAGCTTTCTTTCAAAAGCCGAAGGCTCTTCGTTTATAGGCATCCTTCTTTCAGCTCTAGCTCTAGCTCGTTTTTCTATGAGGTTAGCTTCAACACTAACAACTATGCTTTGCATCTCTTCTATAGTTTGAGGGGCTCTTTCCCTAAGTGAATATGCTATGTCAGAGTCAAAACCATCAGGGAATTTAACCAGTACTGAATCCGGAGGGGGTCTAAGGTTTTCGGGAACAGCGTTGTAGGCTTCGTTGAATCTAATGATATAATCTTGCACTGCTTCATTAGGTCCTCTCTTCAATTTTCCAAAGTCAGATAGGATTTGAAGAGGGTCTTTCTTCTTCTCCCATCTATTTAAAAATGCCCTATACAGGGCTGGTAAGTCAACAATATTGTTTGGAGCAAGAGCCCTAAACCATGTCCTAACTTCCCCAGTAAGACTCTGGACAAAAATTCTCATTTGAACATCATCAACGTCTATTTCATTAAATTCAAAGTAATCAGTCATCCTTTTGGTATGTTGTTGAGCAGTGTAAGTACCAGAACCGTCAAAAGGGGTGATTTTACTCTGATAATCTTGGGGCAAAGCAGCAGGGTTGCCTGGCAATCTTAAAGGAGCATATCTATTTGCCATCGGAAGGTGTAATGGAATAACATGTGATGATGGTCTCGAAGTAGTGGGTGGAGGAGTAGAAGGAGTGGCTTGTGTTTGAGAAGTTTGGGGAAAAGTAGATGAACTTGGGGAAGCTGCAGTAATTACAGAAGTGTTTGAAGTTTCTTCAAAGGTCTGTTCAGATTGAATGGAATTTTGTAGATGCTTGTCAAGATGTGAAGTGATAAATTCAAATTGCAAATCTTCAAGAAATAATGGATCAGGAACTAGATTGGACAACTCGGATTCAGAAAAATTTACGAATAGAGATGTTTCAAAATGTTCATCAAATGGTTCGTCTTCAAGATATATAAAATTCACAGGACAAGAGTGTGATCTAACAAGAGGTTGAGAACTCCCAGAGCTTTCTTGACTCTCTTGTCTTCTCAGAATTCTGGGAATCAGATTTGGATTTTCAAATATAGGTGGTGGATTAGGGTCAGGATTTGACCTGGTATAACGAATCCTTTCTGAATCCAGTTTTCTTAGTAATGATTCTTTTTAAGTTTTTTTTTTTAAATGGAATGAAAATACAACTTCGACAAATTCTCCAAGAAATTAAAGATTTTTAATTAAAATTTTCTCAAAGGTTTATTTAACTAGAGAAACTGATTGAATGTTTGAAACCAAAGTTGAGTCTATAAACTAGACCGGAGATTGACTGAAGTAGCATTTATTTACTATGCAATTGCAAAGAAAAAATCATTTCAAAGGCTACCTGGCTAATCTTCAGACTCCGTCTGTAGTTTATAAATCAAACAATAGTACCAATAAAATGATTCAGATCCCCAGTATGGTCGCCACTATGTTATCACTCAGATTTTCCTTGAAGTTGTTGGAAGAGGAAAGGGGTCTGAGGTAACCACAAACCAACCTTCAGATACATAATCTAGCCAATCTGTATCCAGAGAGGGCTCTCTCTATAAAATATAGCTTTGTTTTTAGAAGATTTTAGGCTAGGTGTAAAGTCCAGGGTTTTGATTTTGTTTGAGTTGATGGAATTCTTTAGCTAAGATTAAGATCAAGTAGTTTCAGTCCATTGGGCTAATGGAGTCAAAGGATTGGCTGCACTAGCTTAAGTCTTTCAACGAAAGATGGTTTATCAGGGCAAGATAATCAAACTAGAAACAATTATAGATCTAAAGTGAATGGAATGGAATTCAAACGGATGAAAGGCAACTAAGAATCTTTCAACACATTCAAGAGAAGAGAAATAGATTGATTATCAATAAAGAGCAGTTAAGTATTCTTTATTAAATAACCAAAGATGTATGAACTAGACAAACAGGAGCAATTAAGAATTCGTTGTTTAAACCAGTTTAGAGGAAAACATTAAAAATAATAATGACTGAAATCAGATTACACCTAAGTACTTTCTGATTTAATCTTTTTCGTTAAATATTAAGATAATGAAACACACATGATATCATAAACAAATGTAAAACTTTAAAACATGGGATAGATATGACTTATTGATCCTTCATTCGACACATGAATCCTGAGAAAAGTCTTCTGCCTCAATTCCTTGTCCAGTTTTGCCACGAAAAATTTCTCCAAAAGCTCTTTATTCCAAAATATTCAATGTTACATCAGAGTATAAGAATCCACCTTCAATAATCCGATTGAGGGCTTATTTATACAAAAAATCATACAAAATATCTCTTAACAAAACGAGATATAATCTAAGATGAATCACAAATAAGTTACAATAAAAATAGAGACAGATGGTCTCATAGATAAGACAAAAAGCAACCAATGTTGTGCTGTTTCCTCCTTTTGAGAATGTGCTGGAGGCAGGACCTATATTTTAGCTCTTCGTTGTCCTCTTCAGTAATTTTTTTCTAACTGACTTGCTTCACTGGTACTCTTTGTTTTTACTGATACACTTTAACTGAACTGATACTATTTGACCTTTGTTTGTCCCTTTATCCTTTATACTATAGTAAATAGGCAAAATTTCATATAAGGATAAATTTTACAAAAGTTCCAATAGATCTTCCCACCATTTATCTTCTGCTATTTTGGTCCGTTGAAGCTTCCTTAATGTTTCATCAGCCTCAGTATATATGAAGAAATTAGGCTGATTAGGAAACAAATGTCTTACTTCATGTTCAAGATAAAACAAATTCTCTAATCTGTCATGAAGATTCCTTCCTGTAGGTAATGTTGCTTCTGTTGAAATGGTTGAGGAACTAGCAATGAAATGATTGTGAGCATGTATGTCCAATTTCTTGACATAAGTTTCCAGGTCCATTATTTTATCTTCTGAAACCATAGGGCTAGGCAACCCTTTATTCAATAAAACATTAAACCTTTCTCTGAAAGCAATGATTTCACTTTGCATGTCAAAACACCTTCGTTCTAAATTTTGCATAAGAGTTCTTTTAGTAAAAACTCTTTTTATCTCCAAGATTGTTGCAGTCCTGTCCTGAATACCCTGATCTGCAAGTTGCTGTCTGGTTTGGGTGTTTAGGAATTGTATGAGCTGATTGGCTTCCTCAGGCCTATTTCCTAATTCTGCTCGTGTATTCTCAACTTCATCCAGAGCTACTTTGACCAAATCATTTTGCTCGTATATTATCTGGATTGAGGACCAGATATCTTTTATTGACTGAATAATATCATCCCAAAGAATTTCATTTATTTCTCTTAAAGGTTTCTCCAATGTGAGATCCCTTTCCAAAGCTTTAACCAATTTTCCAACTTTTTGACTTCTCTTGTTTTGTCAGCAACAGTCATTTTTGAAAGATCATATTTCTGTTCCAAACTAATAAGCTGTAACTTTGTGCGTTGAAGTTATGTTACTTGCAATTTCAAGTCATTCATTTGCTTTGCTAATTCTTCTGTACTCAAATTTGAAGTATTTACCTGTGATGGCTCTGCTGGCTGACCTGTTGGCTGACTTGTTGTACCTGTGATAATCACTGCTGTAGTTACTGGAATATTGGACTGCTTGTCTTTTAAAGCTTGTTCAAGCTCTTTTTCTGTTTCAGTCAGTTGCTCATTCATTTTTAAGAGAAACTCCATCATTTCTTCTACAGAACTCTTCTTTATTAGTTCTTCAGTTTGGGGATGTCTGGAAGCTGGCAATTTCAACTGCTTTCTCAAAGCTACAATGTCATCATATTTTTTCTTAATTAGAGCTTCTATACCTTTAACATCCTTTGGATTGTGTCCCAAACCAATTATTATTTCTTCCAATGTTTTTATCATGTTGTCTTTGGCTTGAGAAGAAGCCTTCTCAAGCTGTAACTGTGTATTGGTGTTCTCCAAAGAATCTTGTAACCTGTGAGCTGCCATTGCCTTATCAGTCAAAGTAGAATAGATCATTTCACCAGTCTACTTATGTAACTCAATCTGATCTAAAGGATGGATATCCTTTGCTAGGACTTCAAAGTTTGTCCTAATATAATCAGCTGCTGTTTGGGGTTGTTGCACCTTGGGTTTAAAATGGCTCATTAACATTTTTCCCTGTTGGATGTCAAAAGCTGACATCAATCTTTCTTGATTCTTTGGAGCCATTTTCAGATATTGATTATATACTTGAATTCTCAGTGGATCATTCCTGGTCTTGATATTGATAAATGTCTTCTTTATATCTCCTGTATCTTTAACTGGTGTTTTGAAAGAAGATATTTCAACACTCTGTTGCTTCTGTAGCTCTTTCCTTTGTGAGGTAGTGGATGCTTCACTGACTGTACCTGTTTGTTGACTGCCCAATTGTTCTGGTCCTTGACTATCAAGGATTTCATCAATAGATTCTACTTCTGGAGGAGTATTCAATTTCAGTCTCTTGGCCTGAGGCTATTGTGAAGATCCAATGAAAGGGGTACCAGCTTCAGCTTCTCTCCTTTTTCCATTTTCCACATTTAATGGAGTCTGCAAAATTGACATTTCTACTGGATTGGTTTGAACGGAAGAAACATGTACTTGATCTTGTCCCTTGGACGTTTGAGGTTGTTCTGTCATAATGAATGTTTCTTTAACTTGTGTATCAACCTCTTTCTCTTTTCCCTTAGATGATACTGCAATGTTTTCTTGTAACTCCTGCTGAATAATCCCAGTTGAGGAAGGACCAACTTCTGATCTTGGTACCTGTGCAAAAGAGTCTAGGTCAAGCATCTTTTCAAGATCTTTCATAACATTGTCTACATTGACCTGCTCAATATCCTGCTCTATCAATGTTCCTTCTATCCATTCATCTGTATTAGCATATTTTTCAATCTCTGGGATTCTTTGATGTATATATGGTGTTGATTTATTCTTCATTATTTTATCACAAATGAAGTTGAAGGGGTCATAAGGCACCCAATAGAAACTCTTTTGTAATCTGAAACGGTCTTCTAATATCTTTTCAGCCTCTTCCCCTGCATCCCTAGAGTTACAGATAAAGGGACCTAATTGACTTTTGATCCGGAGTTGAGCCTTCTTCTTTGCATTACAAAAATGAATTATATCAGAATTATTCATCTGCCTGAAATATTCTAATGCAAAGATTCTCATGGGGACATATTTTGGCAATTTGAATGGACATAATTCACATCCATATATCCTGACTTCAGTGTGATTTTGGTATAAGTACCAATCACCAACTTTGTATTGTTTTGAGAGCTGTAAAGTTTTCTTGATTTCATTGCTGAGTCTTGGAGGAGAAACTCCTGTCAACAAGGTGGTTGCAGGATGTATAAAAATATCAATGAACTCATTATAGGAATAGGGAGAATCTCGAGAACTATGAGTGATGGCTGACCAAAAGACAACAGACCTAGGATTCCCTTGGGCATCAAGCTTCTTGATATAGAAAGGGAAATTTTCCGACTGATAATAGAGCATGAGGTGGTAGATGACAGAGGAATACTTGAACACTTTCTCATTTTCTAATCTCATGAATTGATCATGGATTTTATCTGCAATGTATGATGCAAAGTCATACCTGACAGCAGGAGGTTGTCCAGGGGTGAAAATAGACAATAATACTAGAGTTAAATGGTCCACAAATTCACTGGTATTAAAGCCCATTATAAAGGATATCATTTCCAAAACAAGTCTACCCTCTATGAAAAAAGCATACCCATAAGGGGGAGGGCCTTTAGGCTGATGATCAGGCAACATAAAGGTCTGGCAGATGTGGCTTAATTCTTCATGGGATAGTTTGGTGGATTTCTCAAGTAAATCTCCCATGGACAGGGGAGTGAGGGCCTGATCAGGTTGAAAATGTAGCATCTCATTGGTAGACTGAGTAGTAATTGGGAAAAGGACATCTTGATTTGGGGATAAGACTTCTCTTTGGTTAGGATCATAATTTGCATGGAAAAGATGGATTATTTTAGGGAAAATATGGACAGAGGGAAAGAGGTACCTAGGAATATTAGATTCCCATAACGCAATCATATCCAAGCCATTCAAATAATTGTCTCTGCAGCGACAAAAAATTCGAAGAGGACTATCAATAAAAACCAGGTCTTTGATTTGGAAATCTCTGTCGACTAATGATAAATAATCCAGGTCTCTGTGAGGGGAATTTAATGGGGTGATGTTTAAAGCCACAGGAACTTCCATTCTTGGTTCTTGTGGATTCAAAAATGGAAATTCGGCTTATGGTGAAAAAATTGAGCAAAATTACAGGTTTCGATGAGAGAAACAGGTACAATTGCAGATTGGGAATTCAATTACAGTTCTCGGGATTAAGGAATGAACTAGCAATTAATTTTAACTCTGTTTCAGTGAAAGGAAAAGGAAAGCCAAGTTTCTTACAGATTTCAGTGCGAATTTAGGGTAAATACCTATTTTTGGAGAAAATAGCATTATGAACAGATGTTGGTTAATGAAGATAATCTTTTGAGAGGCTTAACTGCAATTTTCTTTGACAGGATAAAGTTTGGCAGACTTCAGAAATTTGAAATTCGAATTTTCTGCGTGGAAGGTGCATTCGTTCACTGCATACAAAATAATGAAACCGACGTGAATTTTTGTTTTATTGGCAAAGTCAAATGGGGGGTGAATTTTTTATTATTTTAATAAATGACGTCATCCTATACGAGAGATGAGTCACGGGGAAAGGTGGTAAGCGGTTTATTCCGCACCACTTTTAAGGGAAGGTGGTTTTGGGCGGAGAGGCAGCGAATCCACAAAACACACCACTTATGAAGGAAGACGGTTTTAGGCTGAGAGGCAGTGAATCCACAGAACCCACGACATGTGGCCAGGGTACTATTTGAAAACCGCCAGCATTTCGCGCGTGGGTGATCGGACGGTGGACGGGACGGGGAGATGATGGGGAATTAACAGCGCGGGCCCAATGTAATTAACTATTAATTAAACTCATCGGGCGGAGTTTGATTGGTGAGGATTGGTTATTAATCAATCGTGTGGATTAATTAATCCCTGGTACAGTGGATGGTCGGGAATTGTTTATTTTTATTTTTAAACACATATATAATATGTTTAAACACTTTTTTCATATATTTTTATTTATACAATAATTAAATCAATGCGATTTATTTACCGTAGGGGGGCGGGAATAATATTAATGTTATATTTTAGCCAAAAGGGGGTATATTGTGGGTTTTTTATTTGAATAAATAGGAATTAAATACTTTTGGCTAAAAAGTCATAATATAAGGGTTTTGGGGATATTACTATAAAAGGATTTATATATAATAGGAAAAGGTGATTTTCATAGGGAGTTAATATATAAATTAGAGTTAATATGACAAGGGAACAATGTAAACTCAAAATACTTAAATATAACCAAGAAAGTGAAGATTCAAAAGTAAATGGCATTATTATACTTTCATCACTTAGACTTAGAATAAAAGTGATTTTGAGGGCTTTTCATGAAATATTGAAGGATTTTCCTAAGTAAAATGAGATTTTACTTAGGAAATAATTTTTTGAAGTAAATAAGTGTGATGATGAATGATTTTAAGTACTTAGGTTTTTTCCAATTATTGGGCCAAGGGTCCGGTCCCTCCAAAAGTCAAGGAAATGCCTTGAGCCCCTCTAATCTTCAAATGCCTTAGCACTTTAGGGGAAATTAGTGAAATCTTTAAGGGAAAATGAAGGGGAAGTTAATAATCTTGACTTTGCTTTGCTGTGAACTTTTTCCAATGTAGTATCTGCCTTTGCACTTGTGATGAAATTAAAATTGAACACATTTGGAACCATCATTCATCACATGTAATTATGCAACAACATCTACCTACCCTACCTACTTACTCTACCATTTTCTCTTCTTTATTAGGGTGCACTTAGACTGGCAAACCCTTATCAATCTTCTTTTTCTTTTACATGGCAAACCTATCTAAGTCTACACTTATTACATCCAAGGGCTCAGATTAAATTGTTGAGCACCTTTTATTAACTCTACCTATCTACTTATCTGCCAAGATTAAACTGTTTGGTCAGATATTATTCTCTATTTCTAAAACAGGAAATTGAAAAATGAATGAGTCAAGTTTAAACAGTTTGACTCTTCATAAATTGTGGCAAAAGTTTGACAAGCTGCACACAATTTTGTTTATTACATCGGAGCAAAAAGTAGTGGCATTTAGACTTGCACACTTTCCTTGGCCTTTCTTTTTGATGGGGTTCATTTTCTTTCACTTTTTTGGCCAATTTTATTTTTTCACCCTTTGATTTTTCTTTTAGGGTATACCCTCTTTACATTTTTTAAATTTTTTGATTTTTTGATTTTTTAAGAATATGGAACACCTTTGCAACAAGAAAAAAGGTTTGAACATATTGCATAGTTCAATAAGTCAATCATGAAAAATGACACCTATTGGTATAGGAGTCTAACATGATAGATTTCAAATGCATTTCCATCTCGTTTCTCTATGATTTTCCAGGTTCCTTAAACCAAATTAAATCACCCCTTCTTTGGAGAGGTGAGCAACTACGTGATTATGTTTCATGCAGATGTGAGAATCTTTCGAAATAAGGATAAGAAGAAGGCTCCTGGATTGTTCAATTTTGTTTAACCAGTTAATCACAACCATAGAATCCCTAAAAACTTGAATAGGTTCACATCCTTTTTCTTTTGCGCAAAGCAACAAGTTTTACATGCCATTAATTCTGCTTGATTATTTGTTCCTCTTCCAAACCCGATTTTTTCACGAAAGGTATCCCCCCCCACTTCTTTAAGTTGTGTCTTGTGATGCCCCTTAAGAGAAAGCCCATGATCTTATGTGGTCAAGAGTTTCTACCACTATATCCCTTAGGATGGTTGTTCTTTTCTCATGTATAAAGTGTGCTAATATCGCCAATCATTTGTATTCCACACGATCAGGAAAATAAGTTTTATCTTGGAAAGTGGATTAATTTCATGCCAACCAGACCCCACAATGAGTGATTAACAAAATTTCTTTGAAAACACAAGTGGTGGGTTCGGTATACCATCGTCTCCATGTGCCTTCCACTTTGTCCCCATCCTAGTCACAGATTTTCCCCAATACCGATCTGTAGAAGTGCCAGTTGTGCATTGTGAAAGGGAAATGTATAAAAAGATGTGTGACCATTTCTTCATTCCCTTCATATAGAGCACATCAACCCATCCCAATATTATAACGTTTTTGCATAACATCTCAGGTAGGGGCCCTTTTCTCCATCAAACACCACATGAAGACTCAATCCTTTGCCATACATTTGGATTTCTAGACCAGTTTCCACCACCATTTTAGGACCTCGATGGAATTGGCTTCATTAATAAAGTAATAGAGCCTTTGGAGCCATTTCTAATTCAGAATTTCAGCTCAAGTATACTTGGAAAGTGCTCAAATGGATAAGCTTAGAAAAATCTTTCTGGTGGTATGCTAAAGTATAAAAATGTCTTATTGGATCAAAATTTATTACAGGATAAAGTTCAACACTTAAAAAGGTTAAAATATTCAAACCAGACAAGGTTCCAAGTCGGTACTTCATCCTAGTTGGAAGTCAAGAGCAAGTGTAGGTGTGCACAAAAGGAAATGCTCTGACCCCCGGCCCCTGACCATGTAATTTTTGTTCTGATTGTTTAATTTTATAAACAAATTCAATGATAAACCAAGGCACAAGACCCCTTTTCAGTCATACAAATTGGCAGCATGGAAAAACCAGAAGAAGACACATGGTGTGATTATATTAAGCGATAGAGGTGACGTGGATGCATAGGTGGAGACATAGTGGCGCATGGCATCAACATGATGTAAGAATAGGTGATGTGGTAGTATGGACCAAAGGACACGTGGCACGAATCTTCAAAATTTTCAAGTGGCCAAGTGGGCCAAATCCTAGTGACACATGTCATCACTCTGGCGCTGCCACATGGCATAGTTAATGCAAGGATGACATCAGTAGGATGATGTGGAAGAAATTGTGTTAGTCGAGTCTTAGTGAAGTTGGTGAAGAATGAAATTGGACAAAGCCCTAACCTTTTTCATTCCCCAGCCTCATTAGGGCTTGGTCATATGTACAAATGTGCTGAAAGGTAAGCACTCCAGCAATCGGCGGTGAAAAGTGACATTCGACATAATTTTCTGCAGAGTATCCCATATTTGGTAGTTCACTCAAAGTTGGTGAATATTTTATCAACAATTAAGAGGTAGTTGGTGAAATTGGTAGAAAATGCTATAATTGGCGGCATAATTGGAATTTTTTCCAAATCTCGTGGTGCGCCAAATTTAGAAAAGCTCTGTGCAAACTTGTAAAATTGTAGATTTGAAAATTTGGACAATTTAACTTAGATTTTATTACAGAGAAAAGAGAGTAGAGTTTGAAGACTTCAAGATCACATTCAGAAGAATTGAAAAAAAGAGTTTATGCATGAAGAAGAGTTGAACTTAACTAAAAGTTCAAAAACTAAAAATATCAACTTAATTTCTACATAATTATAATTGAATTTGCAAGGGAGTGAAGATGTCATTCAGAGGTTAACCTAACCTTATTTTTGTTGGTGTTTATGGTGGATTGATCAGTGATCAGAGATTACTGAAGGTGATTTGGCGGTGATCGAGATATGTGATTAAGGAGGAAATGATTTGCTTTATGAAAGGAAGCGACCTTAATTATTTGAGCTTAAAAATGGAATGAAATATGAATCAAGGGGATCAAAACAAGTGGTAACTTGAAGATCATGGGTTGTCGCTCCTTCCATTAGTGGTCGGTAAACAATTATAGGTTTTAGCTCCTTTCAGTAGTAGTTGATAAATTAGGGGTTGTATCTCCTTTCAATAGTAGTTGATAAACTAGGGATCAGTAGCTTCCTTCTGGTTGTATCCAGAGAACTTTGTAACAACAGGTTGATGCTTGGATTTGTGAAATTATTATAAGAATTTTTTGAAGAATATATGTTTTTTATTTGTACTTCTTGTTTTTATTCTTGTAATGCTCATATGAATTGTTGTTGAAGTGTTTATTGGTGTCCTAGTATTATTTACTAGTGAAAGAAATTGTTAAAATTCCCACAATATTTATTCATCCCCCCTCTCGGTATTGTCCTAGTTTCTATCAGGAGTTCAGTACCACTCTCCAGATCACTAAAATATTTTCTTGAGGTTTATCCAACCTCCTTATCAAATCCTCCAAATAACTCATAGCAATAAAATTTTGTGAAACTACAGTAATCCAGAGGCCCTTAGTGGTAAGAAACCTCTAGCCACATTTGGTGGTAGCCAATTCTTTTGAGAACATGAATATGATTTTGAGGCTCCAACCTCCCAAGAGCTTTGGCACCGCTATTTTGTCCCATATTACCTAAGGAAGTACATGATGTCCTTGGGTCCCTATCCAAAGAAACTTGAAACAGATTCTGTAAAAATTTTCCAGAATACCTTTGGGGATCCTTACTAATGACATCCATTATAGAAGAATGGCTTCTAGGACCGATTTTACCAAAACTAATCGCCCTTCCGTGGAGAGCCACCTTAGACTCCTACTATTTAGTGTTTTCTCCAACTTGGCTATTAGCCAAAATATTTTGAATGCACTTCTCAATACATTGAAATTAATACTAAATATTCAAATTTTAAGTTTAAATGCATTTATCAATCCTTTGAAAGTAATAATAAATTATTTAATTTTTAAAGTTGAATTTTATGTTTTATTTTAATGATAATTTTTTTCTGTAAATTTAAAACTTTATATTAAAAAAAACTCATAAGTTACATAGTTGAGATGATTAGATCCCAAAAAGGACTTTGTTGACTTCTGAGATTATTGAGTAAACATATTTTCCACCAGACCCATATTACATGATATAATATTTTTTTCTCCAGTTGAAGATCCAAAAGAGACTACAAACCAGACTTACTAGCGAGGTGATTCAACGCATACTATAAACTAGAGACAAATTTTGTAACCCTACTAAACAATCAATATTACAAACCTAATCTGTTGGTGAATTAAATCAAAACATCACATATATCCAACCACAACTAGAAGACAAACACATCATTCGGAATCAAATGAAGATATAGAAGCACAATCCCCGACACTCGATCAAGGAGGAGCAACATTATCTGACTCGCAGAGGAGGAGACCCTCAACATGAGCTATTATTGAGTCTAGCTTGTCTAGAGTGAACCATTGATCCACAACATCACCTTGATGTCCTCCAGTTAGGAAAATACATTGTAATATTACACCTACTTTTATTTAAATACCAAATCCATCAGTGTCTTCATCTTCCAATAAAGAGCAACAAGAATTGAGATATTAGTTTTTTGGTCCCCTGGTATGCCCATGGTCTAGAAACCAGCAAGAAACCTCTTCCATAATTTTAGATTTAGGGAAGGATTGTTTCTCCACTCCAGACTAATTTCCAGGCTCTTAATTTCTCTTCTGGTTTTCAGAGGGATGTCATTGAAATATATAGCGGTTGAATCTTGAGCGAAGATACGAGCCCACCATTGACTACATGGGTTCTTGCCACCTCCCCCTCATTTTCACTTCATATGATCCAAATTGGATCATTATATTTTTTTTCATCCACCTCGATGAATTTGGAGTGGAAAAAGTGGATGAATCAACTCATGGGACCATTTTTACCCGTGGGGCCTAGTTTGGCAAAATGGGGTATGAAACCTCTCGGGAGTGTTTTGAGACATAAAACAAAGTTTTTTGCGCATAAAAATTTTCCACTTTAGAACTATGAAATATCATATTATTCTACACAAATAGGTATTTCCAAAGGCACAAGAAGCGTGTTAATCGGAGTTCGTATGCAAAAGTTATGCCACTTATAAGTTCGCCTTCATGTTTTCACACCTATAATTCGGGAGGATGTCACGGTAGCCCCCATTATTCATGGAAAAAGGGCTATCCATGTGATTATGATGTAAAATACTCTAGAAGAGTCTATATTTTAACTCTAGTTAAGAGTTGATGTAGTCAAAATTAACCACTAGTAAGCTATCGAGTTGTGTTATAACCGGGCCACTAGGAGGAAGAGGCATTCCATTTTCTTTCGAGAGAATTTTGTTCCATAGCTGAGAAAAGATAGCCATGAGAGATAGGAGGTAGAGCACACACAGAGGATCTATGCACGGTAGTAGCTCACAGGCCATATGCATTGCTTATTTGTAACTGCAGCCATATTTTCAGACAAAGTAAGAGAGCGAAGTGACCTCACCTTCCAGTTGGGTTTTCTCCTAAAAGGGTTTCCCAGAGAGAATATCTTGTCTTATTTGCACGTGAGCTTATTTTTTCATTCTCTAATTTTCTGCATAATTTCCATTTGCATGCATGCACTAATTAGAGTTAAATCTACAAATCTAGAATTTTAATCGAATTGTAATAGTGCAAAATTTCAGTATTTTAATATATTGTTATTAGATACATTGTGACGAATTGTACAGTGGAATATCTACGAAAGTTTACATATCATCATACACTGTCTAGGCAGCATGGAAGACCAGTGAGAGTAACACTTCAAACAAAAATTGAATCTCCCATAACTAGGGAAATGACAAGATAGGATCCCATCTCGACCCCCAACTAAAGTAGGAACTAACACAAAATCCACACCTTCACCAGACATAAAACGTACTAGACCAAAAGAAGGAATCTCGTGTGTAGACCAACCAGGGTGGCTTTTGCATGCAGAGGGACCATCGACTATCGAGATTATGAGACCAACAATAAAACCCCCACCCCTCAAACTACCTACCCTTCTGAGATTGCATCAATTTACACAAATATTTAAGGGAATGCAAGGTACATACCCTTTCCTTCAACTCGACATCAAATAATACTTTCCCATAATAATTCCAGACACAAATTCTCTTCTCCAACATATACCAGAACCACGATCTTGTGATAGTATACACCCATGGCAAGATCAAGTTTAACACAAAGCCGACTAACATGACCAGACAAACAATTGAGAATAACAAAGTAGATAGGACAAGTAAATATCAGTGTGACAATGTTGTAGTCCACAATCCATGGCCAATGTCGACCACTCTAGCCAGAATCCAAATCCACCAACCAGTTTTTCATGCTCCACCTCGAGTCCTTCACCCTTCTCTAAAAGTCCAATGTGCTTTGCAGAATACCCTCCCTCCACTTCTCGACATAAAACCTGTAGATTTTAACCCTGTACAAAAATTATCTGCAAACGAATTCTTAAAAACAAAAAATAAACAATTGCGAGAGCATAAAACATAAAACAGATATGCACAGATATTTTTCCCCTGGATCCCAAATCGGGACTACCAACTTGATTTTTTCATTATATTCCTTTTAGTGTTACAACACATATATATACATGCCGAAACATTCATAAACCCCAATCCATTAACCACGGATTAGAACATAACCGTAGTTCCCTTGACTCGATCTACAAAATACCAGGGGCAGAAAATAATCATGCCCCAAAACCATGTGCAAACCCATGCACAAAACCAATAGGCGGGTCCGCCCACCTAAAATAGGGTCCAAAAAAAATGTTCCTCCCTAGACCCCAAACCCCTGGACAGGGGAGGTGTAGAAATTACACCAATGGATTCAATCCGATCATGTAATGTACTAAAACAAGATATTGAATCCTTCTACAATATTTGTGGAATATAAATTGCAATTGCTCAATCACATGCAAGTAAGAGAAAGAAGTAAATCAATCGCACAACACAAGATTTTCCTGGGGAAAGCAACTGCTCAAAACCCCTCCATCTTTATTGTATAATCGACCAAGGAATCATGAAACAATGCAATGCATGTGTGATCACCACAACCTCATACACTCTACCAATCGTCTCACACTAATCTAGGCAAAATTTGACCAATGCATAGCCAATTTCCTGCCTACCCTCAGCCTGTCTTGCTCACGCAATCCCTAGGAAAAATAATTCATATTAAATAGGAATTCCAACCTTCCTTGACTGCGCAATCCATCATGGGCTTCCTATGGCTTTATAACTGCACCTAGGTAGTTCGCTAAATATACAACTAATAGTTTAGTTGCCTTTTAACCTTTGTCTCCACTGGGTCTCCATCAAAATTGACATGCATGCAGCTATTAAAAGTGAATCATCAGTTACTTGGTAGATCACTACTTGTGAAATACATCTATTTTAATTCACTTGATCCTCCACTAGCTCATCAATTAGTTAGAACTAGTTAAACTGATTTTAACTCAATTGATTTGAGTTAACTGGTTGCACTTATAGCACACTAGTGCTACAACTGCAACTAGACCATGTAAATAATAGAATCACTCTACATGCCTATCCTTTGACCCTCAACTCAAAATTCTTGACCTAACTAAGTCTATCACACGTACTTAACTATTACAAGTGATTATGAGATAATATTACAATTTATTTTCCAATTTATTTAAAAATTGGTTGCCCACATTCTCACTAATGTGTCACTAGAATTCCTCACTCATGTGTGACCTCGAATCCCACACTAGTATGTGGTGCATTTTCTTATTGAATTTCAACAAGAGGCTTCCACCCACCCTGTGACCCCCCGCTGCACCCGGCACAACGAACAAGGGGGTGACTAACCGAGCTTCAACTCACTCTCCACACCAAAGCATGAACGACTTGAACCCCACTTCTACAACAAGACTCACCTCTTAGAAAAATAATCTAATAATGAATCAAACTCAAAATTCCACCACACCAAAAACTAACCAAAAAAAAAAAAACTAAAAACTAAAAACTAAAACTCACAAGAGAGAAGTTGACACCTCCACCTCATCCTTATGCTGGCTTACAACAACCCTCCACCTCCACCTCCACCTCCACCTCCACCTCCACCTCCACCTCCAAACAACAAACACAACATGCTATCTCTTATATTTATTACCACCGAGGTGGTTGCATGCGAGTGCATGCCCCAAACACGTCTCTCCCTCTACATTTACTCTCGTTCAAGTGAGTGAGGTCCCCCGTATCTTGTGCACACTCATTAGGGAATTTTAAAAATTTTAAATAAAACAAAATTTTCAAATTTTATATAAACCCAAATCCAATAGAATTTATAATCAATTTTTCTTTTCTTTTTAAATTGATTACAATAATTAGTACACCAATAAAATAATTGAGTAACAACATTAAATCTAATTATGAGTATAGGTATGAATATCGTCAATAGTAAATTTGGGGTTGACATTTTAGTCTCGTGGGGTTGAATTCAATTGTTCCTTAATGTACAAAAGTGTAATAATAACTCAAGATAATGGGACACCACAACCTAGACACATATAAGTCAAAATAACCAATAATTGCTATTTATTTAATATACTTTTAAGATTAAGATGCATTCAAACAAAATCTTAGCTTTTAACTTTTTCTGTCATGTGTTTGACATTAAGGTGAAGTATAAAGCCATTATATTGTAATGGCCATTCACAAAAATATGATTGTATATATCTTTATTTTTATGCTTAAAGGTATGTACTTTCGTCAAAAACAACTTTGGCCTTAGTCTTGAGCATGCAAACAAAATTGTAAAGCAAAATTCATATCTATTGGATAACATATAATATTCCTAGATAATATATAATATTTTCGTAAATAAAATTTAAATATAACAAGTTGAATTTAAAAAAATTCAAGCTACAGGGAAGTTAAACTTACAATATTCTTGTCCTTTTTGCTTATTTTGGATGTGTTACTCATGATTATTTTTTAAATGGTAGTGTTTGAACTGAGAAAGTTACTCTTAGTGTAAGGTTTTAAGGTTTTACTTCGAAGAACTTTTAAATCTTTTTATCACAAAATTAAAATTATTATAATAATATATTTATTAAAGGTTTAATGTGTTATTTAAAGGAATTGAACTCAATTGGAAACTTACAATAAAATAAAATAAAATTAATACTTGTAAAAATATTATATTATTAATAATTTAAAATAAATTAGAAATTATTAAGAAAATTTGTATTAGGAAAAAGTGATAATAATTACATGTTATTATTTTCTAAAATTTCTAAATAAAATAAACAATTTGTTATATGAAAAAAAAGAAAAAGAAAAAAAAGTTAACAGGTCTTATATTCTATTATAATTATATATTTTAAAATAATCTCAACATGGGGTGATAAATTGGAATGTGGGGGAAGGATTTGGTGTTAAGTCACACATAGTCTTTTTTATTATATAAGTGATGTGGAGAAGTGTGCATGCCTCTATGTTCAAGTCAACTCTTCTCTTCTAATTAGTTCATTGCATGTATTCCAAATGAGGTTGATGAACCAAATGGGACTCTGAATCCGCAATACATATATAACCATATCTATACCATCGTAGGAACAAATAATGAGAGAACCAAAAGGGTATGGCCATGTGTGTGAAGACTTAATATGGCCCATAAATCATCATTGGGAATAATGATATTAGATATCAAAGAACTCTCTTACTAAGGGGGAAACCTCAAAAGATAGTTACCCCTGCATTCCTTTGCATCACTAGTCATTTAATTTCTCTGGAAAAATGTTAAGGTTTATTGGTTAGGTTTGTGTTAGTTTGTCTTTTAGGTAGTTTGGGAACAAATATGGCTCCCACCATAGGAACAATGGAAAGGACCCTGTTGCAATCTTGCTCCGCAACTTGAAAATGGAAAGGACCCTGTTGCAATCTTGCTCCGCAACTTGAAAATGGAGAGGGATTTAGCAACATCAACTATTGTATTTCATGTTTCTACCTCCTCCAAGAAAAATTTTAGTATTTAGGAATTAGAATGGTGCACTAAAGGCTCCATAATTTTGATAGAGAAAGGGTAGATGGAAGTTGAAATCAATGACTTTGTGACAGACCCAGGAAGCTCGTGCACCAAAGACACCAGGTTACAGTGGTCTCGAGAGATCTACTGGAACACAAAGGGATTCATTGCTCATAAACTATCATTCCAAGAGGAAAAAAATCAAATCATCCATGAGAGATTGGATATGGTTGAATGTTAAAATAAGTTTCATATTACACCTATTTCTTGGCTTGTTAAAAAACAAGGAGAGAAAATCAGGGTGCAAGCGCTAGGTGCCTTGAAAGACACTCCCATTGATCTTTCTAATGAGACAAAGTGTTGGGACAAGCACTGACCTTCTTGCTATATTTTTTAAGTTTTATATTTGGGTTTTCTTTATTTTCTTCATGCATGCTTGTAACAATAGAACTTCTCACCTAATTTCCCTTCATGGGCAAGTCTAGTTTTGTTATGTTGACTATTTAGGTCCTGGTTTCCCTTCACAGGTAGGATCCAATATTTTTAGTCTTGTAGATGTACATATGGATACTAGTTTTTTTTTAATCAATGGCTTTGTTTCTAATAGCAATAGTTTTCAGAAAATAGGCAAGATACTAGGAAAGGATGCATCTATGTCATGACCTTTCTTCTTTTTGATAATCTAATTCAATAGAAATCCTATCTTTTATATATATATCACCTAATATTCTAACAACTATGAAAAAAAAATATTAAAACTCTATAAAAAAACATGGTGGTCGTTATTTTCTTCTAGTCCAACATTGGATGAACAAGATCTTGATTTACAAGCTCCATATCCACTATCAACTAATGGGTTGTGTCTTATTTCTTAATATCCCTTTGAGGAGAACTCATCATCATCCTTTGATTAAAGGCTCCTAATTGAGTTCCTTTGCTCAAGTTTAAAACCATGTCTACGAATGTATTACATTCGACTTCCAAGTTGGTAATTTGTTGTTTTTTCTAAACAAGTGTACTCATGATTGCGACAATTTTGGAGGTGCAATGGTGCTCATTTTCATGGACCTTTGAGGTTAATGAGAAAAGGGAATACATATTGCATTGAATAGATTATTCATGTATCTGAAGAACTATTCAAAGTTTTTGTAGTTTTCCATAATCCATAGAGGCAATGCGTAGTTTGGGGTGTCAATCCTTCCAACCATGGAACACATGAAATAGAGAAATATCCCACAAATCGATGAACTAAGAAACACCACTAGGACTCCATGAGATCCACATTTCCTAAGGGCTAATAAACCCACTAAGTCTCAGCACAATAAAGCTAGGAGGTAGAGCACAAGAGAGGAAACCCACTACATTAAAATGAAAATGCTTACTATGATTGAGGTCCACAAAAGCAAGGTGGAAAGAACTAAATCATGATTAAAAGTGCATAAATTATAGAAAAATCAATTTGCAAAAGGATTCCAAGAACCAAAGTTGGTATGGAACACACACAAGACATTCCTACAAACCAATTCCACCAGACTGTAATTTCAAAATACCATGTAAAGGATGACTATGTTTCTTACCAGGAAACTAATAAACAAATGAACTAAACTCGGAACTACCTTGCTTCACATTCCCTTTTGAAATTCCATTATTTCACTTCTACTGAGATAATTCCCTACTAGTGATTTAAGTGTCTACATTTCCATGATTCTAATCAGTGAAGGGATTTAAGTGTCCCCATTTCCATAAGTCTAAGCAAGTGAAGGGAGGTGCATTAATCTTATCAAATTTAATTTTCTTGTTATGGTACTAAGGATAAGGAAAGCATGACATATGTTATTTTAAGGTGGTCGTATGTGCCTTGAGTGCATGGATGTACAATTACATGATGGCTTGATAACTTTGGTTTTAATTTATCATTATCACCCTAATAATCAAAACGGTAGCCTCATCAGAGAGTGAGTCTACTTGGAAATTATGCTCCCTCAATATGTGATAGGAGAAAATATCTTGGAAGTAATATGCCTCCTTTTGAAAGAAAGAAAGGATAGATGCTAATTTTCTATCAACCAGAAATAGGTTTTGAAATCATTTATTTGATGATTGTGCTTGAAACTCTTATGCCACTCAAATTTTTGATTCTATAATTAATAGCACTACACAAACCCTTAAAAATACCATATGCCTCAACTTGGTTGTCGGTGGAATTCTCTAAACCTAGGTACAATTTGTTTTAATTTTTCCGTGAGAATCAAGAATGATCCCACCTACCACCCCTTTTAAAATTATCCTATCAAATATAGTTTATTGAAATTAGCTATAAGAACATTTAAAAATAAAAAACTTGTTCATAATTATTTTATAATAAAAAAAAATTGAAGTCATAAAATTTTGATAAATTTCTTGTCATCCAATCGACTTACAAAGATTCTTTAAATTCTCCTTAAGATAATAAATTGTTATTTGAAAATTAAATTGGTTAGAATTTAAAGTTAAATATAAAAAGTATTTATTTCACATTATCAATTTTATTTTTCAAAATAATTGTTATTCTAAAATGAAAAATGAAATTAACATTAATAATATCAATTATGATTTATAATATGTTAATAAATGCTCATATACAGTATTACATGATAAAACTTAATATACATAGTCTAACTAATAGATGAAATGGTTTTTTTCAGGGCGTTTTTTGTGGTTAATTTTAAGTAAAATCCAATAGAGATTTTTAAAAGCTTGGGTTTAAGTTGTTTAATGTGTAGAATTGTAGTGCTCCAGGAATTTTTCATAGTGCTCCAGAGATTTAAAAATATATTTTAAATAACAAAAAATTACATTCTTAGTTGAAATTGTATTTCCAAATTATAGTGAAAAAGACTATTTTATCTATAAATTATATTACACAAAACTTAATATTTACAACATGTCAATATACTAATGTATCCAACATTCCTTTCAATCCATTTAAATATATTCAAATTTTATTAAAAACTATTTATTTAAAATTTAAAATTTTTATATAATTAATAAGTATATTTTTAATTAATTTATGTAAAGCAACGAACTTTAAATGGGTACATCTAGACCCTAGACTTCTCCAACCTTCACAATACCTTTATCAATACCCCATGACATAATCCCCTTCACTTTACATTTCTTGTGAAATTGGCAAAACATAAAATATCATCCAAAGGTTTCTTAAAAGGAAGTAGATTGCCACTGTGCACCATCTAGCTTAGCTTTTAGAGTACATATGGTATGAAAACAATTGAAAATAGGCAAAGATGGGAGACAAATTTATTTGTCAAAGATTTTGTACTCATACTCTCACAATATTATATAGAAGCTGAATAAAGGGGCTAAGGGATTAAAATATACCCTTGTTTGTATTTATAAAGCCATGCCATGTCCCTCATCCGAGTGAAATGTAATAAGTGCCTGGCTAGTATAAAATGTTCGCAAAAAGTTAGGTTGCTTTCTCGAATTAAAGAATTAGGCCTTTGTGTTTTTACATGATATGTCTCACTTGATTGTGATTGCAAAAATAAAATTCCAATGTCTTAATTGATTGTGATCGATAAAGGTTTTTATCAAACACTCACCTTCACCAGTGAATGTAGTAATAAATATTTTGATATTAGTAGGGAATATCATTTAATGATACATTTTTTTTTAAGTGCAGTCCAAACATGTTATAGATTTGTATTTTTCAATTATGTCGAATGGTCACTTTTTTTACTAATAAATAGAGATAAATATTTTGAAATTAATAAGAAAATAATTTAATTTTATATTTGTTAATATGTAATCAAAATATGTTATGGATCAATTTATATTTATTTTAACTCTAGATTTATCAAGTGTTAAGAAGGGTAAAATCTCTTTTTACTTTAAGAAACGTTTGTATCTCCCTCTATACTTAATAAATCTAGAATTAAAATAGATCTCCACTAATTTAATTACTAATTATTAATTTTAATATAATTATAATTATAATTATTATATTATTATTATTATTATTATTATTAATATTAATGATATGTTTTTTATTTTATTTTAGTTTTAGTTTTAGTTTTATATAATTAGACTAATTCAAAATGTTTTATCGATAAGTATACTTTATTTTTTTTAGTTTTATTTTTATTTTATGTAATTTGACTGAGTCAAAATGTTAAACATGACATTACATTACAACATCTCTACCGTACTCAGCTAGAGAGCATCTCTTGGATTAAAAATTACTATTTTTAAGTTATTCAAAATGAAGTGAAGAAAAAGTAACAAACTTAAGTAGAAATTTAAAAAGTATCATTTTAATTTAATAGGATTATTAATATCATAGATCAACAAATTACATAATTTTATTAAGACTATTTTGAGGGTGTTAAATAATGTTTGCATCAAAAACAATAATTTCATTGATTTGAAATTGTAGATTTGATAAAGATTGTTTGGTTGGATTTCAATTATCCATAAACTAATAAAGGTCAAAATTGTAAAATGTTTGGTCTTCTTCGTTAAAAAGTATTTCTCTAGCTAACTAGTGTAGATATGTGATGGATTAGTCGTTTTTTTGGCCATTCAAATAATAGGATGGGAAATTGGAATATTTTGTTTGAAATCTAACAAGAATTATTTTGGATTTGATTAAATTTTCTTATAAATATTAACATTGCAATCTAGTTATAGTGGGCGTATGCAAGGATGTTAAATCCATTTTTTATTCAACAAAAAAAAGCAAACATCCTTTGGTATATATAAAGAGGAGTTAACATATATCACAAAGATTAATTGATCTGACTAATTATGCCCCATGAAACATAAAAAAAAAACCTTGAACCAAAAAAGGGAAGCAACGTAAAGATGCCCTTTCATTCTACAACATATACAAGAATAATCCAAAATAGACCAAGAGGATCCAACAGGTCTAAAGGATCTCCTTCATGCATATCCTAAACAAAAGCCTAACAAGAGAAATGAAAGCCATCACACCAAGATGTCAAAAATAAAACACCAACAAAAGACAAAAATGACACACCTAATTTTGGACAAAAAGAAAATAAAACGGAGAAAAAGGGAAGTCGATCAGGGCTAGAACCCAAATGATCTTAAATCACATATAGAACCATTTTGCAGGACTCTATAATGCATCAAGCTAGGTTTCTGAGAAATCCCACGCTTGGATAGGGCATCTTCCTCCAAATTATGACCCTGATAATTATGTTGGAAGGAAATTTCAGGAAAGGAAGACAATAGGGACTTGATGTTATACATCCTATGATATAAAAGGCAAGAACCTCCAAATATATTTTCCCCTACAACCACTCTATGACCGATTTTGAATCACCAACAACCAATTTCTTCTTTATGGCAAGCCAAGCAGCCCACTAAAGCACCCCCCATAGGGCCACCACCTTTGCCTTGCAAATTGTACTAGGTACTACATGCGAGAAGAAACGAAAGACTTGAGAATGAAAAAGTTTAATATATACACCACATCCACACAAGCCTCCAAATGAAGCCCCATCAAAATACCCTATGGGAAATAATTCCCCCAGGTCCTTATAGGAAACTGAGCTTTGGGAGGTATTTGGACTCTATGGGCCAATCTCGATAAAGTAGGCGACAATTTTGAGACGGGTGATCAACACATCTGGAGGCTTGTTTTAAAAAATGATGGCATTTCTAGAACACCAAATGCCCCAGAAAGCATACAACGGAATAACCCTATAAGATTTCAACCTAAAGATCCCAAATTCAAGGCACGGAATGATAGAAGATCTATCCACCACAAAATTAATCTTGAGCAATTTAGAGACTTCCTCCCAAATAGCAATCACAAAAGGGAAAACAAAAAAAAAGATGGGTGCAATCTTCAAAATCCAACCTGCAAAGAGGGCATCTTCTTGGGCCCAGAAAACCCCTCTTCATCAGAATTTCCCAAGTAATAATTCGATTATGAAGAGTCAGCTAAGTGAAGCACTTAAGATTAAGTGGCACATCCCATTTCCACATAAGTGCAGTCCATTATGCATAGATACCAGGCTGGTTATTCATTGAGATGTAAGAGTGGACTTATTTCGCATATATGCTTCAAGCTGAAATATGTCATCCCAACGCTAACTTGTGTTGTTTGTAGGACAAATATGTCCCAACATCGAACAAATATTTGCGGTAAAGCTCCTATTCAAATTCAAACTCCTCGAGAAGGCATATTTCCAAAGAGTGTGGCCAAGTAGCTGGAGAGAAAAAAGAGGGGCGACAAACATTTAGACTAGGTAATGTGATAACACCCTACTGATTCAAAAATTGAATGACATGAGGCGAGAGATTTAGTTCAAAATAACAACTTCATCAATCTGAAATTGTAATTTTAACAAAGACTTCTTATCTGAGTTTTGATGATGACAAACCATAAAAATTTTAAAACATAAAATGTTTAGCCTTCTTCAATCGTGCAATCTAACTTATAGATGAAATGGCCCTTTTTCGAGTTTTTGTCCTTGTCAATTTTGACTAAAATCTTGTAGATATTTTTAAAAATCATAAGTTTTAGTTCTTTAATTTGCAAATATTAAGTGTCTCAGGGGTTTTTCAAGGTGTTGTATCTATTTATGCATTCAAAACTGCTTTTTAAACAAGAAAAAACCACAAACTCACTAGAAATTGTATTATCGGATTTCGGGAAATAAAAAACATTTTTCTATTAGTTAAATTGTGCCATTTTCAATAATTTAATTAAGAATTGCAAACTTAATATTTATTTTATTCTTTTAAATAATATCATGTTTTCTCTTTATTGATTTCTTTATTCAAAATTTCAAGCTTTTTTTATTGTTTTATAAATGGAGCAAAACCCTTAAAGACAGAGTTTCTTGAATGAATTTTTATTAAATTAGAATGTAGCTACAACTCCTCAAAATGGTTTACCAATTTTGGAACATAATTTTCATCAAATAAATAGTGAATTTATTATAAAGTAAGCATAAAGTAAGTTAATATTGTAACTGGAGGACCCTAATTCTCATTACAAATATGATATGAATGTGGTAGAAATTTCAAGTATGAAAAAAATTTTAGTATGATTTAAGATGTGTACATCGTGGAACAATTGCTTTAAGAGTTTTTCCTAATTCAAAATTAATTTTGATTGTCAAATATTTAATTAAAGCTCAAGATATTTGAGAAATCTAACTTTCTATATTGCTCAATTTTACCAACTGAAAGATAGTTTCTTACAATATTAAATAGCTATATGATTTGTTACTCTTTAACCAAACACAATGTAATGCCAATCATTTTTTTTTGGTATTAATTACAACTTACCCTTAACCCCTACTTTATTTAACTTAATCCATACAATGATGTAAAGCTAATTACAACTTTCTCTTGACCCCTACCTTATGTAACTTAAGTCATAAAAATGATGTAAAGATAAATCAATAAAATCTTTTACCAAATTGAGAACCCATGAAGCCCAAGCATGTTTAATTCTCTAGAAGCTAGCTTATGTATAAATGTGGAATTTAGGGTGTCTGGGTTATTTTATATATACTTGAATAATTTTTTATGGAGAAATCTAAGGAATGCTTCTCTATATTTATGGATGATAGTCTTACTAAATTCATTGGCATAGACTAGTTCACCTAACATAGGGGGATTTAATTTGAGTACTTAATGGCATAAAATTAACCAAATTCCTAGTAACATTAACGATAATTGGTTGGACTGACTCTTTGAACTACACACAAACATAAATAATTCTATGAAAAATGTCATTAAAAAACTTTTTATGAGATTCTTCACATTTTGTAATAGTGCTTGGAGTTTACATTGTCAAATTACAACATTTGCTCTTAACCTAAAAAGACTCTTTTAGATTTGAACCTATAACCTCTCAATCATTTCTCAACCCAATTAATCTAGATTAATGATATCACTCTAATAATCTCACTCTTTTTCTTAATAGAGAAATTTTTTTTTAATTAGAAATTTGAAGTAAAAACTCAAAAAAACAATTTTTTTTATATTTATAAATAACACTCTTAATATATTTTTTAATTTAAATTAATACTTTTATTATAAACCATTTTTAATTAAACATAACCCAGTCAAAATAACCTCATAACAAAAACAAATCAAATTAACTGTTTAAAGAATATACCCCCATTAATATTATTCTATTTATAAAAGTAAATGACATTACCCTAGACATCAATATTTATAAATTGGATTTTTATAAACTACTTTAATGTGTCTTCTAAAAGTAATGAAAGAATTAGGCATGTGTGTCTCGAAATTATGTCCTAGTTGATAGCGACACGTAATTTATTATTTATTTTTCCAAGACCATCGGCTTCTTTTGTATTTAAGGAAATAATGAATACTTAAAGAGATCAATAAATGTTTTACTATCAAAAAGTTCAAGATGTGCTTTCTAGAAACAAAGGAAAGGATTAGGTCTTTGTGCCTCTAAATTATATGCTTTATTTGATCGTGACATTTCAAAACCAGTCACCTACTTTAATATATAAAGTCGTAATAAATGTAGTAATAAATATTTTGACGATATTTTGACGAAAATATAAACACGATCGATGTAATATTAAAAATATTTTGAGAAAGATGTAACTGTAATCTTAATATAAAATGAAAAAATCAATTATGTTTTTTTGTAAGTGGGTTAAACTTTTTATGTTTTTGGCTTTTCTATAGTTATATTTTTTTAAGTCATTTTTATCTAAAATTGGATAGAGATTGGTATCTTTGAATTGTGTAATATGTACATGGTAGATGTTCCTGAGATTTTTTATAGTATTGAATCGAGTTATGTAATAAAAAATATATTTTAAATAATCAAGGATCATAATCTTACTCATAATCGTATCACTAAATTCTGATCAAAAAAATCAAAACTTAGAATAGTTAAATAATCGTTTTTTTCTCTGAATGGGGAGATAAGGATGAGAAAGGTGTGTGTTGGGGGGAGGGGTTAATACCATCTCACTAGCTTACGTGCTAAAGGGACATGGCAGCGCACCCCATTAAATCGACATTATTCACCATGCATAACTTGGGGATCAGAGGATTGTTCCACCACCCGACGCATTTGATAGTTAATTCCTACAACCATTGGAGGTTAATTAGGTTGACAAAGGGTACGAGAAGATTTGAAGGTTTGAATGAGAGGTGTACCATGCTTCAAAGTGTACATGTTGTCTCGAGATTTTTCACCAAGGAAAACCTTAATCGGCAGCAAGGGGTGGGCTTTTGGATTAGAATTACAATAATGGGAAAGGAAAATCATCATTTCATATGGCACTCGACTCAATTTAGTGACATCTCCTCGGGAATAGAAGCATCCTGACATCTCAGAGTTTGGTATTTCTTTGTATAAAGCTACCAAAGGCTGAGAACTCGCATACTTCTTCTCTATGGCATACACTCTATGAGGGGACTTGACAATTTAGAAGCATATTTATGGGGTATTTGAGGGCACATCACTTCAAACTAGTAGTTTCCCTCACCTTCCTTAATGATTTTCCAAACTTATAGTTGTTTGTGAGTGAGTATTTTGGGATGGTTTTGTGAGTGTTGGGTTGTGCTAAAGTGGAAACTTCTTTACTTGCTCAAAGTGCTTAGGGAAAATTGTATCTTTGCCCTCCCTGGAAAGCCACCACCAAAAGATAGCAACTTCGGGAGGCCTTGACATGCAACTGAACCTTTTCTATTGATTAGTGGCTCTGAAGGATCATTAGTCGAGGACTAAGTCACCACTAGGGGATTGTGAAGTCTGGTCCTACATAATCAAATTTTCTTCCACACTCTCCTCGAAAAAATTGCAGGTTATTGACAGAGTACCTTGGTTAAGTGCTCTGAGACCTTAGGGTGCCCAGACTCAACAAACTAAGTGAGCCATTATGCTCATTAGCATCCAAAGTCCCAACTAGCTCCAGTCTAGTCATCTTCTCCGAGAAGATGTCACCAGTCATTCGTAGTTCCAAGTGTCACTTAGTCAATTCATTTTGCACACCCTTTTAGTTGTTAGGCATCATACCTCATCATAGAGCAAGGATATGTTGAGGTGAAACATACTACCAAGAAATAGGTCATTCCAAAGTGTAAGTGTAAGCCAAGAACTCGACATCTATATATCGAGAACTACGCCTCATCTTGTTCAAGAGGAAATCACTTAGGCATAATGGGAAATATCTAACAAAAGATGCACTCTCACAGACATCGAGGTTCCAGCAGAGGTGGAAGATTGAGTTCTAAATGCAGGGCACACTAGAGGCTACTACAATTACTACATGTACACCATAGATATTTATTGGTATTTGGAATTTCTTCTTGGTAGAGTTCTTGTTGATAGAGAGATCAAGAAGGACATCCTCCTGACCCTGAATCGAATGCAGAGGCACGTGATAGTGATGGATCGAAGGCTCGGGCATATAGAAAAGAAATTAGGTGTCCCTCTTGATTTGGGTTGTTGTCGAGGAAGCAATAAGGAGCCCATTCTAATGGAAGCCATAGATTCTGAGAGATCCAGTTGATTGTCTTGCAAACCATTCCTTTTTTAATTTCTATGTTTAAGTTCAATATTTTTTGGTCAAGAAATGGCCCTGGAGGCTTAATAGTTAAACTCATTTTTTTTGTTTTCATGGTTTTGATCAAAACTCTTTCTTTTGGGGTAATGAAACAATTGAAGTTCTATATCTGGTCTAGTTTCCCAGTGACATACCAAAAAACACTTTCAAAGTTATCTATGTATATCTTTGAAAAATATCAACGCCTCATTTTTATTGTGGAGCAACGTAAACTTTTTTGGCCGGAATATAGCAATACAATTTCTAGCAAGATTGTGATTTCCCATTGTTTAAAATGCACTTTTGGATGCGTAAAATGGATTTGGCCCCTTAAAAATCCTATGATGCACTCAAAATCTACAAATTAAACAAACTAAACTTATGATTCGTAAAAATATCTACAAGATTTTCAACAAAATTGACCAGAAAAGGTGTTGGGAAAAAAACTATTTAGTCTATTAGTTAAATTACTCACTTTGTTATTATTAGTTTTAAAAAATTAGTTGTAAAAGAGTAAATGATAATTAAAGTTGAGGAAATTCAGACCTTTATACTCTTTACCATATATTTATAAAAATATAAATGTAATATTAATTTTTTTTTCTATGTGATTCACGGACCCTGAAGATTGGTGACCACTACATCCATGAAATATTTGTACCAGATAAATCCACATAAAGGGATCACTTCCTATCATCTCAACCACAGAGCCTGACGTCAAGGGTCTCGAGAGAATTGAACCCCTGACCTCTCAATAGCAAAGGTGTTTTAATGACAGGGACTTGATCAATTGAGCTAACCCTCAGGGTTTTTTTTTATGTGGTTCACAGACCTTAGAGATTGGTGACCGATGTGTCCATGAAATATTTGCACCAAACAAATCCAACTAAAGGGATCATTTCTTGTCAACTCAACCATGGAGCCTGACCCCAAGAGTGTCAAGTGAATTGAACCCATAACCTCTCAATAGCAAAGACGCTTTTAATGACTAAGACTCAACTAATTGAACTAACCCTTAAACCTAAATATAATATTAGTGTTATATGAAAAATTCAATGGGAAAAAATAACCAGCACAAATATGACAAATATATCATCTTTGTTGTTATCAGTTTTAATAAAATCATTACAAAAGATTATATGATAATGGAGTAGTCTTTAAGTGCGACTTTCTGGAGTTCCCACAAATTTTTGGTTGGAATCAGGCCAAATAATTTGTGGTCGAATCTTGATTTGTGTTGTTTAAACTAGTTTTTTGATTACATAAATAGATTCAACATCCTCAAAAACTCTGGAGGATTTCAATTGTGAAGAGTTCACCTATCAAATTTGTAATTTCAATAAATTTTCAATATATTATAGACAAATTAGATTAAAAAACAAACCAATATTCTAAACAAATAGATTCGAAAATAAACCAAAATCTAGACAAATTAAATTAAAAAATAAACTCAAAAGCTTTCCAAAAACTCACATTAAAAACTATACATGATCAGAGCTTAAATATATGTTTTTTCTTTTACCTAAATATATCAAAATGACCGGTTACCACTTGCCCACAACCTTATGTCATGCGGGGTTGAATCTAAATCGTACGGGGAATGGAATCTTGGCAAATTGAGAACCAGTGAAACTGAAGGTTGCATTTAATATGCCTAAATCCCTTGTTAACAACACATGTCAAGCTTAATGCACGTGAAATACTTGTAAAATAAAGAGAGTAAATGATGAAAAGTTATTATAGCGTGGTCCCATGTGCTCCCCACACCAATGTAACCCCTAAACTACCTTTTTAAAATTCAGACTTTGGGAAACGAAGAGGCGAGGGATCGAGTCTGCTTACGTTTGAAACTTTCCATTCACTTTGTGATAAAATGGAAGGATGGAAGGATGAGTAACTGCAAGTGGGGCGCCGCCACCCGGCGGTTTAGATACTGTGAATGGGGGAGAGGAGAGGAGGGGAAAGGGACCCGGTGGGGGGTCAGCGGGGCGGCACCGCCAAACGCAGTGGCCCCCACGTCCATTGCTTCCTGTTACAACCGCCACCTCATTCCCGACCACCACCAGTTCACGAATCAGTTCTGCCACGGCGTCGCGTAGGCATTACGTGGCGCGTACGGATTGGTGTGCAGGCTTTTTGAAGTTTGGCGTGCCTTGCTAGTGGGGGGCGTAGGATCATGGGAGAGAAAAGCAGCGCTTTGGCACCAAGCGTGGGACTCCGCAACGGAACGGGTGTGGTGGTGGTGGACCCCGCTGGGTCAGCGGGATTTCAGATAACTCATAATGAGGTGACCATGATAGCAGGGTCTCAGCCTACCGGAACGCGCCACGTGGAGGAGGCGGCCACGGGACGGGTCCACGTACTCATCGGGCGGCGCACCCAGCCGGCCGGGAATGTTCCGTATCTTAGGGGGGCGGGCAGGCGGGCGGGCGGGCGATCGTGTTGTTCAAGTGTTATGGGAAGGGGTGGAAGGTAAGATTTGCTAGTCCGTCGGTCGGGCGGTCGAGTCTCATCTGGGCCTCACGTGCATGCGCAACGGGGGATTAAGACCTCCAACCATAGCTATAACTATACAAGAATCTGCGCTTATATAGATAATAAGTTCGAATTTGGAGTTCCACGCCAAAGTTTCAAATCTGGTCGTCGCCTGCCCACGCTCTGGTCGCCTACGTCACAAGGGGTCCCCAGCAAAATCCAAGCGCTAGCCACCCTGCACTCGTTTTCTGCCTCATTTCGCAATTTCACTCATTCCTTCACTCATTTCTCTTCGCTTTTTTCAGGCCTTCATCTTTCACGCGCAAACTGATCCTCCCCCATTCCCCACCCTTTACCTCCCCCCACCCCTTTTTTTTAATCCTGCCCGCTTGTTTTTATTGAGAACGCGTTCGCCTCCTGCACACCTCTGAAACGATTATTGCCCCGAGGCCTTCATACTTGCATGATTGCTCTTTCTTTTCTTTCGATTTCCAGACCCATTTCCCTTATTGTTATTTGCATCGCAGTCATTTGCCCCCCACTTCTCCCCCCGTTACAGCTGTGTTCTTGCAGACTCTCTGCCGACTCGCCACTAGCGTTTGCTGCCCGTGCTTATCCAGTCAAATAAATTATACCCACTTACATCTCATCTCGCCTCTGCTGTGTTCGAGGATTAATTCTCCAGTTGCCTTTTCACACAGATCCCTAGTGTACTCTTTTTGAGGTTCAGGCCAACGATGTGGTGAAATTTATAAAGGCAAACCAGATTATGCTTTCTTGTACGTAGAACCGAATTTTTCTTACCCTGTCACTCTCGTCGAGGATCTAGTCACAATTTGATCACAACTTCCCGGCGGAATTGATTATATTCGAATCACAGAAGCTTTACAGAATTCTCAGCACCAGGCGCGGAGGACTTTTATAACGAGCCATTTGCTGTGACTAGGTTTGTCTCTTATTGACTACATTTGCTTGAAAAAATCCATGCTTCATTGAATGATAATGCAAAAAAATTTAGCCTCTCAAATTTGTTCAGATTTTGTGTTCGTGTCATAATTGAATTGAATTGAATTCCTATCTATGGTTGTATGAATGTAATAATGTTGTGTCTGATCTAGTTTCATGGGCTCATGGCATTGCAAATTTAATGCTGGGGAGGTGCAGACAGATCTTACATCGCAGAATCAATAACTACTTCTTCAATTTGCACGTAATTAGGGTTGGTTGATGAGGTGAAATAGTGCGAATTTTGGTATTAGGTCACAAGAAAACTAAACAGATCCAGTTCTACTTGACCATAGAATTGTTCCAAGTTTAATGTACCTGACCAAATCTATAGCTTGATAGAGGATTGATTTCTATCTTCCGACTCAAATTTTTGATAGGTATTGAACGTCCTGTGATAATCTTTTTCTCATTGATATTGTAAATGTGGTTTTTTGAACACCATTCTGACAATAATTTGAATTTCTCTCAAAGCAATCAGAAACTGGGAGCAGCGATCAGTCAAAATATGTTCGAATCCTTTCCCAATTATGGTAGGATGGTATAATACCATTGAGACTGTTCTTTGATTTTAAATTACTGACACCACATCCCTGTCATAATTCCCGGATTAGGAAAAACGAAAATAACAAGTTATTGATATAAAAATTTTAAGCATGTTTGATCTCAACCAAAGCTGGTTTGCTTTTCGGATGAGAACCAAATCCCAATTTTAATTCTTATGATTCTTTTATGTATTTATGAAATGTGAATGGATTCAGCATATCATGTTCAATTCTACAAATCTTTACTTGGTAGTCTAATCTTCCTTACCTGATTCCATTGCACTTACTTCAAATGTTTAGTCTTTCTCTAAGGCTTTGGGTCTCTACTGTAAACCTAGGGTCTCTCTAAGTTAGAAAAATGTTATGGTTGTATCATGTTAAATTATATAATCTTTTGTGCACTTTGATTGAAAAATTCAGGTTTCTCAGACATCTTTTTAGACGTAGCCAACATACCATGGGAGTAGATACTGATAATTTATTGTGTTCTACAATTCCTTGTTTTCATTGTACAGTCCACCAATGTTCTTCCTAGAACAAAATTAGCGAGAAATATAGGTGATTGTCTAGTTATATGCACTATGACAATCAGGAACATACAATTTTGTTCATCATTTATACGAAGGATCTTCCTTTGCATTTATGTAGATCGTAGTTATATTTACTTGTTCTTGGCTAAGAAATTGGAGCAAATAATATAGTATAGGTCTTTTTAATTGGTCCTGGTATAAGGTAGCCCTGGTTGCAGATACTATGATCCGGATAGAATGACATAGTAAGATGACTACGCACCCCCTACCCCAAATTCTAGTTTATTGAATAGAGGAAGATCAAAAGTTAAAACCTTTGTGTACAAGTTTAAGGAGATTATCCTTTCTATTGATTGTTTTCGATGTATTCCAATTTTGTAATAGCTACTTTGCATTCTAAAACAAACTGCACTGGAAAAGCAACGTAAAACAACCCTTGATTTTTTGTTCTTCTGGATTCAATGTGTTTAATGAGAAAACGTACTGAAGTTGGCTTCACTCACTCATCGTCTCAATCCCGCTAACTAATCCTAGCATTGCAGACTCTTAGAATTTGATGACTGGTCTTATTGACATGTACATTAACTTCTGATAAGTGATAGATTGACTCGCTGTTAGAATTTGATGATTGGTCTTATTGACATGTGAATTAACTTCTGGTAAGTGATAGATGGACTCGCTGTTAGATTTTGATGATTGGTCTTATTGACATGTACATTAACTTCTGGTAAGTGATAGATGGACTCGCTGTTAGATTTTGATGATTGGTCTTATTGACATATACATTGGCATCTGGTATAAAGTGGTAAGTGATAGGACTCACTTTTTTTATATATCTATCAATTTCTTATGATATTTTCATTTTGATTAGCAAGCTAGTCTCATGTGTGCAGTTTTTAATCTGAGTATATATTTATATATAAATTTTCTTTTGTTAGATTATTTCTTTCATATATACTTATCAATTTCTAGTGATAGTAATATTTTCTTTTTATCAGGAAACTGGCCTCTCTTTTTTTATGTTTGCAGTTTTAATCTGAATTATGAGTAACCAGATTGATTTGGCAGTGGCTATTTTGTAGATTGATTTGGTAGTGACTATTTTGTAAATAAGGAATCACATAATTTGATATAGAAAAAGTACTCAAAATATCAACTAAAGTCCAGTGATATAGAAAAGCGTGCTATATGAAGAAGCCTAAGTGCCTGTTTGACTATAGATCATTAAAAGATGGAGAAGTCTAAGTACTTATGGATCGTTAAAATATGGTGATATAGAAAGCATGCCATGCCATATGAAGAAAGCATAAGTACTTGTTTGACTATAGATCATTAAAAGATGGTGAAGGCTAAGTACTTATAGATGGTTAAAATATGGTGAAGGTATATGTTGAGTTTAAAATACAAAGAAGATTAAATATTTGTTAAAGTGTAGACTATTTTTTATATAGAGATTATTTTGAGTTTAAAATCTGAATGTGGTTTAAATATTTAGAATTGAGTTTAGAGTTGAGGTTAAAATATGAAGAATATTAAATATTTGTTATCTAGCTTATATTACTTTTATGTGAAGATTAGTATAAGTATAAAATATGAATGTGGTTGAAATATTAATTTGTTAGAGTTGTTTTTAAAATATGAAGAATGTTTATAGAGATTGAATGGTTAAGTGTTGTAAATTATTTAATAAATTTCTCTTCATCTCTTATATTATTTGGTTTTTTCTTCTTATATATATATATATATATATATATATATATATATATTATTTATTTTATCTTACTTTATATATAATTCTTTAAACATAGATTTTACAAAACAATAATATCATTCTCACAAATATTTTAAAGTTTCATATCTCAACAATATTTTCTTTTAAAAAAATCAAAATATATCAGGAAACATATATAGAGACAATAGATAGAACTATATCTCTTGATCTCATATTTAAATTTTCCAGTCTTTCATATTTAAATTCCGTAGTCTTTCCTTGCTATTTCTCATTTAGAAAGTTTATAGACATCTTTTTTTTAGTTTTTAGTGGGAAGAAAAAATATTATAATTTTATTTTAAAATATAAAATTACAAATAAATTTTAAAATTTAGATATATTTTTGTTAATAATCCATTCCATTTTATTTTATATAGTTTTTTAAAGTTAAATTATAAAAGATAAATGGTCATTCTCTCAAAAGAAGAATTATAAATATTTATTTTTCATTTTTATTTTCCTATATAGAAGGAAGAAAATAAAACTATATTTTAGTTTTATGTTCAAATTTCATATCGTTTCCTTAATATTGATCATTTAAAAATGTTCTTAATCCTTTTCATCTTAGTCTATATAGTTTTTAAAAAAAATATAGATTTTACATAAAAATATAATGCTCTTGTCTCATTCAAATTTTAGAGTATTTTGTTTCTTGTTAGCCAATTTCCATCCAAGTTCCTCCATCTAAACTAACTTTAGTCACTTCATCCACAATCATGTGCATATCCCCATATAGATATGTGAAAAAGATATTTGTGAGACTATTGTAGCATGGCTTGTCATAGATGTATAAAAAAGTTATTCTTAAGAATATTGTAAGATTACCTCTGGATTTTTTTAGACAATTTAAAGGCTATCATCTCATAAAAATGATTTATTTATGTCCCCATTTTAGTTTTGGTTTTAAATTATGATTTTGTGATAAAAACAATATTCCATATTCATGTCTATGGAATATTCATATTTATTATTCCTTCTAGATCACTAAGTCATGATTGTTTCTTGGTCCCTACATGTCCATGGAATATTTATATTTGTTATTCCTTTTAGATTACTAAGTAATGATTGTATCTGGTTGATGAAATGTTTTTAGTGTGTTCAAATCTTATACAATACCACTTATTGGGAAAAACTTTATAGTTCCTAGCCAACCAAACTCCAAACTTCTTATTCACTCCAAACTTCTTATTCAATATTTAAGAGAAGGGATTTTTTATTTTTAACCCTTTTTAGCATAACATTACTAATATAAATTGTAGAAGTCAAATAATTGCATAAAAGTGGGTCCCTTATCACAAGAGCAATGTAGAATTATATATCAATTTGATATTTAACTAGAGAAGATTCTTAAAATTATTACTATTATTATTATAGAAAATAGAAATATTTTTATTTATTTATCATTTCATTCAATCATTTAAATATATTTTTTCATTTTTTTATATTTATAATTTTATTTATTTTTTTTTATTTTTTTTTGTTGCTGAGGAAAGAAGTTAGCCCTCCTTGAAGCCCTACAACTAGAATGAAATTGTTGGTATTGAGTCAATCTAGAAATATACTACTAAAAATTAAAGCCAATGCAATAATATTCATAAATATCAAACTATTATACATTGTAGAACATCATATCACTAATTATATTAAAAAATACAGTGTATATATATTACTATAATATTTATTTTTCTAATTTATAAAAATGATACCTAATATGCATAAATTTTATTTATTAGATTTTTCCCAGTCAATTCTGCAGCATAGAAACATGTAAATGAAGTATGCTGCATTGAAAAAAAAGGGGGAGAAATCATATCAATTTATCCAAATCAAATATCTTATCAGCATGCAGTTATAACCAAAATAGATAAATATCTTAAATATTCGGAAATTTTCCAAAGATCTTTTTCATGGTTTAGCTTAAATTTCTATTCCAACGGTTGAATTTGATTGACCTGGCTAGCTACTTCGCCATAGTTGCATATCAAACAAATAAATTGTATTCCTATTCTTTATCATTACGTTTTTCCACTGAGTGGACAGACATATCGTGAAAAATGGACCCATTCGATAATAGAATATATGGGATTAGACAGAAAATATATCCTGATTTTCTCAATAATAATCAATACTTCAGGTTTGGCTAACAGCCAGAAAGAGTTCCAAAGATTTCAATCAGTTATTCCTCCGAGGCATTTTTATCCTCATATTCCCGTCACACCATTTCATGCTTCACTATAATGGCCTGTTTTCTTCGATAAATCTGTGTACTATATTTAACTCATTACCCATAGATGTTGTTGCTACATGGTGATAATCATCCGACGCATTTTTATCCTCTTATTCCCGTCGCAGCCTTCCACCTGTTTCTCACAATGCATGCCTTTCATTATCAGGCAACTGTTTTGTGCGATAAATTTGTGTGTACTGTATTAAACTCATTAGCCATAGTTGAGAAATGGTACTAATGGTCGCCTGGGCCTGGCGACGTGCACTTTCAATGAATCTAGAAGAGTCGAGAGTAGCGATCGACTGGTGCGAAGAAGTAGGCGTGCATCATGTTCCCGAGTGCAAGACAAAATAGGGGTACATAATAAACCAAAACAATAATGCAGGCAGAAATTAAGAGCAGAAAACTGCATAGAATATTATTTCTTTACAATTGCAAATGACAAGACTTTAAAAGTAGCGGCAGACAACCGTGAATGAATGAATGGCCCGACAAACGCGACTTTGCTAGTCTGTTCGTCTACGTTTACTCAATGGCGCGTTGCGCTTTTCGTTTTGTATTTTTCTGTTTGTAGCGCGGGTGCTCTCGTCCCTTCCTTCTTTACAATCCTCGCCGGCTTTTTCTGACTTTTGAACAGAGAAAAAAGTGACCTGCTGCGCATGCTACTGCTCGCGTGCATGTGAACATGAGCAACGTCACCTTTGTGTGCCATGATTCTTCCCGTCGCAATCGATGACGGCGACACTTTTGTCGAGTCGCTGTCGGGGACTGTCCTTCCTGAGTCAATTATGCACTCAGATTCAACCTCACACACATTTTCACTAACATGCTTGCTTTCAGAGACCATCCAGCTTTTTCATCTCAGTTTGGAAGCACACTGTTTCAGAGGTCAGTCAAAAGGGAACCTTTCCTGGTAAAGTGAGGAACTGAAAAAGTTTTATCATCTCCATCTTGGATTCAAATATGAAATGCCGGTTAGGGATCTGATTAGGGTTTCATCCAGTCAGTTGGATTGTGGTCCCTATTTTAAATTGGCACGAGTTGGAACTACATGGGTTCCTTTTTGTGGAAAAACAGCAATCGTCCTCTGATGAATTTCAACGTGAAGCAAGTTGCAGATAAAGACGAGGCTTTGAAATTGGACAACAGTGTATTGTTGAGATTAATCTCCTCAGCATGGCTGGTGGAAGGTTGCATTAGACATAAGAGTATAGGTACAGTCCCTTCAACTCAACTATGGAAGGTTGCATTAGACTTGTATATAGGTACAGTCCTTTCAATTCAACATGGATTGGTGCATTAGACTTAGGTACTGTAGCTCCAACTTGACCTCAAAGGCATGGATGGTTGCATTAGACTTAAGTTTACAAGTATAGCAACTCCAACTCGACTTCAAAGATATGGGTGGTTGCATTAGACTTAAGACTATAGGTAGAGTCCCTTCAATTCAACATGGATGGGTGCACTAGACTTTAGAGTATAGGTACTGTAGCTCCAACTTGACCTCAAAGGCATGGATGGTTGCATTAGACTTAAGTCTATATGTACAGTCCCTCCAACTCGACTTCAAAGGCATGGGTGGTTACATTAGGATTAAGAGTATAGGTACAGTCCTTTCAAATCAACATCAACATGGAAGGGTGCATAAGACTTAAGAGTATAGGTACTGTAGCTCCAACTTGACCTCAAAGACATGGATGGTTGCATTAGACTTAAGACTATATTCACAGTCCCTCCAACTCGACCTCAAAGGTGGGTGCATTAGACTTAAGATTATAAGTATTGTAACTCCAACTCGACTTCAAGTTATGGGTGGTTGCATTAGACTTAAGAGTATAGGTATAGTCCCTTCAAATGGACCTCAAAGGTGGGTGCATTAGACTTATGAGTATAGGTACAGTCCCTCCAACTCAATCTCAAAAGTATAGGTACCATTGTTTACAACTAATCACACTTGCTTTGCACAGCTCACAATAGGAACCATAAGTTTCGAAAACACCATTTGGTTCAGTTTTATAGTGATCATGCATTGAAATAAAGAGTTGGCAATGGAATCAAGTTTGAAGTACTTTTATTCCCTAGTTGGTCCCCATATAGTTTGCAGAAACCAAGTTGGAAACTGTATATACATCACGAAATATCTTCATGGTGTAGTTTCTTTCTGTAAATACACCCTCTGTACAGGTTCTTGACTTTTCCGTGGAGGTTTATATTAACAAGGTGATCATATGGTTAGTGTGATTTAGCTTCCTGCAGAATATTGAGCAATGCATTTAGAATTAGTTAGGTTATATTCACCATAAAGATAAGATTTGCTGAAGAAACCCACAACTAAAATTTATCCACTTTGTTGGATACAAATGTTGCTTGAATTGTATATGCATTTCAGTATATATTTCCCGGGACAGCTCCAACCTGTTGTCATTTATGACCTTCCTGCAGGACGTGAGCTTGAAGCATTTAGAATTAGCTCTTTCATATTGACTATAAAGATGGGTTTTGATAAAGAAAAATAAATTGAAATTTATACAGGTGGTTACAAACCTTCGAAAAATTGTTCACAGTGGATTTTCTGAGATTCAAAGCTGATGTGCCTTTCTTTACCTTTGGGAGTCTGCATGTGCCTGTTCAATGTTTAGTAGTTGCAGGCCTTGCTAATCTGGGCAGAAATCAGTTCATAGATCATTAATTATTGTAATCATCAATAATAAGTAGTAATAGTTTGCATATTATGAAGATTTCGACAATTGTTTCTTCTTAATGGTTGAAGTGTTTACCTGAAACATCAGACATTGTTGTTTTACAAAAATGGTCTCCAACATAAATTCTAACTATGAAAATCTACATTCCAAAAAAAATTATGAAATTGTTTTATTCTTTTCCTTATTGTAAAATTGTTTTATTCATTCATTTACATTATAGAAATTGTTGTCCTGTGCAGGATCTCAATAGTTGCCATGGACAATCTACAATCCCGTGTTCCTCCAGGTTTCAGATTCCATCCCACCGACGAGGAGCTTGTGGATTATTATCTGAAAAAGAAAGTTGCTTCCAAAAGGATTGATCTAGACGTCATCAAAGATGTGGATCTTTACAGGCTTGAGCCCTGGGACCTTGAAGGTAGGTTTCTTTTGCAATTTGTAGGAGGAATATATACAATGAATAATTTCCATTTTAGTCAAAAATAAAACAATATAGAGTAAATCCAAGAGGGTTTTCAATGTGAACAGAACGATGTAAAATAGGTTACGAAGAGCAAACAGAATGGTATTTCTTCAGTCACAAAGATAAAAAGTATCCAACGGGCACACGAACAAACAGAGCCACAGTTGCAGGCTTCTGGAAAGCCACAGGACGGGACAAGGCAATCTATGCTAAGCTGAAGCTCATTGGTATGAGGAAGACGTTGGTGTTTTACAAGGGGCGTGCACCCAACGGGCAGAAAACTGACTGGATCATGCACGAGTACAGGCTTGAGACGAACGAGAACGCTCCTCCTCAGGCAAGCACTACTTACATTTTTTATCACAGTTACAACGCTATATATTTTATAGGATGAATACAAGTATACCGTCATTGGCCGGAAATTGAATAAGTGGGGAGGGTTCCATTTTTTCTTCCCAATGATCTGGGTATATTTTATGTGAGGAATATAATTATACTATCAATATTCTTCATGTCAATTCATTTTCTTCATGTCATTTGACTGAAATTAAATTTGAGGAGGATTCTATTCTTTTCCCTCAAAGACTTCCAATAACTCCAATTGCCTCACTTATTACTTATATTTACTAAAATTATTTTATTTGTATAAATAGTTATTGTGAAAATAGTTGAGCATGGGTATAAATTTAGATAACTCTCAAAGACTTCCAATAACTCCAATTGACTCACTTATTACTTATATTTACTAAAATTATTTTATTTTTATAAATAGTTATTGTGAAAATAGTTGAGCATGGGTATAAAATTTAGATGAGTATATTTTTGTAACTAATATATGTAAAGTATCAATATCCTTCCTATCATTTGCGCAAATTGAATTTTGGAAGATTCCATTCCTTTCTCTCAAAAACCTGGACACACTCACTACATACGTTTACTGAAATTATTTTATTTCGAAAATGGTTGAGATGGGTATAAAACTTGACTGACAAATTTATCATTTTGATCTATATAGGAAGAAGGATGGGTGGTTTGCCGTGCCTTCAAGAAACGATCAACTGCCCAGAAGAAAGCAAGTGATAGGGACTTCTCTGCAAGTTCAGCTTGCTATGAAGTTGATCAGAATAGTTCATTACTTGAATTAGATTCACTGGATATCAAGCTTCCTCAGCAACTAGATCACCACCAGTTTGGATACCAATTACAGCAATTCTCAGGCTGCAAACAGGAGATGGAGCCACTCGACTACCAACTCGAGCACAACCCATTTCTGCAACTCCCTCAACTGGAGAGCCCAAAACTTCCCTGCAATGCTAACTCCTCCTCCAGTTCTGCTGGGAATAGGCGCGAATATTCCATGACAAGTTTACTGGAATCTGCAAACATGGATATGTTTTTGCCACACTCAACATCCACAGGGCCTCATGATCAACAACAACTACTAAGTGCATTTTATGGTGATGAGCAGGTTTACACAGACTGGAGAATGTTAGATAAATTTGTGGCATCACAGCTCAGCCAGGAAGATTTGCTAGATAATGAAGTTGCAAGATTTTCCAATGGGGTGCCCTACAATCCAATGCCAGACACGAGCTCGCTTCTGCGCCAGAATAAATTGCCACCGGAAGCAGAGTTTGCAGCTTCAAACTCCAACTCCTATGGCGACGTGATGTGGGGTTTTGGGAATTGAGAAACTCCTTTAATCCAGAGAACCAGGGCCTGTGGTGCAGTACTCTCAATGTCCTCAGGTCCTCATAGAATTTAGTACAATAGCTGAAAATTTAACTATGCACAAGGCGATATGAGATGAGGCTTGGGCAATTAATTTATATCATCAATAAAGTATCTTGTTGGGATTATTGCCACGACGCTTACATCATGCCAAGAAGTGGGAAAAAATATTCATACGTCCTGAGCCTCCAACAGATGCAGTTCTTACTTTAAATTTCTTACTGAATATAGGTTTAATCGACCTTGTGCTTCATGTAACTCTACCGGATCAGTGCAGCAGCATCATCTGGTCCAAATATATCTAATGACCATTGCTCATGGACTGCATAGCTGATAGTAATTTAGTTTACTGACATTGTTAATAAGATTTAATGTGCAGGTATACCATCCCAAGTCCAAATAAATTGACAAAATAGTTCAGTAGATGTGCAATTTTGTGTGTATCTTGGCTTCAATTTTATGCATCCAACCAAGCAAGTTTGGAAAAAAATTGTATAACTCCAAATTAAGTAACAGACTTGATAAAAAATCATGATGTGGAATCTCCATAACAGCATTCCTCATCCGACTTTCAAGGATATGAAAGGAAAATTGCATTATGTGATTTCAAACTGGTGTAATGTTATTTTAATTTTTATCAAATTGACATTTATATTTTCCATCTCACAGATTTGTAAATTGGCATACATACTTGATGGTAATATGGGCTTCAGATAAACAAAAGATCCCGATATATCCTATTTCAATGTATAAAAAGTAAATAACCTAAAGCATTATACATTTTATGTATAATAAGTTTCCCTTTTTGTATACCTGGATTATTACAATTTGACTTGCCAAATGGTTTGTAAGGATCCTATATTGTAGTGTTAAAAATGTATTATCCATTCTATTTATAAATTTATGTTTCCGTTTTTACTTGCTAAATCGTTTGTAAGGCGCTCTGATGGCATAAAATTAAATGCACACTTTTTATAATACATTGCAATTTGAAACTTCATTTTCTCAAGTTTTTATGTAATGCAAGTCGGTATTTTGCATAGATATAAAAATTGGGTGTTCTGTTAAAACACTCTTTGATATGTAGTTACTAATTCAATTCCTCACTCAAATAAAAATATAATCACATTAAATTTTCATATATATATATATATATATATATATATATATATATATATATAATAATTAAAAAATAAAAATAAATATATAATTAAAGATATTAATATTAAAATAAAAAGATTCATTATAATTAAAAGATAAATTAAAAAAATTCAACATTTCAAAAAGTTTTAATTTCTTAAAATCTGAAACAAAATAAAATTTCATAAGAAAATCATAACAAAAGAAAATTTCATAACAAAATAATATTTAGAGTGTTGCCAAAAGAAATTGGTTTCTTTTCCCATGAGTAATGTGTTGGTTGCATCCAACACAATTTATTCATAAACAAATGGATGATATTTTAAGTGTCATATTAAGGTTATTAAAATGTATTGATCTTATAACGTGATGGAAATAACATATGATTGTGATGCATTCAAATCTATTAGAAAGAATATTAAGCTTCTTCACTACTAATTGGACATGCTCACTAGCTTGTTTTAAAGATATTTTTCTAAATTTGTTATTCTATAAACACAATAGAATTTTAACCTTAGTCTTGTAACCTTAGTAATGGACTAGTTTTATTATCTCCTTTAACAAATCCATATAGATATCTTTATAGTGCAGCCTCATTCAACAAGGGGTTGCCATCTATGATCTTAAAGGATAAATGGAAATAGATTTTGAATGAGATTTTGGAATAGCAACAAATAATTAAACAAGGGGTTGCCATCTATGATCTTAAAGGATAAATGGAAATAGATTTTGAATGGGATTTTGGAATAGTAACAAATAATTAAACAAAGGGCTTGGCCCTTTCCCAAGAGTTGAAGATCCTAGATTCAAACCACACTAGAGATTTCTAGTCATTGGTGAGTCACATATGATTGTATGACACATGAGAGAAAATTGCCTCAAATGAGTGTAACTTGCCCCAAAATTCATTAAGAAACAAGAAGATTTGCATTGGTTGAATATTGTCATGTGTTAAGAGATTTAAATCATCAAGCAAACAATCTAGCTAACAACGTTATTCATTCTAAGGTTGTGATACTCAAGCAGAAAAGTAGATTTCTACAACTCCAATCCCAAAAACTTTGGAAATTTTACTTGAATATAGGAAGAAAATTTCAAAGCTTAAGAGGAATACATTGTTTTTAATGGTAAAACACCCATCTTATAGGCTTTGGAAATTCTAGTTAAATATAAAAGGAAAATTTCATAGCTTGAGAGAGAGGAATACAGTATGTTAAGTCATATGGTGATAAAATTGGAATGAATCTCTTAATCACAAAATCACAACAAATATTGACAAATAATTAAGTACTATAAGAAGTTAAAAAATAAAAACCAACTTAACAAGAATTAGGAGAATTAATGATCAAAACAAGAAAACATTCTAAAAAAACATTCTAACAATTAATACCTAAAAAATTAATAATAAAACTCATATTAACTATATACATTTTTCTTATTCTAAATTTTTATTTTATTATAAATATAATTTTAATTTTAAAATAATTAATTAAAAATTATATTAATAAGATAAAAAAATCATATAGTTTGTGGGGTCTTGGTTAAACGGTGATGAGACAGGCCATTATAACACTCATCACAGGTTCAAGAGTGATGTATTTGGACATGTTGATGAAAATAGAGTTAAAAAAAAAAAGTGATGAAAAGATAAAAATGAAAGGTACTACCAAGCTTACCAAAACAAAAAAAGATAAAAAATCATATAAAATGTTTTTAAAATTCATATAATTATATTTTTTAATTACAACTATATTATTTTTTATGTCATGCTATTGATATCAAAATATAATAAATGTTATATATATATTTTTATATTATAAATATTAAACTATAATAAATTATATTTTTTATATCAAACTATAATAAATGTTATATATATATGGACGTTAACCACCATCATCATTATCATATATATATGATATTAAACTCTAATAAATATTATATCACAATATCTTTCCATTAATATTATATTATAATAAATGTTATCACAATATATCTCCATTAATATTATATTAAAATATTTTATAGATGGTTTAAAAACCCTCTGTGAATGCATTTTATTCGGACAAAAATATATATTATTCCTTTAAATATTATATTATAATACTTTTTGGACTTTTTATGAACATAAACCATGCATTATTCTTATAAATATTATATTATAATACTTTCTGGACTTTTTATGAACCCTTTGGGAATCTATGGTAGGGTTGACTTAAAGCACACATTACTCTTTTAAGGTTTTAGAACAACATATGGTTTTAAATTGCTGGATTAAGTAAAGATATTATTTATGATTTATGGTTTTAGAATAATAATATAAATACAAATTTAATCATAGGAAGAGAAATCTCCTTAAGATTCGGGAAAAGACAGACCACTTTAATTTTAATTTAAAAATACATAAATCAATAATTTAAAGTAATAGGTTAAAACCGTATAGTAATTTTTTAGAAATATATTAAATAAGATTTAAAACCACATAATAATTCTTTGGAAATATATTAAATAATTTTCTAGAAGATTAATAATATTCCAGGCAATATAATAAACAAACCTAGGAATTTTACTGGTACTTCAGTTCTCACATTTGAACTTTATGTGAGTTGTTCAATATAAAATTGTCACATTCCTATTTGAACTCTCTGAGTTGATTAGTCTAAAATAGATCTCATTCCTATTTTTATGGTCATCATAATAGAATTATCTAGATTAAAATATACTCGAACCACAGTGACAGGTCAGAGATATATTTAGTTTTGGAATTTTCACATCTGGACATGGAGGTGAATCATCAATCAACCCAACCTGAAAAACAATCATCAATCAACCCAACCTGAAAAACTTCAGCAGAAAGGAAACGAGAACCTTAAAGCCAAAATTTCGGAGATCGCCCATCTTTTAAAAGTTTCTTGTAAAACCCAACTTGAAAACCTTTAGCAGAAAAGGAAAGATCACCATAAAGCCAAAATTCACAGTATTCAACCTTTTCCACAACACCTCAGGCAGAAGAAGGATTAAGATGTTTGTTTGAAGATATAGGGTGTCTGATAAACAAAAACACAAGTGGTCACTCATATTTTTAACCCTTAAAACCATACTGCTGTGTATCTATTTTCAATGTTTGAAGTTAACTAAATGTTAACATCCTGTTAATTCATAGAATATTTAGAATGTTGTAACTTTGGCCAGATCAGGCCAAGTTTGTGAAGAACTCATCAACACAATCACAAAATGTGTTTGAAATGTGTAAAGTGGATATCAAGCAAGAATTCATTTTAAAATACAAAAAATGGGAACAACATTGATTAATTGTATTAATATGTGATCAATTAATCCATTTAATTGAGTAACAGACATTTCCCATGCACTTTACCCTGCACACAATGTATCTATTTATTCAAAAATCTGAAATGTATCTATTTATTGAAAAATCTTCAGTGCTATAATGTGTATTAGTATTATGAAGTATTGTGTAAAATATAGGATGTAAAATTCAAATTTCAGAGAGAAAAACTAAAAAACTAAAAAAAATCAAACCAATGCTGAAAAAATACAGACCAAAATATCTGAAAATATGTTCTACAAATTTACATTTCTCTAGCATGTCAATAAGACCCTACAAATTTACATTTCTAACATTTCTAGCAGCATGTCCATAAAACCCTTGGCAGTAGGCAAAGTCCGCCCATCAACACCAACCATTTTGAAAATTAAGCCAGGAAACATAGCAGGGCTACTAATTAAGCGAACGCAAGATTGTGTGGAACACTGAGAAAAGCAAGAAAAAAAATATCAGACAATTCTGAATAGCAGTTCGTGTATTCAAATTCAGAGAAAAAAATAAAAACTGAGTCCTTTTTGCAGGCCAATATCTGCAGGTAATATTTTTTTCAACTAATCAATGCAAAAACAATTTTAAAATCTTACATACCCATTCTAGTAAGTAAATATGATATGGTATAAATTTCAGAGAAAGAAAAAATACTTACAGGGCAACTGTTTCAGTCCTTGCAGGCTTTCAAATTCAATGTATGCTTCTGCATGTAACAACTGCCTGAACATTCACATTCAATGCCCGGGCGACAATTGCAAAATTGGTTTTACATCCGCCGTGGTATATTGGCTGGAAACCTTGCACTTATTTCCATTGAATTACTCCCAACAAGAGAATGTCACGCAGCATGATAATCCTATAGATGCAGAGTCTTATAATGGCAGCCACAATAATGCTGTTGGGCTGTCGACTGCGGCGTGATGTAATGTGATTACAGGCTAATTCAACCACATAATCGGAGCAGCTTTGACTCGGATCAAGAGCCCACAAAGTCGATTGCACGTGGGTTGACATTTAGTTTAGGAACGATAGGTTCCGCCCCGTTACTGTTCACCTAACTCCACTCAAAACCTCTCTTAGAGTCTGCCCAGATTCCACAATCAGATCATGAAACTCACGATCTGTCTTATCTGTTTCTGGCCATAGTAACAGAGTAACTGAATCTTGTTGGGGTTTAATTCAAATTGGTGTATAATAATTAGGATTGTGAAATATTTTGTTTTCATAGTGTTGGATATATTTTTGGTGTTATAATATTAGATTATTTATAGTGTTTCATAAAACTTATTCAAATATTTGATTAGAACCATGAGAGTTTCATAAAGATTGTCTAAATCCACACTCTCTAGATATTAATTTGATATTGGATCATAGTGTTTTATAAAACTTCATTGCTACATATATTTTTAGTGTTTCATAAAACTTGTTCAGATCCACTCTCCGGATAGTTTATTTTTAGCGTTCATAAAACTTGTTCAGATCCACTCTCCAAATAATTTGATGTTAGATCTCAATCAAATTACTCCAACTAATTACCAATTTGAAATCCAATTTCATTATATTTTAATTTACTCGATCCTGAATTTGACCTAAACGTAACATGGAATTCGAAATTCCACGTCATGAGATAAGGTCATGAAGAGAGCCCCACCCTTTGCTGTTTTGCTAAGTTACCCCTAAATCTGCGCCACTCCAAATACAGAGACCGGCTCATTTGAAAATACATGATGGGCACTGGTGAGGAAGTGGAATGGAGAGCTTCAAAGCTGTGATGATGGATTGTGTGTCTGCCTGACCAGATTCCTACTTCCACCAGCGCATGATGTGACAGATGAATGATGGTAGTAGTTGACCGACCTGCCCACGGCCCCTCAAACGCCCGATGGCAATGACACCGCCTGCTTACGTTCCAAAAACAATGAATTCTCTCGGGATCAGAAGTCAAATTGCTACTTCACTATTTTCTAGGCCATCCATTTCTTTATTCATCTCCCGCTCCACATTTTACAATGGTTTCAACTCTTTGTTTGAAAGAGATTTTAAATTACCCTAGCATTACGGTTAAGCCTTAAAAAAACATTTTGCACAAGGAAAAATGGCACCTCACACAAACTTTGAGATAATAACTAGTATTTTTAAGCTGTTCAAATGTCAAACCATCATGATTACTCAAATTGGTTTCAGCTCTGTTTGAAAGAGATTTTAAACTACCCTAGCATATGGTTAAGCCTTAAAAAAACATTTTGCAGCAGGAAAAATGGCACCTCACACAAATTTTGAGATAATAACTAGTATTTTTAAGCTGTTTAAATGGCAAGCCATCATGATTACTCACATGCTCATCTTCATTCTTCCTTAAACCCAGTTTTGGGGGCTAGGGCTTAATAAAGCCACCTAATTCTTCCTTAAACCCTTGCTTTCACATGCTCATCTTCATTCTTCCTGAACCCAATTTTGGGGGCTAGGGCCAAATAAAGCCACCTAATTCTTCCTTAAACTCTTGCTTTCACATGCTCATCTTCATTCTTCCTTAAACCCAGTTTTGGGGGGCCAAATAAATCCACCTAATTCTTCCTTAAACCCTTACTTTCACATGCTCATCTTCATTCTTCCTTAAACCCAGTTTTGGGAGCTAGGCCAAATAAAGCCACCTAATTCTTCCTTAAACCCAGTTTTGGGGGCTAGGGCCAAATAAAGCCACCTAGAATTCTATTCTATTGCTTACCCATAAAGTTAGGTGTAGTAGTCATCCATTTAGTGGAGTAGGCGGATCCAAAAAGTCCAGGGATCATGACAATTTGGTTATTATATAGTATCTCTAGGCCACTATTTATCATTGGTGGCAAGGAGGATATGAACATTAAAACACATAAACTAAAGGATGCAGGTTCTATGGTGTTGATGATCTCTTGATTGCAAAAGCATGATGACATCAAAGCGTAATGAGACCCGCTCTATACCAATAGTATTGGTAATCCCAAAAACCCTGAAGAGTCCATCATAAACTAATGTTGAATGTTGTTATATTGGGGTTTCAAGCTCATTAGACTTCACCACGTTGAACTTCTTTTATCTTCGATATTTCATATATTTATATAACTTCTTTTATTCTTGATATTTCATATATTTATATAACTTCTTCTACCCTGAAGAGTCCATCATAAACTAATGTTGAATGTTGTTTTATTGGGGTTTCAAACTCATTAGACTTCACCAGGTTGAACTTCTTTTATCTTCGATATTTTATATATTTATATAACTTCTTTTATTCTTGATATTTCATATATTTATATAACTTCTTTTATCTTTGATATTTCATATATTCTTGATAATTCATATATTTATGTAATTTTTTTTATTTTTGATATTTCATATATTTATATTTTGTATGTTTTAATTATAATTTTTTATTTTATTAATTTAAATTTATTATGTTAAATTTTGAAGTTGGAGAATACAATTTCAATTTGATGTTTTTAATGATGGATTTTTTGTTGTAATATTGTAGATAAAATATTATTATAGATTAAATTTTCTTTAATATTATGAGAATTTTGATTTGTTTTTAGTGATAATCTTTAAATGAAATAAAAATGTGATTGATACATGATTATTTAATATTCCCAATTGAAATTAAATGCAACTAATATCTTATTGGATTTGTTGCAAATGATGGAAAATTATTTAGAAGACTTTCAATAAAAGAAGAGTTATGATGTTCTCTTGTGGCAAATTGAGTTTAGTGTGTCTAAATTATTTAAATGAATTAATTGAAATATTATTGTTATATAATTTTTAATTTCATTGACCAAATTTTAACACCTCAAATCTTATTAACATTAATATTAAATGAGAATTATACAAAATAAATTTAATGCAAATCATTACACTTTATTTCATTTTATTTTTTTTAAATTCATTGAGCATAGACTTTTTAAAGAATGAACAAGGTTATGATGGGGATACTCACAATCACAAGCTATTTTAAGAATGAACAAGGTTATCGTGGGGATATTCACAATCACAAGCTATTTAGGCAAGACATATAGGACAAGTCCTACAAAAACTTTCATTTAAAAAGTTACACAAAAACTCATTTTAAAAAATCATTATAAAAGATTTACTTCAACCCAAAACCAAAAAATGTCCTTTCGAAATTAAGCCCAAATTCACACTTTAAAAAAAAATGAAGCCCAAAAAACTGTATCACATACCTTCAAGAAATGTCTTTTGAATGTACCTCCAAGAAATTTTGAATGTACCTCCAAGAAAATTATTTAAACCCAAAAAAATTCCTTGCAAAATCAGATCAAATGTACGAAAATAATGTGTTTCAAATAAAAGTCCTTTGAATGTACCTCCAAGAAAAGTCCTTAATCCCAAAACAATTCTTTGCAAAATCAAATCAAGACTTTTGTAAAATCAGACCAAATGTGTGAAAATATGCGAAATAATGAATGGTTTCGCGGCAATTTATATTGCCGCGAAATATTTTTTTGGAGGGGCTCGGCGGTACTTTCCGGCCGACGGAACGATAAGTAAAATTTTGGCCAAACTTCTAATAAATAGTTCGGTCAAACTACTTTGTCGTTTGATTTAATGTGTCGTCGGCGCAAAAAACAGTTCAAACTAACACGTCACCAGTGACGCAGAGCGAAGCCCTAAATATGTTTCTGCAACTTTGGACTGATTAAACTCCATGAAACATTCCGAATTAACTGTCGGAACCAAGACAAGCATTTTCAAAATTGAATCTACTTTTAGGAAACATAACTTTCATGGAATTTCATAAATATTTACTAATTTTAATTAATTTTGTAATGAAACGGATGAAAATAATTTCTGAAGGTCATTGTGATTCAGTGAAATCAAAATTTGGTATCTTCCAAAATGCATTGTAAAAAAAATTGAAAAGATTATCTTACATTACATTGGTCCGTTGTCTATAATGGGTAGCTTTTAGATTTTTAGTTTATAACTTATATGTTAAGAAATTTCTTGTGTCGCGAAACATATTCAAAATATGCAGTTTTTCATATTGGACCAGTTCAAAAAATTATAGTAATTATGATATGCATTCGTTGGCTTTGTAAATATGACGAAACCGAAGTAGACTCTATCTAGATTGTTGTAACACATTTTATTTTTCAAAAACACAAATTTTCAAAGAATACAACATTGTGTATTAACATGACTTCTTATGAATCTGTTGATTGTTAAAAAACACACACTCAAAGAAACGCTAAGTTGACATAACAAATGTCTATAAAAAAATTCCAAAAAATAAGTAATAGAAAGCTAACAAAATTTCTGACAACTTTTATTTTTATCGCAAAATGAAATTCTAAACAGAAAAATTGTTTTAGCTTGCAGGAAGTTGAAGAACTGAAAAAAATGAAAGTTTTTTCTCAAAAAAGGGCAAAAAGTGTAACCCAACTTCACATTTTCACCCATATCAAGACCCCAAGTATGTTACAACCTTTATTCACTCCAAGTCAGCGTTGGGAGGATGTCTCAATTGATTTTATCACAGGTTTACCCAAGTCTGAATGGAAAAGTGTCATCATGGTGGTAGTTGATAGACTTACCAAGTATGCGCACCTTTGTGTATTATCTCATCCTTTTAAAGCCAGTATAGATGCTACTGCATTTATGGAAATAATTAAAAAGTTACATGGAAACCCAACAATTATTGTAAGTTACAGAGATCCCATTTTCACTAGAAATTCTTGGACAGAATTATTTTCTTGTCTCGGTACTCAATTAGCTCATAGCTCATCGTATCATCCTCAATCTGACAGGAAAAATGAGATAGTGAAAAAATGTTTGGAAGAATATATTTGTCGCTTTGTATCTGATAAACAAATACAATGGGTCAAGTGGTTACCTATAGCTGAATGGTGGTATAACACTTCTTTCCATACTGCGGCAAAAATGACCCCATTTATGGAACTTTATGGATATCATCCACCATCCATCACATCATCTTTAAGAGAAAATTCTAAGGTTAAATCATTGGAATATCACATCGAGCATCAACAACAAGTTCTCCAACTCTTAAAGGATAACGTCACTCTACTGCAAAATCAAATGAAACAATAGGCATATCAACATCGCAGTGAAAGAATTTTTTATTTAGGCGACAGAGTACTTTTAAGGCTACGACCATACAAACAAAGAAGGATAAAAAATTATCACCCAATTATTATGTTCCTCACAAAGTGTTGCAAAATATTGGTACTATGGCATACAAATTTGAGTTGCATGCATCTTCTCGAGTACACCCAGTTTTCCATGTTTCTAGCTTAAAGAAGTTTATCGGTGACAAGATACCATTTCAAACAGTATTTCCAGAATTTGACGAAGAAGGAAAAATCATATTAGAGCCCGAATCAGTAATGTAAACAAGAACCTGACAACTACGAAATCCATCAATTTCATAGCATCTCATTTAGTGGAAGAATAACCACTAAAGATTCCACATGGGAGGATGATAATTTTATACAGAAGCATCCAAAACTAATCAAGCATTGAGGAAAACACATTTTTGAAGGAGAGGGGCATGTTAGGTCCCTATAATACTAGTGTAGCTCCCCATATTTTTATTGGTGTGCTCCATAGTTGTTATTTTTTTTCCCATGTAGCCCCCATATTGTTATTGTTGTGCCCCATAGAACCCAACTATTGTTATTTTTGAGCCCTTCCATTATTATTATTATGTATGATTTTATTATATTGTGACCCTTTAGACTTCTATATATACCAAGGAGTTATTGTCATTTGTATCATCCAAGATTTGTTCATTTATGTGATGTAAAGGGGGTTTCCCCCTCGAAGATGTTAATTTTCAATTTGTTGATCTATCTTTTATTTTGTTTTGTGATATGGTTTCGTACCATTGTCCTGGTAAACCTAAGGAACATGAATTTTCACCTGCTAAGGGGGATGTCACTATTATGTCGATCCTCGGTGGCTCTTATTCTTAGGTCCCTATATTAATAGTGTAGTCCCTTATTGTTGTTAGTGTAGCCCCCTTATTGTTATTTTTTTACCCTTGTAGTCCCCATTTTGTTATTATTGTGCCCCATAAAAGCCCACTATTGTTATTTTTGTGCCTTTACATTATTATTGTTAGGTCGGCTAGGATTATATTGTGACCCCATGGATTCCTATATATAGAAAGGAGATTTTGTCATTTGTATCATCCAATAATTGTTCATTTATTTAATGTAAAGGAGGTTTCCCCCTCGAAGAGGCTAATTCTAAGTCATTGATCACTCTTTTCTTCAGTTTTGTGAGTTGGTTTCATAACATTTTGTATCAGAGCTTTAGATTCTAGGGTTTCGCTACTTCAAATAGGTCATTGTGGCATTTTCACTATAACTTTTTTTCTAAGAAAGTTCAGAAGATAAAAAAAAACCCATTTGCAAAGAAATCTTGAGGAACTTCATGTAACAATTTCAAATCTTGGTTCGCAATGTTTTTAGAGATATGATCTGTGGAAGTTAGGATTTTTGCAGGTTCCCAAATTTTATCTCAAAGAGTTGACCTTGGGAAAATCGTCATAACTCTCTCTCTGAGCATCAAATTGGAATTCTGTAAAAAGTGACTAAAAGTACATAAACTGCAGTTTTCTGTGTATCTATTTCATAGCCGAAGGGGGGAAAGTGACACGTGGCATGTTGTAAAAGTTCCCTCTATTGAACGAGTTCATAATTAGGTCATTGTGGGAGATTGAGAAAAACTTTGTCTTAAAGATTCCAAATCAGGTCAGACTTGTGGCATTGGAAAGAAGATTCAGAGGGCTACTAAAGGACCGAAGATAAAATCTTGGGGATATTAAATTACAGAGATTCATCAGTTTCAATATCGAGCTCCTCAAAAGCAAGAAAAATGTGTGTATTTGTTTTAAAAATTGCATAAGTCTTGTTTGAAAAATCAGTTTGAAGTGATTCCAAGGGCATATTCAAGCATAGATATCAGTATTGGGTTCTAAAATGCCCCCTAGAAAGAATTCAACACCCATTAAACCCTCATAAGTCCCTACTATGACTAATGAATATGAAGAAGTGCAACATGATATATCTAAATTACAAGACCAAGTGCAACAAATTTCGCTCTCTCAAAGAGTAAAAAAAATGAAATGGAAGCTAAGATGGATTGTTTGAAGAAAGGCATGGAAGGTAAGATGGATGGCTTGAAGAAAGGCATGGAAGCTAAGATGGATGGCATGGAAGATAAGATGTATGGCAAGGAAGCTAATATCAATTTTAAAAAAAAAAAATTAAAGGCAACATGGAAGACATGAAGAATGATCTAAAGCAAACATGGAAGGCTTGAAGGAAGGTTTGAAAAAGTTGATACAAGAAATGATTCCTAGTGGCGAAAAGGTAGTAGAGGAAACTCATGATGAGAAAAAAATAAATGTTAATCATGATTTCATAAACTCTAATGTTGGATTGAATACCCACCATATTCCAAAGATTGATATGAGGAAGTTTGATGGCAAGGATACCGTAACATGGATACTATAGATGAAGCAATATTTTGATCTCCATAATGTGAAAAACACACAAAAGGTACGTATTGCAACTTTATTTTTAGAAAAAAACACATTTGTATGGTATCAATGGCTTTACTCTCATAAAAAAATTGTCACTTGGTCAATTTTTACGGAGGAAATGATAGCACATTATGAGGATACAAAGAGCAACGCCTTATTTATCCAATTGATAAATGTCAAACAAAATGGCTCAATGGTGGAGCACATTGAGTACTTCCAAAAATTGAATATAAGGGTAACTGATATTCAAGAGGAACACATGATTGATGTCTTCATAGGGACTTTAAAGGATAACATCTAACATGAGGTTCGCCTTTGGGAACCTAATTCATTGGAGAAGGCATTCACGTTGGCAATAAAAATTGAAAGTAAAATTATGCCAACAAGGAAGCCTAGCACTCACATCTATAAATATGGAATTGTTGCTACTCCTAGATTTTCACAACCTACAAGGTTGACACCACAAAAATTGGAAGAAAAAGGAGAAAAAGGGCTTTGTTATAGTTGTGATAGAAAATACACTAAAGGTCATAAGTGTGTTGAGAAGAAATTATTTTACATAGATTGTGAAGAGGAGGAAGAAAATGAACAAGAAAAAATCAAAAGAAGAGGATATACATCATGAACCAACCCTAGAGAAAGAAGAAATGAGTCTGACCATATCCTGTAATGCATTGGTGGGAATTACCACTCCTCAAATTCTCAAGATAGAAGGACATATCAAGAAGAAAAATGTAATAGTGTTGATTTATTGGTGTATTACCCGTAATTTTATTCATTTTAAGGTAGCCAAGGAATTGAATTTCTTCCTATACCCAGCACCAGAGTGTCAAGTGATTGTTGCAAATGGAGGAACTATAAATTGCTCTAGAAAGTGCCATAATATAAATCTAACCATGGGGGGATATGTATTGAATATTCCAATGCTTTCCATTCCAATGGTAGGTGTTGATGTTGTACTAGGAGTACAATGGTTACAATCTTTGCAGACGGTAGCTTTTAATTTTCAAGAAATTTTCTTTAATTTTTTTTCAGAAGTAAAGGAAGTTGAATTATGAGGTATCACAGGGAAGTCGGGAAAGATAATAAGCTCTAATGTCATGACAAAGCTTCTAAATAAATAACAATGAGGCGTAATTGAATAATTATGCTCACTAGAGGTTCCAACATCAAAATCATCTATTTATCCAGATCTCCAAAAAGTCTTGGACAATCATTCCAAGGTGTTTAAAACTCCCAAAGGACTCCCACCTATTTGTGATCATGATCATGCTATTCATTTGATTCCAGGAATTGTTCCTCTAAACATCAGGCCTTACAGATATCCTTATGTCCAAAAGATCGAAATTGAACGTATGATTGCAAATATGTTACAGGCTGGTATAATTCAACCTAGTCAAAGTTCTTTCTCTGCTCCAGTAGTATTGGTGCACAAGAAGGATGGATCATAGCGCATGTGTCCAGATTATAGGGAGCTCAATAAGCTCACTATTAAATATAAATTTCCTATTCCTGTGATTGATGAATTATTGGATGAATTACATGGACCAATTTATTTTACCAAGTTGGATCTTCGTTTAGGATATCATCAAATTAGAATGAAGACTGAAGATATTCTGAAAACACCATTTCGAACTCATGAGGGTCATTATGAATTTTTGGTCATGCCTTTTGGCCTTACCAATGCACCTTCTACATTTCAAGGGTTGATGAATTCCATTTTCAAAGTCTTCCTTAGAAAATTTGTGTTAGTATTTTTTGATGATATACTAATCTACAACAGGTCTTGGAAGGATCATATTCAACATGTTGACATGGTGCTCAAACTATTGGAGGAGAAACAATTATATGCAAAAACCTCCAAATGTTTCTTTGAAGTAAAAGAGGTGGAATAAATGGGGCATATTTTATCTCGTGAGGGTGTTAAGGTAGACCCTAATAAAATTAAATCCATTAAGGAATGGAAAGTCCCCACAACCATAAAGCAGTTGTGAAGATTTCTCGGGTTAATAGGGTATTATTGCAAGTTTGTTAATAATTATGGGAGAGTAGCAGCACCTCTAACAACATTATTGAAGAAATATGCATTTTCATGGACTCCTGAAGCAGCTAAGGATTTTGAAAATCTTAAAGAGGAAATGTGCCAAGCACCGTGTTCGCTACGCCAGACTTCACAAAAACCTTTATTGTGGAATGTGATGCCTCGGGAAATGTAATTGGTGTTGTTTTAATGAAAGAAGGAAAACCCATTGATTTTAAAAGCCATCCAATCAAAGGAAAATATTTACATAAAGCTATTTATGAGAAGGAAATGTTGGAAATACTACATGCACTAAATAAATTGTGACCTTACCTAATGGGAAGACACTTATAGTTAAAAATAGACCATGATAGTCTTAAATACTTTTTGGAACAAAGACTATATTCATAAGAGCAACAAACATGGGTCACAAATATGTTGGGTTATGGCTTTGAAATCATCTACAAAAAATGGAAGCTAAATGTTGTTGCAGATGCACTCTCAAGAAAGGATGAGGAGGTGGAAGCATTGCTTTGTGCCATTTCTATTATCCAACCAGATTGGATAAATTAAGCAAGGGAGGAATGGAATAATGACGAAGAAGTGTGGACACTCATTCAAAATTTGCAGCAAGATCCCAGTACATATGATACTTTTAGCTGAAAAAATGATTCCTTATGCTACAAAGATTGCTTATATATTTGTAAGAATTCCAAACTAAAACAAAACATTCTTTTGGAATTTCACACCTCTCCCTTAGGAGGACACTCAAGATTTTTAAAAACTTACCACACGGTGAAGAAATAATTTTTTTTGGATGGCCTTAAATTTGATATTCAAAATTTTGTGGCGGAATTTTTGGTTTTCCAGCAAAATAAAGTTAAGACAATTGAGACCCTAGGTCTGCTATAGCCTTTATCCATTCCAAGTTAACGTTTTGAGGAGGTTTCAATGGATTTTTATCACAAATTTACCTAATTTTGAAGGTAAGAGTGTCATCATGGTGGTAGTTGATAGACTTACCAAGTATGCACACTTTTGTGCATTATCTCATCCATTTAAAGCAAGTACAGTTGCTACTGCATTTATGGAAACAATTCAAAAGTTACATGGAAACCCAAAGATTATTGTAAGTGAAAGAGATCCCATTTTCACTCGAAATTTTTGGACGGAATTATTTTCTTGTTTGGGTACTCAACTAGATCATAGCTTATCTTATCATCCTCAATCCGATGAGAAAACTGAGATAGTGAACAAATGATTGGAAGGATATCTCGTTGCTTTGATCTTGAAGAACAAACACAATGGGTCAAGTGGTTACCTCTGTTCGGACGGTAACAACATTATCTGCAGCAAACAGCCCATTTATGGAACTTTATGGATATCATCCACTGCCCATCACATCATATTTAAGAGAAAATTCTAAGGTTCAAGCAGTGGAATATCACATCGAGCATCAACAACAAGTTCTCCAACTCTTAAAGGATAACCTAAATTTGGCACAAAATCGAATGAAACAACAGGCAGATCAACATCGCAGCATGAGAAGTTTTGATGTAGGAGACTGGGTATTTTTACGGCTACAACCATACAAACAAATGTCCCTCAAGCAAGCTAAAAAGGATGATAAATTATTTCCAAAGTACTATGGTCCTTACAAGGTGTTGCAAAATATTGGTACTATGGCATACAAATTGGAGCTTCCTGCTTCTTCCCGAGTGCACCCAGTTTTCCATGTTTCATGCTTAAAAAAGGTTATATGTGACAAACTTCTAGTTCAAACAATATTGCCATAACTTGATGAGGAAGGAAAAATCATATTGGAACCTGAAGAAGTCACGGAAATAAGAACTCGATGGCTACAAAATCGATCAATTTTAGAGTATCTCATCAAGTGGAAGAACTTACCCACTGAAGATTCCACATGGGAGGATGATAATTTTATACAGAAGCATCCAGAACTACTCAGGCATTGAGGACAACACTTTTTTAAAGGATATGGGCATGTAAGGTCCCTATATTACTAGTGTAGTCCCTTATTGTTGTTAGTGTATCCACCTTATTGTTATTGTTATACCCTTGTAGTCCCCATATTGTTATTATTGTGCTCCATAAAAGCCTACTATTTTTATTGTTGTTCCCTTACATTATTATTGTTAGTTTGACTAGGATTATATTGTTAACCCATGGACTTCTATATATACAAAGGAGGTTTTGTCATTTGTATCATCGAAGAATTGTTCATTTCTGTAATTTAAAGGATATTTCCCCCTCGAAGAGGCTAATTCTAAGTCGTTGATCTCTCTTTTATTTTATTTTATGAGTTGGTTTCATAACACTTATGCCCAAATACATCAATGGAATATCATTGTACCCATAAAATTCCCTACCTAGTGGTATGCCAATTCCCTCCCATCCGAATAACTTATGCCTATAACCCCGTACACGGATGATGTTCCAGGACATATCCCGGAGTCTGCTCGTAAACTAATTGGCCACTAGTGCTGACCGAAAATATGCAAAATAATGTGTGAACTTGGTCACTTGGTCAAACATACCACCAACACCATAGTCATCATGCACCTCTGGTATATGATGGAAAGCCATACCTTGATCCCAATGCCAACTTGGCCTTCCAGTATCCACTCCTCTCGTGTTAACTAAAACTAGGTACCATATGGATGTATCCTCATTTGAAATATACTTGTATTCACATACAATGGGATCATAATTAGAAACCTCAGGGACATACATGTCTACAGGTGTTGGTTCATTTGGGTGCTCCTTGTGCTCAACTATCACTGAAGGCTACTCTATAAAATCATGAGTGCCCCTAACATCCTCTTGTGTGATGGTTTCCATAGAATAAATTACACAACTCAATTCCATAAAAATTTCCTTGACCTGCAACTTTTATGCTTGAAGGGCCATCTGACTGCTCTTTAAGAAATCTTGGGAAATCTCAAGCTCATGAGTAATTCTATCAACTTCCTCCTCTTTCCCTACCAGTGCATCATATTATATCTCAACAAGCATGAGTAGGTGATTTATGTTTGAAAGGAGGTGTAGGTAGTTAGATTTCATCTCAACTAATGCCTTTCTGAGAATCTAAAACTCTGCAAGTGAAGACTCTCCTCCCAAAATCTCATGTCTCACTGCACTTGTCCAAAAATAATTTTCCACCAATGCATGTGTATCACCATAATACCTCGCATCTACCATAATCTTGTTTTTGCCCATATTCAATTAGTTTTCCAAGTTGTGGGAACAAGTAGGATTATGAGAAACATCTACGTCATAAAACAAGTCAACTAATGGGTCTAGGTTTTCACTATTGACTACCTATGCGTTATCATCTTTGCACACCCTCTTGGTAATCATCAGCAATTTTCATAGCCTCATTATTTTCCATGTACTCATAATCTAACTCAACAATATTTCTAAGTGATGCAAACATTCTATAGAAATTTATGATTCTCCTTCATCCCAAACCCTTGTATCAGCCTACAAGAGTGAACTTGAGCTAGCTGCATCTTCAACGGGTATGACTTCTCCCATGTTGTCTCGGGAGGTTTAAGCATAGTCCTCACATTTAATCATTGTTTATATTGCACTCACATCATTGACATTGGGGTTTTGTTCAAAAAAAATTATCTTTTTATTTTCATCATCTACAAATCTGCAGCTTCCTTTTTTTTATTTTTTTTTCCATGCTCCAATTTTCTCTGTCATCTTTGTGAAATTTATGTTGTATTCTTCAAATTTTTGAAGGAATTCTATGAATTCTTCTTGCAATTGTTGATTCTAAGGAATTTTTTCAATTAACCCCTCAACTTTCCCCTTTGAATCTGGTCCTGGAATTTTCTTCTTGGACCTTGATTTAGACCCACAACTAGGAAAAATCATGCTCTGACTTGGTAGCTTCTGACAGATGGTTTTCTACCCATGGTATTTTGTAGATCCAGTCAAGGGAACTACAGTTTTGTTCTAGTTCAAGGTTAATTAATTTTGGTTTATGAATGCTTCGGCATGTATATATATGTATTGTAACATTGAAAATAATATAATGAAAAATCAATCTCGTAGTCTCGGTTTTAGGATCTAGGGGAAATATATGTGTATATTTGTTTTATGTTCTCGCCATTGTTTATTTTTTATGTTTAAGAATTTGTTTGTAGATAATTTTTGTACAAGGTTAAAACCTACATCTAGTATATTTACAGGATCGATTCTTGCGGTGAAAGAAGATAGCGAACAGTAGAAAGATAGAGATCGATAAATTCAATGGGTAAATTTTTGAGTTGTGGAAGCTCAAGATGGAGGATCCATTGGTGGATAAATATCAGTGGATCGCAGTAGATCTAGGTACTAAACCAACGACAACTTCAGAAAAAGACTGGGCAAAGTTCGATCGGAAGGCAAAGAGCACAATACAGTTATGTATCTCAGATTCAGTATTGTTGAATGTATCAGGTGAAGCTACGACGAAGGAATTATGGGTCAAGTTAGGGACTTTGTACCAATCTAAGTCTCTGGTGAACAATTTATTCCTGCTAAAAAAGTCAGTTTTTATATGTTGACATAAAAATTTCAGACGAAGATAAGTGCATCAGTTTTCTATGTTCTTTACAAGATTCGTGGGGTAGTTTGGTTGTTGCAATAGGTAGTAATAAAAATACCTTGAAGTTTGATGAAATAACCTCATCCTTGTTGTCGGAGGAGATGAACCGGAAAAATATGGAGATCCAGAATGGATATGCCTTTTTTGTACGAGGATGGTCCTAGATTAGAAGAAAAAAAAAAGAAAAAAAAAAACCTCGAGTGGGAGATATAAATCTAGAGGGAGATTTAAATATCCAGGAAAACCTGTAAAGGTGTGCTTGAAATGCAGAAATGAAGGGCACTACAAAAAGTGTTGTAGATCTAAATCTCTTGAGAAAGGAAAGGGATCTGATGATGCTCCTTCTACAGAGTTTAAAACCACCCCATATGAAGGTGCGTATGTGTACTTGGCTTCTTCTTCAAGTACACATGTAGATCATGAGGCATGGTTGATTGACTTAGGTGCATCCTTTCACTTCACTCCCCATAGGGAGTTTTTCTACGAGTATGAAAAATATCATGGTGGTGATGTCTTCTTAAGGAATGAAAGGAAGGCTAGAATTATTGGATGTGGGAAATTCAAGTTGAAGTTGCAAGGTGGAAGGATTAGAACACTTCCTGGTGTTCTGCATATTCTTGCATTGGCCAAAAATCTGATTTTTGTAAGCAAGATGGATGATACAGGTGAAAAAAGTGTTCGAGAAAGAAACTTGCAAGATTGTTTGGGGAGCACTAGTATTTATGCGGGGATTTTGGATTGGAAATTTGTACAAGCTTCTTGGTAGCACTATTATTTATGGGTGCCATAGTTATGTGATTCCTGAAAGTGGAGCAGAAAACTGAGTGGTCTCTAGATAAAATACCATGTTATGGCATCAAAGGGTTGGACATATTGGAGAGCAGGGCCTTCGTATATTGCATGGTAATGGTATGGTAGAAGGTATGTCTAATTGCTCTCTGGATTTTGTTTTCTATGAACATTTTTTATATGGGAAGCAGAATCAGGTGAGTTTTCCCTCCATTGCTAAGAGGGAAAAAGGGATATTAGAGCTTGTGCACAGTGATGTGTTTGGACCTGTGTCAATTCCATCATTGGGTAATTTTGTGTATTATGTATCATTTATAGATGAATTCTCAAGGAATACATGGATATATTTCCTCGGGAAGAAAGCTAAAGTCTTTGATAGGTTTAAATAATTTAAGGCTTTGGTGGAAAATCAGACAAAGAAGAAGATCAAGGTGTTGAGGACAGATAATGGTGGAGATTTCTACAAGAAAGAATTTGAATATTTTTGTAAGAAATGTGGTATAGCACGACAAAATACTACTCCATACACACCTCAAAAAAATGGATTTCCAAAAATAATGAATAGGACGTTGATGGAAAAGGCAAGAATCATGCTCATTGGTTTCGAGTCAGGATAAGAATTATGGGCAGAGGCAGTAGATATTGTATGTTACCGGGTTAACAGATCACCTTCATCAGTGTTGGAGGATAAGACTCCAAAAGAGGTATGAACTAGTAAGAAACCCTATCTTTCACATCTTAAGGTATTTGGTTGTGATGCATATGTACATGTTCCAAAGGAGAAAATAACCAAGTTGGATAGTAAATATGAAATGTGCACCTTTATTGGGTATAAGGATGGTTTAAAATGTTATAAGCTTTGGAACCCAGAAACAAGGAAGGTTTTGTACAGCCAGTATGTGGTGTTTAGAGGTGAAACATGTTATTAAACATGAATTCCTACCAAAGGAACCTGAGAAGATATATTTTGAGCTAAAGGAGGAAGAATCAGACTCTACAGTAGAATAGGAATTAGAAGAGGAATATCAACAAACTCCGGTTTTTAGAAGACCAGTTCGAGAGATAAGACAACTAGAAAGGTATATTCCCTCTGATTTATGTTCAAATTTTTCTTTATCTATTACAGATTATGATGTGAGAACTATGAGGAAGGAAGTAGATTAAAAGGATGGAAAACTCTGGAAAGATAACATGGTTGATGAAATGGAATTTTGGACAAAAATGAGGCTTGGGATCTGGTGGAGTTGTCGGTTGGAAGGAAACCCACTGGAAGCATATGGGTGTTTAAGAAGAAGATGAATTCAGAAGGCAAGGTGGAAAAATAAAATGCTCGGTTTCTCCCCCTATTTGCATACTCTCTAAAATTCTTGTCAACTGCTCCCCTTGTCTACATTTTCTCCCACTTTGACATCAATAGCAAAGGTTGTTCCCCCTGAGTTTGTACTTCCTTTACTGAGATAAAGGAGAGATCACTCCCAATTTCTGCCTGAGACATTCAGGTTTCTTTGGGTAGAGGTTTTGTAAATATGTAAGCAATTTGTTCTTTGGTATCGATATATTCCATCTTGACATTCTTCTTGATGACTTGTTTTCTGAGGAAATGATACTTGATTGGAATATGCTTTTATTTTTAGTGCATGATAGATTTTTTCGAGATATTTACTACACTAGTGTTGTCAAAAAAAATAACAATGGGTTAAGCATATTCCACTTTGATGTCCTGCAAATTTTTTTCATCCAGAGTACTTAGGTACAATAGTCTATTGTTGTTATGTATTTGAATTTTACTGTAGAAAGGGAAATTGATAATTGCTTTCTGCTTGACCGAGACACAAAATTATCTCCCAGGAAAAATATACTCCCGCTGGTTCTTTTTTTGTCGTCAATGCTACCTACCTAATAAACATTTATGAATGTTGTTAATGTAAAATTTGTACTTTTAGGATACCAAAGCTCAAAATTGAGTGTTCCCTTCAAGTATCGAAATATCATTTTTATTGCTTTCATATGTGATTCCTTTGGCGCTTATTTAAATCTTGCAACCATTCCAATTGCTTTCATATGTGATTCCTTTGGTGCTTATTTAAATCTTGCAACCATTCCAACTACTTGCATAATGTCTAGTCTCAAAGCTGTCAAGTATAGTAGATTGGACCCAATAATAAACATGTAAATGTTGAATTGGATTCAAGAGATTCATCCTCCTTTCTTAACTTGCATCCAATAACCATAGGGGTACTAACTAGTGCACATTATTTGATTCCAAAATGATTTAGCATCTCCTTAAGGGATTTGGTTTGGGAAATGAATATTCCTTCGTTGGTTTGAGAAACATTAGTCCAAGGAAGAAGGATAATTCTCCAATAATTTATATTTCAAATTCCTTTAACATTTCCTAAGAAAATCCATGACTTATATCATCATTATTGTTTCCAAAAATGAGATCATCCACATATACAAGTGTAATTAGTAAATTTTCCTTTTCCACCTTGATGTAGATATTGTTGTCAACAACCCCTTTTATTAATCCTTGTTGTTGAAGATAGTAGTATAGCCTAACATACCAAGCTCTTGGAGCTTGTTTTAAGCCATGAAGTGCTTTCTTCAACTTGCACATAGATTTTTCATTTGCGGAAAAGTCGAAACCTTCTGGTTGTTCGATGTATACTTAATATTCCTTTAAATCCCCATTTAGAAAGTTTTTCTTAACATCCATCTAATAAAATTTGAAGCCTTTCAAACACGCAAATTCCAAAAACATTTTTATTGTTTCTAATCTGGTAGTTGGAGCAAAGGTTCCTTTGTAACCAATTCCTTCAATTTGTGCATATCCCTTAAAGACAAGTCTTGCCTTATTTTTTATGATTTTTCCATCTTAATTCATTGTGTTTTTTAATACCTATTTAGTCTCAATCATGTTTTTATATTTAAGTTGTTCCACAAGTTCCCAAGTTCCATTTTTCTCAATTTGAGCCAGTTCTTCTTCAATAACATTCACCCAATGTTGGTCCTTGTTGGCTTGTTAAAAATCATTTGGCTTTGTTTTGGATAGCAAGAAAGAAAAAATCTTGGTGAATTGTTAATTCTTCTCAGGGTTTGGATACTTGCATCAACATCTCCAATATTTTGATTCTCTAGGTTATGTTTTTACACAAATTTAAATGATGTTTTGGATGGATCTTGTTCTTTTTTTTCTTGTTCTTCCTTTTTAGTAATCTCTTCTTGGTCCAAGTAGATAGTATCTTCTAAATTCTCTTTTGTTTGTTCTATTTCTTTATTTGGTCAAGCTTTGTCTATTCTTACATCAATAAATTTCACAAATTGTGTAGTATTTCATTGTTGAATTTGTAAGCTTTTCCATCTTGTTTATTCCCTCATCTACTCTAGAATCAAATTTTCCCAATTTATCATCATTTATCTGCATGTAACATTTTCTTCCGAAAAAATATAAAATAATTAATTGAACTTGACCTTTCTTTCCATAGCTCATATGGTGTATTTTCATCTTTAACTCAAATTTGTGCTATGTTCATGATGTAAATTGTTGTAGCCATTGCTTCTTTCCAAAACTTATCTGGTAATTTGGATTCTAGCAACATCTTCCTCACTATTTCCTGCATTGATGTGTCCTTTATTTATATGACTCTATTCCATTGTCAAGTTCTTCTTACTGAAATTTGTCTCTTGATTCCACATTTCTCACAGAATTCATTAAAGTCATTTGAGGTAAATTCACCTCCTCTTTCTGATCTTAAACAGTTGATTCCAAGATTTCTTTCATTTTCAACTAACTCCTTGAATGACTTGAAAGTATCTAGTGATTCTGATTTTTCGTTAAGAAATGCAACCCATACCATTCTAGTAAAATCATCAATAAACAATATGAAGTGCCTTTCACCTCGCATGGTTGGTGTACTTGTTGGTTTGTATAGATCAACATGAGAAATATCTAGTGGTATTGATGTTGATCACTCTTTTGATTTTAAACTCCCTCTTATTCGTTTTCCATGTTGGAAAGATTCGCAGATGACAAATTTTGGTTTCGAGATTTTTGGCATATCTCTCACTGCTTGTGTTCTATTGATTTTTACCAAAATGTCAAAGCTCAAGCACCCTGGAATTTTGTCCCATAACCAACTCTCATTTATCTGTCCAATGTAGCAGTTTTCTCCTTGAATTCCATCAATAATATATACATTTCCTAGAGTCCTTATCACTCTTCCCATTAATATTCCTGAATTGGTCTTCCTTATTTCATAATCTTTAGCACAAAAATTGAGATCATAACCTTGATCGCACATTTGGATGACACTTGAAATATTATGTTTGAGTCCTTCACCATACAAAACATTTTTTTTTTACCCCTACGAATGTCAAGGCTTACGGTATCTCTTCCAGCAATTTTTGCAGATCCATTATCTCCAAAAGACACACTTCCTCCTTTTCTTCTTTTAGAGTAATAAATTTATTTTGATCTATGATCATGTATTTAGAGAACCCACTATAAATGCACCACTAATTTGATTGTTTCAATCATACATAACTACTCAACATTTTTTCGTTGGTATTTATTCCTCTTTTTTCTTCCAAAACCCTTCTCTTGATTTTGTAGGACAGTCTTGTGCCATATGTCCAAAATTGTTGCATGTTTAACACTCTACGTTGTACTTTGATAATGGAGCAAATGTATTCTGATTTATGTTATTGAAGCCATCAATATCTCTGATTTTGTTTTCTACAAACTTATTTTTAGAGGTTTTATGAGAACTTATTTCATAATCATTTTTCACATAATCTTTATAATCTTCTACTTGATGTCCAAACTTTTTGCATGAAAAACACCCACAGATAAAATAGTTTGATACCTGGATGTGTATGATTGCCTTAATATAACGGTTCTTCTAGAGTTAATATGTTTTGGAGAATATTGTTGATCCTTTTCCCTTATCATGTTGTTGCATGTATTATAAATGGACTTCTTGAGAGCATAAACATAGATTTTTGGTGTAGCAATGTTTCTATACTCCTCCAGACTTTTGTACTTGCTCTTACTGAGGTTGGAGCTTTCAAGATTTTCTTCACCTTCCTTTCTTTGTAACTTGGTATTTGCATCTTATTTGTATGAATTCTCACTCATATAACCAATATTGGTCTTTTCATATGGATATCTTTGACTGTTGCAAATAGCATCCAAGGTTTGAGGGTTTTATGTTTTTTTTTAGTTTATTTGGCTCTTTTCTTAATGAGACAATTTTTGCTTCAATCTTCTCACAGTTTTCATCTTTTTACTTAAATTGGTTATTCAACACTTCTTCCACTATTTTTGCTTCCTCCTTTTCAATCTTGAGAGACATTATTTCCTTGGATAGTCTTTTGTTCTTCTTCCTGAACTTATCAATCTCTTCTAGTGCAGTAATGATTTATGGTTCAAGATCTACCACGCCTTCAACACCACCTTCTTTTGTTTTATTTTTTTTTTATCCTCTAATTTTTCTATTTTGGATTCTTGTTTTTTCATCATCAAAATCATATTTTTCTTCGGAAAATTCATTATCCTCTTTGGAGTAGAGATTCTTATTTTTCGAGGATTTTTTTTTAAGACCAGTTTTCTAGGTTCTTCCTCATCATCACTATCTTCCCTACAAATGAAATTAGCAACAAAGTGTCCTATTCTACCACAATAAAAAATATATGATATTTAACTTACCCTTGAATTTTAATCCTTTCTTTAATTTCTCGACTAGTTGTGCCAATTTTGTATCAGATTCATCATTGGAGTAGTTACTAGTATTGCATTTTCTTGACTTCTTTGATACTTAAAATGTTGCTTCCTTATGTGATGAGTTTCCCACCCTCATTTCATATGCAGTGAGAATTTTTTGAAGCTCGTCCATTTTTGGATTCTCCAAATTCTTTAATTATTCTATGGCAGAGACTTTGGCATCAAAACGTAGAGGAAGAGACCTCAAAAAAAATTTAAAAATGTTGTTTGTTTAACTCTTTCACCAAGTCCTATAAGAGAATTAACCACTTAAACTACTAAAAGAAATAAGCAGCAACATCTTCTTCCTCATTAATTTTCAGGCTTTCAAATTTTATTTGGAAAGTCTAAAGCTTTTTCTTCTTTACTTTGTCATCTCTTTCATAGTTTATTACAAGCTTGTCCCACATTTCTTTAGCTAATTCACATTGCATAGATTTAACAAATTTTGAATATGAAAATCCATTTAAGATGGAGTTCATATCTTTTGCATTCAAGCCTTTGTCCCATCTTGATAAGCTTGAGGAGAAGATGGAACCTTATATACATATGAAACAAATTATCAAAATTTAGCACTAGAGACATCAAGTGGGTTTTCATTCTTATCTTCCAAAAGGAAAAATGTCTTCCATCAAACAAAGTAATTTTGATTTAGAATTCTCAACTAGCCATGGCCCCTATAAGATCTTCTTTCATCTATCCATTCTTAAATAAGCCTGATATACTAATTGATGGAAACAATGAGAAAGGAGTGAATGATTATTTTGTTAATTTAACAATTTTTCACTTAATTAACCTTGAAACTGAATTCATGTCATATGATCAATCATTCAAAATGTATGAACATAGATATTAAAGTGAAAATCAAAAATTGAAGAAGAAACACTTGAAAAGTATCTTTTATTTATTACAACCACTTGTGAGGACACCAATCCTTTGTAAGCACCAACTTACAAAAAAAAAATTGCAGATACTAATTTGTCGATAAGATGAGGACTCCAATCCTCAGTAAGCACCAAATTACAAAAATTGCAAGCTCCAATATATCACGAAGATGAGTGCACCAATCCTTTGTAAGCTCCAACTTACAGCATGTTCACTTATTCAAGATTCAATATTTAGCCTTAGTAAAATAAGGTTTGTCCTCATGAAATTTATTCCTCTATCCTTCACAAATCTGTTGTCAGCGCACTGAACTTGACCTATCTTAGAACCAACAACTAAAACACTATAACTCAATATTAAAACCAAACTTGAACTTAGACTTAAAAACACCAAAAATTGCACTTCCATTAAGACTTGAACTTACCCTTTAAAACACCAAGACTTGGCCTTCAATCTAGGCTTGAAATCAATCTTCAAAATAGGCCTGAACTCAGCATTCAAACAATAAAACCTGGCCCTTAAGAGGGACAAAACTCATCCTCCTTTATTTATACTAAAACTCAACCTGCACAGGGTCATAACTTCGGCCTCCTTCAGCTATACCAAAACTTGGCCTCAATGGGTATAAACTTAGCCTTAACAAGCCTCAACATAATATAAAACTCTTTCCCAAAAATTATGCCCCAAAAAAATATTTACAACCCATTGAATATACCCCACAGAGATTCCTCCAACTTGGCTACACTTCTTGTCACTTGGCTCATGAGGTATGAACCTCATAACTACTCCTTCCTTGCCCTAGAACAAACTTTAACTTGCACTTGATTGATGATCTAAATTTCTACTCCTAAACACTTATATATGATGCATTTGACCACTAAAGTAGGTTTGACTTGTCTTCCAACAGGGCCTATTTGTGAGCAAAGGCAGGATATTAAATATATAAATGAATATCTTCAAGAAATCATATCTCCTCAACTATGAAAGTTGGATAATGTGCCACAAATCGTTCAAAAGGTCTAGAAATATGCTATTTGGTTATGTAGCTTTCTCTTTCATTTGGACAACCTTTATTATCAATAACAATTATTTTCAACACAATTCCCTTAAGATTGGAAGTTTTAACTCTCTTTTAATTTTTTTTATTAATTTCTTATAGTGTTGGTTCATATATTTTAATAATCATAAAAAGTTGGTATTTTATTTTAACCATATTAATAACTTTTGATTAAAAAAATATTAAATATATTCAATTTTATGATAGAAACCTAAATGTTTTGATGTAAAATTAGGTAATCATGAACATGTAAATAGTGAAACAAAATATTTTAAACCAAATAGATAATTACCAAAAATACAATATATATATATAATCATGTAAATAGTAGAACAAAATATTTTAAACCAAATAAAAAATTTACCAATCAAAAAAAAAATATATATATATATATATATATATATATATATATATATATTCCAAATACATTAAAAAATACTAATATAAATTGATTGAAGTTTCAAATTCTTCCGGAGATTCTAATTCTTCTCTAGATCAAGTAGGTTGATTAAGTATTTTATTACTTTTCAAGATCGAATACTCTTCCAAATCTGAATATCTCACTTTATATTTAAATTCTTGCTAGTATTTATCAAAACTATTAATTGGCATATTTATCAAAACTCCCAATTAAATTAAATTATGGAATTTTGAATAATTATCTTCATCCATATATTCCCATATCCTAGTCATTCAATTAAATTAACTAATGGGATTTTGAAGAATTATCATTCATCTAACTAAACTAATGGGATTTTGAAGAATTATCATTCATCTAACTAGGCTAAGACATTAAAAAAAATCATTTAAATTTGAAAAAATCTATCAACTTATTCAAATGTTTTAATATGAATCTAATAGTTCGAATATTTTAATTAATAAAATGTTTATCTATTTTAAACTAAATTAAATATTAATAATTAAAATAAAATTGTCTTTGGTTTAAATTATATATATATATATTTTTTGTTAGGTCTCTATAACACTAGTATAACCTTTTATTATTATTGTTAGTATAGCCCTTTTATTTTTATTTTTGTGCCCATATAGTCTTTATATTTTTATTATTGTGCCCAATAAAAGCCCGTTGTTTTTATTATTGTGCCTTTACATTATTATTGTTATGTAGGCTCTTATTATATTGTAACTCGTTAGACTCCTATATATAGAAAGTAGGTTTTTTCATTTGAATCATCCAAGAATTTTTCATTTATTTATTATAAAGGAGGTTTTCCCCTCAAATTGGATAATTTATAAGTCGTTGATATGTATTTTCTTCTACTTTGTGAGTTGGTTGCATAACATTAGGTATCAAAGCTTTGGATTCTAGGGTTTTGCTTCTTCAAATAGGTCATCTTGAGATTTTCGGTATAACTTTTTTCTATGAAGTTTCAGAAAATAAAATTGAAACCATGTGGAGTCGAAATACTGGTGAACCTCGTGTACCAATTTTAGATCTTGGTTAGCTATAGTTTCAGAGACATGATCTGAGGAAGTTAAGGTTTTTGCAGGCTCCATAATTTCATCTCAAACAAGTGGTCGGGGGAAAATCGTCATAACCTTTGTTTCACGTATCAGATTTGAATTCTGTAAAAATTGGTTGAAATTGAACGAACTTTAGTTTCTTGTGTATCAATTTTAGGGTTGAATGTCAAAACAGTGGCACATGGCATGTCGTACAAGTTCGCTCTACTGAACCAGCCCATAATTAGGTCATTGTGGGAGATCGGGCATAGCTTTATCTTGAAGATCCAAATTAGGTCTTACCTATGGAATTGGAAAGAAGACTCAGAGGGATACTACAGGACCATATTTCATATCTTAGGGATCTGAAATCATAGAGATACATTAGATTCAATATTGAGCTCCTAAAAAGCAAGAAAAAAGTGTGTATTTTTTTTTAAATTGCATAAATTTTGTTTGAAAAATCAGTTTGAAGTGATTCCAAGGGCATATTGAAGCCTTTATATTAGTATTAGGCTCTAAAATTCCACCCAAAAATAATTCCACACCCATTGGTCCCTCATAAATCTCTACTATGACACATGAAGATGAAAAATTGCAACATGGTATATCAAAATTACGAGACCAAATTGAAGCTAAGATAGATGGTATGGAAGCTAATATGGATGGCATAGAAGCAAAAATGGAATTTTTAAAGGATGGTTTAAAAGCAGACATGGGAGGTTTGAAAGAAGGTCTAACAAAGTTGCTACAAGAAATGATTCGTAATGGCGAAAAGGTATTAGATGAAACTCATGATGAGAACAAAAAAATGTTAGTCAAGACTCCATAGCCTCTAACATTGGATTGAATACCCACCATATTTCAAAGATAGATATGAGGAATTTTGATGGCAAGGAACTGGTAACATGGATACTACAAATGGAGCAATACTTTGATCTCCATAATGTGCAACACACACAAAAGGTATGCATTGCAACTTTATATTTAGAACCCAATCAGTTTGTATGGTATTGATGGATTTGTTCTCGTAAACCACTTGTCACTTGGTCAATTTTTACGGAGGAAATTATAGCACATTATGAGGATACAAAGAGAAACACCTTATTTAACCAATTAATAAATATCAAACAAAAGGGTTCAATGTGGAGCACATTGAGGACTTCCAAAATTGAATATAAGGGTAAATGATATTGCATAGGAACACAATATTGATGTCTTCACAGGGAATTTAAAGGATACCATCCAACATGAGGTTTGCCTTTGGGAACCTGATTCATTGGAAAAGGCATTTAGGTTGGCAAGAAAAATTATGGCGACAAGGAAGCCTACCACTCACAACAATAAAGGTGGAAGTGTTGATACTCATAGCCTTCCACAACCTACAAGGTTGACACCACAATAGTTGGAAGAAAAAATATCAAAAGGGATTTGTTACAGCTATGATAGAAAATACACTAAAGTTCATAAGTGTGCTGAGAAGAGATTATTTTACATAGATTTTGAAGAGGAGTAAGAAAGGGAACAAGAAACTTCAAAAGAAGAGGATATACACCAAGAAACGAACTCAGAGAAAGAAGAAATGAATCTGACCATATCTTGTAATGCATTGGCAGGAATTATGACTCCTCTATCTCTCAAGATAGAAGGACATGTCAGAAGAAGAAAAAGGTAATATTGTTGATTGATTCAAGCAGTACCCATAATTTAATTCATTGTAAGATAGCCAAGGAATTGAATTGCTTCCTATATCCAGTACCAGAGTGTCAAGTGATGGTTGCAAATGGAGGAACTATAAATTTCTATATAACTTGCCATAATATCAATCTAACCATGGGAAAATATTTATTGAATAGCCCAATTATTTCCATTCTAATGGGTGGTGTTGATGTTGTACTAGGATCAAGTTCAATGGTTACAATCTTTGGGTATGATAGCTTTTAATTTTCAAGAACTTTTCTTGAAATTTATTTGGGAAGGAAAGAAAGTTGAATTAAGGAGTATCGCAAGGAAACCAAGAAACATAATCAGCTCTAATGGCATGGCAAAGCTTCTAAAGAAATAACAATGAGGTGTAATTGCACAATTATGCTCACTAGAGTTTCAAACATCGAAATAATATATTTCTCTAGATCTCTAAAAAGTCTTGGATAATCGTTCCAAGGTATTTGAGACTCCCAAATTCCTCCCACCTATTTTTTATCATGATTTTTGGCTTGAGGGGTCCTGAACCAGGTTCAGTGTGCAAGGTTTGCCAACAAACCCCTGTACTACTGGCCCTTTCGGCAGTGACCTGCGTGCGCAGGTCAAAGTCTCACCCAAAGTAGTATGGGTGGGTGTTGGAACCAGGTTTCCGCACCATAAGAAAGGAAGGGTAAGGAAAGCAGAGCTGCGCTAGATCCTGTAATTCCCAAATCACCTTGTTCTGCGCAGAGCTAATTAAGTCTCTATTCGCATCCACGTGCACTAGATCTATAGTTATATGCTTTTATAACATCAACACAACAATACATAAACATAGCATAATAGATCTAGATCCAAGAACGCAGTTACACAGATCTTCGCAACTAAAAGACAAAAAATGCACAGTACAGAAATTATCAGCAATTCACACAAAAGTACTCACGGATTCAGTTCTCTAACAATCCTTTGTATTCATTCATTCATCAATTCTTCCTTACAATTCCCTTCCCAACCTGCGCACACAGCAGCAGGGTCCGCACACAGCTAGACTTGGATCTCCGCGCACACAGCCAGCAGGAGTCTTTTCCCCAAAACCCAAACAGATAGCTTAAACCTCAAATCGCATCAATATCTCATCATTTCCTATTCTTTACAATACAAAATGCTTCTCTATTTATAACAATCTAGCCTAGACTTTCCTATGGTCCGCAACCCATGGTTTTCAGACCCCTAGTTTACCCTTTCACCAATTACAATGCTTTCGGGGCTTTGACCCACCCCAAAACCCTTGCACTAGACTAAATATAATCAAAAATATTCAAAATGGACCAGTTTCGCAGCTTGTTAGAAGACCCCGTTCCAACAGTCCCCCAATACAATCTTGTGACTCGTCCTGAGTCACTGCGGTGGTACAGCTTCTATTTGCGCGCGCAGGGTAGCCAGAGCGCAGATGAGCGAAGGGAGCACTTTCTGACTCTGGGCTGCAGCTCGTTACGCAATGTTGACCAGTGTTAGGGAGGCAGGGCCGTCTGGAACCGCGGTAACCCGTTCTAACAGCCAGTGGAGGCGCGCAATGGCAGATTGAGTGTCTTCAGCGAGATGGAGTGCGGTGTCGGCCCTTTGTTTCAACCGTTTTTGGATGACATGCTTGTTGTGGCGAAGGTTCTCAATCTTTTCCAAGCCAGCTAGACGTTGTGCGGAGACGGTGGAGGGTGAGTATAGTATACCTAGGGGGGATAATATAGGGTACAAAGGGAGGTATCCAAGGGAATAATATGATGTAATAATATAAGAATGATAAATAATTGGGCCATAGTTAATAAATAAATTGGTTAACCCACATTATGTAAGGGACCACATGTAGTTAGGGAATAAAGTGATAAGCCCATTGTATTGGATGTATGGTATTGAGATACCCAAAGTAACTACCCATGGTATTGCATGTATGAAACCTATATAGAGGCTAGAGTCTCTCCATTGAAAGATGTCAAGGATTATTGTATGGGTAAGCATATGGCTTGTGGAGTGATCTCCTTCCTTAAGGAGTGATTCCAAGAAATAACACTGTTGAAGATAAAACTTTAGATCTTCATTAATATCAAAACCCTTAAGGTAGGGCAACACCATACATTCACTCCTTAAGGAAGGAGATCACTCCACAAGCCATATGCTTGCCCATACAATAATCCTTGACATGTATCAATGGAAAGACTCTAGCCTCTATATAAGTTTCAGACATGCATTACCATGGGTATCTCAAAACCATACATCCAATACAATGGGCTTATCACTTTATTCCCTAGCCACATGTGGTCCCTTACATAATGTGGGTTAACCACTTTATTTATTAACTATGGCCTAATTATTTATCATTCTTATATTATCTAAATATCACTCCTTAAGGAAGGAGATCACTCCACAAGCCATATGCTTTTCCATACAATAATCCTTGACATCTTTCAATGGAGAGACTCTAGCCTCTATATAAGTTTCATACATGCAATACCATGGGTAGTTACTTTGGGTATCTCAATACCATACATCCAATACAATGGGTTTATCACTTTATTCCCTAACTACATGTGGTCCCTTACATAATGTGGGTTAACCACTTTATTTATTAACTATGGCCCAATTATTTATCATTCTTATATTATTACATCATATTATTCCCTTGGATACCTCCCTTTGTACCCTATATTATCCCCCCTAGGTATACTACAGTGAGGAGGCTCTGACTTGGTCTAGAACAGCTTCCGCCTGCTGTAATTCCTTCTGGATATGCCGAAGTGTGGAATGGTGTTGGACTATCGTCCAAAGTTGGGTAGTTATTTCGACCAATTGTGTGTCCCGCATCAACTGCTCCTGAATAATATGTGCTGCATCTGTGACCACTGAAATCCGTTGGTCCCGTACTTCTGGAGGTATGTCATACTTTTGTTGCATGGCCCGGTCACGGTGGGGAACTTCGTGCAACACTCTGGTGTACAGTCCTTGTAGCTCTGTGCGAGATACCTATGCTAAATCTATTTGGATTTCCCCAGTAGTTTGATCAAGAGCGTTGACTAGGGCAATGCGAGGGAGTGAACACACATTGCTTCTGTTGAGCAGTACTCTGGAGTTGCGGAGAAGTCGCAGCATGTCCCTGTATCTCAGCGTTCCTTCTTGGCGCAGAACCAATTGGGACCTGACTGTGATGCTGCGGGCGGGGGACTGCGGTACTAGCAGACCTTCTTCTGCTATATCTTCTAAGGCCATCCAGCTGGGTCTCGTGGCTATCGCTGGAGTGCGAAGGTTGGTTGCGCAGTACTGGTGCCTCTCTGTTCGTGGCTCGTAGACAATTATTTATGCAGGAAGCCAGTACTCATTCCTTTGACTACACTCAGCATTTCCAGGCTCTCTTAAGATGATATATGCAGGTACTGAGCAACCTAGGACTGGATCATTCGCAGGTTAGGGTCCATCTTAGCAACAAGAAAATAGGCATCCCAGAGAATGTTAATGAGTGCAAAAAACCAGTATGCAGATAGTAGGAGCATGTTGTAGGGTGAATAGATAGCCTGGTGCGAATTTATCCAGCCAACCACACACCGTCCGGAGATGATTAATGGTGGAGTAGCCCATTCGTGAGACTGACCATCGATCAGGTGGATCAATCTTACCATAAATGGATGCATTGATGATCTACCGCCTATTTTGCATACTTGTAAGATTCCTTTTTTATCAAATCGGGATGTGCTGATGGTCATCCTTCGTGCCTAAGGTCGTTGCCACAGAATGTCAGACCACAGATGACGCCTGTGTGTCGTTCGCGTACCCTAAATTAAGGTCAACACGAGGTGTGTCTGCAAGTTAGCCATCAGTGTTTTCGAGCCATGTGCTTCGCCCTTGGTCAGGACATCCCTATACGATAGGGCTACGTCACGCATCCTCATGCCATATATTACTTGAGGCATCTACAAATTCTCCCAATTACACATGGGTTTAGGCAGGTTCGTAACCCAACGCACACCTAGGTCAGCGGTACCCCGGCAAGCCTGTCCGGGCAAGGTTTGATCGCACCCTTGAGTGTTGTATGTCAGCAAGTTTCTGCGTAGGTCGACAAACCTCGAAGCCCATCTCGCAACTAGGGTCCCTATGCGCAGGATCACCCTTCTCCAATACTTCTCCTGAGTGAAGAATACCGGTCCTTGCGTAGGCGCTCCGCACAGTGTTAGTGGCAGTGCTCCTAGCCTGCGTTCCGTGGGAATTTTAGGTTCAACAGTCTTCTGACTATCATCTGTGCCCTCTTGGCAGGGTAGGTTTCTTTCCTTGGTAGAGATGCGACGAAAATTCCTGACGGTCTGAAGACATCGAAGCGCTGAAACCTCGTGCAATCGACCTTGCCAATTTTCCAGCTCCTCATCAAAGTCGGAAAAACATTCACTGTCCTTTTCCCAGCAAAGCATTCCTTCATCCATGGGGTTAACCCGATCTTCATCCTACACAGTTAATTTATTAATGTGATCTAACTCCTCCTCCTCATAGGCTGGCTCTGTATACCGCACACCTTCTGCTAGATCTAGTGGTACTATGACACATGTACCTTTGCTTTCAAACACCATGCTACACTTATTGAGATTGATGACACCCCGCATGTCTATTGCCCAGTCCGGTCCAAGGAGCGCAGGGTAGGGGTCTGCGTCTTCCACAATTTCTATTACTTCAAAATCAGCTAGGACCCTTACCCCTGCGATGTCAACCATGACTTTTGGTAACCTACCCAGAGGGATGATCTTTTGTTGATTTTCCATTCGCAGTTGGATGGTGGACCATTCCAATTTAGGCTCTCCCATTAGTTGCCATGTCTGCTTTGGTAATACATTAGCATCCAACCGAAGATCTAAGATAACCTAATCTATCTCATAGTCACCGATCTGCCCAGTTAATCGCATCTCTCTCCCAGTGCGTTTCTTATAGCTGTATAATTTGTCTATATCCTTGGTCTCAGGGATCAAATTGGGTCGAGCTACGCAGGTATTCAGTAGTGCTTGGAGATTTTTTACGGCCTGCAGGTTTCGTAGCAGCTTCAGACATGCTTTTAAAAAGGGCTCCACTCCTTCCTCTATCTAAGGCTGCGTCGGCAGCTGCACGGGGGCTGCCAGTGGTGTTTGTTCTTTGAAAGGCACTCCTTCCCGGGAGGTAAGCTCCTCTTTTTCTCCCTGGGTGACCAGCCCGCTGCGTGTTATGAATTTTACACTGGGATCCACCTTTCTTAGTGTTGTCGACATAAATTGTCACTCCTAGAGACAGCCTAGATTTTCCATAGACCAGTGCCTAGGACATCTTATAATAGCAAGGAGCGTATAATATAACTTGGGAGTCAATCCAAAGGCTATCCTGCTATCTCTTGTAAACAAGGAAATTGATTTCAAATGGGACCAGAACTCACAGAAACTGCCACAGGGAAAGTAATGTTGCAGGGACAAAGTGCAAAGCTTTAACACAAAAGCATCAGACAGTTAAGAGACAATTTACTGTAAAGAGGGCCGATTCAAGTAATATGCCACAAAAATTAAATATCAGAAGGTGTATGCAGTGAAAGAAATATAAGAAGATATTAGTTAACTTTGGTCTGATACCCAGATACACAACAGAACCATATATGGGCTTATCATTCTAAGAATCCATACATGACAATGGCGTTTTAAAAGCACCCTCCCAAAGCAACTAATATAGCAGAAAGATGGATGAAATGAACATGAAATAGTATATCATGCCTGAGCGATATTTAAAGCGCTTGACTGATCCAAGTATCGGTATCAACTAGGATAAATCCTTACCTAACATCAGTGAGCCACTCGCATTCCAGTACATGATACAAGAAGAAGGATAAAATGAAATATTGTATTAAACTAAGTAGAGAAGATTACATACTGTGGAATACCAAAGACCAGAATCCTCTAATACAGATAGAACTCCTCCTCACTGAGACCCTACGGGCTCTAAGCCTTCATACAAGAGCCTTTACAAAATGTTTACAAAAATGCCTTTCACTGCACTATTTTCTGATAAAAATATGGAACCTTTACAATGCCATTCTGCCCAGTTTTTATAGAGGAAGAAGATAAGACCCTATGAAAGAAGTAGGTGAGAACATTTAATTATCTCATTAAAACATAAATGGCGGAAACATTCGCGCCCATACTGCTTGACGACTATAGAATGCTGCAGGTGCAGATTTCTCCAGGGGTGAGGTATGAAGAATAAAATATGTGACGTTCTGTACCTTCCTGAGAGAAAAATCTATCGAAGTAAAACCTGGAGGATATGATTTTTATGCACTTGTACTCTTTGCCTTCTGAATGCTGGATTGCTATTAAAAATCTTCAGCGTCGTACACCGAATTCCTTGATTTCCAACTGATACCCTTTGCTGCAACATTAATGTCTCTATCTGTAGAAAACTGCCTTTCGAATTATTTTTGAGGAGTTTGACAGATTTCCATTCTGCTTTATTTAATGAAGGTCATGTCTCAGCAGCTACCCAGGACTTTTCTTCATAAATTTCGCCTCTGCAAGCTGACCCTTTGATGTGTCTTCAATTTCTGTAACGGAGGTGGAGATTAATGGCGGTTTACCCCCTTTTCACCCTGCAAAATACACAAACTTGTTAGGAAAACAAAGGCATGGGAGGGGAGTGATGCAATGGAGGCGACTGTGAAGTGGCATGACATCGTGGACTGGTGGAAGCACGTAGGGTAGTGGCGAAAGATGCAGTGGAGCAGTGGTATACGGACTAGGCAGAGGTTCTCTTCGTAAAAACACTAAAACAAGACACATGAATGCGATATACAAATATGAATGGAATATACAGATGGTGAATGGAGAATGAGATTGACACGTGGGACAATACGTGGTGGGAGACTCGGTCAATTATTCAATCACGCATATGATCTGGACCACACGATTTCAGAGCGATATCAATGGTTAGGAATGCATTGTACAGCGACGGAATGGTGGACCCAGAACACTGTAGACCTACATTAACACCCGTGCAATTACATCGAGCGACCGCCGTTGGATTGAGCTCTTCAGATCGGACGGCCATCGTTAATTTCACTGCACGTCCGGGATTGAACTTTAACGCGCGAAATAGGGTGGTATTGGAACAGTGGCCTGGGACACGTGGCGCATAACGTGTGGAATCGCTGCGATTTGCGGAATACCGCCTGCCTTCGAAAGGCGGTGCGAAATAAACAGGTCGGTTTTAAGCGGTGGATTTTAGGGTGCGGGGACCACAAAGGTAGTGCGCTATGGTAGTTCAAAGAATGTCCGATAGCCTTATACGATAAGCACCTTTTGGTCTGGCACAAGGTCTCGGGGTTGGGTCATGTGGAATAGAAAATCAGAGGGGCTAGGGCCAGAAGGGCTAAACCTTGAATACTCTTGGGCACGAGCTTTCAGACTTGCATAGGGTAATTTGGAGGCACATAACGGTGACGATAGGCGGAAAATGAGTTCCTTAGGCCACGGCAGGGAGTTTGAAAGGTTCAAGCGGGACTAATGGCCAAGAAATTTAAGGGCGACCTGATATGATCAACATCGGCTCCATCTGGGGATGGCACATTCATTCCCGGACGTGTCGAGAATTGCACAGACCTCCTGATCAGAATATATGTAAACTCTGTTCTTCGGCCCCTCTACATTTCTTTTTGTAATTCACTTGCACGACTACCCTGTTTAAACAAAAACTGTAACAAAAACTAATATACAGTATGGTACATCAGGCATTTTCAGCCTGGGTCAGAATTGAAAGTAGGGCTTGAGAAATTGACCATTTACAGGGGCGTCAAGCAAATCACCCTGCAAATTCTCCAATATGAACGTATTATTACCTCCCTGTTCCACGATTTTAAATGGGCCGAACCACAGTGGATCGAATTTTCTATGTTTACCTTTTTCAGCTCTCTGGACAGCCCACCTGAGCACTAGATCTCCAATCTGCAGCTTCCTATCTCTTGCATGTTGATCGAAAATGTTCTTCATTTTCTCCTGATATTCAGCTAACCTCTGTTTCACTTGGTCCCGTGTTTCCTCTAACTTCACCAATTGATTAATTCTCCTGATCATATCATCAGGTTCCTCTTGACTTTCTTGCATGAAACGTGCCACTGGCAAGGCCAGCTGCACAGGAAACACTGCTGCTCATCCATATACCAGTTCGTACGGGGATTTCCCAGTTGCTCTCTTGCTGGTGATTCTATTAGCCCACAGAGCAAATTTTAATTGGGAATCCCAATTCTTTTGATTTTCATTGATTGTCTTCTTCAAGGCCCTCACCAGAGTTTTATTAGAAGATTCTTCCAAGCCATTCCCCTGTGGATAGTAGGCTGTAGAGTGATTCAGTGTGATGTTATACTGCTGGCAGAAGCTTATAAACTTTTCAGACTTGAAGGCTTGTGCATTATCAGTCACTATTCTAGCAGGACAGCCAAACCTGGATATGATGTTTTCCTCCATGAACTTTATGATCACAGTATCTGTATCATTCCTTGCAGGTATGGCTTCCACCCATTTTGTAAAATAATCTGTGGCAGTCAATATCCATTTATGCTGTCCACTTGATGGAGAATGTATCTCACCTATAAAATCTATTCCCCACTGCTGAAATGGTTCATTTACATGAACAGGAATCAAGGGCAGAGCTGCCAAATTTTGTCTCTCAGCAAACTTTTGACACTTATCACATGCTCTGACCCAAGTAAAAACGTCTCCAAATAATTTGGGCCAGTAGAAACCAGCCTTCAAAATTTTATGAGTTGTGGCTCTCCAGCTGTAATGACCTCCACAAATTCCCTCATGAAATTATATCATTATACTCTCTACTTCTTCCTCTGTTAGGCATAGGAGTAAAATGCCTGAAGGGTCCATTAGTAACTATATACTTTTGTGATTTAAATCTTAAAGCCCTGTATTTTGCTTTATCACAACTTGGAGGACAGCTGAGTGTCAAAAGATATTCAACTATTTCTTTGTACCATGGACTGGTGAGATATTTTAAGTGTACTCTCTGAGTAGCCATCTCCAGACCTTGCTGCTCCTTTTCTCTCTCAGACTCTTCATTTGAAATCATAGACATGCCCAGAGCTTGATAGTTCGATTCAAATAGAATTTTTGCGAGCCCCTGTCCTTTGATCAGCTTGGTAGGGTGGATATCCAGATCATACTCCTGTATTTTAGCAATCCACCTCCCCCTTTTTCCTTCATTGTCTCCCTGAACAAGGATATCCTTTACGGCGGCTGTAGGCACAAATGTAGTGATGTGAGACTGCAAAATATACACACGAAAAGCTTTAAGGGATTTCACCAGGGCATAGGCTTGCTTCTCCAATATATTATACTTCAGTTCTGCATCATGAAGAACCTGAATGAAGAAGGCAATAGGCTGCTCATATCCATCTTCACTTTTCTGTAATAACACTCCAGCTACTGTATGAGGTGAAGCAAAAGAAAATATCATAAATGGTTTAGTATAATCTGGCCCAGCTAGTACAGGGGCTTCAGCAAATGCAGCTTTAATTCTAGCAAAGGCCTCCCGTGATTCTTGTGACCATTTCACCTCATTATTCTTCTTTAGCATATCTGTTATATGCCTAACTATCTCAGCATAGTTAGGAATAAATCTTCTCAGGAAATTTATCCGGCCTAAAAATACCTACACTTATTTTTTATTCCTGGGAAGAGGAATACTATTTATAACCTCTACTCTTTTGGGATCTATCCTTACCCCATCTTTAGTTACAATATGCCCTAGAAGTTTGCCTTCCTCTAATGCGAATAAAGACTTTTGTGGATTAAGGGAAAGGCCATACCTTCTTCATTTTTCAAAAGTTCTTCGTAAATGCTCAATGTGCTCAGCATCATTTTTTGAAAACACTGTAATATCATCAAGGTACACCACCAGAAATTTATCCTGCTCCCCAACAAAAGCAATATCCATCGCTCTCTGAAAAGTAGCTCCTGCGTCAATCAATCCAAAAGGCATCCTGGCATACATAAATGTACCCCATGGTGTGATGAAACGATTTGTTGATCTCAAATCGACCACAGTTATGCCGGAGAAACCATCATCATTGACTAGAGCTCCAGCACTTTACGCGGGATGTACCATGGTCCATCTTGGCTTGATGAATAATTATCTTTTAAGATGTTTCTGTTTAAATTCTAAATCCATGCACAACCTTGACTGCCATTTTTCTTTCGGACGGGGACCAGGATTTGCAACCCATTAGTACCTTAATGGCACAATTATTTTGGCCTTTAGCAGCTTCTTGATTTCTTTTTCAATGGAGGGAAGCAGAGGGAACTTTCTGTCTGTCTAATGCATATAAGGTTTACACATCTTCCCTCAGAGGAATTTTATGCTGCATTATACTAATATCAAATGTTTTCAGGTCCTGATAGGACCATGCAAATACATCTTTATAAGATTGAAATAATTTCAAGTATCTTTCTTTATACTCCTCTGGGACCTTCTTAGATAACTTTACAATTTTAGGGTCAGCCTCAGTACCCAGATTCAGATCTTCCACTTGATCTTCCTCTACCAGTTTACTAGGTTGCAATGAGACATCATTCTTGTCAAATAATTTTTCTAGAGGCACCAACCCTCTAGGGATGACATTTCCTTTCAGCTGCAACACTTTACTTCCTACCATTTTCTCTTCCCGCTTATTTTCCGAAATATCTTCAGCCTCATCTTCTTCACAATCATCAATCTCCATGTTGTTGAACTCCCCCATGTCTCGAACTCTCTTCTTATTCCTCATCCTCAAAGCTCACCAGTGCTTGATGTTGTCAGGTCAGTGGCTGTGTCTTTACCTCCAACTTCATATCTCAGAGAAAGGGATTCTAAGGAGGAGGTAGTGCTTGACGGCTATAGCAAGAGAATACGCATTTCTGTCTGCTCCACGAGGCATGGGCCCCGGATGTTGGATACCGAAGAAGTTCTCCATACACTCCATACTTCATTTATATAAGCTCTTGGCCATGGATGTTTAGTTTGACATTGATTTCGACATACGACCACGGCTCGAAGTCTCCCGGGACACTAAACTTCCCATCATGCCCATGCTCTGTTTGTTTGTAATCCCAATAGCCGGTGCTTCATATTGTTCATTATTAGTAGCTTCGTATTCCAATTTAAAAGACAGTGGGACCCATTTTCCTGTAGGAGAGATTAATAATACTCCAGCTCCGTTTCCTTCTCGTGAATTTTCTCCATCAAAATGGAGAGTCCATATTCCTACTTCATGGTCTTCTAAAGGCTGCTCAGTCTTGATTTAACAGAAGGAAGATTCATGAGCATAATTTTGATCTTCCTCTAACATCAAACATGAGAAATCTCCTTCCTTGTTGTAGACTAGTGAATTCTCTGAGCTGTCAGCCTTAGTCACCATCTTGACAAATCTAGTTTCTATGTATAACCTCCTCTCACATGCAAAAATAGGGATAGTGGTTGTTACACAAGTAATTTATCACTTGTCCCTACCATTCCCGGAAATCCCACTTACGTGAGACCCATTTTGCTGACTGTGAACATTTTCATGCCTTGAGCCAGCTGTCAATGCATCCCTCAGTAGTGGGCTTAATTTCAGGAACATCTCCTTTTGCATTGGCGCGGGCAGACAGTTCATCACTCGCGCCAATGGGGAAGATCATGCAAATAGGTTGCGCCAACTGGCGCTCTGTCCCAGAGCAGCAGTCGCGCCAGCCAATTTAAGGAGTGTTTTTTAAATAAAGATTGCGGAAGTTGTGTTTCAACCAACTCAAAAACCATTGCCTATCTTGAGTTGGGAGGTTTGGCTACGGGTGTTCTATGGAAGGGAAGTGGTTTGCCACCTTTCATGGAACCTTCCTTCATGATAGAGCCAATCCCACAATAATAGGGATCCCAACTCCCTCCTTCCCATCTATAAAAGCTTGCCTCTTGCCATTGCAAGCTAGTCTTGAAGTGCCTAAGCTTTGAATCTCCAAATTCCCAAGAGCCTTTGTGCTGTAAGAGCCCTCTTTCTTCCCTTAAGGCCGACTCAAGTAAGGAGACTATCATCGAGAGACTCAAGAGAGGTTTGCCCCTTTCCCTGGCGAGCTTTGCGAGACGTGAACGACTGGGGACCCTTCCGAAGGAGATCACGGCGTCAGAACATTGGTTGTACTCTCTTTCAATTGTTATTTAATGAATGATTATGGTTATGGTTCCACTCTGTTTTCACTTATATTAATATGAGTTATATCCTTTCTGACTAATATCTAGTTGCGTATTCTGGATTTTATGCTTGTATTCGTGTTGTTTCTTGCATGTGCAGGTGTCCATCCGCGGGGATCGTGGAGGGATTGTGATCTGCCGAGGCTGAGGAACGGGAATGCTCTCTTCTACGGATCATAGCATTGGACTCCAGGTAGGCCTCCATCTTTGGTCTTTTATCCGTAACTAGGAACTTGTGCTATAACATTTTCTGATTGTTGCTAGACCCCTGCTGGGCTAGTAGGGATCGCCTCTGTCCGCAGAGGGGATTTACCTCCTCAACAATTTGGCGACTCCGCTGGGGATCGTCTAGTTTTCACTATCTCGTTTGAGTTGTCTCGTTTTGATTGTTTTATGATTTTCCTTGCTTGGTTAACCTTCTGGGCTGGGTTATTTTGTTGTTTTTGCTTCTTGGTTTGCTTAGTTTACATTGATCTGCTTCTGGAGTAGTTATTTTTTATTTTTGGCTGAGAAACTCGACTGGCGCGCTTTTTAGCCCGACAGTCGCGCCAATTGGCGCATGTTTCTTTTGTATAGCTCGCGCCAATTGCTTGCTGGCGCCAGTTGCAGCCTTACAGTCGCGCCACTCCTGTAGGGCATTTGAATTTAATCAGTTTTGAGCTCTCTAGGTCTGGTCAGTGTTTTTCTTCTTGATTTTTCGACTACCTGAGTCTATTGGAGTCCTGTTTGACTGGGAATTTGCCTTCGTCCTTTGGTTGTTTGCTTTTCTCTATCGATTTCACGTTTTGAGCCCTAGGGCATCTATTGGCCTTGTGTATCGATCCCTCCTTGGGAGTTTTGGTGTTTCGTCTATCCAGTCAACTCTTTGATTGCTCCTCTGCATTCTCTTAGTAGTTGTTCACCGTTTTGTGGCGATTTTTGGGTGATTGCTCGTTTTTTCATTCAAATTTCGTTCAGTCTTGCTTTGGACCCAGATCACACAGTCCATTGGAGCCTTTGAGTCTTATTCTTGGTTTTGAGAGACTTTGGTCGATTTGAGATCTGATTGTGGTGTCATTGAGTGAAATTTGTCCGTTTTGCTCTCTCAATAGCATTTCTCAAGTTGTTCCGTTTGTTTTCGGTTTGTTTAGTGCATTTAGCTATCAAACATTGAAAATTTAAAAAAAAAAAAATCTCTTTTGCTTTTGGTTGATTAGTGCAAATTGTAATCTTTTCGATTCTGCTAGTGATTAGTGGTTTGAATGAAAAGTTTTCAATTTCATTAGTTGCATTAGAGATCTCATTGTTTGTCTTCCGATCATTTCGTTTGTGTAAAGACTCTCAACTCTTCTGTAGCTAGTTTTTATCGAACGAAATGTTGGACTGTGGCATGTAGCTTTGCATTTAAGAGTCTTTTAAGACATTACATACGATAGGGCCTGAAAACTGAAACTTAATTGAAGATCAACCATAAAATTTATTCAATTAACCTAAGGCAGCATTGAAATCTAACGAAACATATTTAGTGGTCTAGGCTAGAGACGTGTTCCGGCGTCTTTAAACCTAGCAGCTGTCGTTCGCCTTTTGGCTTTAGACAGCACTAGTACGGACTTGTGCTCCCCGTACCGTCGCGTATATAAAGGGAGAACCCTCTAGGTTTTCAATCCTTTATCCACAGGAAGCCGAGTCTGCCGCCCTATACCCGTGATACACCGAACACAGCATTCGGGGAGACTACCTGCACGTACGGAAAGTCCTTGGTCGATTTCTGTTTCATTATTGAAACCTAGGTGTATATTGCAGTTCACGGATATTTGGTACACCCTTTGTGCCTAGTTTTTCCTGAGCAGTCATTTGGTCTTTTCTGACTCTTTAAATTTGAAAAGGTCATCGAGCGCTTGTCCTTTCACGCTTGTTTCCAATATGAAAGCGATAGAGTCACCTTTTGCCTGTTTCTCGACTCTTAAATTATGAAATAGTAGAGTTTTGTTTCAATGTCATAAAAATTAACTGCCCACGAAATATTCCCAGTTAAAGATAGTTTCCTTAGGGTGTTGCTCTGAAGATCATTTCTAATGGCAACTTTTCCGGAGTTCACCAACCAAGGAATCCCCTCCGATGGGAATCCTGGTCATTTTCCTCCTTTTGGAAATGTTGGTGCTCCTTACATGGCGACGTTGTCCCTTCCTGGGTTAACTGTTGGGTTGCCTGTTTGGTTGTTCTCAACCTCTGTTGTCCCGAATGTCTCCACTACTGTTCAATCAGTCTCTCCACCCGAACAACATCATGTTGATTCCAAGGCGGACCTCTCCCCTTCTTCGCCCGTTTCTCAAGGCCTCCTTCGCATTTCTCGCCTGGTGAAAGTCTGGATTCGAGTAACCAGGTGGCTAAGAAGAAGAAGAAGAAGACAAAGAAGAAGAAGTCTTATAAGAGAGAGGCTAAGGCTACAGCTGCTACTGGTAAGGCTCCTAAGAAGAAGGGTAAGATTACCAATCCCTGTAAGTTGTGTGAAGGGCACCATGCCATTCACCTTTGTTCGTACATGGATGAAGCCAAGCGAGTTTTGGACAACTCATTTGTTTCTACACCGTGCCTTCCGGCTGGTTACAAACAGCTTTCTTTGAGTCTTCCACCAGCTGATGCCACGATTGGTCAAGAGTCATCCTTGGTCGATCCCGCTCCCCCGGAAATTCAGATTCAGGAATCCATTCCCGACCAATCATTGGTTGTGGGATCGGTTGAGCTGGTCCCTTCTACGGTGCACCAGGTATTTTATGTGGAGAGTGGATCTCACATCCCTCAGGTTCTTCTTGTTTCTTCAGATTCTTCGGACTTGGAGAGAGATTCTCATGTCCCTATACCTCAAGAAGTTGCTCCTCCGCCTCCTGTGATGGAGGTCCCGGAGGATACCCCTCCCACCTTCGAGATGGAGGTCGTGGAGGATGCTCCTTCTTCTTCCGTAACACTAGGGGAAGACCATCTTGGTTCGATGGTAGCCCCTCCAAGTAGTTTGGTCACTTCCTTCGATTGGAGTCGATTTGCAGGATACCACCTTCCGTCTTATGTGCCTTTCAAGATCACAGTATAGGCTTTTGGTCTGGTCGTACCCAGCACCATTATAGACGAAGGCGAGTCTGTTAGTATTCTATCCTCAACTACTTGGCAAGCTTTCGGTTCGCCGCCGCTTGTGCCTGTTACGCAGAATCTGTTGGCATTTAACAGAAGAACAAGTCAACCGTTAGGGATCCTTCCAAGGTTACCTGTTACTTTGGGAGGTAAAATCGTCCATATGGACGTGATGGTTGTTCCAGCCCCCTTGGATTTCAATCTGCTTTTGGGGTGCAATTACACCTATGCCATGGGAGCGCTTGTCTCCTCCCTTTTTCGTGTGGTCTGCTTTCCGCATGAAGGAAGGATTGTGACCATTGATCAGCTTTCATTCTTTGGTCCTGATGTGGCAGCTGGCCCACCATCATCCCTTCCTGGTTTTTATCCACCCGTTGTATCTGCCCCACCGCAGGTCAACTATGTGGCTACCTACCCCATGCCTGTGCTCAGTGATGGTGCCGTGGTGCATCAGGTGCTGGGGGCATTGGGTCCTGACTTCCAGGATGTTTTCCTTCCATCGGGAGTGGAAATCTTGGATGGCATGACTTCTTATTCATTATGATGAGGTCTGGTCAGAGCATGGTTCTTTTCCTGTGTCAAGCTCCTTAAAAAAAGAAACAAGGACCTGGAGCAAAGTTCCTTGTCTTGTGTCAAGCTCCTTAAAAAATGAAACAAGGTTGTCGGAGCATGGTTCCTTGTCTTGTGTCAAGCTCCTTAAAAAATGAAACAAGGTTGTCGGAGCAGAGTTCCTTGTCTTGTGTCAAGCTCCTTAAACCATGAAACAAGGTGTCCTAAGGATAGTTCTTTTAATGTGTCAACCTCGTTAAAACAATGAAACACGTTCCTGTTCAATTCGAGTCTTGGATCAGATCTCGTAAAATCCCAATCGAGTCTTTCTTGATTCGTATTTGAACTTCACTCCATCCGCCTTTCATATGGATTGAAGCTTGGGGGCATGCACCTGACTGAAATACCATGTCGGGCATGCTTAACTTTTACAAGCATAGTTTGTTTCCTGCTTCTCTTCAAGTTTGTGTAAAATGAAACCAACTTCAAGCAGAAGCCTGGGATTTCAAGCTTGTAAAAATGAAACCATGCCCATTTTACCCTCAGATTCTTTCCATTTTATCACTGCTTTGCATGTGAGCCTTGGTTTTCATTCCATTCGCTACTATCTCGTTTGGCCGATCATATGCCTTCACTTGTTTTTTTTACCCATTCCTGACGAACCGCTGCGATGATTGGTCTTGTTAGCCAGCCTCTTAACCTCTATTTGTTCTGAGTAGTTCCACCATTACCGGAACCAGTTGCTACCCGTTATACCACTCGTTCCTCCAGGAGGAGTCATCTTTCAGCCTTTTTTCTTCTCGACTCTTAAAATTGAAAATAATAATAGACTTTAGTCAAGTTAGATCTCTGTTAAAGTCGCTACGAACGACATCTACCCAAGATACGTTACTCCCTTTTTCAGCCGGTGGGATAGATTATTTACTTAAAAGGAATTATTCTAGCCTATCGCGACTAGGAGGTTTTCGATATTGTTTTCTACCTTTTTTCTATCCGAGAAACTATTTACGAAAAGGGACCTTTGAGTTTATTTTTTTCCATTGGGTTTTTCAAACTTCTAAAGATGAAAAGACGGCGAGTTCTCCCTTTGCCGGATCTCGGTTAACTCCGATGACATCGGATCCAATAAATGACGCTCTCCGAGCTCCTCTCTAGGGCTTACAAATGTACTAGGATGGATTCGCCCAAGGGTGGACTACATTACTGGGGCATATGCTATCCCCTTCAAGCTTGTTATCAAAAATAATTGGGGTACTCGCCAGAAATGGTGGGGGAAAAATGGAACCATAATCATTGTTGTCGGCAGTATGTCGCTCTTGAACGTGGCATTTCTCTGCATTCGTGTCGGGTTGGGGACATCTCATCTCGTTTTTTTTCACTTGCCTCCGTGGGTTTGGATAATCCTTTTTGACCTCTCCTCTCCTCATTGCCTTGTCACCATGACCTCTGATCCGTTGATGTCAAATACTGCCAAGTCCACTGTCGTACTGTTTATATGTTCAAGAGAAGTTGGCCTCTGCTTATATCAACCTTCCTCTGATTCTCATACGATCCTGATTCACAACAAACATCATGTTCCTCTGTCTCGTGTCGATGATGTGGAAATCATTATGGCCCACCTTCGATCAAGGTCACTTCCTGTCGACATCAGCTCATTATCCAGGAAGCTGATCTAGAGACTCCTTTATGGTACCTTGGTTTCGCATGCCTCATCATGTGTTTGTCGCATTCGACGTGAGGTTTTTCACTATTATTTCCGATCGAGTGATTTTACTGTTCTACACTGCCAAATTTCTATTGATTCACGCTGTGAGATTGTACCCGTAGTACCTTGAGGACCATTGGCATTAATGGTGGTACCTCTCGCGTCTGTTAACAACTTTCATCATTGGCTGGTAATCAGACGATGTTCTTGCATGTTCGACTTCAGCTCACATATTCGCATGTTTGAACTTGTACTTTGTTTGGGTCGAGATGGAGCGCAAGACCCTGGATTGTGTCTGTTGTAATCCAGGCTGCGATTGTGGATTATTATCATTATGTACATGACTCACTGATTGGATGGCTGCGACCATACCTGAGTCTATTTGTTTGATCTTAGTTGGATGGCTGCGCCCATACCCCGGATCCGGATTATAGCATACTCTGTTTCGGATGGCTGCGTCCATACCACATATACATCATGTACTTGAGATATCAGTTGTATCTTTCTGCGCAAGTTTTCCGACGGCGGGCCTTCAGTTGAACATGTTCTCGTAAAGCATTTCACCCCTCTCTCTCGGGCCTCATACTTTAGGGGGCATCTGTTACACAGTAATTTGTCACCGTCCCTACCATTCCCCGTCCCGCACAATGGAGGACCCATTTTGTGACCTGTGAACATTGTCATGCCTTGAAATTATCATCAATGCATCCCTCTAAACATGAGCTTCAATTGCCCTAAAGACATCTCCTTGCAAAAAATCATGAAAACATCTCCTTTTGCATTGGCGCGGGCAGCCAGTTCATCACTCGCGCCAATGAGGAAAATCCTGCAAAGAGGCCGCGCCAACTGGCGCTCTGTCCCAGAGCAGCAGTCGCGCCAGCCAATTTAAGGAGTGTTTTTTAAATAAAGATTGCGGAAGTTGTGTTTCAACCAACTCAGAAACCATTGCCTATCTTGAGTTGGGAGGTTTGGCCACGGGAGTTCTATGGAAGGGAAGTGGTTTGCCACCTTTCATGGAACCTTCCTTCATGATAGGGCCAATCCCACAATAATAGGGATCCCAAACTCCCTCCTTCCCCATCTATAAAAGCTTGCCTCTTGCCATTGCAAGCTAGTCTTGAAGTGCCTAAGCTTTGAATCTCCTAATTCCCAAGAGCCTTTGTGCTGTAAGAGCCCTCTTTCTTCCCTTAAGGCCGACTCAAGTAAGGAGACTATCGTCGAGAGACTCAAGAGAGGTTTGCCCTTTCCCTGGCGAGCTTTGCGAGACGTGAATGACTGGGGACCCTTCCGAAGGAGATCACGGCGTCAGAACATTGGTTGTACTCTCTTTCGATTGTTATTTAATGAATGATTATGGTTATGGTCCCACTCTGTTTTCACTTATGTTAATATGAGTTATATCCTTTCTGACTAATATATAGTTGCGCATTCTGGATTCTAGGCTTGTATTCATGTTGTTTCTTGCATGTGCAGGTGTCCATCCGCGGAGATCGTGGAGGGATTGTGATCTGCCGAGGCTGAGGAACGGGAACGCTCTCTTCTACGGATCATAGCATTGGACTCCAGGTAGGCCTCCATCTTTGGTCTTTTATCCGTAACTAGGAACTTGCGCTATAACATTTTCTGATTGTTGCTAGACCCCTGCTGGGCTAGTAGGGATCGCCTTTGTCCGTAGAGGGGATTTACCTCCTCAAAAGTGGCATAGGTTAAATCAAATTTGAGTGACCCACCAATTTTTGTTCCCCAGGACCTTGACAACAGTATGCCAAAGCGAGCTGGGATGTCAGCCACCACGATGTCCATTACTACACTTTTTGCTGGAATTTCGGCCAGATTGACCACGAAATCCTTAATCATCCCCAAGCATTTAACTCTTTTGGAATCAAATGAATAGAGGTCTTTGTATGGGCGTGTGATTTGTAGTCCTAGTTGTTCCATGACTGACAGAGGCATAAGATTATGGGAAGCCCCTGAATCTAACATACAATTGTGCAACAACAGGTCATGAATCACTAGAGACACATAGAAGGGAGGAGTAGAAGGATCTATCTCCTCGACATGAGGGCCAAACACAACCATGGGTCTTTCTTCTTGAAGATTAAGACTATCTGGAATTATTGGTGCTTCAGGAGGGAACAATAAAGAAGTGACTTGAGATTGATATGCAGGTTGTTTCAACAGTTCAGTCAAGGGGACTGGGATTTTTACTTTCTCAAGTTCTTTTTGCAAATTGAAAGCAGGAGGGGGATTTTCTATTACAAATTCTTTTGACTCTTTATTTTCAGCTGAAGGTTTAACTTCTTTTGATACGGACTCAGCATTAGGAGGAGTGACTACTTTTGAAGAAGAAGGAATTTGATCATTAGACTGCAAAGGTTTGTTCAGAGGACTCTTACCTTTGTCTGTGGCTTTCTACATCGTTGACTCATTTTGAGCTGATACTTCCTTTTGAAGTGGCTCCTCTTCTTGATCTTGAGTCCGAGTTCTCTTCCTTGAAGATCTGAGATCATATTTTCTGCTAAAATGTGCTTGCATGAAATCATTAAATTGTTTGCAATAGTGATCAATTTCTGCATCTTCTATGTCTCTGAGCTCTTCTCCTTCTTCATGCAATGGGCATTCAACTTCATCATTGTTAGAGAAAGCAAGATTTGCATCTTGCAGTTCATAGGCAGCATCTTCAGTGGAGTCATCTACTAGACTTTCCAGGTATAATTGGTGTGGAACTTGATCTTGTTGCTCCTTTGCTTCCCTTGGCAATATTTGCAGGCGTGGCCTTCTATACTGAGGATTGTAACCCCTGTTTGGAGTATTTTGGAAATTCTTGGAAGCTTAGTTCTTGGTCTCCAATTCGAGCTTGACCAGTTTATTAGAAAGATTCTTAATCATTTTGTTCATTTCTTCAATCCTATCTGAGTCCTTATCCTGATTGGAGGTAGATACTTCCTCCTTACCCCTTCTTCTGGTATCTTGTTCCACTTCCACTTTTAATTTTCCAGTGGAAGAAAAATTTGCTTCCAACTCAAGGGCATCTGACTGAGCATCATCTAGGGTGGTAGGCTTCCTTTCCCTGAGAGAGAAACCAAAATCTGAGTCAAAGTCTGCTATGAAAACGACTTTGGCAGCATTATGATGAGGCTTCATATCAGCAGGGAGATTTAGATATAACTTATTGAATCTCTTGATAAATTCTGACACCCCTTCATTATGTTTCTTCTTAAGTGTATTGAACTCAGTAAGGCATTGTCCATGATCTTTCTTTTCTCCCCATTTCCTGAGAAAGGTATTTTCCATATCGTCCCAAGTGGTTACGGAACGGTTTCCTAATGTTTTGAACCATTTTCTGGCTTCGCCGTCCAGAGATTGCACAAATAGTCTTAAGACTACATCCAAATGTTCTACATTAAAGTTTTCTGCAAAAGCGCAAAAGGTCTCAAGATGTTTCTGAGCATCAATTTCATTTTCACCAGTGAATCTGGGCAAGATCTTCAAATAATCTTGTGGCATATCATTCAGCACTTGAGGTAATGCCAGGGGAGCATATTTGTTTAACAAAAAAGCTGGAACGTTAGCCATTGGAGGAGGTGGGGGTTGTCCAACAATCTGATGTACAAAGGGAGGAAGAGGAGGAGGTGGGAGTGGAGTATGAATAACAACAGGAATATACTGCACAGCGGCCTGAGGTGTAGATGGGAACAGTTCACGGTTAACAGCAGCTACTTCGGTGACCTCTTTAACTTCTTCGACCTCAGGAGTAGGGTGAAGATGAGCTTTAATTCTAGCACTCCCCCTGGGTGGGCTATCTGAATAATATTTTGTATCTCCAGCAGTGGAGTCGAGATTTTCTGCTAGAACTTCTTGAGAAGATGAAGATGGATAATATTCTACAGAAAACTCAGGGATTTCAACACAGACTGATTTCTTTTCTTTCCAAATTCTTCTATGTATAATCTTCTCAGGAACAGACACTGAAGGTGTCTTTGACTGTGATGTATCTGACCTCAGATGTGGCTTACGGGGAGCCAGGACTACAAATAGATCTATCAAATAAATAACAGTGGAGTCGCCAAGGTGAGAGATATGCAACTCTTCAACTCTCTGTGCTCACCTGATTAGAGAGTGAATATGATTTTTCAAGGCCCAGGGATAATGATTTTCTTAAATTTGATCCCCGGCAACGGCGCCAGAAAGATGTTGTCGACATAAATTGTCACTCCTAGAGACAGCCTAGAGTTGCCATAGACCAGTGCCTAGGACATCTTATCATAGCAAGGAGCGTATAATATAACTTGGGAGTCAATCCAAAGGCTCTCCTGCTATCTCTTGTAAACAAGGAAATTGATTTCAAATGGGACCAGAACTCACAGAAACTGCCACAGGGAAAGTAATGTTGCAGGGACAAAGTGCAAAGCTTTAACACAAAAGCATCAGACAGTTAAGAGACAATTTACCGTAAAGAGGGCCGATTCAAGTAATATGCCACAGAAATTAAATATCAGAAGGTGTATGCAGTGAAAGAAATATAAGAAGATATTAGTTAAATTTGGTCTGATACCCAGATACACAACAGAACCATATATGGGCTTATCATTCTAAGAATTCATACATGACAATGGTGTTTTAAAAGCACCCTCCCAAAGCAACTAATATAGCAGAAATATGGATGAAATGAACATGAAACAGTATATCATGCCTGAACCATATTTAAAGCGCTTGACTGATCCATGTATGGGTATCAACTAGGATAAATCCTTACCTAACATTAGTGAGCCACTCGCATTCCAGTACATGATACAAGAAGAAGGATAAAATGAAATATTGTATTAAACTCAATATAGAAGATTACATACTGTGGAATACCAAAGACCAGAATCCTCTAATACAGATAGAACTCCTCCTCACTGAGACCCTACGGGATTTGAGCCTTCATACAAGAGCCTTTACAAAATGTTTACAAAAATTCCTTTCACTGCACTATTTTCTGATAAAAATTTGGAACCTTTACAATGTCATTCTGCCTGGTTTTTATAGAGGAAGAAGATAAGACCCTATGAAAGAAATAGGTGAGAACATTTAATTATCTCATTAAAACATAAATGGCGGAAACATTCGCGCCCATACTGCTTGACGGCTATAGAATGTTGTAGGTGCAGATTTCTCCAGGGGTGAGGTATGAAGAATAAAATATGTGACGTTCTGTACCTTCCTGAGAGAAAAATCTATCGAAGTAAAACCTGGAGGATATGATTTTTATGCACTTGTACTCTTTGCCTTCTGAATGCTGGATTGCTATTAAAAATCTTCAGCGTCGTACACCGAATTCCTTGATTTCCAACTGATACCCTTTGCTACGACATTAATGTCTATATCTGTAGAAATCTGCCTTTCGAATTATTTTTGAGGAGTTTGACAGATTTCCATTCTGCTTTATTTAATGAAGGTCATGTCTCAGCAGCTACCCAGGACTTTTCTTCATAAATTTCGCCTCTGCAAGCTGACCCTTTGATGTGTCTTCGATTTCTATAACGGAGGTGGAGATTAATGGCGGTTTACCCCCTTTTCACCCTGCAAAATACACAAAATTGTTAGGAAAAGAAAGGCATGGGAGGGGAGTGATGCAATGGAGGCGAAGTGGCATGACATCGTGGACTGGTGGAAGCACCCAGGGTAGTGGCGAAAGATGCAGTGGAGCAGTGGTATATGGACTAGGCAGAGGTTCTCTTCGTAAAAACACTAAAACAAGACACATGAATGTGATATACAAATATGAATGGAATATACAGATGGTGAAGGGAGAATGAGATTGACACGTGGGACAATACGTGGTGGGAGAATCGGTCAATTAGTCAATCACGCATATGATCTGGACCACACGATTTCAGACCGATATCAATGGTTAGGAATGCATTGTACAGCGACGGAATGGTGGACCTAGAACACTGTAGACCTACATTAACACCCGTGCAATTACATCGAGCGACCGACGTTGGATTGAGCTCTTCAGATCGGACGGCCAGCGTTAATTTCGTTGCACGTCCGGGATCGAACGTTAACGCGCGAAATAGGGCGGTATTGGCATAGTGGCCTGGGATGCGTGGCGCATAACGTGTGGAATCGCTGCGATTTGCAGAATATCGCCTGCCTTTGAAAGGCGGTGCAAAATAAACAGGTTGTTTTTAAGCGGTGGTTTTTAGGGCGTGGGGACCACAAAGGTAGTGCGCTATGGTACGTTGATTTGTGTTCGATCGGACGGTTCAAAGCATGCCCAATAGCCTTATACGATAAGCACCTTTTGGTCTGGCACAAGGTCTCGGGGCTGGGTCATGTGGAATAGAAAATCAGAGGGGCTAGGGCCAGAAGGGCTAAACCTTGAATACTCTTGGGTGCGAGCTTTCAGACCTGCATAGGGTAATTTGGAGTCACAGAACGGTGATGATAGGCGGAAAACGAGTTCCTTAGGCCACAGCAGGTAGTTCGAAAGGTTCAAGCGGGACTAATGGCCAAGAAATTTAAGGGGGGGGGGGGGGGCTGATATGATCAACATCTAGCTCGTTTTTAAATCTTTATACGTTCTGCGTAGGGGTGGGTTGCTTTTCCTGCATCTTGGCTATTAAAATTGGGCAATCCTCCACCACATGGTCCAACTACCTACAATATTTTCACGATGGCCTGGTGGGATTTGGGCATTCTCTAGAAAAGTGCCTTATTTCCCCACAGTTATAGTAGATTAGCTGCCCACGTCCTCGGCTTGCGCTTCCTCCCCGACCTCCTCTACCTTTGGCCAGTGATCCTCCAAAGTGCGCAGAAAGTCTTAGCGACGCAGGGTCCGATTGTACCCTATATAAGTTTCCGCAATCCATCATTAAGTCATAGGTTCGATAGTTTTGCTCGTCATGTCCCACTGATTGACAGAATCTGCACCATTGTTGCTTTAGTTCTGGGATATATGCACCTAGCCGAGGGCAATGGTTCGTATCATGTATTCCTACTACCCGACAGTCGTCACACCACATCGCAGGTCCACTCGACCTAGGTCATGACAGAGTAGGTTCCCTATTTTCCCCTAGGTGTACCGAGCTAGGTCCTCCTACTTGCATGTAATCTGTCAGTAGAGGGAATTGATCCTTTGTATGGCCAGACACTCGACATCATATGCACCAAATATCTGTGCAACCGTCCTTTCCTCGTTCTTTTTGCAGTTTCTATATTTCCATATGCATAGCCTCAAGTTGTTCCTGAATTTGTTGTACCCCCATCGAATTTGTTGTACCCCCACTGACGTATCCTCTCGAGGGGCAGCCTCTAGTTTCATAGCGACTTCCACAGCCTTCTCCTATGACTCAAAGGTCTAATGACTCATTGATGTGCGCAGCTGAGGTAACAACATAGAAATGAACCATTCCGTATGCTATATATCATCATATTCGAATCCCCTTTCCTTGATTGCTTTCTTCAATCGTTGATCAGCCTCCCATACTGACTCAGACACACCTTGTTTGAAGTCCTTCACTTCTGCTACCAGTTGGGAATAATATTTCGGCTTCCTGAACTGGTGCTTCAAAGCTTCCTTAATATCTTGAATAGATGCGCTCCCATTCTGGCCAATATATTGCATATACCAGTGCAGGGCCCTGTCCTCGAATGCCAACAATAGTTGCGCCCTTTTTACCGTATCACTCGCCACATTCTGCACAGTCCATACAGAGTCTGTAATGAACCAAAACTGGTCCATATCCTCATCTCCTACCCCCTTGAAGGTAGTTAGTTTCAGATGCGCAGCCATATCACTATCTAGGAGGGTGGTGGTATAGGCGAATTCTTACGTTTGCGTGGCCTAGGTGGTGATGTAGCTGGGGGATCTTGCGCAACTGGTTCCTGCAACAGATTGTAGGCGGATCTCCCTCCGTCCATGTTGGTCCAATAGTATTCACCACTGCGCGTCGCGCTCCCGTCTAGATCTAAGGTCATTCAGATAGTATGACTACACAGAATGCTCTTTTCGCACAGTAATTTCTTGATCAGCAATGGTAACTTCCTTAGAAATTTGCCCCGAAACCCTTTGAAGAATCTCCATTCAGCCTCAGAGTATGATACAAATTGATCAATGGCAAATTCTATCACAAATCCTCCCAGCACACTATCCACCGAGTGATCCACCGTGCGCGTGATAGTATTATCAGTTTTTTCCAGCTACTTGAGTAGCTCTAGGGTCCATTGAGTGACTCGCTCATCCTTCCAGCAATTCTGGAATTCCACAAGTCTGGCCAGCCACTCATGGAGTTCAATCGCAAAGGTCACAAAGAATATTTTGTAGCTTTCAGTAAGTATGTACCTATTTTTCCACCTTTCCGTCGTTAACTTCTCACTGCAATTTTCTTTTACTGTGAACTCTTGGATCTGTATTTCGATCCAATATTCATACTCTTTTCTTTCAGGCTTCCAGTATTCTCTTTTCATTACCCAATTCCTCTCTCAGACTTCTTCCTGTCCCGGCAACGGAACCATTTGTTGGTTTGAGGGGTCCTAACCCAGGTTTGGTGTGCAAGGTTTGCCAACAAACCCCTATACTACTGGCCCTTTCAGTAGTGACCTACTTGCGTAGGTCAAATTCTCACCCGAAGTAGTATGGGTGGGTGCTGGAACCAAGTTTCCGCACCCTAAGAAAGGAAGGGTAAGTCAAGCAGAGCTGCGCTAGATCCTGTAATTCCCAAATCACCTTGTTCTGCGTAGAGCTAATTAAGTCTCTATTTGCATCCACGTGCACTAGATATATAGTTATATGCTTTTATAACATCAACACAACAATACATAAACAGAGAAGAATAGATCTAGATCCAAGAACGTAGTTACATAGATCTTCGCATCTAAAAGACAGAAAATGCACAGTACAGAAATTATCAGCAATTCACACAAAAGTACTCACGGATTTAGTTCTCTAACAATCCTTTGTATTCATTTATTCATCAATTATTCCTTACAATTCCCTTCCCAACCTGCGCACACAGCAACAGGGTCCGCACACAGCTGGACTTGGATCTCCGCACACACAGCTAGCAGGAGTCCTTTCCCCAAAACCCAAACAGATAGCTTAAACCTCAAATCGCATCAATAGCTCATCATTTCCTATTCTTTACAATAAAAAATGCTTCTCTATTTATAACAATCTAGCCTAGACTTTCCTATGGTCCAAAACCCATGGTTTTTGGACCCCTAGTTTACCCTTTCACCCATTACAATGCTTTCGGGGCTTTGACCCACCCCAAAACCCCTGCACTAGACTAAATATAATCAAAAATATTCAAAATGAACCAGTTGCGCAGCTTGTTAGGAGACCCCATTCCAACAATGATCATGCTATTCATTTGATTCCAGGAAGTTTTCCTACAAACATCAGGCCTTACAAATATCTTTATGCCCAAAAGAGTGAAATTGAATGTATGATTGCAAAAATGCTAGAGGTCAGTATAATTCAACTTGGTCAAAGTTCTTTCTTTGCTCTACTAGTATTGGTGAACAAGAAGGATGGATCATCGTGCATGTGTCCGATTATAGAGAGATCAACAAGCTCACTATTGAAGATAAATTTCCCATTCGTGTCATTTATGAATTATTGGATGAATTACATGGATCAATTTACTTCACTGTTAGGTGCAACCCAACTTGGCCTAAATTTTGGCAAAGACTTTGCATTTTGTGGAGCGGAGCACGCAATGGAACATGCAGCGAAGCGTGAAGTGGAACGCGCAACACAATATTTTAATATACCACATGGTAGTGAGGGGCTTCGGAGTGGGTCGGAACCCTGTATTTTTGGTAAAAGTGCTTAATTTTGTAAAGGGTTTTGGGCTATAGTCGATTTTTTTAGGGAGTCCATGGTATTGTAGTGATGTATCCCCTTAATGAATTGTATATAAATATAATCAATGTATATTTGAGGGAGAAGGATGATGATGTATGGATAATATGATGTGTTAGTGTTGTAATCTGTAGTTTATAGTTAGGACTGTTAGCCCCCTATAAATTCCTTGACAAGCAAGCAAGGGGATAATTTGTTTTATGAGCCTTCAAGGAATGCATTTCTCTTGAAAACACATCATCCTTGAAGCCTCTTCGTGTTCCCTGCCCTTTGATCATTTCCCTTTGTTGTTCTTGAGTCAATAAGCCTCACTAATGATGAAAAATTGTGCTCCAAAAGGCCCTTATTTTCCCCTTGTACCTCTGCAGAATTCTCCATTTCACCCCTTTTCCCCCTTTTCAAAGCCCACTTTCCACCCCTGAAATTCCTCCCTTAGTCATCCTAAACTATCCCAAAATTCCCTTTAAACCACGCACACACCCCTGGTTTGGTTTAATTTCCCCTTTCTTCCCTTATCGTTACCCTTCATTGGCCTTGAAATGCACCAAAATTGGGCCAAAACCCACTTTCCACCTTATAATAGGGCCTAGCCCCTTTCCCGCCAGCCCCGCAAACCATTTCCCCACGTGACCCAGCACCAGAACCAGGCGCAATGACTCAAAGCGCTAATTGCAATCGCAACTCTCGGTGTAGCGCATTTCTTTGTTTTACGAAAAACTCCGATGCGATTAGGTTTTGATCTATAAGACCTCCACCGCAATCTCCACCGTTGATCTATCGCTTTGATCCGACGGCCCAGCACTAATCGCACTCCCGCTCTGATCGCAATCGGAACTTTCACTGTGCCACTCCTCCGTTCCTTCCAACTGTGATACCCCGATCCAATCTGAGTTGTCTATCCTTCCAGATCCAACGGTTCAAATTTATCCCGCTCCACTCCCGTCACTCCATTCTTTTTCCCCGCCGATTCAATCTCCGCCGTAGATCCTGATTCGGATCGGACGGCTGGCACTCCATCGCATTGCAACCCCTCCTCTGCGCCTCCTGATTGCGATCCGCCGATGATAATCCTAGCCGTTGATTCCCCTGTTGATCCGACGGCCCTCGCTCTCCCGCTCCAATCGCAATCGCATTTTCCAATCGCTGCTACCTTCCGCCCTTTGCGATTACGACTTCCCCGATCTGATCTCGACCATCCGAATAGTCCAAGATCCAACGGTCATAAACTAATCGCACCATCGTTCATCGAACTGTCGACCCTCCCATTTCTCCCCTCTGATTGGATCGTAGCCGTCGATCTCCTCCTGAGATCCGACGGCCCTAAATGAATCGCCCTCCGCCCATGCCGTGTCCCACCACACACGATCATTTTCATTACATTTTCATTCATTTCTTTGCATTTCCGCCTATGTCTAAACTCTCGTGAGGTACATTAAAGTTTAATGTTTTACATTCGAGTCTATGCATTCCACCCAACTTTCATAAGCCAACCCACCATTTTTACCACCGTCGCGCTATCATTCTCCCTGTCCTCCATAGCCATCCTTCCCTATGCATGGATTTCATAACAGAGTTGTGTGTTTTTGCAGGGTACGAGCAGCGGAAAATCGCCATGATTCACAGTCTCTGTTAATTACAGAGAAACAGGAAAGGACCATTTTCAAGAGCCGAAAATCATGAAGAAAGGTCTGAGAGGACGTTATGACAGGGCTCGCATTAAAAGAACAGAGTTTAAAACTCTATAAAATCTTCCCCATAGCCTTTAAAGCACAGACTTCGCAGTCAGAGGCAAACATGGAAGCGGCAAAGAGTATCAGTGGGAAAATAGAGTGTTTAGGGCCTGTCATTGAAGATTTTGAGCCTTAATCCAATGATTTGAAGGTAGAGTACCAGATCAAAGACATCATGGATCACACGGAAGACCCAGTGCACAGAAAAAAATACTATCAGGGTTTCACATCAGCAGATTGTTCTTTCCCTAAAGGACCAAGCGCCCATATTTTTTCCTTTATTTACCGTGTTCCTAAAGAAAATTTCGCCCAGACCACAGTCCAAAGCTACCAGAGCATTTTTTATGCAGTATGGCGGACTTCACTGTCATTTATTTACCTTTTTTTTTATTCACCAAAAAGTACTACAAAGTACTACAACCAGAGTGCATCAGAGTCATACCGGAGTAAATGGAAGCCTGAAAAAGATCATTCTTTCACCCAAAGAGTGCCAGAGATAAATGCACAGGATTTAAAACAGAATGGGTCTCGGCCTTTTTCCTCTTCTGAGCTTTAATGATGCATTTAGTTCCTCACCTACCTCCTCTTCTCATCTTTCAGCTATAAAATTCAGGAAGAAACTCATTGTAAAGGTTGTTGTTGATTAGTTATCAGAGAATTACAAGCCGTTTCTTTTGAGACATAGTCTCTGTGTAAAGTTGTAAGATAGGCTGAGGAAGATGTTTTCAGACTGAATATCCAGCTACTTGTAATGTTGTACTTGAATGGTGTTGCTCTTTAGTATGACAGGCACATTTCTTTGGATCCTGATCTAAAGCAGCGGTGATGTTTTTCTATCTCTGTGTTTGTTTTTAACTTGTAGTTCATTTCATTTCATTTCTACTGGCTCGCATCAGAAATCTGGCATAGGATTTACCCTTGTTAGGTACCCTATGTTTCTGCTCTCCTTGCCTTCAATGTTTTCTACTAAATCTATTATCTAAGGGTTGATTTCTGTTAATTTAACCAGTGTAGTGGATGTCATTGCCTGCTAGCTGATGTATGAATTAATGAATCTGTTCTTATATGTTCTTGTTAGGATTTAATTGAATGAATTGGGAACACTAGGAGGTCTAGAACTCTGTCTCTATCTCACTAGGATCCTTTTCAATTAATTGGACCTTTCTAAGATCCCTCAAGCTGGAGGCCGAAGCATTGAGAGTTCAAAGTCTCTCTCTGATCTCAGGTCTTTAACTTTGTGTTCTAAATCTGTGTTGTTTCCTCCTCTCTTACCATTTCATATCACACAATCATCTTTAAGATCCAATTCTTTAGATGACTAGCCCAATTGAAAGCCTACACATTGAATAGCAAATAAACCCTTTCCTGAATCCATTGCCCAATGGTCTTGAATGTTCCCTGGAATATCTCTCCTTTGCCTAAAATCCTCTTTGCTCACCCTTGTCCTATATTGAACCCTTCTTCCCTGATTCCCAACAACCAAACAAACAATAAAACAAACAAACCCTGAGCCTTATAACTAGTCTAATATATTAACCTTTGAACTTCAAAGACATATACCTTTGACAATCATAGATAGATCCCTCTCTAGACCCAGGAGGGCTAGATCCTGAGGTCTGAAAGTGGTTCTTATGTTGTCTCATCTTTTGGTCTTGCTAATCTGGCCAAAACATGGGAACCCCAACATAATGGCGACTCCACTAGGGATTCTGAGCATTTTTCACCTCACCACATTATAAGAACCTCAGAAACCTATAATCTCTGGTTAGGTTGGCAGTTAAATATTCCTATTCACAGATCAATCTCTATACCATTTGTTGTGTTTCTCCCACGCTCTCAGACAAAGTCTCGAAAGGGCCAGGTAGCCTCCAGATCTCACACTCTTTCAGAGGTGACATATCTGGTAAAAGCCCTCCTAGTCAATCTCTGGTTAGAGTTTGTTGTGTTTTCAGGATATCCTTGGAAGGGGACATCTCATAAGCACTGTGGTGGACAGTGTACCCTCCAGAAGCATCCTAAACCTTCCACCTGGCGACTCCATAATTCCTAAATGATTTAAAGACTCCATTGGTGATCAATAGGCCTGTTGATTATCTTGGTTCACATAATACTCCACTGGGAGACCGAAGCCCATTACAACATCAACCACAGTATAAGTAACAATCAGGGTTAGGCTTCTTTGTTGAAAACAACATTCTGGCTTCAAGAACCATTCACACAAGAGCTTACCCTAACCCAAACCCCCCTGAACTAGTTGACAACCCTGAGAGCATCCTCAAGAGATCTCCTACACCTAAACAATCAACTATTTCCAGCCACATCCATAGAGCTAACTCTGCACCGGAATATTTCACAGCTCTATCAGACCCACCTTTTGACCTAGGCTCTCAAAACAGTTTACCAAGAACTAGGTCATTCAGTGTCATGGACCAGCCGGACCTTGAGCTCCCTAGTTCACCACCTCAAAGTGGTAAACACCTTTGGGGTAGACAGACTCCTCCATCCACACCCCCTGATATTCACTTCCTTCAAAACTTGGGGCTCTTCCACCCTAAATCTGCTCATTAGTATTCTACTGGTCATAAAATCCCTGTCATCCATATACCAGCTGCTCAAGTTAACCCTTCACCTCATCAAAACATCATTATGGCAGCCTGGTATGCACTTATGGTTTTACCCCAGCCTCTAGTACCCTTACCCAATGATTATCAATCAAATATCCCACACTTCACTGCAAAGGAGTCCACCACAACTCAGCACCATGTAGATAGGATGGAAGATTCTTTTGACTACATGGAAATAGATGATGATACAGTCAAAATGAGAATCTTTGCCTAGAGCTTAGGAGGTGATGTAAAAAAATGGTTTAAAGGCCTACCTCCTAATATTATCCAAGACCTCCCAGCTTTACATCAGACCTTCATAAACAAATGGGAATTTAAAGCCAATCCTCTCTAAATCCTAGCAGAATACAAGAACCTGAAAAGAAACATAGGAGAGAGTGTCCAGGACTACTCAACAAGGTTCAACAGCATTTATAATGCCCTTCCACCACACATGAAACCTCCCCAAGGTATGGTCCTAGTGAAATACCCAGAGGGCTTAGATGCTGATATGGCCTACCAGCTTAGGGAAAGGGATTACAACACATTGGAAGACATGCAAAAGGGAGCGGTGAGTGTAGAGGCAAATATGATTGAGAAGAAAGCAAGATTGAGAGCTGAGAAAAGGGTAACATACAGGGATGACAATGTAGCATCCACATCTGACCCAAATTATGACCACATATCCAAAAACATGGAAAAGCTACAACAAATGATGGAAAAAATGGTTGTCACAGTTAGTAACCAAAACAAAAATCAAAATCATAATTAGAACCAGAACTTTAGAAGAAACAACACCACTCCCAACAGACAAAGAGAATCAGATCAGCAAGTTATTCCCCCATTCCAAGAAAACTTTCTTGATGAAGATGAGGGAATTATAGAAGAGTCTGAGGGGAACACAATAAACATGTTTGAAGTAGAAAACTCAATCCATAACTGTTCCACAGAAGAATATTGGCCCTCACCCTCATATTGGGATAAGGAATGGTTAGACTCTGAGGACTACAGGTTAGGATTTGAAGATGCCATCATGCAGGTCAGAGAACAATATGAACTAAGAAGAAAAAAGAGCCTAGACACTGCCAAACCAAAAGCTTCTGAGGTTACCATCAAGAAAATGCCTGAGAAATCTTCTAAAGTGATTGCTAAAAGCAACAAATCAGCAGCTGAGAGTTCTGGAAGAAACAAAGAAAAAGACAACCAAAACACTGATACACAAGGTCAACCATCTAGCAGCACTAGCACGGCAGTTAGTGCTCCTGATAAAACAATTCCAAACACTGTACATAGTGATAATAAGCCCACTGATTCGGCCACCAAGGTGGTGGCTAAAAAAACAAAGTTGAACATTCCAAAAAGTCAGTCCACTTTCAATTTGGAAAGTGAGATAGCAAAAATTAAAATCTCTGTCCCACTCTCTGAGCTGGCCACTCAGGATGTATATAAAGGCCAAATTTTGAAAGCATTAAATTTAGGTGAGAACAGTGACACTGTAAATCTGAGTGATGATCAACTAGCCCTTCTGTTTGGTCCAAAGATAGAAGGAAAGTTTCAGGAAGGGGTAGTGACACCTTTTTATATCAGTCTTAATATCCATGACAAGATCCTTCACAATGCAATGCATGATTCTGGGGCATCACACAACCTGATGCCTAAGGTAGTGATGGAAAGGTTAGGCCTAGAGATAACCCAACCCTACAAAGACTTATATTCATTCGACTCTAGCAGAGTAAAATGTTTGGGCCTAATCAAAGACCTGTGTGTAAGCCTTACCCAGATTCCAGCAAAATGTATGGTCATGGATGTTGTGGTGGCAGATGTGCCACCTAAGTATGGTATGTTGCTGTCAAGGTCATGGGGAGCCAAGCTGCAAGGAACAATGCAGATGGATGGGGCTTATGCCACAATTCCTGTTTTTAGCCAACTTAGAAGACTGTACAGGGAGGCACAAATGAAATTCCTGGTCAGTAGCCCCGAAAAACCTGAAAATTCACTTTTATTCTCTGTACACACAGATCTTGACTCCTTCATCCTTTGCAATGATGAATCTGCGAAGGGGTTAGGATTCAAAAATAGATATACACACAATGAAACAGAGCCTATGGACTTTAACATAATGGCTACTCTAGACTCGGAGGAGAAAGATGTAGAAAACTTTGAACAGTGCACTGAAACAAAAACTCAGAGTAAACCAGAAATAGAATGCAGTCAACTGATTAGTCACTCTCCACAAGCTCATACACCACATCAAGAATGAAACAATGGTAAAACCGAGAACGAACCTTTATGGCAAATGAATTTCGATGGGTCATGCACCAAGAGAACTGTAGGAGCAAGAGTGTGGGTGCATAACACAGAGAGTGACTACGCTGAAAGCCATGCATGTAACCTGCACTTCAAATGTACAAACAATATCGCAGAATATGAGGCTCTGATCCTAGGCTTAACTCTGTTGAAAAAATTAGGAGCCCGTAGGATAACTGTGCATGGAGACTCTGAGTTGATCATTAAACAGGTGAATGGTGAATACACAACGAAACATCCTAGACTGAGAGCATATAGGATCGACGCTATGGAAATATTGAAAACCTTTGTAGAATACGAACTGGTGTTTGTCCCTAGGAGTCAAAACGTAATTGCAAATGGATTAGCCTACGTGGCTAGTTCATATCACAAGCCTCCCAGCAACCAACAAATCATCATTCAGACCAAATTCAGACCTGCAGTGCTGGATAATGAAAAATATTGGCAGGTCTTTGAGGGCAATAAACAGATTGAAGATTTCCTGGTAAGCAGAGACAAGTTTGAATTTTCTGATTCAGATTCTAAATCTGACAGTAGCTGCCTAAGTGAAGAGTCCTCAGATGAGGAAGAACCACTATGTAACATAGAAATAAACACTTTAAACGAACATATTGGAAATCCAAACGAAAAATGTAAAAACACAAATAGTGAAGAAGTAGAGGTGCTGCGGGCCAAAGATAAGAACATACCGAGGTCTCGGCACCTTTAGAAGACCTTTTGACTCTCGAAGATGTAGCGTAAAAAGCCCACTATAGAACACTGCATTCCGACGTTGTAAATAGTAAACATAGGCACTAAAGATAAAACCAAAAAATGATAAAGTCGGGTTAAGTCCTTGCCTCTACAAACATGAAGAAGAAATACATGGCCTTGTTCAAAGAATTCATCGACGTGTTTCGCTGAGCTATGGGAGGTTCCGAAGGCCTATGACATGAACATACAAGACAAAATACCCTTGAAAGAAAATCAAGCCCTTAGACAAAAACTCCCAGATAAACCCAAAACAATTTCCCGCAGTTGGAAAAGGAGATAAAGAAGATGTATCAGGCGTACCATAATAATTTTTGAGTTATTCTTCTCGATTGGGTCCAATTCTTCGAGCGGTGAGAAAGAAAACAGGTGAGATCAGGCTGTGTATTGATTTCAGGAATCTTAATAGAGCCTCACTCAAAGACAATTACCCTTTGCCAAAAATGGAACACATTCTTCAGAGGGTAGTAGGCTAAAAAGGATCTCCCTTTTAGATGGTTTTTCAGGTTACAACCAATTTTTAGTACTCCCAGAAGACCAACTCAAGACAGCCTTTACCGCTCCATGGGGCACTTTTATGTATGTAAAGATTCCCTTTGGACTGATGAACGCTGGTGCAACCTTCCAAAGAGCGATGGACATAGCTTTTTCAGATGAAATAGGACACTTTATTGTCATCTATCTGGATGAAATAACAATCTATTCCAAGACTAAGGAAGAACACCTAGAACACCTGAGGAAAGTATTTGAAAAATGTAGAAGGTTCGGTCTGTCATTGAATCCTAAAAAGACTGTATTTGGGCTACAAGAAGGAAAAATTCTTGGCCACATCATATCTGAGAAGGGGATTAGGATAGACCCACAAAGAGTTGAGGGAATACTAAAAATCACATACCCAAGGAATATCAAAGAGTTACAGTCCTTCATTGGGAAAATTAACTTCCTTAGGGGGTTTATTCCCAACTTAGCTGAACACCTTAGGAATATGACTAACATGTTGAGGAAAGGTGTAGGAGTTAAATGGACTGTTGAAGCTAAGAAATATTTTTAATCAGTTAAACTTGCACTCACCTGGGCTCCTATCTTGATCAGCCCAGATTTCTCAAAGGATTTCCTGATATTTTCATTTGCCTCTGAGCATACAATAGTTGCAGTCCTACTACAGAAAAACCCAGAGGGAATGGAAAAGCCCATTTCTTTCTTCAGCAAAGCACTCGAAGATGCACCCTTGAAATACAACATAATGGAGAAATAGTCCTATGCTTTGGTTAAGGCCTTGAAAGACTTTAGGGTGTACATCCTACATTCCCACACCATAGCCTATGTTCCAAATATAGTTTTTAAGGACATTTTGTCCCAGGACCCAGATGGGAAGAGGGGCAAATGGATTGCTATGATCCTAGAGTACGACCTTGAGATAAAACCCACCAAACTAATCAAAGGTCAAGGCTTAACTCAACTAATGGCTGAATCAAATCTACAAGCCCTTGAAATTAACATGGTAGATGCCTTGGATGAGCACTAGGGATTGCTTGATCCCACTGTTGAGGAGACGTTTCAGAGCTCTCCTTGGTATTCTGACATTCTGTATGTGCTTACACACCTCAATGCTCCTCCTGAACTATCAAAGACCAAGGCCAGATTCTTAAAGCTAAAAGACAGAAGCTATTGCATAATGAATGAAGGATTATACTGGAAAAATGCAAATGGCCTCTTGCTTAAATGTTTACCTGAGTCTGAAGCAGAAAGGATTAAACAAGAATTCCATGCAGGAGAGTGTGGAGGCCACCTGAACTGGAAAGCCACCGCAAACAAAATACTCAGAGCTGGCTACTATTGGCCTACACTCTTCAATGATATCCATAAAATGGTAATTTCTTGCCACAAATGCTAGATTTTTGAAGGCAAAGGAAAGCTCCTCCCCTTACCTCTACAACCCATCACTGTTGAAGGTCCCTTTATGCAAAGGGGCCTAGATTTCATAGGAGAAATTCACCCTGCTTCTTCTACACAACACAAATGGATCTTAACAGCCAAATACTACTTCACTAAGTGGATAGAGGCCATACCTACCAGGAATTCCATAGATTCAGTCATCATTAGGTTCCTAGAAGGTCATATCCTCTCTCGATTTGGCTTCCCAAGCACAATAATCACCGATAATGCTGCCACTTTTGGATCCAAGAAAATTGTTGATTTTTGTCACAGGTATCAAATAGCACTTGGTCATTCAAATGCATATTACCCACAAGGTAATGGCTTAGCTGAATCGTCAAACAAGAGCCTGGTGGCCATCATCAAAAAGCTACTAGAAGAGAACAAAAAGTCATGGCATAACAAGTTAGTGCATGCCCTGTGGGCCGACAGGCTTACAACAAAGAAATCCATTGGCATGTAACCATACCAGCTTGTCTATGGAACAGAATCAGTGTTTCCTACCAGCCTTGGGGTACCAGTGATTAAGCTAGTCCAAGAGATTCAGACAGAAGAAGACAGTATGGTGAGAAGGATAAACCAAACAATTCATCTCCAGCAAATAAGGGAAGAGGTCTATAATAGAGCTATCAAAGTTAAGGAAAATATAAAGAAATTATTTGACAAAAGAACTAAGGCCTCTGATTTCATAATTGGAGATAAATTTTTGAAGTGGGACTCAAGGAGAGAGGACAAAGGAAAGCACGACAAGTTTGACAGTTTGTGGTAAGGTCCCTACATCATCCAGGCCACTGTGGGTTCAAATGCATTTTGTATACAAGAATTAGATGGTACAGAGCTGTTTGGGGGTCCTATCAATGGCAGGATGCTCAAACACTACTTCTGTTGATTTCCAATTTCTAGTTTCCATTTCCATTGTAAATACCATTGCTATGTTTGTTTTCAAGAAAAAGAGAAAATGCTTCAAAAAAAAAAGAGAGAGGTTCAGACATGCTCAAAACATGAACCTCTAAAGTGCAAATATTGGCTCTAACATGATCAAAATCTGAGCCAAAGGAAGTAAGATAGTTGGCTCAAACATGCCCAAAACCTGGACCAGCAAAGAAGAAATAAGAATCAGCTCTAACAAGCCCAAAACAGAGCTGAAATGAAGAAAAGAAAGTGACTCTAACAAACTCAAAACTTGAGTCACAAAGAGAAGAAGAATGCTCCAAAATTTAGATTTCAAGCCTTCGAAGTTTTGTTTTTAGTTTTCTGCAAGTTTCTGTCCATGTGCAACTATCTTTATGCCTTGGATTCATAGCAAACTAGACTGTCTAATCCTAGTTTGGCTGTTTTTAAATTTCTGTTGTAGAATATAGAGAAGAAATCTGTTGGAAAGTTTAATCCCAGCAGATATTAGATTAGGTAGAGAAACATATGAGACCAATAGTCTAATCTGGTCTCGTGGAGTAATAAGGGTAGATTTAGAATAGGTTTATTTTATGTTATTAAAATAAATGATGTAAAGGGTCTGCTAGTTCAAATGCACCCTAGAAGAAAAAATGCTAGGATTGTAGGATGGGTAGGTAGACGTGTTAGCGCTCAACTCTACCTCAGGCTGAAATGAGATAAAACTCAAGGCTACATCAAACCACGCTTAGCCTCGTAGCTAGCCCTACGAGGGCAGGAGAGGGCTCTCTCCGTCAATCTCGATAAAATGAGCAATAGGGTGCGAGATGACTTACGATAGGAGTTGATTTTAGGCTAGTAAAGAGATAGGTAAGTTTGATTTTTGATTTTTGGGTTTTCGTTGGAGAAATGGGAAAAACAAATTTTGGGTCCGGGGATAAGGTCAGACCTTTGCAGATTTCGAGTTGGGGCGAGGTAGGTGAATGCCTTGATGCTTTTGATTGGATATACGGACAGATCAGACCGACGAGGAGCTGAAGAGGGCAAATAAGAACTTGGATCCTCTCCAAACAGTCGAAAACATATAGAACTAAATGAATTCAAAGGCAGAGCACTGTAAACAATGGATTCAACCTCATCTACTCATTCAATTTAGTTCAGAAGCATATGAAAGGAATGGCATACATTAAACATGAAGAACTTACAGTAAACAGAGAGAAAACACCATCAAGAACAAAATACCACAAGGATCCCAACAAGTGCCGCAAAACCTCTGATCTTTCCTTAGCCAAAATATGAAAAAATATGTACAATGGTGCCAAAAGTCTCCCAAGAGTCCAACCTCTCCAACCCCTGAAAATGATTGAGAAATTACATCATATAGATCATCCTAACCCCTTCCCCCACCTCTAGGGGTCGAATTCCTCCTTCAGGGATCAGTTTCAACAAATTCTAATCATGGAACTACAATCTAGGCAGCTAACAACTTGCCTCTAAAAGAGTGGGAACTGATCCATTTACATGATTTTTACTTTTTTGAGAGTGAATCTTCTAGAATAGATAAAAACAAGCCAAAGTTACATGCCAAACATAAATTTACATCATGAAAACCCAAAAATTTCATCCACAAGCAAAACTGGTCCAAACTGGCCGAAAATCTGAGCTGGAAGTTGAAAATTCAGCCAAAAATTTAAGTGGGTCGCATGCCTGAGCCAAGTGGGTCGCATGTCTTTCAGCCCGATTTTGAAGTACTTCCCGGCATCCAAATTGAGCTCATGATAGCTCGTTGGAAATCCCTGGATGTTGGCTATCCAACCCAAGTAGAATTTCCCAATTTGGAGCTCATTTGACCCTCCAAAACCTCATTCTCCCAGAAGTACTTCCTACTGGTGCAAAAGGTGGCAGCAAGGTGGTTTTCATGGTGTTTTTGAGCTTTTTGACCATCCAGAATCTGATGAAATGCTTCGGCAATGCCTGAGGATGCATAAATTATCATGAAAAATCCAAAAATGCAAATATTTCCTTCAGCAAGTGTCCCAAAAAAAAGTGAGCATATGAGTGCGAGACCCACTTAACTGAAAAACCTGTTTTTAGACCAAAAAATTTCAAAATGACAAAATTTTCTCCGAATTTGCTCAAATTCGGAGCGAAGACCCTCCATCATGTATCTTGCCCAGCCAATGAAGCATCGGCCAAAATCCGGAGTGGATCATGCATTTTCCGCCGTTTTAGTGCTTTGCTCAACCTTCTTTTCAGAATATTCATTCTCGCTTTGCAAACATGCATGCGAGCCCAATAATGGCCTTTCATGTGACGAAGCATGTATTTGTCTCTATCATTATCCTGTGAATATACCTACGCTAATGAAGAAGGCGAGACCCCTTCCACGCCATGTGGAGATAGTACTCGCGCTGCTGATGAAGTCAACGAGACCCCTTCCACCCCATGTGGAGATAGTACTCATCGTGATGCTGCAAACAAAGCTCTGTGGCCTCTCTGATATGCTACCACTACTGGCGCACTGCTATGCTCCATCTCAGTACATCAACCTCAACGATTGAGTCACTGTCCGACTCCTGCTCATACTCTGACTCTGTCTCTGACATGGCTTTGAACAAGATATGTGCAATATGTATACTGATATAGATGCAGTGAAAGAAAAGTTATAATGTATGTTCAACACCCAATAGATATCACCCACTGCCAAAGTATCATAGGAAAACAAAATTACAATGAAGATGGCTCTGTTTTAGTGGCATGAAAACTATCACTGTTTTGACTATAAGTGAGTTTCACAAATGAATGCCAGCTGCAAAGTATGGGGCAAGAGCATGAAAAACAGCGACAAGATGATAACTGAGGGCGTGAGGATCATCTATACAACGTGCTAGGGTGTGAACCTATCCACCATTTGAAGGTTTTCAAATTTTCCACAAAACTGCCCATACAATTTCAAAACCCTTACAGAATTAACTTGCATGTGAATGAAGGGTTCATATATTTCTCTCCAAGGATGGCTTGTTTCCCCAACATCAATGACATCACAACCATATTAAAAATCGAATGAGCAATGATTAAAACCTGTTTGGAAGCTTTTGGAGTCGACTAGAATCGAATCTGGGCGCAAAAACGAATTTTCTGGGTTCTGATTTAAGTGGGTCGCACGCTGGTTTAAGTGGGTCGCACCCCCCAAGTGGGTCTCACCCGTTCAACTTTACACTGGCTGTGGCGCTCAAGTGGGTCGCGCCCCTCAAGTGGGTCTCACCCGTTTCAAGTGGGTCGCATGCCTCTTGCCACATAGTGCATTTTGCAGGAAGCTTTTGGAGGCCTTCCCGGTGTCCAAATTGAGCGTGTGATAGCTCGTTGGAAATATCTTGGAGTATAATTTCCAAAAAAAGTGGAATTATTCAATTTTGATTTCATTTACCCTGTCAAAAATCAAATCTCCCAACACTAGTCAAAATGAGCAGAATGAGGCTGCCTCAAGGCAGAGCGCTGTTGCAGTCAACTTTTGAAGGTCTTCCTCAACTCCAAATTGAGCTCATGATAGCTCATTGGAAATTTATTTCTGTCTAGTTATCATTTGACTCATCATGCAAGTCATTTGGCCAACCATGCTAGGAGAAATCTTGATTTTCCCAAGGTCACTTCAGAGGTGCATTCAATTCTCCTGAGGCAACGGTATTTTTGATATTTCTCTAAAACCATGATACCTGTGTAAAAATTGAAAGAGGTTTTTCTTCCTTGGAATTTTTTGAAAAACAACCTCTCTCAGTTTTCCAAAATTCATCTTGTATTGCTCTGAAACATCTTTTGAGTGAAACTTACCCCGATGTGTGAAACAAGGAATTTTGTCGAAATGAAGCGAAATGAAGGGGATAAGGGGCTTATAAATTCTTGGGGAAATTTTGGGAAGTAGGGAGGGATGTTAGGAAGCAGGGGAAAGTGGAATATCAGAGATTGAGTGAGGGGAAGGGGTCCAAAAGGGAAAAACACAGGCCTAGCCTAGAAAATTGCCAAGTTGTGGCAAGAAACTAGGGTTTGTGCAAAAATGAGGAATTTGAGGGATCTCAGTGATGGGAAGTGTTTAATAAGGTATATTAAGGATAGGGGAAGGTGTGTGAACATCAGGATACAAGTATTTTCGATGATTTGACCATCCAAGAGAAATTACCTCCAAAACCCTAGGAGAGGGAAATGGACCTTACCTAGGCACAACTGAAGCATGAACAAGGTGTAAAATGACTCTTTGGAACCTGACATGATGATGAAAACCCTTTGAATGATGGTACACTCAGCTGAATGGTGACATGGACCGACATTTGGACAACTTTGACAGGAGTAAAAGCAACCCCTAGACCTAATGCCTAGTGACCAAATTTTGCTTGAAGACTCATTGAAATGACAAAATTTGACCTTGACACCTTAAAATCACTTTATAAGAGCATGTTTGATCACTGGAGGAAGGCTGCAAAGGCTGACTCTAACATTGGCTCCAATGGGGATGGTAGCTCCTTGGAGGTGCCAAGAACGGCAGATCTTTGGGAGAGCAGACCAGTGCCTTATCCATTGGGCAATGGAATCAAAAACTCAAACTGAAATGCATGACTAAAAACTGATGACTTGACGACACAAATTGACTCTCACTCAACTAAAAACTGACTCGATACTTAAACACAACCGACAAACTGGAAAAGATGCTCAAAGTAGAGCTTATTCATCAAACCTACTCTAATTGTACTTTTCACCACCCGATCAAGTGTAATGGAACAGCCAATGCAACCATGTAAGCATGTTGGCTGCTGTTTGATTTCTTCCCACATGCTTGCTTATGAACAACGAGAAATAACTACTGAAAGGAAACTCCCATGGAAACTTTGAACCAAGTGGACTGCTGATAAACTTGCAAAGCATAAATTGACTGGATGACTGCAAGAATACTGCGAATGGATCTTCATAAACATAGCTCTGGTCCAGATAATATCCATACCTTGATCTTAAACTTTTCCTCACATCTGCGGTGCTTTTCTTTGGTGATTGCAGCAAGATGTCAAAAGGATCCTGAAATTCATGAAAAATCAAACTCTGTTGCTGATTCCAGACAGAACAAAAGTCTCCTTCATCAATCTCCTCATATGAATGGAAATCTTGACATGTGCTATGCAATGAACAATATGTTAAACAAGACAATGAAGGTGATCTTTGAATAAGATTATCATCAACATTCTTTTCGGGCACATGGTTAGCTAATGGAGCAGAATTTTTATAACAAACATCATCCAACACACGAGCAATAGGATCATCAAAAACTTGAGAAGACTGCTGCACTGTATCCCTTGAAACTGTATGACATCCTACTGGCTGTTCCTCTTTTCCTTGAGACATATTACGAATATTCTACCTTATAAACTGAAATGATTCGAAACAAAAGGGTATAGAATTTTCCTGCATCATCAAATCATGTATTTCATCTTCCACACCTTCATCTGTAATCTGACCTTCAATTGCATTGGATGGCTGCAAATCTGATGCTACAAGCTGCTCAAAAATCTCGTTATCTGTCTCATCCTCAACATTAACACTGAGAGATTGCTGATTTCCTATGGGCTGCTCATTTGAAGATTTACTATGCAATTTTTTTCTCAAAAACTGAAATGATTCAAAACAAAATGGTACGGAGTCACCTTGTATCATTAAATCATGTGTGCCTATTTCCAAGTCTTCAGCTGCAACTTGACAATCAATGACTTTTAGGGGCTGCAAGTCTGAATATGAGAAGTTTTCATTGCCCTCAAGACGATCCAGATCAAGACTTGTTGACGTTTGATTTCTGATTGCATAGAAGTTATCTCTAATGAACTGAAACGAATCAAAACAAAAAGGCAAAGATCCTTCACTTACATCAAAATTTTCTGCACTTTCCTCATCATTGCCATAGCTGATATGCATCGGTTGATCACTGTACTCGAGCTGCTGAAAGTGAACTTCCTCCTCGCACAAACTAGCTGCTGATTTGTCTGCAAGATTAGATTCTTTTTGGAGAACATAATCATCATCATACTGATCAAACTGAGGCAATTCATCATCAAACATACACATCATATCAACAGCTCTCTATTCTTCACAATGATCTATAAAACAATCACTATGACAACTGGGATCAGAAACAAAATGTTTTGGGTCAGCAACTTGTTCTTGAATGTCATTTTTCATTTTTTGTATTCATTTTCCGCACCATCTCTTCTACTGCATTTACAAAAAGATCAAGATTTTCCTCTGAAAGTGTCAGCTGCTCTGAAACATTCTTCTTTTCTTCTTCCTTCAACCTTGCCCTCAAGATTAGCAAATGAGCCTCTACATTCACTGCCTTGTTCTGCATTTCGTGAAGTGTTGCAATATTCTTTTCTCTCAGCTGAAACTCCATTTCCGGATCAAAGGCACCTGGGTAGTGCAAGAGAGCAGATCTAGGAGAAGGTCTTATATCAGCTGGCATCGAAAAATATACTTGGTTAAATCTGGCAGAAAACTGTTGTACTGTCTCCCCTGGCAATCTTTTCAGCTGGTTATACTCCTCTATAATCAACAAAAAGTTCTGTCCGATCATCCACCTGTCAAGGAAAACTTTGACAAACTGCTGGAAATCTGTGATGCTCGCATCAGGCAAGGCTTTGAACCAACTCTTCACTTGGCCTTGCAAAGAAAGAGCAAAAAGTCTGATACTAACATCTTCATCATCAACTTCAAAAAGATCTAGAAAAGTCTCAACATTCTGCACATGTTGCTCAGCGTTGACATTGTTACATTCACCATCAAATCTCGGTAGATATAGGTCATAATTTGCAGGAAAAGCATGGAGAACAGAAGGCAAAACAAGAGGTTTATACCGATCTGGAATTTTACAAGGTGTAGGGGCATGTACAAGAGCTGTGGGATCAGTTTTGTTTTCTAGCTCATCACTCTGAAGAAATTCATCATAATATGTGGGAAAAGTAAGGAGGCCAGGATCAAAGGGAAACTCAGTATTCACACTTTTTGAATGGGTCGAGTGAAGATTTTGATCACCTTTCTCATACAACAAATTTTGAAAAACTTTCAGGACAGCTTCAAGACCAGCAAAGAAGTAATTTACAAGAAAGAAGATTAGATCCTGAATACCATTCCACTTTAGATACCTGAACTTTGTGTAAGATCCTTCCATTTTCTCAGAGAAAGAGTCAGTCCTCCAGACTTTGAATTGGAGTCACCAGGTGAATGATTTCAGCCTTCTTATGTATGATCGTTGTCCACCATCAACCATCAGATCTGAACTCGATACATGTACTGGGGCAATTTATAAGTTAAGTGTTACGATTACAAGTTAAACCAGAGATCGACTGAAGCAGCGTTTATCTACTTCGCTGATGCATAGCAACAGCGTTTCGAAGGCTACCTGGCGTGACTTCAGACTCCGTCTATAACAAGCAAACGTTTTGAGTTTTTCCCCAGTATGGTCGCCACTATGTTAGCGCTCAAATCCACCTCAGGCTGAAATGAGATAAAACTCAAGGCTACATCAAACCACGCTTAGCCTCGTAGCTAGCCCTACGAGGGCAGGAGAGGGCTCTCTCCGTCAATCTTGATAAAATGAGCAATAGGGTGCGAGATGACTTACGATAGGAGCTGATTTTAGGCTAGTAAAGAGATAGGTAAGTTTGATTTTGATTTTTTGGGTTTTCGCTGGAGAAATGGGAAAAACAAATTTTGGGTCCGGGGATAAGGTCAGACCTTTGCAGATTTCGAGTTGGGGCGAGGTAGGTGATTGTCTTGATGCTTTTGATTGGATATACGGACAGATTAGACCGGCGAGGAGCTGAAGAGGGCAAAGAAGAACTTGGATCCTCTCCAAACAGTCGAAAACATATAGAACTAACTGAATTCAAAGGCAGAGCACGGTAAACGATGGATTCGACCTCATCTACTCATTCAATTTAGTTCAGAAGCATATGAAAGGAATGACATACATTAAACATGAAGAACTTACAGTAAACAGAGAGAAAACACCATCAAGAACAAAACACCACAAGGATCCCAACAAGTGCCGCAAAACCTCTGATCTTTCCTTAGCCAAAATATGAAAAAATATGTACAATGGTGCCAAAGTCTCCCAAGAGTCCAACCTGTAGAATGTCTCAGAAATTACAATATATAGATCACTCTAACCCCTTCCCACACCTCTAGGGGTCGAATTCCTCATTCAGGGATCAGTTTCAACAAATTCTAATCATGGAACTACAATCTAGGCAGCTAACAACTTGCCTCTAAAAGAGTGGGAACTGATCCATTTACATGATTTTTACTTTTTTGGGAGTGAATCTTCTAGAATAGATAAAAATAAGCCAAAATTACATGCCAAACATAAATTTACATCATGAAAACCCAAAAATTTCATCCACAAGCAAAACTGGTCCAAACTGGCCGAAAATCTGAGCTGGAAGTTGAAAATTCAGCCAAAAATTTAAGTGGGTCGCATGCCTGAGCCAAGTGGGTCGCATGCCTTTCAGCCAGCTTTTGAAGTACTTCCCGGCATCCAAATTGAGCTCATGATAGCTCGTTGGAAAGCCCTGGAAGTTGGCTATCCAACCCAAGTGGAATTTCCCAATTTGGAGCTCATTTGACCCTCCAAAACCTCATTCTCCCAGAAGTACTTCCTGCTGGTGCAAAAGGTGGCAGCAAGGTGGTTTTCATGGTGTTTTTGAGCTTTTTGACCATCCAGAATCTGATGAAATGCTTCGGAAATGCCTGAGGATGCATAAATTATCATGAAAAATCCAAAAATGCAAATATTTCCTTCAGCAAGTGTCCCAAAAAAAAGTGAGCATATGAGTGCGAGACCCGCTTAACTGAAAAACCTGTTTTTAGACCAAAAAATTTCAAAATGACAAAATTTTCTCCGAATTTGCTCAAATTCGGAGCGAAGACCCTCCATCATGTATATTTCCTAGCCAATGAAGCCTCGGCCAAAATCCGAAGTGGATTAGGCCTTTTTTTCCGTTTTAGTGCTTCGCTCAACCTCCTCTTTAGAATCTTCATTCTCGCTTTGCAGACATGCATGCGAGCCCAATAATGTCCTTTCATGTGACGAAGCATGTCTTTGTCTCTATCATGATCCTTTGAATGTACCTACGCTAATGAAGAAGGCGAGACCCCTTCCACGCCATGTGGAGATAGTACTCGCGCTGCTGATGAAGTCAACGAGACCCCTTCCACCCCGGGTGGAGATAGTACTCGTCGTGATGCTGCAAACAAAGGCTACCTTAGCTTCTACGATATCTTGCTACCTGCGGGTGCTTGCTATGCTCCATCTCGGTACATCAACCTCAACGATTGAGTCAACGTCCGACTCCTGCTCATAATCTGACTCTGTCTCTGACATGGCTTTGAACAAGATATTTGCAATATGTATACTGATATAGATGCAGTGAAAACAAAGTTATAATGTATTTTTCAACACTCAATAGATATCACCCACTCCCAAAGTATCATAGGAAAACAAAATTACAATGAAGATGGCTCTTTTTTAGTGGCATGAAAACTATCACTATTTTGACCATAAGTGAGTTTCACAAATGAATGCCAGCTGAAAAGTATGGGGCAAGAGCATGAACAGCAGCGACAAGATGATAACTGAGGGTGTGAGGATCATCTATACAACGTGCTAGGGTGTGAACATATCCACCATTTGAAAGTTTTCAAATTTTCCACAAAACTGCCCATACAATTTCAAAACCCTTACAGAATTAACTTGCATGTGAATGAAGGGTTCATATATTTTCTCCAAGGATGGCTTGTTTCCCCAACATCAATGACATCACAACCATATTAAAAATCGAATGAGCAATGATTAAAACCTGTTTGGAAGCTTTTGGAGTCGACTAGAATCGAATCTGGGCGCAAAAAACGAATTTTCTGGGTTCTGATTTAAGTGGGTCGCACGCTGGTTTAAGTGGGTCGTACCCCCCAAGTGGGTCTCACCCGTTCAACTTTACACTGACTGTGGCGCTCAAGTGGGTCGTGCCCCTCAAGTGGGTCTCACCCGTTTCAGAGGTGGGGTCCGCATGCCTCTTGCCACATAGTGCATTTTGAAGGAAGCTTTTGGAGGCCTTCCCGGTGTCCAAATTAGACGTGTGATAGCTCGTTGGAAAGATCTTGGAGTCTAATTTCTAGCAGTGGAATTATGCAATTTGGATTTCATTTACCTATAAAAAATCAAATCTCCCAATACTAGTCAAAATGAAGCGAATGAGGTGCCTCGAAGGCGAGCCATTTGCAGTCAACTTTTGAAGGTCTTTCTCAACTCCAGTGAGCTCATGATAGCTCATTGGAAATACCTTTTTGTCTAGTTATCATTTGACTCATCATGCAAAGTCATTTAGCCAACCATGCTAGGAGAAATCTTGATTTTCCCAAGATTCATCAGAGGTGCATTCAATTCTCCTGAGGCAACGGTATTTTTGATATTTATATAAAACCATGATACCTGTGTAAAAAGTGAAAGATTTTTTTCTTCCTTGGCATGTTGTGAAAAAAAACCTCTCTCATTTTTCCAAAATTCATCATTGATTGCTCTGAAACATCTTTTGAGTGAAACTTACCCCGATGTGTGAAACAAGGAATTTTGTCAAAATGAAGCGAAATGAAGGGGATAAGGGGCTTCTAAATTCTTGGAGAAATTTTGGGAAGTAGGGACGGATGTTAGGAAGTGAGAAGGAAGTGGAATCTCAGAGATTGAGTGGGGAAGGAGTCAAAGAGGAAGAAACACGAGGCCTAGGATAGAAAATTGCCAAGTTTTGGCAAGAAACTAGGGTTTGTGGGAAAATGAGGAATTTGAGGGATCTCAGTGATGGGAAGTGCTTAATAAGGTATATTAAGGATAGGGGAAGGTGTGTGAACATCAGGATACAAGTTTTTTCGATGATTTGACCATCCAAGAGAAATTACCTCCAAAACCCTAGGAGAGGGAAATGGACCTTACCTAGGCACAACTGAAGCATGAACAAGATGTAAAATGGCCCAATGGAACCTGACATGATGATGACAACCCTTTGAATGATGGTACACTCAGCTGAATGGTGACTTGGACCGACATTTGGACAACTTTGAAAAGCATGAAAACAAACCCTAGACCTAATGCCTAGTGACCAAATTTTGCTTGAAGACTCATTGAAATGACAAAATTTGACCTTGAAACCTTAAAATCACTTTGTAAGAGCATGTTTGATCAACGAAGGAAAGGTAGCAAAAGGCGACACTAACAGATTGTTGGAGAATGTTTCTGCTAATTGATGTCTTCACAATTGTGGCAGCTGAAAACCAAAGAAGAAAGGTGGCTCAAGCAGCAGGCATTTGGCCTACACCAAAAATCATTTTCTGAATTCTTGACTCCTTTAAGAAGAAGCCATCCCCATGTGGAGCCACTGTTAGCCCCCTATAAATTCCTTAACAAGCAAGCAAGGGGCTAATTTGTTTTATGAGCCTTCAAGGAATGCATTTCTCTTGAAAACACATCATCCTTGAAGCCTCTTCATGTTCCCTGCCCTTTGATCATTTCCCTATGTTGTTCTTAAGTCAATAAGCCTCACTGATGATGAAAAATTGTGCTCCAAAAGGCCCTTATTTGCCCCTTGTACCTCTGCAGAATTCTCCATTTCACCCCTTTTCCCCCTTTTCAAAGCCCCCTTTCCACCACTGAAATTCCTCCCTTAGTCCTCCTAAACTATCCCAAAATTCCCTTTAAACCACGCACACACCCCTGGTTTGGTTTAATTTCCCCTTTCTTCCCTTATCGTTACCCTTCATTGGCCTTGAAATGCACCAAAAATGGGCCAAAACCCACTTTCCACCTTATAATAGGGCCTAGCCCCTTTCCCGCCAGCCCTGCAAACCATTTCCCCACGTGACCCAGCGCCAGAACCAGGCGCAATGACTCAAAGCACTAATCGCAATCGCAACTCTCGGTGTAGCGCATTTCTTTGTTTTACGGAAAAATCCGATGCGATTGGGTTTTGATCTATAAGACCTCCGCCGCAATATCCACTGTTGATCTATCGCTTTGATCCGATGGCCCAGCACTAATCGCACTCCTGCTCTGAACGCAATCGGAACTTTCACTATGCCACTCCTCCGTTCCTTCCGATTGTGATACCCCGATCCAATCTAAGCCGTCTATCCTTCCAGATCCAACGGTTCAAATTTATCCCGCTCCCCTCTCGTCGTTCCATTCTTTTTCCCCACCGATTCAATCTCCGTCGTAGATCCTGATCTGGATCGGACGGCTGGCACTCCATCGCATCGTGCCAGTCGCATCGCACACCCTCCTCTGCGCCTCCTGATTGCGATCCGCCGATGATAATCCTAGCCGTTGATTCCCTTGTTGATCTGACGGCCCTCGCTCTCCCGCTCCAATCGCAATCGCATTTTCCAATCGTTGCCACCTTCCGCCCTTTGCGATTGCAATTTCCCCGATCCGAATCTCGACCGTCCAAATAGTCCAAGATCCAACGGTCATAAACTAATCGCACCATCGTTCATCGGACTGTCGACCCTCCCATTTCTCCCCTCTAATTGGATCGGAGCCGTCGATCTCCTCCTGAGATCTGACGGCCCTAAATGAATCGCCCTCCACCCATGCTGGGTCCCACCACACACAATCATTTTAATTACATTTTCATTCATTTCTTTGCATTTCCGCCTATGTCTAAACTCTCGTGAGGTAAATTAAAGTTTAATGTTTTACATTCAAGTCTATACATTCCACCCAACTTTCATAAGCCATCCCACCGTTTTTACCACTATCGCGCTATCATTCTCCCCACCCTCCATAGCCATCCTTCCCTATGCATGGATTTCATAACAGAGTTGCGTGTTTTTGTAGGGTACGAGCAGCGGAAAACCGCCATGATTCACAGTCTCTGTACAGTTACAGAGAAACAGGAAAGGACCATTTTCAAGAGCCGAAAATCATGAAGAAAGGTCTAAGAGGACATTATGACAGGGCTCGCATTAAAAGAACAGAGTTTAAAACTCTGTAAAATCTTCCCCAGAGCCTTTAAAGCACAGACTTCACTGTCAAAGGTAAACGTGGAAGTGACAAAGAGTATCAGTGGGAAAACAGAGTGTTTAGGGCCTGTCATTGAATATTTTGAGCCTTAATCCAATGATTTGAAGGCAGAGTACCAGATCAAAGAAATCATGGATCACATGGAAGGCCTAGCGCACAGAAAACAATACTATCAGGGTTTCACATCAGCAGATTGTTCTTTCCCTAAAGGACCAAGCGCCCATATTGTTTCCTTTATTTACCATGTTCCTAAAGAAAATTTTGCCCAGACCACAGTCCAAAGCTACCAGAGCATTTGTTATGCGATATGGCGGACTTCACTGTCATTTATTTACCTTTTTGTTTATTCACCAAAAATTACTACAGAGTACTGTAGCCAGAGTGCATCAGAGTCATACCAGAGTAAATGGAAGCCTGAAAAAGATCATTCTTTCACCCAAAGAGTGCCAGAGATAAATGCACAGGATTTAAAATAGAATGGGTCTCGGCCTTTTTCCTCTTCTGAGCTTTAATGCTGCATTTAGTTCTTCACCTACCTCCTATGCTCATCTTTCAGCTATAAAATTCAGGAAGAAACTCATTGTAAATGTTGTTGTTGATTAGTTATCAGAGAATTACAAGTCGTTTCTTTTGAGACATAGTCTTTGTGTAAAGTTGTAAGATAGGCTGAGGAAGATGTTTTCAGACTGAATATCCAGCTACTCGTAATGTTGTACTTTACTGGTGTTGCTCTTTAGTATGACAGGCACATTTCTTTGGATCTTGATCTAAAGCAGCGGTGATGTTTTTCTATCTCTGTGTCTATTTTTAACTTGCAGTTCATTTCATTTCATTTCTACTGGCTCGCATCAGAAATCTGGCATAGGATTTACCCTTGTTAGGTACCCTATGTTTCTGCTCTTCTTGCCTTCAATGTTTTCTACTAAATGTGTTATCTAAGGGTTTATTCAAGTTAATTTAACTAGTGTAGTGGATTTCATTGCCTGCTAGCTGATGTATGAATTAATGAATCTATTCTTAGATGTTCTTGTTAGGATTTAATTGAATGAATTGGGAACACTGGGAGGTCTAGAACTCTGTCTCTATCTCACTAGGATCCTTTTCAATTAATTGACCCTTTCTAAGATCCCTCAAGCTGGAGGCCGAAGCATTGAGATTTCAAAGTCTCTCTCTGATCTCAGGTCTTTAACTTTGTGTTCTAAATATTTGTTGTTTCCTCCTCTCTTACCATTTCATATCACACAATCATCTTTAAGATCCAATGCTTTAGATGACTAGCCCAACTAAAAGCTTGCACATTTAATAGCAAGTAAACCCTTTCCTGACTCCATTTCCCAATGGTCTTGAATGTTCCCTGGAATATCTCTCCTTTGCCTAAAATCCTCTTTGCTCACCCTTGTCCTATATTGAACCCTTCTTTCCCGATTCCCAACAACCAAACAAACAATCAAACAAACAAACCCTGAGCCTTATAACTAGCCTAATATCTTAACCTTTGAACTTCAAAGACATATACCTTTGACAATCATAGAGAGATCCCTCTCTGGACCCAGGAGGGCTGGATCCTGAGGTCTGAAAGTCGTTCTAATGTTGTCTCGTCTTTTGGTCTTGCCAATCTGGCCAAAACATGGGAACCCCAACAAGGACAAGCCACTGCAGCCGAGTGCGCAGAGGCCTGAGTCTATAGTTGATTGCGTAGACAGCCTGTAGCTTAGTTTGTAGGTCGAAGATCAGTTGTAATCAAAGATTGATTATAAAAAGAAACAATTGATGTTCTTATGTGTTTTTCTATGTATAGTTCTTAATTTTTTATCTGTTATAGGGAAGTTGTTATTATATTTACATTTTACTTCGGCACTGTGTGGGTTATGTTTAAATATTTTGTGGTGAAGTAATTTAGGTTTGTATACAGCGAAGTATTTTATGAATGTTAAATACAGGAAAACATAATAATAACACATTCCCTAGTCCCTTAAGACTATAGAAACCTCGTTCTGCAACCCCCCATCATCACTTCGAGTGAGACTGCGATATGCTTGTAGGTTGTTTCTGAAATGACCAATGATCAAGGGTTTTTTTAGTGCACAGTATAGTTTGAACATGGTTCAGCCCAAAACAAGCCAAAAAATGGTTATGTTTCCAAGATTGGGATTTTTTTGAGGGATATGTGGATGTGGCACCCATCGAAGAAGGAAATTCAAGTTTGCTTAGTCCTGAAGGAGTGAGAATTTGCAGATCAATAAAATAGAAACCATCACCTGACATATGAATCTTGGCTACATAAGTATATTTTCACAGAGAAATATGAAATTTTATATGGTTCATTTCATGTTGAGTTGTAAAAGTAGATATCGAGGTTGACTGAAAGAAAGGATTGTTTTAAGAATGACAAACCTATGACGTGGACTCCTGAGCTGATACAGTGACTCAAGAGCACTGACAACAGGATTTCAAGGGTTGTTGATTTCTGTATTAATATTATCTTGGGAGGATTCATTACTAAGTTCGTAGTAGACTTGACTATGTCCTATAGTGAAGCAGAACGAATATTCTTCAAAGGACCATGAGGTAAGTATCTTAAATATTTGAAACTTTGGATTAAGATGCTTCTGTGTGAAAGGGGAGTTTTACGAATGTAATCATATTGCTAGCTTACTTATGTTTGGAGGAAGAAAAAGTAAATCTGAGCTAGAGACCGATGCAACATGAGGTGGAAAGAGATATAGATTTGACACCAGAAAGAGATATCATGGAAAAAACCCAAAGACTTTTGTAGATACTGATTATAGTCCTCTACTGCGTGAATCTAAAAGTGAAAGAGAAGACAACCCCCAAGTAACTTCACATTATTTCCACTTCCAGCCTGAGATTTCGTTTAAGAGAGAATCCAGTAATAGTCAGGGTGTTAGTGGTTTTCCTGCTCCCCCTACCCCTCCTACCCCCCATCCCCCTCCTCCTCCCCCCCAAGAAGAGGAATGGTTGACGATGTTAAGCTACATGTGTTTAGAGGAACTAGATTGGGGGATCCAGAGCAGTTTTGGTTTTTATATGAAGTTGTATGGGCAGTGAATCTGATCAATGATGACAATATAAAGAAAGTGCAACTCGTTACAACATTATTCGACAGGTCATTGACTTGGTATATGAAGTATGCAACTAATCAGAACAGAACATTCGTAGATATTAAAATAACGTTTGTTGGAGAATTTAGGAAGCCAAAGTCTCAGTCGCAATCCATCACCAAGTTAAATTAAATCAAACAGAAACCTACTGAGCTTGTTTGGGAGTTAGATCATAGATTTAAGTTGTTATTGGATTAGGTAAGCTTTGACATAGCTCCGCAACAACATCGAGAATGGTTAATAGTTGCGCTGCTACCGCATCTCAGATTACGATTAATGCAACAGAAGATAGGAAGTCAATCCGAAGCTCTAGATATTATGATGAAGTTGGAAGCTTCTCTTATAGGAGATACTAATGTAGGTTTGCAACAGATTCAGAGTCAACTGGAAAATATAACCCTGCAAATACAAGATATCAAGAAAGGTAAATAAGTTAGAGAATAAGTATGGTGTAAAAAGTGCAGATCAGAGGGCCATTCTTAAGAGCAGTGCCCTCTCTTCCGGGATTACATGGCTAGTGGAGCACCAAATCCCTTGAACATAGGATCCAAACTGTGGTGAAAAATATGTAGGAGCATAGGCCAACATCACTCAGAGGAATGTTACCTATTGCAGAAATATGTACAGACTTCAAAGAATCTATTTTGTAAATTTTGTAAATCAGTAGGGCATGATGAGGATAATTGTCGAGCTTATGACCTAATGATGGAGCGCAATACAAATGTGTATAGAATGCAAGAAGAAGAGAATGTACATGAGGACAATGGACAGAATAGTGGTCGAGGAGGTTACCAAGGAAGAGGTCGAGGTCAAGGACATGGATAGATCATTTGCTATAATTGCAGCCAACCAGGTCACTTTGCGAGAGACTGTTAGAACCCCACAACGACATGTAGGTAAAATAAATATTTTGATCACATAATTGAAGAATGTCTTGTACTTATGATGAAGATGCAAGAAAATAGGAATCAGCAGTCGACACATAATATTCAAATGATAGTTACCGAAAGGAGGACTAATGAACCTCGAATTAGTATTGTTACTAGAAGTGGAGTTGCGACAGGTAGAGATAAGATGGATGAAAAGAAGGAATTTGAAAATCTAGGTGCATGGGCTAGAAGAATGCGGAGAAGGTCCCCATTTTTTATATTCAGAAAGAAAAAGAAAGTTTTATGGAAGAAAAGTGAATTTTTAAGGATGTTGGAGCTTCAACCTCTAGTGCACAACCTAAGCCTAGTAACTGCGATGTGTCATCAGCTTCAACACAGGATCGAGCTTCGACAAAAGTCCAAGAGTCAAAAAATCAAGTAAGTATTTTAAGGTTTTTTTTGCATACTTTTGTGAAGTTTTTAAGAGATCAAAAGGTCGTAGAAGGGCTTCAGGAGTTGATATATTATTGCGCATAAAAAGAAGCACCGCAAAGAGAGATGCACGCAGTCAATAATTTACATTGACATAAGAGAACTGGAAGAGAAATGAGGCTCAGTGCGCAGATAGGAGAATATGAGATGGATCAAGTTATTTTGGATCTAAGATCCAATGCTAATGTTTTGATGAAGTAGACATGGGAATTTATGGGTAAACCGAAGCTACAGTGGTCGCTTATTCAGCTAAAGATGGAAAACTAGCAAAAGATCCTCCTTATGGGAAGATTACCAGGTGTCATAATGGATATTGGAGGAGTGCACACTAATACTGATTTTTAAATAATAGAGACTGTTGATGACAGTATCCCTTATCCTGCATTGCTTGGACTTGATTGGGAATTTGACAATATGGCCATAATTAATTTGAAGAAGAGACAAATGATATTTGAAGGGAACAATATGAGGGTAATTGTTCCCTTGGATCCATCAAAGGAGTAAGGTATACAGAACTATTCAAAGAATAATACTGCATAGCAGATATAAACAATATCTATGAAATGATAGTGAAGGAACAATATTGGGTTAATCCTATTGTAGAAGGAAAGTTGATTTGGGAGCATGATAGTTATTGTACCTCAGATTCAGAAGAAGAATGGAGAATTCGCAAAATTGGTTGCATGAAGTATCTACAAGGCGTTGTTTAAGAGTTACCAAATCAGTTCAATCTATGACATATGAGGTATTTAACCTGCCTTCTTATGATGGCATAGGAGACATGAATACTTTTCTCAATAATTATGAAGAACAAGGTCAAGAAAATCAAAGGTCGCTAGCCTTGGGTGTAGCTCTGAAAGCTACTCCTTCTAGATGGTGGAATGCACACAAGAATAATATAGGAGGTTGGTAGGAATTTCAAAGACTGATGTGGATAAGGTTTGGAAAGATAGAAAAAGAAATGGAGATTAAATATGATGACCAAACTAGTCCTAGGAAGCATATCCAGCCATGTACTACAGCATGGAAGGATATTCCACAGCAAGAATGGGTACATGGATTCATTCATACATTGGAGACAATCCCTAAGAAATGGTACCTAGAAACAGAGCTTTGACACAGTACTGGAAATTGGGCAGACATGGTTTATGGCTTCATATTGACATTTAGTTTTGAGGATGTTTGCCCATGCATAGACTTGGCCCTTCAGATCTATGAAAATTTAACCTCACTGACATGGAAGAAACTTGATTGGGTTGTGCATATATAATATGCACTAGAATTATATAGCATTATTGCAGATGAAGAATAATATTCTCACAACATCAAAATTTCAAAATCAGAAGGATACCATGAAGTAACTGGACCTGAGATAGAGATACCACACATAGAAAATCCATTGAAGACCAAGAAGGTGAACATAGGATCAGAGGAAGAACCCAAGTTTGCAACAGTAGGAGATTACTGGGATGAGGAGACAGTAAGTAAATTTTACAGAGCTACTTCATGAATATCAAGAATTGTTTCCCACCAAGTTTTCAGATATGAAGGGTATATTAGGAGATCTAGGAGTCGCGAAGATTTCCCTTAAGCCTGATGCGAAGCCAATTAAAAAAATACCTTACAAGTTGAACCCAAAGTATAAGGAGAAATTGAAAGTATAACTTGATAATATGATCGCAGTAGGAATTATTGAGCCTATGGAAGAATCAAAATAGGTAAGTCATATGGTGGTACAAGAGAAGAAGACTCAAGGAGAGATTAGGAGTTGTGATGATCGAAGGAAGTTGAATGATGCATGTTTACATGACCCATTCCCTACCCCTTTTACAGATGAAGTGTTGGATAATTTAGGCGGTCAGGAATTCTACTCATTTACAGATGAATTCTCAAGTTATCATCAGATTATGATTGCACTTGAAGATTGGCATAAGACCACATTTACTACATAATCGGGATCATATCAATACATACTAATGCCTTTATGATTAAACAATGCCCCTGCTATATTTTCCAGGGTGGTGGTCGCAGATTTTAAGGAGTACATCCACAAGTTTTTGGAGGTATATTTTGGTGATTAGACAGTATTTGGACTGTTGAGCAAACATGTTGGAAGTTTGAGGCTTATGCTCGACACATGTAGACAATATCATATCTCTTTGAACTTGAAGAAGCGCATATTTTGTGTACCTTTTGGTATATTTTTGGTGCATATTTTTTGTAAGAAAGGACTAATGGTGGACCCTGCTAAGATTGTTAGCATTTTGAACTTTTATCCACCTAAGACAGTAAGATAGCTTCTCACTACGTTGGGACATACTAGGTATTACAGGAAGTTCCTCAAGGGGTATGCGCAGATCACTGTGGCTATGGAGAAATTGTTGAAGAAGGATGTAACTTTTCAGTGGAATGAAGAATGTCATAAGAGCCTCGATATATTGTAAGAAAATATCGTAGATGCACCTATGCTAGTATTCCCTGATTGGAGTAAGGAATTCCATGTCCATGTGGATGCCTCTTGTATAGCTTTGGGAGTGGTGCTGGCACAACTTAGTGAAGGAGAGATTGATCATCCTATAGCTTTCGCAAGTAGGAAGTTATCTAAAGCAGAAAATAATTACACCACTACAGAAAGAGAAGGATTGGACATGATCTATGCTTTGCATAAGTTTAAACACTATTTTTTTGGGTCGCACTTTAATATTTTTACAGATCATTATGCATTGAAGTATTTGGTTAATAATCATGTTTTAGGAGGAAATATTTTCAGATGGTTATTGTTATTCCACGAGTATGACTTTGAGATTATTGTTAAACTGAGGAGATTGAATGCAGGACTTGACCATCTGTCAAGATTGGAAACAGGAGAAGAACCAACCAGCCTAGAAAATAATCTCTTGAATGCGCAGTTATTTGCAATCAGAGTATCAAATGATCACTTCGTAGATATCATTCAGTTTTTTAGTATAGAGATGGCTCCTTCAGAATATACTAAGTAGAAGAACAAATAATTGGTGGTTAAGGTAGTTGGTTTTTCATTAATATAAGGACACTTATATAAGATGGGACCAGATGATATATTGCTTAGATATGTTCCTGACATGAAAGACAGATGATTCTAGAAAAATCTCATGGAGGTGTAGCTAGTGGACACTATGCAGGGAAAACTACAAATGAGTATTACAAAGCATTTGATGTGTGTCAAAGAACAAGGAAGCCTTCTAGAAGAGATGAGATGTCATTGGTACCACAAGTTACATTGCAGCCTTTTGATAAGTGGGCCATTCATTTTGTTGGACCAATCAACCCACCTGGAAAGAGGATTGGTGTGAGGTACATAATTACCTCAACCAATTACTTGACACAATGGGTTGAAGCACAACTAGTGAGGGACTGTAGCGCAGAAACTGTAGCGAAGTTTATTTTTTAGTACATACTGTCTATATTTGGATTTCCAAATATTTTGATGAGTGACCAAGGTTCACACTTCCTAAATAAGACTATTGAAGCATTAACCGAGGAATTCCAAGTCTATCACCAGAAGAGTACCCCTTATCACCCTCATGCCAATGGGACAGTGGAAGCATTTAATAAGATTTTGGAGAATGCACTTACTAAGGTATACAGTGTGATTAGAGATGACTGGGATCTTAGAATTCCAGCAGTGTTATGGGATTTTAGGACCACATGCAAGAATTTGACAGGTCATACACTCTTTAGGTTGATTTATGGACAAGAAGTTGTGATGCCCATGGAGTACAATGTGCCTAGCTTGAGGATTGCAGCTTTTAAAGAGATGGAATACCCTGATATAATGAAATAAATAATGTCGCAGTTACTTGCTTTGAAGGAAGACACATTTATAGCAGGATTCCATCAGCAGTTACATAAAGCAATAGAAAAGGTCTGGCATGACAGAGATATCAAGTAGAAGAATTTCAAGGTAGGAGACCTTGTTCTCCTTTATGATAGTAAGTTTTTAAAATTTCTAGAAAAATTCAAGATGCATTGGTTGGGCCCGTACATTATCAAGCATATTATTGATAGAGATGCAGTTCAATTAGCGAAGTTAAATGGAGAAGTAATTTCAGGAAGAGTAAATGGCATTAGGTTGAATCTTTGCATGGAATACCCTGTCCCTATAGCCTCGCTCTGAATAAGAAATGGGAAAATTCTTCATGCCACCTGTAGTTGAAAGTGGGCACTAGACTATAAATTGTGTTGTAGAAAGAGCTTCTATGTGGACAATACTTCGCTACAGTCAGGATTATGTCGAATTTCATAAGAGCGCGATGTAGGAAGGTTTGTTCGCCCTGCAATTCAACTCTGTCAAAGTATAACAATAGAAGAAATAATCTAGGTATGTCAATATGAATCTCGCGGCAGTACCAATGCAGAATTACACGAGTTACATCAAGAATTTATAGAAGATCTCAAGCATCGTGATCAGTTCACTTCAAATGTGAACATTCAGTTGGAGAGAGAACGAACTGTGATGAAGAAAAATCTTGACCACGAAATCCAAGAAAAGGAGCGGGCAATGCAGCAACAGTAGAAATTGAAAGAAGTGGCCGCAGCAACATGCAGGGAGATTCTAGACATCAAGGTTCAAGAAGAGGAATTAGTAGAGGAAATGGTCGTGAAGATGGACCTCGTGGTAAAAGGATACATCGACAAAATTGTCAAAGTGCAATTTTCTTATGAAATGAAGATCAGTGAGCTTCAAATGAATCTTCAGCCATCCACGCCACCAGAAGTGAAATAATAGAGGGAGATTGACCTAAAGGTTGCAGTGATAGGCATCTCTGTGATAGTGGAAAAATGTGGAAATTTTTTGGACGAGACTTTGCAGATTTGGACTTCACTACAGTTTGATCCAAATTTACAGAAAATACAAGAAGATAGTGAGAAAAAGAAACAACAGTTGGAGGAAATTAGAGAAACTGCGAAGACCTTTCCAGTCTCACAGAAGCTCTCTAGGATTAGTGAAGTAAAGGTCCTTCAGAATAATATAGAATATCCAAGAAGGGAAGAGAAAGTTTTGACGGAGAGAACTCAACCATGGTAGGATGAGCCTCTCCTATTGTCTCAGGAAGTGGATGGGAAGCTCCAAAAGCTTCGACAAAGGGAAGGAATAGTGTTGCAGAAGAATGAATGACCAGTGATAAAGGCACTACTGGAAGAAGTGTGCAATGAAGAGAAGTAGGCCGCAGAGTTATTATAGCAGTATAGCGTTGCCTACAATAGCATTGCAGCAAAAATCAAAGGCAAACTAGCTGAGTGACTCGGGACGAGACACATGTGAGTGTTGGGGGTCTGTTGGGCGCAGCCCAACTTGGCCTAAATTTTGGCAAAGACTCTATGTTTTGTGGAGCGGAGCATGCAGTGTACATGCAGCAGAGCGCAAAGTGGATCGTGGAGCACAAAGTGAACCGTGAAGTGCAAAATGGACCGCGCAGAGGAATATTTTAATATACCGTGTGGTAGTGAGGGATTTCAGGGTGGGTTGAAGCCCCATATTTTTGGTAAAATCACACAAATTTGTAAATGGTTTTGGGATATAGTTTACTATTTTAGGGAATCCATGGTATTTGGACCATGGTATTATAGTGATGTAGCCCCTCAATGAATTGTTTATAAAGAGAATCAATGTAGCTTTGAGGGAGATGGATGATGATGTATGGAAAATATGATGTCCTAGTGTTGTAATATGTATTTTGTAGTAAGAGTGAGCTTCTGCAGCTAAGTGTGCAGAGGCCTGAGTCTGCAGCTGAGTGCGTAGATAGCCTGGAGCTTAGAGCGCAAGTCTAAGATCAATTGTATTCAAAGATTGATTATAAAAAGAAACAGTTGATGTTCCTATGTGCTTTGTTGTGTATATTTGTTAATATGTTATCTGTTATAGTGAAGATGTTATTATATTTACATTTTACTTTAGCACTGTGATGGGTTATGTTTAAGTATTTTTTGGTGAAGTAATTTAGAGTGTTATACAGAGAAGTATTTTATGAATGTTAAAAACAAGATAACATAATAATGCCACATTCCCTAGTCCCTCAAGGTTGTAGAAACCTGGTTCTACAACCTCCCATCATCACTTCGGGTGAGACTGTGATATGCTTGTAGGTTTTTACCGAAAGGGCCAGTGATCAAGGGTTTTGTTGGTGCGCAATATAGTTTGAACCTGGGTCAGCCCAAAACAATCCAGCATTCACCAAGTTGGATCTCCATTCAGGATATCATCAAATAGAATGAAGACTGGATACATTCCGAAAAATATCATTTAGAACTCATGAGGGTCATTATGAAATTTTTGTCATGATTTTGGCCTTACCAATGCACCTTATACATTTCAAGGGTTGATGAATTCCATTTTCAAACCCTCCCCGTGAAAATCTATGTTAGTATTCTTTGATGTTATACTAATCTACAACAAGTCTTGGAAGGATCATGTTCAACATGTTGATAGGGTGCTCAAACTATTGGAGAAGAAACAATTATATGCAAAAACCTCTAAATGTTTCTTTGGATTACAGGAGGTGGAATATCTGGGTCATATTATATCTCATGAGGGTTTTAAGATAGACCCTAACATAAATTAAATCCATTAAGGAATGGAAAATACCCACAACCATAAAGCATCTACTATAATTTCTCGGGTTAACAGGGCATTATTGCAAGTTTGTTAAGAATTGTGCGATAATAACAGCACCTCTAACAACATTACTGAAGAAATATTCATTTTCTTGGACTCCAGAAGCAACTAAGGCCTTTGAACATCTTAAAGAGGAAATGTGCCAAGCACTGGTCTTAGCTACACCAGACTTCACAAAAACCTTTATTACGGAATGTGATGCCTCAAAAAATGCAATTGGTGTTGTTTTAATGCAAGAAGGAAGACCCATTGTTTTTTGAAGTCGTCAAGTAAAAGGAAATTATTTACAGAAACCTATTTATGAGAAGGAAATGTTGGAAATAGTATATGAACTAAATAAATGACGACCTTACCCAATGGGAAGACACTTCAAGGTAAAAATAGATCATGATAGTCTTAAATACTTTTTGGAACAAATATTATCTTCAGAAGAGTAGCAAAAATGGGTCACAAAGATGTTGAGTTATGAATTTAAAATCATCGATAAAAAAGAAAAGATAAATTTTGTTTCAGATGCACTCTCAAGAAACGATGAGGATTTGGAAGCATTGCTTTGTGTCATTTCTATTATCCAACCAAATTGGATAACTGAAGCAATGGAGGAATGGAAGAATGATGAAGAAGTATGGATACTCATTCAAAAGTTGCAGCAAGATCTCGGTACATCTGATACATTTAGTTGGAAAAAAGATTCATTATGGTACAAAGATCGATTATATCTTTGTAATAATTCTCAACTAAAACAAAATATTCTTTTGGAATTTCACACCTATCCCTTAGAAGGACACTCACTATTTTTAAAAACTTGCCACAAGGTCAAGAAAGATTTTTTTGGGATGGCCTTAAATCTGATATTCAAAAGTTTTTGGCAGAATGTTTAGTCTCCCAACAAAATAAAGTTGAGACAATTAAGGCCCCAGATCTACTACAACCTTTATACATTCCAAGTCAATGTTGGGAGGAGGTTTCAATGGCTTTTATCACAGGTTTACCCAAGTCCAAAGGAAAGAGTTTCATCATTGTGGTAGTTGATAGACTTACCAAATATGCACACTTTTGTGCATTATGTCATCTATTTAAAGCCAATACAGTTGCTATTACATTTATGGAAACCCAAATATTATTACAAGTGACAAAAATCCCATTTTCACTGAGAATTTTTGGACGAAATTATTTTCTTATCTGGGTACTCAAGTAGCTCATAGCTCATCTTATCATCCTCAATCTAATGGGAAAACTAATATAGTGAAAAAAAAATTGGAAGGATATTTTCGTTGCATTGTATCTGATAAAAAAACACAATGGGCCAAGTGGTTACCTTTGGCTGAATTTTAGTATAACACTTCCTTCCATACTGCATCAAAATTGACCCCATTTATGGCACTTTATGGATATTAGCCATCGTCCATCACATCATCATTAAGAGAAAATTCTAAGGTTCAAGCAGTGGAAGATCACACCGCACATCAACAACAAGTTCTCCAACTCTTAAAGGATAACCTCACTTTGGCGTAGAATCGAATGAAACAACAGGCATATCAGCATCGCATGGAAAGAATGTTTGATGTAGGCGACGGGGCATTTTTACCACTACAACCATAAAAACAAATGTCCCTTAAGAAATCTACGAAGGATAATAAATTATCGCCAAAGTATTATGGTCCTTACAAGGTGTTGCAAAATATTGGTACTGTGTAATTCAAATTGGAGCTTCCTGCATATTCCCGAGTGCACGTAGTTTCCCATGTTTCATGCTTAAAGAAGGTTATAGGTGACAAGCTCCCAATTAAAACAATATTGCCTGAACTTGCTGAGGAAGGAAAAATCATATTGGTACCTGAAGCAGTGACGGAAACAACAACTTGACAGCTACGAAATCGATCAATTTCAGAGTATCTCATCAAGTGGAAGAACTTACCCACTGAAGATTCCTCATGGGAGGATGAGAATTTTATACAGAAGCATCCAGATCTACTCAAGCGTTGAGGACAACACTTTTTCGAAGGAGAAGGGTATGTTAGGTCCCTATAATACTAGTGTAGCCCCTTATTGTTATTGTTAGTGTAGCCTTTTTATTGTTATTGTTGTGCCCATGTAGTCACCCCATTGTTATTATTCTGCCCCATAGAAGCCCATTGTTGTTATTGTTACACCCTTAAATTATTATTGTTATGTAGGCTCTGATTATATTGTGACCCCTTCGACTCCTATATATAGAAAGTAGTTTTTTTCCTTTGAATCATCCAATAATTTTTCATTTATGTATTGTAAAGGATGTTTCCCCCTTGAAGTGGATAATATTTAAGTCGTTGATTTATATTTCTTTTATTTTGTGAGTTGGTTGCATAACACACACATACACACACACACATGTATCACTTTAATATTTATAATATTATTTATAAAATGTATTTAAAACTTATCTTAATACTTATACTTACTCTAATATTTCTAATATTGTTTATAAAAATTATTTAAAACTTATCTTAATATCTATACTTACTCTAGATTGGGTAACAATGATGTACATTCTAGGGAAAGCATAATACCTGCCTCCAAATCTCTCGCATTCTAAGGAGACAACTAGAAGAATCGAAGGACACTTCTCACATGCAAACAATTATGATATTGAATGAGATTTGGGTGCACTTTCATTTCATAATGTTTGCAATTATCATGGTTTCTTACCTACTCTCAACTGGTCTCTAAAAAATTTACCTCTCATGCCTTGCAATGGATGTCAAAGAATACAGTGGGATTTTTGTTGGGCAGTTTCATCCTTTTTTCTTTCTAATATTCTTGTTCCATCCCAATGTCAATGCCAATATCATCTAACTTTTTCATATGACATCTCCCCATTTCTTGTTCATTGTGGTCAGGATTTTCAATGGACTTACTTTCCCCTCTCCCCCCTAGCTCCCCAACTCCCCAGCTCCATCTGTGGTTCACTTTACTCAATACATTCCACATCATCTCCCTATCACTCATGCCTAGCATGAGGCAAACTCCTTTAAGGTTATTTTCCATAATTGTACACCCCTACCATCAAAGAGACCACTGAATGTGAAAAAGAGGAAGCTTGACTAGAGTGGAGTTTTATGAACAATGAGGTTTCTCATGAGGAGGTCAAGCTGTGGGCACTAAACATCGATACCTCCAAAACTCATGGAACCAATTTTTTTTGTAATCTATACCTATATTGATATGTGAATACTATCATACGTAAGCTCTTAATCAAATGTAATGAAGAGTACCAAGTAATTCTTCTTCAACTAGACAAGCTTCACCTACAGATCAAAGAAGTTGACTATAAAGTCACTGCCCAGGGATCTAAATAAATGGTATTTGAACCCCCAGCATCAATTGTTGCTTATGTCCAGGTCATTGACTAGGACATTACTCCCCTTGTTCAAATTATGTCATGCATTGGTTACATGGTTTTTTTGCTATTTTTTTGTTTACGAGGAAGCATTGCTTACCCCTTTGTTAGCTATAGTTATATAGAACATCTAGGTTCAAAGACTGATACCTTTAGTTTTTTTCTCATGTTATAAATTTTATATTTTTAATATTGTTGAGATGTCCTAGAGAAAATCACTACTTTTTTCTATTCATTTGTTTCCCTAGTGGCAAACGAACATCCCTATCTACATAAATTTTAGTCTTTTTCAATTATAGATATATATTGTGTTATATGCTTTCAATGATATTTTATGAAGTGATAATATGCATCCTGAAATAAAGTGCCATCATAGGTTTTTAGAGTCGAGTCTTGGTGGAGGTTGATGTCTAATGCATGCATGGTTGGTTTAACTTGCTTGTCAAAATTCAACGAAAGGATATTTGAGTGGGATAATGGCTATAAGATTTGGGTGAGTGAGAGAATGGGAAGATGTTGACACCAAAGAATTAGTCACATTCCACCATAATGATATTGGCATATGTTAGTTTGCAACCACATGTGATGATGTAATGGTTAGTACTATGAAAATTATGATAATGAATGGGAAGGCTAGTTTTATTTGGGACTACTCTAAATAGACATAGTCGCAAGGTAGTTCTTATGGTCTTGGTCCCCCTATTTATATGATGTTAGCTATTGTATCTAGCCCTTTAGGATTTTTCATTTTTTTTCTTGTTGGTTTGTCGAGCACCAAAGGATTTTTCTCCTTGTATTTCTTCAAGTTTAGTGATTTTGGGTTCCATTGGATCCATTCTCTTAGGTATCTTCTTCTAGTTGGTTATCTATTTCTGGTTATTATTCCTTCATACTACCCACACCATGCACTTGTATTCAAGTGGTTGAGTATTATTTGGGGCCATCTTAGGTTCAACATGGATCTGTTGGGAAATTGGTCTATGAGTTCGGGTATCATCCACAGGAGGCTACAATGAAAGATAAGGGGCGAGAACAATGCTTCAAGCATGTATCTGCATGTCCTTAGGGACAGAAAGGGCTACAAGCCAAGCGTTGATGCAATTACAACAAATCATCGCTCCAAATACTCAGCAAACAGTTGAATTTTTGGTCAACTGAGTGAAACAACATCATCAGCATACCTCCACTCAGCAAATTAGTGCTAGATTTTAGAGGTAGGTTCAAGACTTAGGGATCTCTCACCGGTGTGACACTGAGGTTTTTTTAGAAATGGAATTTCATTGGCTTCCCAAAACCTTAGTGGCCATTGCCCTTGAGAACCAAAAATTATATGAGCCTAGATGTATGGATAGACTCAAAAGGTTGGAATTCAAGTTTACCGTACTTTGAGTAGCCTTTGGGTTCAAAGTCAAAATTTATATAGAAGGATCAGATAGAGAAAAAGAAAGAGTGGATTTCATGAGTACCTCTACTTCTCAAGGCACTAACTCCAACCAAATCATCATCGAGGACAAACCAACAAAGCATTAGCCCTACAAAGGCAAATACCGAGAATTCTCCCTTCATTCAAGCCCATCTTATCCTCATTTTGAATCATGTCTTTGTGTTTTTTCAATGCTCTCTAGTGGTTTTGTGGTTATCAATTTAATTTTAATCTTATGCTTTTATAAAACACTACTACCACTCTTATAGTCCATTATATATAATTGTTAGTGCAAAAACAAATTAGAGATAGATAATATATATATATATATATATATATATATATATATATATATATATATATATATATATATATATATATATATATATATATATAAATCCTCAAGTCATTAAATTTACATATATTTTTCTAACATTATATTAATATAAAATTAATTTAATTTAAAAAATAAATAAATGAAAATATTAATATACATATACATATCGCCACAGAACAAATTTATATATAAACAAATATATGATATATTATTTTCTAAAAAAATTTAATAAAACATTTTCTTTCAAATTTTGAACCAACAATCAATAATTAGAAAACTATATCTTAAAATCTTTTCTTTAAAAAATTTAAACAATAATATACAATTTATATATATATCTTAACACACCAATGTAATTTACTTATATCATTTTATATTTATCATAATATTATTTTATATTACATATTTTTTTAATATCATATTAATATAAAATTAAATTAATTTTAAAAATAAAAAAAATGAAAATATTAACATACATATACATGGAAGATGCGGAAATAGATCAGGATGAAGAAAAAACATAGAAGAAAGCAGATGTAGGACACTTCAAGCAGAAATTATTCTCCTGGAGAAACTTCAGCTTTGCAGAAGGAACCAGGAAGAAAATGGTGGAACCCTAGTTTCAGCAGGGTCTTGCTCCTATTGGTGAATACTTCAGCACAATAGCAGGAAAACACTTGGCTCCATGCATGGTGAACGCTTGTGTGGCCGACAAGCGGGCTAGAGATGTCAGGAGGGCACGGTTTACCATTGGAGCGGGTCACCACTCGGCTTTCCCTGTGGCCTCGGCATGATTATTTTAACCCTCTGTTTTACTCGTGACAGGTTTCCTCTTGGTATTTTTCGTGTTGGTGGTTTTGAAGCATGAAGGTGGTCGTTTCTTCTCTGTCATGTTCACACAGAGGTTTGTGTTTCCTCCATTTGTCTTTGGGAAAGGTTTGAAAGTTTTGTTTAAGGGACTCTCTCTGTTGGGGTGTCAGGGTTTTTATGCATTTCTTTCAATCCCAGGGTGAATGGAATTCTTCCGGTGGTGGTAAGTGCTCTCTTGAGCCATTTTTCAATTACCCTCACTTTTTTCGGGTTTATTATGTGTTGTTTCATGGGGCCTGCCTCCTGGGTTGTCTTTTTCTTTCTAGCATTTTCCTGGCAGTTGGTATGTCGGATTCAAGTGCCATTAGCCCCCGGTTTTATTGTCAATTCATTTTCTTTGTTCCATTATCTTTGGACCTCCGGGTCTTCCGTTGTGACTTTCTGGTCAGTTTTCACTGAGGTCCCTATTTTCGGTGCTTGTGGAAGGGGTTTTTACCGTTTCTTTTTTACTATGGGTAATGAAAAGGAATTTTTTGATGTGGAATCGGAGGTTGAGGACATTTTTTCAGTTTAGGGTTTGGAACCAACGAGTTTTAACTTGGCGAAAGTCTCCCTTCCGTCTCGGTCATATGAGGCGAATGTTGGGGAGGAGAAATATAAATGGAACCCAGTGGTTGGGTTTGCATCCCTCAAAGGAGTTGAGCTCACTTCTTCTCAGCCTCGATCCTTGGATAGGGCTAGCATTGTCTCTCAACACAAGCCCCTAGGGTTGGGAGAAAATAAAGTCTCCTTCGGCGTACCCCTGGCTAACTCTTTTGGACATGTGAGCCCTGGGGTTTCCCGAGCACATATTCATTCTAGTGGATTGGAGGATATCTTTATTGGAGAGGGGGTTGAAGGAAAAATAACCTTCAGTGCTTTCAGTGGCATAAGGATTCTGGAATCTTGTGTGGCTAAGCTGGGCAACCCTTCTGAAAATGATTTTAACGTCATCCGAAACATGGGCTCGGGCACTCCTTTGGTGGTAGGGGTAACGGCAGAGTCAAGGGTGGAGGACCTCAAAAGGCCAAATTGGGGCACCTATGGGGTTCTTGGCAGTTTTACCTTGGGTGGTCTAGGTGGGGGTTTACAGGGGTTCCTGGGGGTTTTCAACGTGAAAGAGCTCAACATTTTGGGAATGGAAACCCTGGTCTTTGGACAGTGGTTAGCGAGGTCCTGCGTCAGATTTGTTCGAAACACAGTCATGGTATGGATGGTTTAGGGTTTGGTTAGGGTCAGTCGGGAAATGAAGATATCTGGAATATGGGAGGGTCTTCTAGTGGTGGTTCAAGATCGTCCAAATTCTTCATAAAATTTGATGGGTAGTTGGAAAACAAGAGGAAGAAAGGTAAAACTATAAAGGAGAGTTTTGAGTGCCCGAATTCGGTATTTTGGGTTGACCTACATTTTGACAGCGTGATGGCGGCATCCGAGTTGATCTTGGTGGGAAGGGAAAGAGGGAAATTTTTCTTTCCTGATTATATTATGGAATGGATCCAAAACATTTGGTCGGCAGCCCCAGATAGGGATGTTGAGGTTATTACTTTGACAAAAGGGTGGTTCATGGTGACTTTTAAAAATTTTGCTACTCTGGAATGGGTCCTTGCTCGTCAATAGGGTTTCGGTATCGCTCTAATTCTTTTCAAGAGATGGTCCCCTTTATTTGATGCAAACAGGGAAAGAGTGGATGAGATTCTGGTGTAGGTTAGACTCTCGGCGCTTCTGCCTCATTTCTGGATCATGGAAGTTTTTAGGGTGATCGGAAACAGTTTGGGGACTTTCCTGGAAGCCGATATGTCCTTCTTGGAATCTAGATCCAGGAATAGGGAGAGAATTCTGGTAAGGTTGGACCCGAGGGTAGGGTTGATTGCAAAAATGTTCCTAAACATGGATGGACACGTTTATGAGCAGGCGATCTATGATGAACATCCTCCTTTTCACTGCCATAGATGTCACAAATTGGGTCATCTGGCCGGGGACTATCCTCTGTGCTTTAAGAAAATCCGCAAACAAAAAATGGGCAACCTTCACATAACAAGGTCTAGACAGGAGGTTTCGGAGCCAGAGGAGAAAATTGATACGGAAATTAGGGAGCCAGAGGATCAAGATCAGACATCAGTTAGGGACTAGGAAGGCATGGAGGTTTCTCCTACTCCAGTGGTCGAAGAGCCAATGGATGAGAATAGGACAGGAAGTGTTGAGGCTGCCCTAGAGAATGATTTGGACATGGTGCAGGAGCAGTCATTGCCTCCCCCTGCTAATCTTGCGTCGGATTTAGTGGGTACTTCCCCTTGCCCCTCTTCTCCTCTTTTAGACTCATCTGATCTTTTGTTCAATTGTATGAAGAAGCCTGGTCCCTCCAGGCTTGAATCAGTCCCTTTTATTTGTGTTAGAAACTTGTCCTTGGCAATGGAAAGCATCATCACTACTATTCCTAAACTAACCATTGATACTTTCCCTTATAACTTGAGGCCCAGAGAAAAGAAATTAATATACAAAGAACTATTTGGGGGATTGGAAAAATTGCCTATTATTGAGAAAGTTAAAAAACTCAGGGGTAGGAAGTCAAATTTATCCAAAGCTCAATTAAAGACAATTATAGATATGGTTGATGGTAGGCAATAATCCCTTAAAGGGGCGCTTAGAGCAGCGGTTTCTCCAGACCATGTTTCAAAATGATTATGCTATCTTTCAATTGTAGGGGTTTAGCTAGTGAACCTAAAAAACTAGCTTTTAAAAGCCTTGTAAATCAGTATCATCTGGATGTAGTACTGCTTCGATAAACTCTCAGCGTCAGGGATCAGATCTCCCAATTCTTGTCTTCTATCCTCCCGGGTTGGTCCTTTGTCACATCCAATGTTAGAGGTCGTTCTGGTGGGCTGACAATCGGGCTCAAAAATAATTCGGTCAATTTGATTAATAGTTGGACAACAAAATCATTGATTGAAGTGGAGGCTTTCTCCATGGAACTGGGCACTTTTTTCTCTATGATCAACATCTATGGCCCTTGTGTGGATAGATTTACTTTCTGGAATAAGCTTCTGGGTAAATCCTTTATGGCTGGCTCAAATTTGATCGTGGGGGAGATTTAAATTTCTCTCTGGGTCGATCAGAAGCCTGGGGCCCAAATTCTCGTGTTGACCCTTTAGCTGACTACTTTCCGAAGAAACTGCGGGAAGGAACTTTAATCGAACCCAACCTTACAAAATTATTCCCCACCTGGAGGAACAACCGGGTGGGGGAGCCGCGAATCGCTAAAAGACTGGATCGGTTCCTTTTAAGTGATGATTTTTCAACTAGTACTACTGGATTTCAGCAATGGGTTGGATCGGAGGGGAGGTGTTTGACCATTCCCCTATTCTTTTGGAGCTAGTGGGTCCACATAAGAAGCCCCCTTCACCTTTAAAGTTCAATGTTGGCTGGCTTAAAGAGGTGGAATTCCATGAATTGTTGGTTGAATATTGGAGGCCCATCCAGATTGAAGAGGGTCGCTCCTATGCAGAGGCCTTTATTGATAATATGAAAAATATTTTAAGAGCCACTTTTCTTTGGGCTAAATAAAAGGCCCTAAAAGATTCAGAAACAATAAAGGATATTAATGAGTCTTTGGGCTCCTTATACAGTGATGGGGAGGGGGGTTTTGTGGACGAGGAAGCTAGGAATAAGATTAAAGATTTGGAATCTAGAAGGAAGAAAATACTTAGTGACAAAGAAAAACTGTGGAGATTAAGAAGTCGGGCCATTTGGCTCGTTGCGGGAGATGAAAACACAAAATTTTTTCACAACTATGAAAAGGGGCGAAAGAATTCTAATACCATTTGGGAAATGGAAAATTCATAGGGGGTAAGGCAAATACCTTCAAAGAGCTATCTTCCATGGGGAGAAATCATTTGGCAAGAGTCTTTATTCAGCCCAGGAAGGGGTTAATATCAGGGAAGTCATTCAGGTTTCTCAGTTTTTCCCTCGTTATGATGATGAGGAGGGAAATAATCATATTTTGGCTCCAGTGGAAAAAAAGGAGATTAACATATTCTAAAAGCTATGCAAGCTGACAAAAGTCTTGGGCCAGATGATTAGATTGCAGAATTATTCCAACACTTCTTCGATCTAGTGGGGGACTCCATTACTGAATTGGTGGAGGAGTCTCGCTCTCAAGGATACATTCATGATGTCCTCAAATCTACTTTCCTGGCCCTCATTCCTAAAAAATATTCCCCATCATCTTTCGATGATTTTCGCCCTATCTCCTTATGTAATTGCATCTACAAATTCATTGCTAAAACCATAGACAATAGATTAAAGCCTACACTATCATGCTCCATATATAAATAACAATTTGGTTTCCTAGATAGCAGGAAAATTCATGAAGCCATTGGGGTGGCTCAGGAGACTCTCCATAGTATCAAAATATCTCACAAAAGATGCATGGTTGTCAAGATTGATCTATCCAAGGCTTATGACAGGATCAATTGGCTCTATCTAAAACTTCTAATGACTCACTTGGGGTTCCATATTGCTTTTATTAATTGGGTTATGAGTTGTATCACTAATATATATTTTGTTGTTCTTATTAATGGAGCAGCCTCACTATTCTTTACAAACCAAAGAGGACTGAGACATGGATGTCCTCTTTCTCCTTTACTTTTCCTCTTGGTTGCCGAAGGCCTCAGTCAACTCATTCACCAGGCCCAGAGAGCTAGGGACTTTGGGGGCATTGAAGTGGCTACAAATCTTTACATCTCCCACCTCCTCTTTGTGGATGATATATTATTATTCAGCAATGGGAATCGGCGTGAAGTTAACACCCTAAAAGACATTTTGAATCTTTTCATGAAGGCCACGAGTTTGTCCATCAATAATCAAAAGTCTTCTCTCACCCATGAGGTCATCTCCGATGCAGATCTTTTATGGACTTTCAATCTTCTTTCCTTCAATCAGGATCCTTTGGGGACTTGTATTAAGTATCTGGGATTCTTGTTAGAACTTGATTGTTACCGCAAACAAGATTGGTACTGGATGGTCTCCAAAATTGAGAAAATAATAAATGTTTGGAGTCATAAGTGGCTCTCTAGGGCGGGGAGATTGGTCCTAATAAAGTTTGTTTTAATGGTCGTCCCTTCCTATTGGATCACTCTGGCCTGGGTTCCTATTGGCATAATCAATAAAATTAGGAGTATATGCAGCAACTTCTTATGGTCAGGAAAGGAGGACAAGAAAACCTTATCTTTGCCTCGGCGCTGGCAACAAAATCTGTTTGGAGGGTGCTAACTGAAAATAATTTATGGACTTTAGTGGTCAGTCGAAAATATATTGATCCCATTCCTCTAGATGATTGGATCAGGTCCCCGGAAAAAGAAACAAAAAAAAATTCCACCATTTGGAAAGCCACCATTCAATTTTTTTATCTAGTGGGTCACGGTCTTGCCTGGAATATTGGAAAGGGGAACGATGCAAGATTGGTCTGGACACTTGGGTGGGCTGCAATGAAAATTTCACCCTTTCTATAGGCCTAAGGGATTCCCTCGGACTTAAAGGAATTAGTACTCTTGATCAGATAAATTCTCCAGACTACTCTACCATTTGGGCTCAAGCGTAGAAAAATCCGGATGATATTGGACTAGAAAACCAGTGGGTTCAAGAATGGCAGGCCTATATTCATGAGCTGGAAAATACTAGAGTTCGTTTAAAGCAGTAAATTGAAACTCTCATATAGGTTCACTCTAAATCTAGCTTATACTCCCCTGAAGCCGGTTATGCCCACATTATGGCCTCCAAGGAGAGAGGGATAAAAGAATGGTGGTATAAGGCTTTAGGGGAACTCAGGTGCCCTGCAAAATCTAAGATATTTTTCTGGAACATTTTTTGTCGGAAAGTCTCGACATGGGACACCCTCCAGAAACGTTTCCTCTCAGGCCCCGGGTGGTGTTGTCTCTACAACAAGGCTGAGGAAATAATTGATCATTTATTTATCTCATGCCCTTTCACAATGAAGGTTTGGGAGTATACCCTTACTCTCTGTGAGGTGGAGTCCTCCTGGATGGGAAACAACTGTAGCGAGGCGTGGAAAGATTGGTGGGAAAAGTGTAAAGATCAAGACCATAAATGTATCCCGCTCATCATCTCATGGGGCATCTGGCTGTCTAGAAACAAAAGTGTGTTTAAATATACTCCTTCTTCATCGGCTTTGGTGGCAGGGAACGGAACCAACATGCTGACGATTTGTCTAAGATCGGTCTTAGACAAATTCAGGGCTTGTGGGCGATAGAAGAAAAAAATGGTTCGGTTGTCTGTGTGTTGGATACCAGACCATACTGATGGAGGGCCCCCCCTCATCATGCAGCTATCACTTCATCTTTCATACTTTTAATGTTACTCCAGCATTGCAATATCTCCTAGAGTTGTTGTATATATGTTATAACAGTTTTCATAAACTTACATCGACGTTGAAATCTTTGGTACCCTTATTTGAACTTTACTATACTATTATTTATGGTTGTTTTTGGTTGTTTTCTCCTTTCTCGAGAGGTCGTATTTTTGGCAGTTATTTGCCATTGTCACTATCTATCGGGTGTTTCTCCTTGATTGGAGGCCCGTTTAGCTGACTTGATCCTGTTGTTTTTCTCATACACCATTTTAGCAGTTTTTGTCTAAAATGGCCTACTGAGCCGTCTTGGTTCTACAGGTTGCTTTTTTGCCCTTGGGTGAGGGTTCACCCTTGGGTAAGGGACTACTGGTTTTCACTCCTTACTCCCTATGGAGAACAAGGTCCTTATAGAATGCTGCAACATATACAATGTAACTTTTTGTTTTATATGAAGAAAAAATTCAATTTTTTCTCGGAAAAAAAAAACAAAAAACATATCCCTCACATAACAATTATATATAAACACATATTTTTCAAAAAGATTTAATATATCTTTTCTTTCCCATTTTAAACAACTATCAATAATAATTAGAAAAATATATCTTCAAATTTGTTCTTCAAAATTTTAATCAACAATCAATAAATAAATATATATCTATATATATATTATTTTATATATCTCATAATGTGTATCGAAAATTTCTATACATCACAAAATAATTATAGTAGAGAAAAACAGTGACGTAATTAAATTTTTATTTATTTTTACTGTTGAATATGATGAGTATTCCTTGGAAATTGGACCAGTCAAGCTTCAACAGTCAATCAAACATACAAGGCATATGCTCCCAAATGATGGCAGACATTTCTGGCACTGTGCCCAGTATTGTTGTCAATGTAACAGTACAAAACAAAGAGGAAGGTACTTTAATGACGCTAAAAAGTGCATAGTGCATAGTGATAACATGGTCGAAGGTGGTCCTGTTAATTTTTCAGTTTCTGGTTGCCAGATGATGTATTGAAGAAATACTCTCAACTGTTAGGTTTCTGCAGTGGGCATTACAGACCTTCCATGCACCAATGAACATCTTAGTGGGTTTATGATCTGGCAGGAAGAAAAATTATGATGCATGATGTTTGTAGGATGCACTCTTTTAAGTTAAAGAAAAGAGCCTGTATTGTTTGAGCACAACCACATTTATGAATGGTGAGAATAAATTTCAGAATAAAAAGACTCATTTTATGTAATAAAACATTAAATGCTTAAAATAATTTCAAGTAAAATAAGTACAAAACATACCATGTATTTGTGAACGTTAAAAGAAGTATTTGAAGTTGCTTCATCTTATTATTTTTAGAATTATCTCTGTGGATGGTAAATAAGTAATTTTGGGTTGGAATAAAATAAGCAGTTTTGTATTTAAATTTTGTTGGGTTTTTTTTTAAGTTAATAAATATATTTATTTTTTAAAAATAATATATAAAAATATTATTTTAAAAATAATATATAGATTTATTTAATTCTAGATTTATTAAGTGCTGAAAGGAATCAAATCTTTCTAGATAGAAATCTCTTTATGAGTATAAAAAAGTTTGTGTCTAAGAGATTTGATTCCACTTCATTCTTGGTAGATCCAAAGTTAGATAGATCTATGTTGGTTTTGAGCAACACACTAATAAAATGTTTTTAAAGCATGGGAACTTTTTTATTTTCACCTATTTTATATAATATATACGCAGCATTAAAATATTTTATTTATGATTCACATTCTCCATATTAAAATGTTAATACATACTCCTTTATATTTGAAAATAGTATATATGTGTGTGTGTGTGTGTGTGAAAAAATCATTTCCCAGTTGTTTGGGTTCAAGCTTTCATAGACATGTTGTAACTAGTTTGTTGTGGCATTTATGAAAGAGTTGTATTTGGTGTAATCTTGGCAATCAATATTTTGAAGTTACTAATTCTCCACAAATTATCATATATATATATATATATATATATATATATATATATATATATATATATATATATATTTGAAATCTTACATTTCAAATCCACATTAAATATTGATAGAATTAAAAATTTCCCAAATACCTTCAATTACCAAGCATCTATTGAAGGAATAACTCACTTTTTCTCTCTATATATGTTTGATATGAAAAATGGAATAAATTACGTATCCTTAACAATAGAAAATAAAAATATTAGAAATTTTTTAATTTAAATTAACTTTATTTTGCTTTATATAAAATTGAGATAAAATTATGTTATTTAATATGGAAATTGAAATATTTTATTTATGGTGGACAATACGCATCATATAACATCATTAATATTATTTTATGCACTCCATATTAAGTAATGAAGAAATTATATATCTCCTTCTTATAAAAATTATTTTTTTTAATTACTTTATTTTTTTATATAAAACTGATGTGTGGAAATTAAAATATTTTATTTTTGACAAACATTTATTTATTTATTATTAATATAGATTTAATTTGTTAATGTAAGTATTATTTTCTTATTTTTAAATGTAATGTAAGTGACCATGTCACCCCTATATTGGGATATAGAGTGCTAGAATCTCACACACACCAATTATGATTTGCTTAATTGTGAGATAATATTTTCTTCATATATATATATATATATATATATATATATATATATATATATATATATATATATATATATATATATATATATATATATTTGTTATCTATCAACTAGGAGGTCCAAGGTCGAGTGAGAGAGACTACCACTATATACACACCAATTATTATCAGCTTAATTGTGAAATAATATTTGCTTATTTTTTTAATTCAGAATAATTTGTAAATATGTGACCTACCTAGCAGGCACATCGTTGAATCAACTAGGAGGCCCAAGGTCTAGTGAGAGGGACTACCCCTGTATACAGACCAATTATTATCAGCTTGATTGTGAGATAATATTTGCTTATTGTTTTAAATCAAAATAATTTGTAAATGTGTGACCTATCACCTAGGAGGCACACGGTTGAATGAGAGGGACTGCCCCTATATACCTAAGTCTTAATACAACCACCTACAAACTACTAGAGGTCGAGTGGGAGGGAATATTTCTCAAGAAACACTTTTCGGTGCGGGACATCCAACGAATTCATCAAGTTCAAGCCTTGATAATGTAGGGCATCCACCATAAAATATTTCATTAGATTCAAGCTTCAAAAACCTTTTGGGATAGTGCAACCCCCACAATCGGTTCTCACCCATATATATCTAATACAACAATTCTGATTTGCTTAACTCTAGGACACTCTCATCAAAATTGTGTGATACTCCTGATTGATTGGACCCTAAACATTCCTGGAAACATTCTAACCTCAATCTCACTCATATATATTTAATACAACAATTTTGATTTGCTTAACTCTGCAGTGCTCTCATCAAAACTATGAGATACTCATGATTAAATCCTAAATGTTCCTTGAGACAATGTAACCTCAACCTCGGGGGAAAATGGAAACTAAACCCACACAAATCCTAATGGATTAAAGAGATTCAAGATAAGCATAACAAGAAACAGACAATCCACTGCTGGAGGGAAATGTCGTCCAAGGCATAAGTTGCTCAGGTCAGATATCGAAGTCTATTCCATGTAAGGTAGGTAAAAAGAGTGCTCAAGTGAGTCTCTTTGCTCATGGGGAGAATATGGTGTATGGCAAGTCAAATAGTTTAAGGCTATCAAAATAGAAAATTATTTTTCATTTTAGTAAGGTAGTAATAAATTTAAGGTTATATTTTGCACTTTACTAAAGTAGTAATAAATTATTATTATTTTCAGCAATTTTTAATGTTTTTTTAATGTTTTTTTAGTTGTGAATTATTGTGCAATGATTTAACTGATAAAAAATGAAATAAAATAAAATAAAAATACATACTTCTTTTTTCAGTAAATTTTTAACGTTTTTTTTCCTTTTTGGTAGGTCTAAATGATGTGAAATGATTTAACGGTTATGTCTACAAAGATATCTTTAATTTTACCTCTTTCAATTTGAACTTGCAGAAGAAAACACATACTTTTAACAAGTAAACCCACTCAAACTATGTATAACTAAAAGAAAAGAGAGAAATACCTTGATTAAATGAACCATTGCAGATTCCAAAATATTTTAGAATTCAAACAATGCTTGATTTTGCTCATTTCCAACATAAAGCTAGATGATTAAATGAACAATTTGCACCATGATAATATTGTACATTAAGCTATTTTTCAGATAATATGAAAAGTGAACAAGCAATTTTGCATACTTCAGAAAATAAATATTAAATCAAGTGCTTGTGTTCTCACTTGCACCTACATGTATGCTCCATTGCTACCAATGTTTCTAATGGTATAATAAAGGAAGTCGTTGTCCCCTTGTTGGATGGTTGTGTAAAAAATCCACGTAGATTCAATTGATAATTGTAATATGCTAAAACATTATACTTGAATCTACTATACCAATTGCGGAAACCAATTTAGATCTTGAAATCACAATACATGAAAGAGAAAGAATTGCAATCGCACAACACAAAGATTTATCTAGGGAAAGACTCAGCTAAAAACCCCACTATCTGTATATTGCATAAGCCAAAAAAATGAGAAGATTACAATGTTTTTCTCCAAGCTGAGAAACCTCTACACTATCTCTATCTGTCTCAATGATTCCTAGAGAAGCCTGGTTCAATACTTAACCAATTTTTGGCTTGCCCAAGTTCCCATTTCCTAGCGCATTTTCCTTGGGTAATTAGGCCCTATTAATTACGGAAATTCTCAATCCATATTGCGCAATCCATTAAGGGCCTTCCCCTGACTGCATGCACCACCTGTACAATTCAAATAATTATACAACTTAAAGTACATTTCCCTTGAACTCCAATCTCAACTGGGTCTTTCTCAGAACTGACATGCATGAGTTATTTATGAGTGAATTATCAGTTATCTGATTGATTGTTTCATGTGAATTAAATCTAATTTTCACACTTTGACCTCTCTCCAGTTCCTCCATTATTTAGAACTAGTTAAACTAATTTTAACTCAGATAAACTGAGTTAATTAATTACAACTCAAAATAAACTCAAACAGCGCTCCTATAATGTAGGAAACACTCTACATGCCTCTAGTTTGACCCTCAACTCTAATTAACTGAAATAACTAAGTCATGTGATGTGGAATTACAATTTTCTTCTAATTTAATCAAGGGAAATTAAATTAAAATCCCTTTTGATGTCATTTTCAATATTTCTTGTTGCCATTTTCAAAACTCTCAAGAAAAAAGGAATTCAACTCTATCCTGATCTGGTACCCTTGGAATGTTTTGCACACAACAATTCTCTTTATTGTTGTTGCTATTGCAACTTCTGAAACAGAAAAGCATTCAAACTGAATCAACTGTGATCATTATGATGCATCTGTCAGCTGAGTCTCTGACTGCTACTAGCTACTACATTGTATACTGAAAAATTCGCATTGTTGCTTCAAACTTTGTACTGCTTCCAACTCTTCACTCCGCTCCCCAGTATCTGACTGTTGCTAGTCTCTAGATATGTTACTCTCACATCTAACTGCATCAACCGCCACTGATCCATCCTACTAATTTTTATTGTTGGCCCCCCGTAGCAAGGTAATACTCCATGAGACAAAACATCTCAATGGACCTTGCCCAAATTTTTTCACCCTTGGGACGATTGCTTCACATTTCCCCACCTCTCTCCTGGAGGTATGGTTGCATGTGCTCCCTCTGCCCACTTGGCTTGAAATTTTCCCCTACTTGAGGTCTCTACTTGAGTGGATGACTCCACTTGGCCTCCTCTATGCTTCTCCAATTGTGGTTGCTCCACAACTTGTTGAGACTGCTTCTAAAGCTACATGTTGAGAGGTAATTCATGCTCCATCTCAACCACCAATTCTCTACCCTTCACCTTGCTCCTCAAATATTTGCATGCATCTTCGACCTCGAGAGAATATAGGTTCTTGACTTGCACACCAATCTACTTCACCCGTCCTGTGGCGATGTGTCTAAGGGAAAACTTTCCCTTGCTAAATATCACATCATAGCCACAGTCTTCCAATATCGCGACGGGAAACAAGACCCTTCTTTAGTCCTCAAACAAACAACACATTTATGAGTGTGAGAGGGGAGCCAAGCTCCCTCTAAAAGGTAACAGTATCGATGTCGGTCACGCTATACCTCCCATCATCTCCAAACTCTATGTTCAGCTTGAGGTATTTCTCCTCCAAGTCACTGAAGAGATCTCTATTCCTTGTCATATGGAACTAGGCACCGATGTTGAGATACCACATGCATGCCATTACAATGTTTTCCAAGCATGCAATGAGAGTGAAATCAAGTTTGAAATGTGAAGCTATAGCTTCACCTGTTGCTTCTATTGCATGATCCTTCTTGCTTGCCTTATTCTATGGACATTTTGTGGCATAGTGCCCGAACTCGTGACAGTGAAAACACTTGATGTTGGACAAGTCTTTCTTCTTGCCTTTTTTTCCTTGGGACTTATTTCCCTTGGATTTCTTTAGGCTTACTGCCTAATGAAAAATCCCCTTCTTTGGAAGAGGTTATTTCTCTGGTGTTCCTCATAATCTCTTCCTGCACCGAGTTGGACCACAATCGCTCCCACTCTAGTAGCTTCTTCATCCCACTTACCAAATCCTAGTAGTTATGTCAGCTCTTGGGAAGGCCTAGAAGTGCTAGGCTCACCAGATCATCCTCGGAAATGGTAACACCAACACTTCCAAGCTCATCTTGACATTGGGTGAACTCGGTCAAGTACTGTATTGTGTCACCCTCCTCCATCTTGATTTTTTTTTAGCTTGTCCTTCAGTGCCAGCTTCCTGTGGTCGTTGTTGTTCTGAAACAAATTTTTTAAGGCCTTCCACATAGTATATGGATTTTCCTTTCCATGGAAGTTTGAGACAATATGATATCTAACTCCTTATAACAGAATCTTTCTTGCCTTTGCTACGTTTTTCTTCCATGCCACCATATCTTGAGCATATGTTGCTACAGGCTTAGGAATATCACTGTCTATGAATTCCTTCAGCCCGTTGTTTTCCAACACTGCATCCATCTTTTTTATAGTGTCATTTATTTCCTTCATGTACTTGATGATTTACACTTTGGCCTTGGGCACCCTTTTCCCTCAGACTTGAACATTTTCACAAAAAACAGTATCTTAAAACCCATACGCGACTCTGCCCAGACTTTTCCGCATATACAAGCAAGTCCATTCATAGAGATCCATGTATAAATTTTTAATTATTAAAAATATATATATATATATATTCCCTATTTTTGAGGTGGGTTTGATGGTTATTCTAGTAATTCAACCACCCCAGCCCATGGCCTAACTGTTCCTAACTACAGAAACTAATTTGAGGGAGTATAAAAGCCCCTCAAAGGCATGGCCTAACGGAGGGAGAAAAAATATAGATATTATACTCTGTTGGAGCCCTATTCAAGTCTGATATATTCGGGAAACCCTTGTTTCCTTGAGATGTTCATCACCCTATATGACATCTATTGTGCACACATCTTAGAAGAATTCTTGCGAGGCTAGGGCTGGACAGATCCACAGGATGGTATGCTCGAAGGCCGTGGCAGGATTCAAGTGATCTCTCCATGTTTTGATTATTTTACATGTCATTCATAATAAGAAGAGCCATCTTGTTCCCGATGTTTACGTGTTTATGATGATTTATACATGTGTAATAATCATTAATTGAACATTTCATATTGTTTTTATGATATTATGCATGATTTTCACTGACATCTAGAAACTATATATGATGTACAACTAGGTTTTTGTGTTCGTTCTCTGTGGATTTATAGGTTTCGAAGCACAAAGTGTTGTAGGGGGTTTGCACCCCGCGGGATCTACATCAACCGAGGGACTTTCGGGTAAGTTCTGCAACCAATAGTATCTAGTTTTCAATATCAAAATTGGTTAAGTGAGTCCTTCTTGAATAGCATACCCCTGGTCTGTGAAGGTTGTCAACCCAAGACCTTTAGGGTATTATTTTCCGAAATAGAAATGGAAACTCCACTGGGGATCACATTCTTTTGATTCCCTGTTTGGGTTGTTTTATCGGTCTTGTAGGTTCCCAACAATTTCTATCACTTTTTACAGTCTAGCAAGTCTTTTTTTCAGTGAGACAGAAGACCTAGTCTCTTGATCAGGCTTGATTTTTTTGTTTTTTCCTTATCTTTATTTGCACGCGCAGTTTTTTCTTTACACAGTCGCGTATACACACTATTTTTTGCAAAGGGACCTGTGTATACATGAGTTTCCTTTTTTACATTCATGTATGCATGCTTGTTTCTCACAGCAAAAGCGCGTATGCCTGGGAAAATTTGAATTTTTTAATTTATGGCCCCTGTGGTCTTGTCTGTCTGTGTTGAGCTATTCCTGTAGTATCTTGAAGGCCTCTAGACTGTGTTCAAAGTGATTTTGTATATTTTTCTCTCTTGCTTTTATGAAAACCTAGCCATTTGGTGAAATACTTGTTTTGTGTGTTTGCAATTGTGGCTTGAGCGCCAAGATATTTCCCTGAAGATTTTTGGTTGTCCTAAACATTCAGAACAGCGAGCTTTTACTCGTTTGCTCTTCTTGGCCTTATGTGTTGCTTCGCATTGGATTTTTTACCTTTTTGGTGTAGTTTGGTTTTCTTGATTTCGTAGACTTGTCTTGTTGCAAATTTTGAAAGATCTCTTTTTTATTTTTTTTGGAGTTGTTGTTCACTGCAAGATTATGCTATTGTACTGAGTTAATTGATTGAATTTCTTGCTTCTTTTTGCTCGTATAAGTCCCGCTACGAAAGTAGCACGGTTGGCTTGAGTCCTTTGAAGCCTTTTATTGGAATTCATTTTTGCTTGATTCAGTTCTTGGGTAGTTTTTATTTCTCTTCTTGAAATCTCTTTTCTTTCTTTTATAAGTTGAAAAGCCCAAAAACATTTTGTGTTTTTCGTTTCTTTTTGCTTTTAGTTTTGTTTACGGTTTATTTTCATATTTTGAAGCTTTTGGTTCAGTTTCTAGTCTTTGGTTCTTGACTTGATTTGGGAGGAATTTTGCTCTTGATTTCTCTCTTTTATGTCAAGTGCATTTTGGCGTTTTTATACATAGCAGTTCTGATTTGGAACTAGCTTTGTTGTCTATCAAAAAGTGATTGAACCTTTGTTTTTCTAGAGACTTCATTTTGCTTCTTTAGAGTTAGCATCTTAAGATTTGCATTTCATTGGTAGTTTGCATTAAGTGCATTTGAGCATTTTTAGTCTTTTTCGTAATTTTCTGAGTTATGTGAAGTATGAGTGTCTGAAAAGAAAACAAAGTTTTTGTTTGTAAATTTCGTAGAACCTGTGTAGAAATCACTCTTCATCGAAAGGAAATCATTGCATTTGCATGTAGTTAGGTTTTCATTGGTTTCTTCTGTGCCTTAAAAACACCATCAGTTTCACTTTTGTGCACTCTTGACTTAAATAACAGCCAATCTAAAATAAGCGATATAATTAAAAGAAACTAGTATTTTTGTATTGTTGTCATTAATTATACACCAACTAGCTAGGTTGTAGGGCCTTGGATTAGATGAGTGGAGTTAACTCTCCAAGGCCGCTCAAACTGTTAAATATAGAAGTTTATTAATGAGTGAAATACAACATCGTTAAGTGGACCGGGAAAGTTCTCCTCCATATATTCAAGCACGAGGAATAGTGTAGGAAAAGAAGAGAGATACCCCCTCTCCTATTTATTAAATCTTGACCTAAGATCGTTCCGCCCGGCTCCCGATACGGATTGGTACCCATAGTTTCCTATCCTAGGGACCACACAGGTGACTGCGGGGGGGAATACTTGTGGTACCTGAGGCAGACATTGCATCACTTCCATAAGTACTTCTAGAGGGTGCCCTTGCGAAGCTTGGGGACTTGCACCAGCAAAGGTTGTTGTTAGGAGGTCAGCGTAACTGATTCTGTTACCTTCGCTAGTAGGCCTGGGTCATAATTACCCTAGACTACTTTCGGAAGGTCCTATTATTTCGCTTTCTTGTATTTTGGTTTCTAGTCCTCATCACCCGGAGTGGAAATACCTGAGAGCTGCTTGTCTGGTTGTATCTTAGGAACTTTTTAGAGTGTGCTCTTTGCTCCTAGATTTCTTAGCTTCATATATTTTTTGATTTTAGAATAAATCTCTTAAAGTGGCTGACCGATCACCTCGTCGATCGAGGAGGATTCGTGGGTTGTCTCCTATGAGTGTCGAGCCCTCTTCAAGAAGGCATAGGAGAGGGTGATTTTCACCCGGTGGTTTCAGACGAAGCGGAGAGAGATCCTCCGTCGGGGCTTGCTGTTTCTGTGAGTGGTTCTGGTGTTGGTGTCAGTACAGGGAGGAGTGCCTCACTCATCTCGAGAGTTTTATTTCCAGCAGAAGAAGTAGAAGTAGAGGAAGTCCCTCAGCCTGTTGAGTCTCTTCCATCTCCTCTTCCTGCTAGTTATCCGTTTATCATTCAATACATCGGACCCGAGTCTCAGAGACTTAAAGTCCTTATCCTTTATATTCACACCTTTTGATGGCCACGACTGGGAACATAGCTTTGGCTGTGAGCATTGCAAGTGTTCATACCCCTCTTTTAGTAGAAGGAGGGGGAATTGTTTCTATATCTACTATCACTTCTAGTGCTGCTTTGTTTGGCTCTGGTCACACCCAAGCACATGCTTCACAATCTGGTCCCTTTTATTTTTGAATTCCCATTAGTGGGATTCCTTCTTTCTCCTTTTCTGCTGCTTCAACTACATATACACTCATACCCTCTATGGCTAATCGATCAACTTCATTTCAAGGGTTCCCCTTTGGAAGTGGGCACATCCCTCATTCGACCCCTTCTTTAGGATATTTACCTTTTACTTCTCAGACTCAAGGTTTCAATCCATGGTCTAGAGGTCAAAGTTCTAATACCTTTACAGGTTGGAATCCTGTTTTTACAACGTTGGGAGCAGGGAATCAGTTTCTTGCTGGTCAGCAAAGAAATGTTCCTTTCCCCTCATCGAGTACTTCTCAGGCTTTTTCTTCGTTTGCAAATGCTTGGAACCCTTATCAAGGGGTTTCATATCCAGTCACTACCTCAGTGGGGGGGAATGGTATTGTTTATAGTAACTCTATATTGGGGGGGGGGGGGGGGGTACTTCTCCGAATGTTGGGGTGCAAAGTTGCAAGCTGACATTCTCCAACGGTAAAATTTTACCTTTTTCTTTGCCTCGAAAGCAAATCTGCAATTATTCTTTTCAGAATGTTGGGAATCATTTCTATGGAGGGTGGAATTCCCAGGCTCCTCCTCACTTACCATTTCTGGCAAAGTTAAACTTGCCAAATTTGTCTAAATTGACTAACGACCCAATTCGGTATAGTCCGGGATGGCCTTCGGTCACCACCAAACTCCCTTCAGACATTCCAAAGTTCGAAGGGAATAATGGAGAGGATCCGGCAGATCATATCACCACTTTCCATTTATGGTGTTCAATCAACTCCCTGATTGATGATTCAATTAGGTTGAGGTTATTTCAATGCACCTTAACTGGAAATGCAGCCAATGGTATATTGAGTTAACTGGGGGTAGTTTTGCCACTTTTGGAGATTTGGCTACCATATTCTTAAACCACTTTCAATTACCTATCTGTTATGACGTCAGGACTGAACTCCTGGCCAATTTTCAGCAGGATATGGCAACTCACATTTTTTGTCATATTCAGGAATGGCGAAGAAGGAAGAGGCTCATTAAAGCCCATATTCCGAATGAATTCCTTCTGGAATGGTTTTTGAAATATTTGCAGCCAGATATTTCTAAAGATGTATCGCTTTCAGGGGTATTTTCCGAAGAGCAGGCTATTTTTAGGGCTCAGTAATTAGAATTAATCTATTCTTAGTCTGGAGTCCTCAGTAAAATTTTGCCGGATGCTCCTCACTCCAAATTGGACTTATCCAAAACTAAACCCAGTCCTAATGGTGATGGGATTATTGGTTTGATCGATAGCGGTGCAACTAACCTTCTTAGTCAATCGCAGCAGTGGTCTATACAATCTGCTTCTTCTAGTCAAGTTGTGCCTTCAGTGTTAAATCCTTCCCAGTCCTTGGCAATTAATGTTGTCCAGAATTCTAACCCCAAAGGAAATCAACAATCTGATGGGAAGAAGAAAGCACGGAATAACAAGAAGAAAGGCAAGGATGGGAAGGGGAATGAAAACAAAACCAACGATCATGTTGGAGAGGGTCAAAAGGATAATAAAAGGAAAGTGAAATTTCCATGAAAATTATCCATTGGAGACCATCTTACACACCTTTGCCCTAAAATTTAGGATGTGCAATGCTTGTTATCTCAACAAGGTTCTTCCAGTTCCCAGGCTGTCCTGACAAACCCTTTTCCCCAAAGGCAGCAATTAATTGTCGGCGTGAATCAAAATATTGGGGCTCCCTCTCGGGGCAGCCAGGAAGGGAAAAATACGTCAAACATATACATGATGAGTTCTCATGCAGATATCACTACGAGATCTCGTGATTATGGCGAAGCTGAGTCTTCGAGAGCTAAGGGTACTCATGATAGTGTTGAACCACTTCATATTACGAAGCCTACTATTGATCCTATACCTCGGATGCTGAAGGCATCATCAAAACGTACGACGATTAATCCAAATGCCAAGGCCGCCCAGAACTACTCCATTGTAGAAGATCTGGCTCAGATTCCTTGTGCCATGTCTGCATTAAAGGTGCTCCAGTCTTGTCCTGCTCAACGAAGTTTTTTGCTCACTGCTATCGGAGATGTAGATCCAAAGAAATCTCTTATGATTACATTTGGTATGTCAAAATTTAAAAAGAGACTCCCTCATCATATGGCTTTCCATATTAGATCGAGTTATCAAAAATTCAATATCTTTCGAACGATCGTAGATGAAGGGGCTTCCACGTGTGTAATGTCTCTTGCATGCAGGAAGGGTATTGGATCTCCCGCAGCTATTCCTTCAGCAACTCTTCTGACTACGTTTGATGGTCATTCTCACACGGCGCATGGTATTATTCCGACTTTACGCATATGTGTTGGGGGAAAAGTCATTAATATCAAATTTGAGATAGTCGATGCAAGCTTAGACTATAACCTTCTGTTGGGGCGAAACTGGATCTATGAGATGGATGTTATTGCATCCTCATTATTTCTTATTGTTTTTTTCTCTCACGAAGGGAGAATTGTCACAGTTGACCAACTGGATTGTTCTCCTATAGATCATAATGCATCTTCTGACTCAACCATTCATTTGGTGAAAGACACCAAGGCACCTGTCGAGAATTTGGGGGTCGGAATGTATTCTTCTTTGATGGGTACTTTTGATCTTCCACCTCCTTCGGTTATATCAATGCAATTTCATCTTCCAGGGCTACTATTCGAAGAGAGTTCTTCAGAACTCATTATTTTTCGGACCCTTGGACCTTACCTTCTCCTACCTCCACATTAGCAAAAGGTCAAGTAGGTTGAATGGCATTTCCAATGTCTGTAGTTGAGATTTCTTATAGCTCTATTATTGACTCTACAGAGCCCATTCCAGTTTCTCTTTCACCAGAGGAATTGGATGGAGATGTGGCTCCGGCTTGAACTCTTAGTTCATCTTCAGTCCAGGATTGTCTTGATACCACTCTTCCATATGAAGAGGCTATCCTGGAAGCTATGACTGGTGTAGAGAGACCGTGGGATGATTTGCATCATCAGTCTTACTTTCTACTAGATTTGAGCGAAGTTGAATCAATTTTTCCTAGCCCTCAATATTCTGGTCCTGTTCACCCAGTCTTGAACCCTTTAGCACCAGCACAGGTTTTTGCTGAAGGGAACATGGTTGTTATTTCTCCTACTATCCCGGTGAACATTTCCAGAGATCCTAGCATTATAGAGAATGTTTTCATCAGAGCTAAATGTTCCCCTAAAGACGTTCAAATTTATATTGACCTATTTTGAGAGTTTAGGGATGTGTTCGCTTGGTCTTATGAGGAAATGCCTGGTATAGATCCATATATTTTCCATCATGAGATCAGGTGTACGAAAATACTAAGCCTGTCAGGAAAAAGTTTCGGCCGGTCAACCCTAGGAAGGTAGTAGCTATCAAAGCTGAGGTGGAGAAGTTGCTTAAGGCAGGATTCACTTTTCCTGTTCCTTTGACAGAATGGGTTTCAAATCCAGTTCATGTGGACAAGAAACAAGGAACAATTCGAGTTTTCATCAATTTGGGACCTAAATAAAGCATGTCCTAAAGATAACTACCCCAACCCATTTATAGATCAGATTATCGATGGGTGTGCAGGGAATGGGAATTTCTCCTTCATGGACGGTTTCTCTGGATATAATCAAATTACTATCCATCCTGAAGATCAGCATAAGATTGCATTTAGTTGTCCCTGGGGTACCTTTGCTTACAAGAAGATGCCTTTTGGCTTAAAATTGCTAGAGCTACTTTTCAGCGGGCTATGTCTTATGCTTTCCATGACATCAAACACATTATTGAGGCATACACATTATTGAGTCATACTTGGATGATTTAGCTTCTCATTCTCGTAAGATAATTGATCATCATTTTCACCTTCGTCAAGTATTTGAACAATGTCGGCATTACAAAATCTGGTTGAATCCAAACAAGTGTGTTTTCGCGGTCACATCCAGTCGCTTCTTGGGATTTATTATGTCTACAGAAGGGATTCGGGTAGATCCCTTCAAGGTTGAGGCAATACTTTAGTTGCCTCCCCCGTCTTCAATTTGTCAACTTCAAAGTCTGCAAGGAAAAGCTAATTTTCTGTGGAGATTCATCGTCAATTATGCCAATATTATGAAAGGATTTATGAGATTATTAAAGAAAGGAGCTTCGTTCTTTTGGGATGACTTTGCTCACCGCTCATTCAATGCTTTGAAAAAAAGCATTGACCTCTGCTCCTCTACTGATTCCACCTTATTATAGTAGGGATTTCCTTTTGTATCTCATGGCGTTAGAATCTACCATTGGTATGGTTTTGGTTCAGGAAGACGATACTCTTTCAAAGCATGTTATATACTACTTTAGTCGAGGCTTGGTAGGACCTGAACTCTGGTACTCTCCGATAGAGAAGCTTGCTTTAGCAGTTGTCCATGTTATGCAGCAGCTCAGACATTATATTCTTCTTCGAAAAACCTATTTTTTGGCAGCAGTCAATCCATTTCAGTTTGTTCTCATTAGGAAAGTGATTGGGGGCAAATACAATCGATGGATTGTGATTTTGCAGGAATTTGATCTTGATTTTATGTCTATCAAGTCCAAGAAATCATTGGTTTTTGTGGAATTGATTTCTAAGTTTCCTTGCGGAGAAGAGATGGTTTGTGATGAATCCTTCCCGGATGAACATCTTTTTCTCATTTCTTCACAGGATCCTTGGTATGGGGATCTCATAGTATATCTCCAGACTGTGAATTTTCCCTCTACTTTTTCGAAAGATGAGCGCCGTAAGTTACGTCACCTAGCTAAAAGTTACTTGATCATTGGTGACACTTTATATCGTCGCGGGGTTGATTCAATCCTTAGACAGTGCTTAACTCTCGAAGAAGCTGAGGTTGTGCTGAATTATTACCACAGTGGAGCTTGTGGTGGTCATTTATCTGGGCTTGTTAAAGCCCAAAAAATCTTGCGTGCAGGATACTTTTGGCCTTTAATTTTCAAATATTGTATGGAATCCGTCAAAAGATGTCATCCATGTCAGGTTTATACTAAAAATATGCGCACTCATCCAGCTCCACTCTTTCTTGTCATCATTTTCGGCCCCTTTACAAAGTGGGATATTGATTATACTACTTGTAACCCGCCTTCGGCCAAAGGTCACAAGTACATTATTGTAGTCGTAGACTACTTCACGAAGTGGGTCGAGGCTATGCATGCTTTGGGAATGATGGTGAGACAACAGCTCTTTTCCTCTTCAATCAGGCCATTTCTCGCTTTGGTATTCCCAAAGAGATTATCACTAATAATGGCAGTCACTTTCATAATAGCATGATGGTTGAATTGGCTCTGAAATTAGGTTTCCTGCAGGAGCACTCATCTCCGTATTATCCTCAAGCCAGTGGGAAAGTGGAAGCTGTAAACAAATCCTTGAATACAATTCTTCAACGTACAATTGATAAAGCTCGGTCCAATTGGCACATTATGTTGTATCCTGCGCTTTGGGCATACCGAATGTCAGTCAAAACTGCAACTGGTTTTACTCTGTTTCAACTAGCTTATGGTTTGGAATCTATATTTCCCATCAAGTGTGAAATTCCTTCTCTTAAGTTAGCTTTAGAACTTCTTCCTGACACTTTCAGTCTCGAATAACGTCTCCTTCTTCTGGAACATCTCAATGAGCAGCGTCGGGATGTCGCCACGATGAATGAGGCACATAAGAAACGGATAAAGGTTCAGTACGATAAAGCAGTCAAACCTAGGGTTTTTTTCGAAGGAGATATTGTCATAGTTTATGCCCAAGAGAAGGATGCCCTAGGATCAGGCAAGTTTAAATCTATGTGGTATGGCCCCTTCATCGTTAAAAAGGTCCTCAAGAAAGGAGCTTATGCCTTGGTTGATTTTGACGGAAATGAGTTGTCGGAGCCTAGAAATGGGCTCTATTTGAAAAAGTATTATGCCTAGGTGTTGGCCTAGAATATTGCTTTTTGTATATATTTTTGTTGTTGTTTTTTTTTTATACATATCTGAGTTTCTGATTTTTGCTGTGATTTTGATGCATTTGATCTGCTTTGGCAGGTTGTGTTGGATGTCATGAATCATTTTGGTTTCGCCGATGGTTCTAATAGACATACCCGGAACTTAGCTTCCGCAGCTTGGGAACTTCATTATCCATCTGGTAATTTTTTGGTTTCAAGAAGTGTCTGCATTGGTCCTGCTTCGAAAAATGTAGCAAAATACACTGCAGTAGTTTATCTACTCTCAGAAGCAATATCCTTGGGTTTTGATTCGTTAGTAGTTTTCTTGGACTCCCAGCTGGTGGTTTCACAGTTGAACAACACATACTGGGTTCGAGATCCATTTTTGCACCGATTGTTTTTTAGGGTACGTTTGTTACAAAGATCATTTCAATTTATAACATTCATTCACATTCCTTGAGCTGACAATTGGATGGAAGACTTATTGGCTAATCAAGAAATTTATTGGCATATTTATCATTCAACATTTTAATCAATATATCAAACACGTCATTCATTTTCATACATTTGAGTCATCACATCATATAAATCACTATATATATATATATATATATATATATATATATATATAGTCAGAGTTTTCATAATATGCAAAACCTGGACCCATCTGTCCTACAAAATTAGGGCTTATGCCGATCATGTTCAGTATCAAAAATATATTACAGTCATTCAGTAAAATCTATAAATCTAATCATGTGGTCCCTGCCCAACATTCGTGTTCCTGTAGAACATGATAGTAGTCACTACACGGCGGAATAACCGCACCGAGTCTCGTGGTACTCCGACTACCCATCTCTGAATAACCTCTAGTAGGTCCTCTACTGCAGACATAGGCACTTGGCGAGTTAAACTCTCCAAGTTTCTCTGGACGGCATGGAGGGTCCTACCAGGGTCTTCAGCATCTGCCTCACCTCTGCGACACTTATGCCTTGGGTATCCCTCAGGTCTGACTAGTCCCATATCTGTATCATGATCATTCATAATATTGTAAGTCATTTGAATTTCAATCAAAAAAATTTTTTCATTGTCATATTTTGAAAAAATAAAAATAAAAAATTCATATAATCAAAATCAAAAATATCAATCTCACCGATTGCACCCCATGCTGCACTGAGTAGAAGGACTAGATCTGGATCACCGTGAAAATCCATCCGAACATAGGGATAATCTTCCATCGCGATGACTTATTCCTTCCACCATTGGAAGAACTTGTCATCCCAAGTGGTTTGGGGAACTTCACTTCCCCCCAATCTCTTCATCAGATCAGACCACTGGGCTATTCTTGGATCTTTGGGGCTGCTGATCGTTGAGATGAATTTGGGCCAAAGCCTTGGAATCCTCTCAAAGAAGAATGTGAATAAAATAGTTCCATACCCAAAATGTTTAGTTTTTTCCTTCTGGATCGAAGTCAACTGTCTTTACATGTTTCTTAGCAATTTTGTGCACCAATCAAAGAGGTGAATCAAACATTCTACTGCAATGCTCATTTGTGCCCTCGAAGCTTGATGTAGAGAAGCAGATCCTAATACTCTGCCAATGGTGAAAAGGAGAATCTTCATATATAGTTCTTTCAAATATTTGATTGCAATCTCTGTACCTACTTTTTGAGACCCCTCTACGCAATAGACCTGGACATAATCTTCCACGGTAAGCCCTCCCAAAGGTTTTCCATGAAAATCTACTGGATCTCCTCTCCAAGAGTGTCCAGTGATGAAATATATGTCTTCCACCTCTACGCATATTGGCATTTGATCTATCATGAAGCAGTATTCTTATGTCTCCCAGTGATCTACCAACATTTGGAGCAACCGGACATAATTTTTCATATTTGGCATTTTTAAGAACTTGAGAAATCCACAATTTCAAAGGATATCGAGCGAATTTTGATCTTCCATCACTTCATTGTCGATGGCACTATGTTCACGCTCCCTCCAACTAATTGACATCCTGAGAAAATTTATCAAATCATTCATTAGGTTTAATTTTAAATTCTCGGTCTACGCATGCACGACTTCATTTACACACAGTCGTGTATCATATGCAGGTTCGTCCATATTAACCCGCATATCCGCAGAGTGTTTCATCAAAACAAATGTTTCCTACAGTCAAATTTCTAAATTTTTATCTTAAAATAGAACAAAATTGATGAGAAAGATGAATTTAGAGCTTACCTGGCTGATTCGGTGCAATTTGGTGGCTGATTGCTCCGGTTTCGAGAAAAGGAATTTTTTCTCCAAAAGCTCCTTCTCCACTTCTGCAATGTAACAATGATCCAAATATGAGGTAAATGGTGTATTTATACCTAGATTTTGAAATTTTTTTCAAATTTCCTTTGTGCTTATTTTTTCAAATCTATCTAAGGTTGTTTAACCATGCTGCTTGTAAGTGTTGGGCAAGGTATTTTTTCAAGGAAATTTTACTGAAGTTGAGATTTTTTTCTGGTTTTTTCGGATCCATGACCACTGACCTATCATGGAAAGTATATGATTTCAAACTGGCATATATGCTAGGGAATTCACCTTTTGTTGTATTCTGCATCCTAGCCTCCATTCTGATCACTTGTCATAGGGTCGATCCCATCATGTCATGAGTACTTAACCGATTTCACTCGCTGATTTTTAATCATGACTTGGTGGTAGAGCCTTCCTTTACATGAGTTTCCTAGTTAGTTCCTCACTAGAATTTGTCACCCATGCTGCAATTTATGTAGGCTCGGGAGTCCTCTTTAGTCTCGCCATGACATATACGTTGAAGCTTCATTCTTCTTCTTCTTCTCTATCATTTTTCTGGCCATTACCCTAGAGGCTCCCTTGTGTTGTCAAGTTGTATTACTGCATTTCATATTGACTACTTGTTTATCTTGGCCTTCAGCCGGCTTCATTTGGACTCAATTTTTAAGCCATATTTTGACCATGAATTTCTGTACAAGTTAACCATGCAATCACTTAGATATCGCAACTTGACACCTTTTTACCCATGGATGGAACATTCCTTTGAGTATCACTTACCAGTTTCTGCCACCTTGCATTAAGCATAGGATTGTTCCTATCCCAGGAACTAGTGCATCTATTTCATGATACTCGTTCTATCCATTGTACTCTAGCATTATTTAATTCCGTTTTAGGCTTTGAATATGAAAAAGACAAAAATATATATGTGTGTGTGTGTGTGTGTGAAAAAGAGCGGGAACAGGATATTACTTCGTATTTTGATGACATCTACAGTGTCAGTTTTGTCGCCCTTGAACAAAGCACAAAAAACTATGTCTTTCCTTCATTTGGGATGGTTTTAGTTTTGACTTAGGAGAATCCATAACCTTGTTACATGTGTCAGTTCTCCCCCGATTGGTTATCTCTTCCAATCATATGGAGGGTTTGTTCATGCCTCCTACATGATAAACTTAAACAAAGTTATCATTTGCTGCCATAGTCAACATGAGTCGTGCTTTTTTTCAAGGGAAGTTAACCTGAATCGGCCTTTCTGTGGTGTCTCTTGACTCATTTTTCAGTCGGCCTTCGCGGTATTTTCAGTATCTTGTTCTATCACATCAGATTTTTGGTCCTATGCTCGTGCTGGTTTGAGAAGGTATCCATTGACTTCTTGCTCGCGGGTTTGTCTCTTATCGACTATGACATATTGCTTTGAGAGAAAACCTAGAGTCACACCCTGGCCCTATTTACATCATTGATAAGTGACCTCACGCTCAGCATTTAATCATCATTATGGGTCTTTAACTGAGTGGTTTCCCTTGTGTTCGACATCAGCTTATATTATCACACCTGGGATTCGTGCAGTACCTTGATTTCCATTTGACCCTATTGGTGGATATCTCACCTCTTTGTCAACTTTCATTATTGGTTGGTTCAGAGGGTTTCCGCCGTGCGCTAGCTTCATCTTGTGCATGCCAGAAATGTACTTCGGGTTGGTTACTTCACTCTACTTCATCTGATTCCTTCCAAATCTTGGCCTGCAGGTTACACTCGTGCTAAACTGATGTGGAATGCCTTAATGACTTCCTTCCAGCAGATATTTTCCCATCGACTCTGACTCATTTATCTGGGAATAAGGTCTAGAGTCCTTTTGTCAGTACCTTAGGGTTTGCAGTCATTAGTGGCAGACTCTTCGCTATCGACAGTGAGGATACATAATTTCCTCCTGATTGGTAGATTCCTTCAAGTGTTCGACTTCAAATTATTTATTCACACTTGTTGGATTGTACTGGAGAACCTTGATGCTCATTATCATTATCGGTGGGTTGTCTCGCGTTTTTTAACGGTATACATCAATGACCGGTAATCAAATTATTTCTCACATGGTCGACTTCAGCTCATTTATTCCCATCGTGTAGAATTGTGCCATTCTGATCGGTGAAGACCTCGGGTTTGCATCAGCATGATTCGATTCACTTAGACAGCTTCTTCAGTTTTCTGCCTGTGACATCGTCCATCCTTATATGTTGTAGTTTCACCATGGCAGCATCCTATATGTTGGCTCCCGAGTTGCGTGTTGTACCATTTGTTCCACCACTTATGATTTGGTACTTGGAGATTCAGTTGTGACTTTTGTGATCATATATCTATTGCAGCATCATTGATCAGTCTTCTATATGTTATACTTAGACCTGATTTTGACTTATACTTCCTGGCAGTGATCATATGATTCACTATGTATTTTAAATTTTTCAGATATACTTGTATACATTTTGGATCCGCTCTATACGTCATATGCAGACATGCTTTTCTTTCATTGAGCATGGGTATGCCTACCTCAGACATGAGCTATCTCTTTGATTTCTCTCACTGGTTTTTTGGCAGGCTAAAATTTGGTGAAGTCCTCTCTAGTCCTTGCAAGGTTCTTTCTATTGCACATAATACATTTTGGCCATCATGTACCCCTTCTGACCTCATATATTAGGGGGCATCTATTATAGTGTCATTTATCACCTTCATGTACTTGATGATTTACACTTTAGCCTTGGGCACCCTTTTCCCTCAGACTTGAACATTTTCACAAAAAACAGTATCTTAAAACTCATACGCGACTCTGCCCAAACTTTTCCATGTATACACGCAAGTCCATTCATAGAGATCCACATATACCTTTTTAATTATTAAAAAATATATATTTTCCCTATTTTTGAGGTGAGTTTGATGGTTATTCCAGTAATTCAACCACTCCAGCCCGTGGCCTAACTATTCCTAACTAGAGAAACTAATTTGAGGGAGTATAAAAGCCCCTCAAAGGAATGGCCTAAGGGAGGGAGAAAAAATATAGATTTTATACTCTGTTGGAGCCCTATTCAAGTCTGATATTCCCATGCCTCCTGCACTTCCCCGGTATATTCAGGAAACCCTTGTTTCCTTGAGATTTTCATCACCCCATATGACATCTATTGTGCACACATCTTGGAATAATTCTTGCTAGGATAGGGATGGACTGATCCAGAGGACGGTATGCTCGAAGGCCGTGGCAGGATTCAGGTGATCTCTCCACGTTTTAATTATTGTACATGTCATTCATAATAAGAAGAGCCATATTTTTCCCGATGTTTACATGTTTATGATGCTTTATACATGTATAATAATCATTAATTGAACATTTCATATTGTTTTTATGATATTATGCATGATTTTCACTGACATCTAGGAACTATATATGTTGTATAACTAGGTTTTTGTGTTCGTCCTCTATGGATTTATAGGTTTCGGAGCACAAAGTGTTGTAGGGGGTTTGCACCCTACGGGATCTACATCAACCGAGGGACTTTTTAGTAAGTTCTGCAACCAGTAGTATCTAGTTTTCATTATCAAAGTTGGTTAAGTGAGTCCTTCTTGAACGACATGCCCCTGATCTGTGAATTTTTTCAACCCAATACCTTTAGGGTATTATTTCCTGAAACAATCTTGTATCTCCAAGATATGTAATTCAAACTACCCTCAAGGGAATATTCGAGTCTCAATCCAGAGAAAGACATCTTGATCATGTTGTTGGTCCTAAAGAGTAGATATGCATATTCAATTCACCTGCACAGAACAAACTTGTATTCTTCTCTTCTAGAGTGATTCCTGCTCTAATACCATGTAGATTCAACTGATAAGTGTAATATGCTAAAAAATTATACTTGAATCTACTCTACCAATTGCGGAAACCAATTTAGATCTTGAAATCACAATACATGAAAGAGAAATAATTTCAATCACACAACACAAAGATTTATCTAGGGAAAGCCTCATCTAAAAACCCATCTATCTATATATTCATAAGCCAAATAATATGAGAATATTACAATTCTTTTCTCCAAGCTAAGAAACCTCTACACTATCTCTATCTGTCTCAATGATTCCTAGACAAGTCTGGTTCAATACTTAACCAATTTCTTGCTTGTCCAAGTCCGTATTTCCTACTGCAGTTTCCTAGGGTAATTAGGCCCTATTAATTAAGGAAATTCTCAATCCATTAGGGGCATTCCTCTTACTGCATGCACCACTTGTAAAATTCAGATAATTATACAACTGATAGAACACTACCCTTCAACTCCAATCTCAATTATGTCTTTCTCAGAACTGACATGCATGAGTTATTTATGAGTGAATTATCAGTTATCTGATTGATCATTTCATGTGAATTAAATATAATTTTCGTACTTTGACCTCTCTCCAGTTCCTCCATTTGTTAGAACTATTTAAACTGGCTTTAACTCAAATAAAATGATTTAATTAATTACAACTTAAAATAAACTCAACCAGGGCTCCTATAATGTAGAAGACACTCTACATGGCTCTAGTTTGACTCCCAACTCGAATTAACTGAACTAACTAAGTCATCCAAACTTAGTTAACTCATACAAGTTTTCATGTAATGTGGAATTACAATTTTCTTCTAATTTAATCAAAGGAAAATTAAATAAAATCTCTTTTGATGTCATTTTCAATATTCTTGTTGCCATTTTCAATAGGTTGGGTGGTTGGTTCTAATTTTGTTTACTTTCAATGCACCATATTTCATAGTGTTCTTCTCATCTCCATTGGAATAGGTTGTAATTGAAATGTTAAAATGACTTACCACATGTATATGTCCATCTTATGTTAGCACTACCACTCCTATATCATATCCACACAATTATGAATCATTTTGCTTACTTTCAATACACCATGTTCCATAGTGTTCTTATCTTTGCTAGGTCATATTTTGGTTTTTTTGCCACAATTTGATGATATAATTTTGGGTGATATTAGGATTTTTTTGTTATTTAAAATATATTTTTGAATGCATACATAGAAATGAATTGAATCGACAAATATATCAAAAATTTAAACTACACCCTTGTTATAGGTCAATTTGGGCACCATCCCCATTACCTAGTCAAACTAGGCATCATCCCCAAGACCAATGAAATAGGGTCTATCATCCCCTTAAATTTCAGTTGCTATATGCCCTAAGAGAAGAAAAAATCATTCATGGCTTCTATTGTGAGATTTCCAAGGTTTGAAGTATATGTTATATCACTTATGAGCTCACCAACGCTACCTCTCAAGGGACTAACTGTGTTGCATATGCAGCTCCCTCCATTCAAGGGTGCACTGCAATGCACTTCTTGACATTCAAGGGTGTGTTGGTCAATTAGGAGCGAAATTCTCATTCTTCCGAAATCTCCATATGGCCAGTGCCTTCTAGAAGAGTCCATGTGTCAAATTTCGAGTCCAAGTGTCCATCTAACACCTCTGAGCTTGGGAACATGTCTTGCCTATTATTAGAAAGTCATTCATTAAGAAACTACCATCAGTTGCCCTATAAATTGAGCATAGATCTTAGTGCTAGGGGAAGGAAGAATTTTGATAAAGAAATGTTGTTGGATTCTCATTTGAGAGAATGAAAGAACTGATATGTTGTTGGTGTGATGTTGGATGTGATGAGGCTGGGATGAAGCTTGAGTTGGTGACATCAAATCGATCATTGGTTGCACTACAAGGAAAATACCCTCTAGCGGAGGTTATAAAGGATATTTTTAGTGTTATAAAATTGGCCAAAATTGTCAAAAAAACATTTGCTACAACATCTGTTTATGGTTACAGAGGTTTTAGCAGAGCTTTTAACGGAAATTCAGCACAACTAAAAAAACTGGGCCGCTGGAGGTTATTAAGAATGTTTTTTTCATCGGTGTGCTACTAAGGTTTCAACGCACCGGTGCGTGTCATCTAGAAGGTGGCCCCGGGGTGGTCAAAGGTGCATTGTTGTGAAACCAGCTCCAAAAATAGAAGAAATGAGATATCAACGCCTTAGAAATAAGCCACTTCGAGGGGGCAACCTCCAATACATTACATTAATGAACAATTCTTGGATGATACAATTCACAAAACCTCCTTTCTATATATAGGAGTCCATGGGGCCATAATGTAATCCTAGTGGGCCACAATGTAATCCTAGCCGACCTAACAATAATAATTTAAGGGCACAATAATAAACAAATGGGGGTTACAAGGGTACAATAATAACAATAAGGGGTTTACACTAACAATAATAAGGGGCTATACTAGTGATATAGGGACCTAACATGCCCCTCTCCTTCAAAAAAAGTGTTGTCCTCAACACTTGAGTAGCTGCGGGTGCTTCTGTATAAAATTCTCATCCTCCCATGTAGAATCTTCAGTGGGTAAGTTCTTCCACTTGATGAGATACTCTGAAATTGATCGATTCCGTAGTTGTCGAGTTCTTTTTTCCATGACTGCTTGAGGTTCCAATATGATTTTCCCTTCCCCATCAAGTTCTGGCAATACTGTTTGAACTGGAAGATTTTCACCTATAACCTTCTTTAAGCATGAAACATGGAAAACTGGATGTACTCGCGAAGAAGCAGGAAGCTCCAATTTGTATGCCATAGTACCAATCTTTTGCAACACCTCGTAAGGACCATAGTACTTTGGCGATAATTTATTATCCTTCTTTGCTTGCTTGAGGGACATTTGTTTGTATGGTTGTAGCCGTAAAAATACCCAATCTCCTACATCAAAACTTCTCTCGCTACGATGCTGATCTGCCTGTTGTTTCATTCGATTTTGTGCCAAATTCGGGTTATCCTTTAAGAGTTGGAGAACTTCTTGCTGATGCTCGATGTGATCTTCCACTGCTTGAACCTTCGAATTTTCCCTTAAAGATGATGTGATGGATGGTGGATGATATCCATAAAGTGCCATAAATGGGGTCATTTTTGCTGCAGTATGGAGGGAAGTGTTATACCACCATTCAGCAAGAGGTAACCACTTGACCCATTGTGTTTGTTTATCAGATACAAAACAACGAAGATATCCTTCCAAACATTTATTTACTATCTCGGTTTGACCATCAGATTGAGGATGATAAGATGAGCTATGAGCTAATTGAGTACCCAAACAAGAAAATAACTCCGTCCAAAAATTTCCATTAAAAATGGGATCTCTGTCGCTCACAATAACCCTTGGGCTTCCATGTAGCTTTTGAATTCTGTCCATAAATGTAGTAGCAACCGTACTTGCTTTAAATGGATGAGATAATGCACAAAAGTGTGCATACTTGGTAAGTCTATCAACTACCACCATGATGACACTCTTTCTTTCGGACTTAGGTAAACCTGTGATAAAATCCATTGAAATCTCCTCCCAACGTTGACTTGGAATGGATAAGGTTGTAGAAGTCCCGGGGTCTTAATTGTTTCCACTTTATTCTGCTGGCAAACCAAACATTCCGCCACAAACTTTTGAATATCAGATTTAAGGCCATCCCAAAAAAATTCTTTCTTCACCCTGTGATAAGTTTTTAAAAATCCTGAGTGTCCTCCTAAAGGAGAAGTGTGCAATTCCAAAAGAATATTTTGTTTTAGTTGGGAATTCTTACAAAGATATAAACGATCTTTGTACCATAAGGAATCATTTTTCCAACTAAATGTATCATATGTACTAGGATCTTGCTGCAACTTTTGAATGAGTGTCCATACGTCTTTGTCCTTCTTCCATTCATCTCTTGCTTCGGTTATCCAATCTGGTTGGATAATAGAAATGGCACAAAGCAATGCTTCCACCTCTTCATTCTTTCTTGAGAGTGCATCTGCAACAACATTAAGCTTTCCTTTTTTGTAGATTGTTTCAAAGTCATAACCCAACATCTTTGTGACCCATTTTTGTTGCTCTTCTGACGATAGTCTTTGTTCCAAAAAGTGTTTAAGACTATCATGATCAGTTTTTACCTTGAAGTGTCTTCCCATTAGGTAAGTTCGCCATTTCTTTAGTGAATGCAGTATTGCTAACATTTCCTTCTCATAAATAGGTTTCTGTAAATACTTTCCTTTGATTGGACGACTTTCAAAAGCAATGGGTCTTCCTTCATGCATTAAAACTGCACCAATTCCATTTCCTGAGGCATCACATTCCACAATAAAGGTTTTTGTGAAGTCTGGTGTAGCTAAGACCGGTGCTAGGCACATTGCCTCTTTAAGACGTTCAAAGGCCTTAGTTGCTTGAGGAGTCCATGAAAATGCATCTTTCTTCAATAATGTTGTTAGAGGTGCTGCTATTCTCCCATAATTCTTAACAAACTTGCGATAATAGCCTGTTAACCCGAGAAATCCTCGCAACTGCTTTATTGTCTTGGGGACTTTCCATTCCTTAATGGCTTTAATTTTGTTGGGGTCTACTTTAACACCCTCGTGAGATATAATATGACCCAGATATTCCACCTCTTGTACTCCAAAGAAACATTTGGATGTTTTTGCATATAATTGTTTCTCCTGCAATAGTTTGAGCACCCTATCAACATTTTCAACATGATCCTTCCAAGACCTGTTGTAGATTAGTATATCATCAAAAAATACTAGCACAAATTTTCTAAGGAAGGGTTTGAAAATGGAATTCATCAACCCTTGAAAGGTAGAAGGTGCATTGGTAAGGCCAAAAGGCATGACCAAAAATTCATAATGACCCTCATGAGTTCGAAATGTTGTTTTCGGAATATCTTCAATCTTCATTCTAATTTGATGATATCCTGAACGAAGATCCAACTTGGTAAAATAAATTGTTCCATGTAATTCATCCAATAATTCATCAATCACAGGAATGGGAAATTTATCTTTAATTGTGAGCTTATTGAGCTCCCTATAATCCGGACACATTCGCCATGATCCATCCTTCTTGTGTACCAATACTACAGGAGCAGAGAAAGAACTTTGACTAGGTTGAATTATACCGCCTCTAACATTTCTGCAATCATACGTTCAATTTCGCTCTTTTGGAAGTAAGGATATCTATAAGGCCTGATGTTTGGAGGAACACTTCCTGGAATCAAATGAATAGCATGATCATGATCACGAATCGGTGGGAGTCCTTTGGGAGTTTCAAACACCTTGGAATGATTGTCGAAGACTTGTTGGAGATCTGCAGAAATAGATGATTTTGATGTCGGAACTTCTAGTGAGCATAATTGTGCAATTACGCCTCGTTGTTCTTTCTTTAGAAGCTTTGTCATGACATTAGAGCTTATTATCCTTCACGGCTTCCCTTCAATACCCCGTAATTCGACTTCCTTTCCTTCTGAAAAAAATTTCAAGAAAAGTTCTTGAAAATTAAAAGCTACCGTCCCAAAGATTGTAACCATTGTACTCCTAGGACAACATCAGCACCTCCCATAGGAATGGAAAGCATTGGACTAGTCAATACATATTCCCCCATGGTTAGCTTGATATTATGGCATTTTCCAAAGCAATTTATAGTTTCTCCATTTGCAACCATCACTTGACATTCTGGTGTTGGGTATAGGAAACAATTTAATTCCTTGGCTACCTTACAATGAATAAAATTATGGGTGCTACCTTAATCAATCAACACTATTACCTTTTTCTTCTTGATATGTCCTTCTATCTTGAGAGTTTGAGGAGTGGTAATTCCTGCCAGTGCATTACACGATATGGTCAGATTTATTTCTTCCTCTTCTAGGGCTGGTTCCTGGTGTATATCCTCTTCTTGTTCATTTTCTTCTTCCTCTTCACAATCTATGTAAAATAATTTCTTCTCAGCACACTTATGACCTTTAGTGTATTTGCTATCACAGCTGTAGCAAAACCCTTTTGCTCTTTTTTCTTCCAATTTTTGTGGTGTCAACCTTGTAGGTTGTGGAAATCTAGGCGTAGCAACACTTCCTTCTTTATAGAATTGAGTGGTAGGCTTCCTTGTCGCTATAATTTTACATTCAACTTTTCTTGCCAACTTGAATGCCTTCTCCAATGAATCAGGTTCCAAAACGCGAACTTCATGTTGGATGCTATCCTTTAAAGTGCCTATGAAGAGATCAATCTTGTGTTCCTCTGGAATATCAGTTACCCTTATATTCAATTTTTGGAAGTCCTCAATGTGCTGCCCCACTAAACCCTTTTGTTTGAGATTTATCAATTGGCTAAAGAAGGTGTTGCTCTTTGTATCCTCATAATGTACTATCATTTCCTCCGTAAAAATTGACCAAGTGACAATTTTTTTACGGGAGCAAAGCCATCGATACCATACAAATGTATTTTGTTCTAAATGTAAAGTTGCAATGCGTACCTTTTGTGTGTTATGCACATTATGGAGATCAAAATATTGCTCCATCTGTAGTATCCATGTTACAGGATCCTTTCCATCAAACTTCCTCATATCCATTTTTGGAATATGGTGGTTCTTCCTGCCAACATTAGAGTTTATGAAATCACGATTAACATTTATTTTGTTCTCATCATAAGGTTCTTCTACTATATTTCCGCCATTGGGAATCATTTCTTGTTTTAAGCTTGTCATCAAGCCTTCCATGTATGCTTTTAGATCATTCTTCATGTTTTCCATGTTGTCTTTCATGTCATCCATCTTAGCTTCCATGCCCACTTCCATGCCATCCATCTTAGCTTCCACGCCTTTCTTCAAACCATCCATCTTAGTTTCCATGCCTTTCTTCAAAATTTCCATTTCATTTTTTGTTGTTCTTTGCGAGAGTTAAGTTTGTTGCACTTACTCTTGTAATTTTGATATGTCATGTTGCCATTCTTCGTTTTCATGAGTCATAGTAGAGTCTTCTAAAGGCTTAATGGGCGTTGAATTCTTTTTAGGGGCCATTTTAGAATCCAATACTGATATCTATTCTACAATATGTCCTTGGAATCAGTTCAACTTGATTATTCAAACAAGACTTATGCAATTCGAAAAAGAAAAAAAAAATACACACCTTTTACTTGCTTTTGAGGAGCTCGATATTGAAATTGAATTATCTCTGTAATTGGGGATCTTAAATATCTAAAATTCAGCCTTGTAGTATCCCTCTGAAGCTTCTTTCAAATTCCACAGGTCTGATCGGATTTGGATTCTTCAAGACAAAGTTATTTCCAATCTCCCACAATGACCTAATTATGGACTGGTTCAGTAGAGTGAACTTGTATGACTTTCCACGTGTCACTGTTTCGTCCTTCACCTCTGAAATTGATAGCCAAGCAACCAAATTCCATGTACTTGTGACCAATTTTTACGGCACTCCAATCCGATGCTCAGAGAGAGAGTTATTGAACTTTTCCCACGATCACCTCTTTGAGATGAAATTCGGGAGCCTGAAAAAGCACCACCTTCCACAGATCATATCTCCAAAAATATTGCGAATCAAGATCTGAAATTTGTTGAAGAGTTTCCTCAGGATTTCAGCTTCGCACCCTAAAAATTTCAGATTCTTAAACTTCGTAGCAAAAAAGTTATAGCGAAAATTCCACGATGACCTATTTAGGAGCCTGAAAAAAGACCTAACTTCCACAGATCATATCTCCGAAAATATTGCGAACCAAGCTTTGAAATTTTTAGAAGATCTTCCTCAGGATGTCAGCTTTACACCATAAAAATTTCAGCTTCTGAAACTTTGTAGAAAAAAAATTATAGCAAAAATTCCACGATGACCTGTTTGGAGCAGCGAAACCCTAGAATCCAAAGCTCTGATTCCAAATGTTGTGAAACCAGCTCCAAAAATAGAAGAAATGAGATATCAACAGCTTAGAAATAAGCCACTTCGAGGGGGAAACATTCAATACATTACATGAATGAACAATTCTTGGATGATACAATTTACAAAACCTCCTTTCTATATATAGGAGTCCATGGGGCCATAATGTAATCCTAGTGGGCCACAATGTAATCCTAGCCGAATTAACAATAATAATTTAAGGGCACAATAATAACCAAATGGGGGTTACAAGGGTACAATAATAACAATAAGGGGGTTACACTAACAACAATAAGGGGCTATACTAGTAATATAGGGACCTAACATGCATGCACCGGGTCGTCAAGGTATAAAAACACACCGGGAGCAGTGTTGGTGATACAACGCATGGGGTCGTTCAAATTGGTCTTGGGATTTGTGCAGTGCCCATAGGTCGTCTCAATGCACCGGTACGTAGACTTATAAAAATTCACCAGAGCGCCGTATTAGACAAACGGACCGAGATTTATAATTGGTATTGGTATTTGTGTGGTGCCCATAGGTCATAAAAATGCACCGATGCGTAGTCTAACATAAACGCACCGGTGCGCAGTATCACACAAATGCACCGAAATTTTTAATTGGTTTTGGTATTTTTGCAGTGCCCATAGGTCGTATAAATGCACCAGTGCGCTAAAGCATACAAACGCACCGGTGTACAGTAACTGACACGCAGCAATGTTCATTTTGTATTTTTTAGAAACATCGACCTGTGACAGTGCAATTATTGTGAATTTTTTTTAATTCATTATTCATCAAAAGTCAACACATATTATAATAGTATTCATCTTAATTAAATTTTTATTAATGCATTTGAATGTGATGTTTGGATTAATTTGTTATATCATATCATAATTATTCTGATTTTTTAAAATTCATTATTCATCAAAAGTCGACACATATATATCTTATAACAGTATTCATATGAATTAAATTTTTATTAGTGCATTTGAATGTGATGTTTGGATTAATTTGTTATATTGTATCATCAAATTTCACATCTCTTCATTATAATATTTAATAATCCATAAATTTAATCAGTGGTGTTACATTTCACAACGACAACGCAATAGAATAAATTAAAACATATTTTATAATATATATATATATATATATATATGAATAAGGCAGTCTTTGTCATACAAAATGGGACGGTTATTGTTATCCCTTTGTCTTTCAATTGCGACACTATGTCCGTTACATTAAACAAAATGTCTAATTTCACGAGACAAATATTTCAAAATACGACGTGTTGCTTTGATATCCAAACATAGTGATAATTATTCTTCGAGGCAATTGTTATCACTTGCTAAAAAAACTTCATGACTTGCAGGTTATTTTCAGAATTTTTTGTTTTCCACAGTGTTGATTGTTTTCTTCTTCTTCACATTCCATCTACTTTTAATTAGTATAATGAGTGTATACATTGGTGAGAATAATGAAAATTGCAATATTGAATAATATCATCAAATGTAAATCGAAAAGGAAATGACGTATCATAGAAACAATTGACTCATAAACTATACATTTTTCCAAACCATGTACCATACCATCTTTCAAGATTTCATACGGTAGCGCGATTCCATACTTTGTTTCCTGCAAGTTTTATACCCCATAACAAATCATATATTTAATATAAATGTTTTTTTGTTCTATTAATTATAGATGGAGCTAAGTAAAACAAGATCGATAGATGCTTACAAATTCCACAATTAATTTCTGATATGCCAACATATACTCACAACCCATATTTAACCCAATTTCAATTAATTCGTCTGATGGTTCTTCTCTATATGTTAGCACATGTTTGAAGACATTCAATGATGATTTTTGTAAAACAACTTAAAAAATAAAGAAAATGAAATCTAGTTAAGTTGTTATAAGGAAGTAACAATTACTCACAAACTTAGATATCAACCATTTTCTTCCTTGTCCTCCTGTTTTATGTGTTGAATGGGTTCCATTTTCTTTTCTTTTCTGCAAGAAAATACTTGAAAATTAATATTTATTGCTAAATTGTTTATTTATTGTACCAAATGATCAAAAAATTCAATGATTACATATTACATTTGAAGCATGTTGTTGTTGAGATGGCTCCTCCTGCGATGCAATTTTGTCCATTTCTTTAACCATCTCCTTGTACACCTTTTTGGATATTCCTACTGGCATATTTATGATATCAACTCGTTCATATTTTGAGATTTTCATAATCTTCCTGAAAATGTAACACGACAATAAATTATTTAATTTTTATATTGATATATGAAAAGTAAATATAACAAAGTGATATTTATAAATAATTCTAGACAAACATTTAAAGGAATATTAATTTTTCATTCCTTCTTCTTTTTTTGTACGTTTTTGCTATTAAAAAATTGACATGTATCATTGACCAATTCTCTGGAAACTCTTCATGTAGTTTAGATAAAATTTGGTTCTTGGAATCATTGGATTAATTTTTGTATTGTAAGTGGAAAGAACATCTATACATTCGTTCCACTAGATCCCTCAAACTTGTGTAAAAGTTTTTCCCCCTTTCGTTAACCTCCAGCACCACTCCAGATGAGCTAAGGAGAAATTTATTTTCATTTGCATGTTCTATTTTTTTTCTTTTCTTAGAACAACATTCCTTTTCTGAGTTGTTGGTCCCTGTAGAACATTAAACATATGTGAATTAATAGATTGTTTGACACATGTTATCTAATAATTTTAAGTATATTATTAATGACAATTAAAAAAAGAAACTCATATTGGATCGATAGTATTTTTTCATTCACCTTATTCATCCTTTTGCAATTTTTCCATCAAGCTTTTACGCTATTCTGGTCCTAGATCAGAAATCATCTTATCGAGCTTCGTCATTTTGTGGCTCTGCATGATACACAGTAAACAATACATATTAGTTAAACTTACATATAGTTCAAAATTAATATTTTTTGTAAAGAATTTATAAAAAACTTTCCTTTTTTGTTCTTCTTGATGTGTTACCATTATTTTTGTTACTTGATCTCTTTTTAGTCGTTTATTTATCAATCGGAAACATGTACCATATCATTCACTAATATATTTATAAATAAATTGTCAACTTTTCAGGTAAAAAAAAATCTCAAGAACCGGTGTGCCATTTATGGTGTACGCACCGACATCGATGCGTGGGGGTGTTATAAAAGCACCGTACAAATAGTATAATAGACCTTACTGTGCTCTATGTCAACAAGGAGCCCTGGTGCGTTACATGTTAAGAACCGCACAGATTAACACAGAGAAAATAATAAAAATCGTCCAGTGTTAGTTTTTGTAACATAAACGCCCCGCGCAAACAAGGGACCACCATACGGTGCCCTCTATCAACTAGGAGACCTAGTGCGGTGCGTTATATGTTACCTGGTGCACTGATTAACACAATAAAGCATTTTTTTGCGAAACATCACCTTCACGATGCACCATAATGAAATAGCGCACCGGTGCCCTATTTTACATATGGCGCACTGATTTTTAAAATATATATATATATATATATATATATATATATATTAATTTTTTATCACACAGAACTTTCGGAGTGTACTGGGATAATACATCGCACCGATGCGCTAGGTTACGCCGGGTGTACCGATTAAAAATAATAATAATAAATATATGTGTGTGTGTGTGTGTGTTTTAAAAATTCACGCAAGGGCTGACTGGATTGGGATCCAACTATGCAAGTCGTCTTGTGGGTTGGATGTATTAAGACTATATATAGAAATACAAACCCTATAAATCTAAAATGAAAAGCCCTAATTCTGAAATCGCATAAAGAGGGAGAAGAAAGGGCAGAAACAAAAAGAATGTAGGGTTTAGGCTAAAAACGGATTTTATTTTTTTTCTAAAAATGAAGAAGAAATTGAAATTTTTTTCTCACTGCGTAAAAAAAACTGTAGAAAAAATTAATACGTAAAAAAAACTGCAGAAAAAAGTAAAAAAAACAATAAAATTTAATCACGAGATCGTTTTAAATTCTATGCTACAGGGTTTGAATCATTAGAGGTTTGGAATTCTGATTGTCTGAATACGTCTGTTCGAACGTATTTCACTGATCCATAGTGCTCTCATTCTCTGTTGCTCCAGGTATGTCTCCTGCAAATATCTGGCTGAAATTTTTTGCAAAAATAGTGAAATAATGAAAAGTGTTTAGCATTTAAAGAATAGTTTTATGAAATTAGATTTTTGAAAATATTTTTCCGCCCATTTTTCAATTTATTGTTTTTTTTCACTAAAAGAAGATAGAGTTGCACTTTTTTTATTTGTGGTTATTCGTCACCGGTGTGTCACTTAATAGCATTCCACTGGTGCCTCTGTTTATAAAACAGCACCGGTGCGCAGTAACGAAAACGCACCGGTGCGGTGATCTATACATTAGCACTAATAACAAGAAGTCCATTTTTAAGGCACCAAAATTACTTGTAGTTGTGTGCACCAAAATTTATTATTGAATTTGCTCAAATGCAGGGAGAAAATATCATAATTATATCGAATGGACAATTCTTCAAAATCCATCTCGTTCCATAATATTTCTCAAAGTCCATCGCGGAGTTCTGCGTATGCATCTCGAGACGTAATATTTACTTCATATTTTATTTATATTTTCATTATCTAATTGAATTTATGTTTTTATCCATGTCAATCATGCACGGCTTAATTAAATTTATAATGTATACAAATTTGCAAGTTCATGCAGATTCAGCATCGAGTTCATATGCACAAAATATTCAAATAGCTCCAAAATGTCGAAAGCTCTTATCAGGAGCAGCATACCGCAAGGCGCATTTGTTAGATGAAAATGGACAGCTGCTTCACCCTGCCAATTGTAACAAAATTGCATCTTCTAGCCACAATCCTAGGACAATGTAATTATTTCAACGTCAAACCAATTAATTATGCAATATTGTTAGCGTGGTTACTAATTGATATCATATATTTTGTACTAATCATGTTCAAATATTTTTTTTTTAAATTATTAGAATTATAGTGATGATAACCGACCTACCTACCATCTTCCGTTGCACCCCATGACAATTTCAAATCAAGAGAAGACTAAATTAAGAGAAAAAATCGGAGAGGAACGATACCAAGAATGGTTGAATCAACCACCGATTCAATTCTTGCTACGTCCAAATTCACCAATTAGGAATGAATATAGCAATAGTAATTCTTCACAAGCTGGCAATCGAGGAAATCAAATAGAGGTTGGTATGGATGATTACTTAAGGGATACGACTGCCATGGAGACAATGTTGTTAGATGCATTCCAAAACGATGATCAGCTAGGGGATGATGCTCATATCGCTGACACCTTTTTCGAAAGCCTTAAATTTTCTTCCACCACCCCTCTCTTTGGACATAGCAGTCAGTCAAATTCTACCCAGATGGGGACAACGATGTTACTGTACAACTTGAAAGCAAAGTTTGGCTTGTCAAATGCATGTTTCTCAGAAATTTTGAGGTAAGTTACCATAAAGTCCTCTCTTATATAAATTTGAGAAATATAATTAGTACATAATGTACATTACAAATGGTAAATTTTATGAACGTTAATAATTATATCGGCATTAATATACATTTATTAATATATTTTTCCATGATCACCAACTACAGGTTATTCAAATATAAGGTTCTTCTGAGTGATAATGTTTTTCTCGGAAGCTGCAAAGAGGCAAAGAAATTGTTGAAAATGTTGGGTGTTGAGTACATATCATATCATGCATGTCCAAATGATTGTATTATATATAGAGGATAATATGCAGACAAAGAGATGTGTCTGAAATGTAGGCATTACAGGTATGATAAATCAAAAAATAAGGGTAAATCACGTATTGGTCCTCCTTTTAAGATATTAAAGCACATGCCTATAATCCCAAGGATTCAAAGGCTCTTTCGTTGCAAAGAATTAGCTATGTTGCAGGGATGGCATGCCTCATACAGAAGTGAGTTGGGATTTATGTGAATCCCAACTGATTCAATAGTCATGAAGCATATAGAGGATACATGGCCCGAAAAATTCAAGGATGAATTACGAAGTCTACAACTCAGTATAGCCATGGATGGCATCAACCCATATTCCCTCCAGAACACCAACTATTATGTTTAGCCTATAGTAGTGATCAACAACAATACCCCCCCATGGTTGTCTGTGAAGAATGAACATATTATGTTGGCTCTCATAGTCCCTGGTAGAAGACAAATGAAGAATATGGATGTCTACTTACAACCATTAGAAGATGAATTTAAGAAATTAAGTGATGGGATAAATGTATACGATGTATCAAGACCCATCGCAACAGAGAGGAATTTTACGTTGTATGGCATATGTGCTTACACAACACATGATTATACAGGCTTATGAGTTTTCTCTGTTAAAATACATGTTTAATTTATTGATTTGTTTATATACGTAACAATATTCTTTCACATATTATTTATTTAATTCGTTGTAATTGTTCTGATCTTCATGATATTCTTTAACATGCCATGCATATTAATTGTATACAATAATCTCATAGGTCTTGTAACAAAAGGGTATTTTGGATGTAAATGTTGTGGACCTTCTCTGAAATCTAGATGGTCCAAGGACCTACGAAATCCAGTGTATGATTTCTCCAGGGTATTGCTCCCAGAAGAACACCCTTACAGAAGAGCAGCATCCACTTTCAATGGTAAACGAGAGAGAACACAAAGGCCTCCAATAACGACACCAGCTGAATGGCTTAGAGAATATGAGAGAGAGAAGGAGAAGGAGTTTATAGAAATATTCGATTCAAATAGGGAGCCTATGTTCGATGATCCAGAATTCTTCGACACCTATGTTGAGAAATTTCCCATTGGGATGAAATTGAAATCTATCTTTTATAACCTCCCATATTGGGAGCATCTTAAGATTACCCACTTATTAGATCCCATGCATATATTTAAAAATGTTTCATCTTCTTTATGGAGGCACATATCATTGAAACAAAGTGACACATTGGATGTTAGGAAAGATCTTATTACTTCAAAAACTAAAAAGAAACATTGGCCAAGACGATTAAAAAGTACAGGATCAGAGGCAAGCGCTAGTCCCTCTAATTCATTGGTTTTCAAAGAAGGTGATGTCCCATGGATTTTTAAAAAAGATGATATTTCTTTGGCAAAGAAAGTTATAATGGGTGTGAGGGTGCCAACTTCATACAAGTATTCACTACGGCGCTGCTTCACTGTGGATTACTATTTGTCGGGGTTGAAATCGTATGACCATTTGAATCTTCTAAGAGAACGTATAATGTCAAAAGCATGATTTTATTATTTCTTATATTAATAAATTTTATCCCATGCGGGGATCATAAAATATAACTAATTTTTTATATTATTGCACGTGTTTATAACTTTGCAATGTCATTATCCTTTGTTCATGCGTGGGTGTGTGAAACATGAATTCCCTCAATACCTAAAACGTGCCATATCTAAATTATCTTCATTTGTACATTGGATCACGTCAAAGGATATTCATGTGGCTAGCATTCCACAGTGGTGTCAAGAGATAGTTGAGATTGTTTGTATGTTTGAGAAGGAACTGCCGACAATTTTCATGGACTTGCAGGTCATCTTCTAATCCACCTAGTAGATGAGGTTGAATTAGTTGGGGTGGTTTCTTGTCATTGGATGTTCTTCTTAGAGAGGTACATGAAGAAATTGAAAGTTTTTGTTCGACAAAGGGAAAAACCCGAGGGGTCTATGGCAGAGGGGTACATATCATATGATTCTTTCTATTATGCCAGTGAGTACATAAAGCAGATTGACAACAGACCAGTTGCGGTGATTTGGGACGATGAAAGGGATGAAGACAAAAGAGAAGGGGAGTTGCTCCAAACGAGTGGAAAAAAGTGCTTAATAAAGAGTAAGCGACTAATAACTTTTCAAATTTCACAAAGTAAATATTCATGTTGAAATTTGATATAATGTATAATTTGATCTCTAAGTACTATATAATGTCAGTTTGATTTCATCAACAAATGCAGAAATTGAAGCAATCAATAAAATCTTTCTTTACAATTCTGAAGCGACACAACCGTGGGTCGCATTGTACAAACAAAAGAGGATGAAATGGGATATTGACAGGAAAGAATTCAAATGGTTGAATGGTAGAAGTGTGCCTTATCCCGATCATTTAAAATAAAATATGCCCCAACAGTTGGGTTGTTGACCAAGTCAGAGAGAAATACGGTGCAACCGGTCATTACCCGCGTGCTGAATAGGATGCGCTAAACGTAGGGATTGGGTGCAGAAACTCAGTAATAATATATTTAATTTATATGTAAATTTGAAACTTATAAGAGATCTATATTTCATATTTTAACTGTTGGGTTATTTTAAGACACATGACACTATGATTTTTTAACTTTTTTATAATAGGTGCATTTGTTCCCATCTATGTAGGCATATGGACACCATTTTCTAATAGAAAATGTCGATGTTGAAAACATCACACAAGACTGTGGAGTGGAAGTCGAGTTTGATCAATCTAGTCGATCTAACCACCATGATCAAAACCTAGTACGAGGGACGTTAGGTTACGTCGAAAAGATACAAGAGATCATTGAAGTGGGATTTCTCTTCTTTCCAATGTGTTATTTTTAGGTGCAAGTGGTAGGACACCTTTGATTGGAATAATGTAAAGGAAGATCGTGATAGTAGGCTGATATGTATCAACTCTAGAAAGATGTGGGATGAAGCAAAGGAGCCCTATGTTTTCCCCAAACACTGCAACCAGGTGTTTTTTTACCCAGATGTGTTGGATAGGGATTGGTGGTTCATAATGAGACATGACCCTAGATCAAAACATATTTTTTAGAACAATAGTGTTATCATGCCATGCAAGCTGGAAGATAATGAGGGTGATCATGAGAACCGAGTGATATGGTACATGCGTTATTTCATCAATATTTATACTTTTTAAGATGGGTTTTTCGAAACATTATAATATGTATTTTGAATTAATTCGTAATTTTCATTGTGTTAATGTTAAAATCAATATTTCACTTGTAATTATGTTGATCTCAAAAACAATGGCATATTGTATAAAGTTCTTTTTTTTAATGTAAGATCATAATAAAATAATGATAATTCTAAAGTACATGAATTTATTTGCATTATTTAATACACTTTATTATGTTACTATAATTCATATTATTCTAGATTTATTATTTACAATTATTTAAAATTTTACAAATTCACAACTTTTAATAAAATCATTTCACATTAATACAATTAAACTTTTACAAATATTTTTCATACAATTACAATTACAAATACAATTTTACAATTTTGCATACAATTACAATTACAATTTTAGAATTTTACATAGAATTAGAATTACAATTTTACAATTCCACGTACAAATACAATTACAATTACAATTTTAGAATTTTACATATATACAATTACAACTTTACAAATTTAAAATTTACAATTACAATTACAATTTTACAATTTTACATATATACAATTACAATTACAATCACAATCATTTCACAATAACTTAAATATTACAATTACAATTAAAATTTTACAAATATTTTACATACAATTACAATTACAATCATTTCACAATAAATTAAATATTACAAATACAATTACAATTTTAGAATTTTACATACAATTAGAATTACAAATATTACAATTTTACAATATCATGATCATTTAATGTTAAATTAATTAATAAACATCACGTTCATGATAACCATCGTACAAACATCATATTTGACTAAAAAACACATTCAAATTTGCTAACATCATCGTGATCATGATCATCTAACAAAACATAATTAACATTATATAACATCATCACAACACAAACATCAAATATACATCCCATGTGAAATAACTGCTATCACATATAAATATATCTACAAGATGCACATTAAATGAACATATCTAACTAACATGGCCTAACAATATACACATCATGATGATCACCAACATGTAAGTTAAGTCCCTGGATGCAGGTGTTTAAACTGGGACAGGAGGTGGCAGCTCCACTGAATGGCACATGGCCACGCATGGGGCCTATCCTATAGCCCATAAATGCTCCAGTTGCTTACCTCAAATCAGCATTACTGCCTCTTCCCTTCACCTTAATGCATGTCCGGTCCACAGCCCTGAGCTCTACTTCATGGCGTTGCTCCCTCCTTCGCTGTCATTCTCTTCCTGCTGCCTTCGATTCTCAGTCTTATTTGCTCCGAGTTCCCCTTCGCCCTCCAAGACACATTGTGACCTTCATCTTCTATTAGCTTCAATGCCTCATCGCTCATGTCGTCCTATTGTCTTTCCACCTCTGCACGCCAACCTCAACTCTCACTCAACCTCAACGCCTCCGCAAGCTAGCCTCCCTTACGCTCTCAAGCATGTCATGGAGGCATAGAATGTATTGCCATCGTGGTCGAGGTAGAGGCCAGTCCTCATGCCCGCCCATCTCAATTCACTCAGATAGTCGCTCCCCACCTCCGATAATTCGTCTCATTTACATTATGATTGCTCCATGGATAGACCTCGAGTTACAGCCACCATCACTGTCAACTTTCAGGAGACGCCTTCGAGCTCTGCTGGGTCAGGTTCTAGAAAACGTCCCACGAAATCTACAATTTTTCTAGCACCCCCTTAGCACTCTCGAAAATCTGAAGCTCTTCTGGTCAAACCTGGAGAGCACTCCTCTAGCAGCGAAGGCAGCGGAAGCGGTAATCCAGAACGCTCATTGGATGAGAAGAGGAAAGGCAGTGGCAGCCTTGTGCGCACCGCTACCATGCCCGAACCCAACACACAGCACTCGAAGAAAGACGAGGATTATTCTGATGATTACAGGTGTATTATCATTGAAGATCCTTCGCCACAACCTCATGACACATAGCATGACATGCAGCCACAACAATGAGAGGTTTCCTCTCTCTGTTTTATTTAATTTCTCTGATATCATGTATTTCCTGAACAATTTGGAAAACTCTTGGTCTTTTCTGGTTAATGTTGGTTTCCCTACTAAGGGCACTGATTTTTGGACCAGTTTCCCCATCTGGGCTGGTCACATTTTTGTCTTTTTGAACTCTTCTCCCTCCGGAATTGGCTAGCATAGCAATTCTGGAGGCAAGCTTCGACCTGTATACTATGTTCATATTAATAGAAAAGTCTTATTTAGAAAAGAAAAAAAAAACATGTAAATTAAGTACAAATACAACATGAACATAAAATACATGGACCATATATATATATATATATGAATAATGTCAAAAATATACAACTTTAATATAAAATTCATGTATCAGCTTGGTGGTACATCATCAATAGCAGTACTAGTCGAGGCTTGCTCAGTCAATGGTGTAGCCTTGATAAGCTCAGATACATGTTGATCATCATGTGCCTACTGATCTGGTACTGGTGCCTCATGTTGATCAGGATCACCTTTCGGTTTCTCATCGTGATGACTCGACATGGCCAATGGTCCAGCTTGCTCATGATAATGAGTACTGCTAGATGTTGCAGGTTGTTGACTGGACATGGTCGATGGTCCAACCTGCTCTCCATGATGACTACTGCTTGATGCAAGTGGAGGTTGCTCATCTAGAGCGGCACAAGGTGAACGATCATCAGATGATGCGTCGCTGCTCACGGACTATTGATCATGTGCTGCGTCTCGACCATGCCTATAACGTGCAACGGTCCTCCTCAGCCACGTAACTAAGGGCGTATCTCCTATGATATGCTGCATCAGGTTGTACATGTCACGCGGCATGCCTCTCCACATATGTAATAGCCTACCATCAGCTTGTATGTCTCTCATAGTATCGGGCCTAATGCCCGCCTCAATAATCAATGCAATGAGTTGGTCACCCAACTCCATCTTGTATCTTTTATCAATCCTACCGCGCCTAGAAAAAGGCGGTATCGGCGCACTAGCAGGAGCGGGTCTCCCTGCACTGGCCTCCTGATGCTCCTCAGCATCTGGCATACCCTGATTGTCATAAAGATCCACACCTGGATCATGTGGTGGTGCTGGCATGTCCTCGCCATCAAAAGACCCAATGTCTGAAAAATATATACAAGTACACAAAAATAATTAGACAATTTCATTGCACAATTTAATAAAAACAAGTTAAAGAACATGTTAGAATAAATTTAAATAAAACAGTAATATTACCTCTATCATCCAGTGACTCATCATCTGTGAAGAGGATGTTGGCACAACCTCATCAATCCAAACCAGCATAAGGATAGGGGACCATAATGAAGGTATGCTCGTCAACACTGGCTAGAAACTCGAGTGCATCATGTGATATCCTCGTGAAAAACATAGTCTCACCCCTCTTGGGCATCATCTGTCCCCCCCATGTGCATCTGTGCTTCGAACATCAGCCTACGAGGCTGCCGAAAAAAAGTAGGCCTCGTCTCTCGAAGCCTCTCAAAAAATAAACAAAAAAACTCTGAAGAAAAAGGGAAGTTTACCCTCCCTTGTGCATGAGCATGACATCTATCTAATGTTGTACATAACTGCCGCAAAAAAATGGCAGACCACCTGAGAATTCGTGGCTCTTGTACTAAAGAATCAACATAATATAGAAGCGAGCAACTAATTTTTTTTCCATCACTGGTGTTGTGTGAAATGGTCGAAATCATAAGTGAGAGGCACCTCACCTCCTGACTACCAAATGCACCAATACGTAACTAACCTCCGGAGACCTGAAAATCTAAAGGAGACACGCTAATGTATCTCTGGGAGTACACCAACTGACTCCCTACTGCATAGCCAACTGGAACCTCTGGGAATGAGGGGAAATCCAGCCCTCTCCTCAATAGCCCTGTAATGAAATATATGTCCTCCTCAGTGGGCGCGTACCACTGATCAGGAGCAACCCGGAAAGCCTATCAGTGGGCATTCCACCTACGGATAAGATGTCTCAAAAAAAAACCATGGCCCTTTAGGGAAGTAGCCTCCTCATAGAACTTTAGGAGGCCTACCTACCTTAGGAGCCCCTGGGTAGCTGTTGTAATAGGGTGAGGTTGCGCATCTCTCTCCCTCTCTGGTGCCTCCCACAGGCGAACCATGTTATACTGGTCCGCCTGTTGTTGTTTTTGTTCCCTCTCTTCTCTCCTTTCACGTCTCTGAATGATTGACATATTAAATACAATTTTTTATTAAATGAGACATGTATTTAGGAATATACTTTTTTTTTTGGAAAAAAAAAAGTAGTCGGCATGCCACAAAAAACAGGCATGCACAGGTCCCGGTGCATCTTTTTTTGTCGCGAACCGATGACGGTGCACCAGAAAATATTCAGCGCACCGTTGACTATGGACGGTGTCAGGAATTCGATATGCTGACTAAACTCTACACCCCAGGGCATATAGTTCGATCAACCCACCAACCTCCTCACATCATTACATAGTCAACGGTGCGGTCTTTTACCAGGCCGCATCGTTGACCCTCTCGAAATGAATAATGTGGTGCACTGACAAAAATACCCGCCCAAGGGCAGATATTTAATTCAACGCACTGTATTTCCGCTAATCCACATGGTCAATGGTGTGGTCGGGTTACCAACCACACCGCACTTTTTCAAAAATTTTAAAATAACACGGTGCGCCTTTCGGTACCGCTCCGGAACTGGTGTGGATATCATTAGCACTGGTTGCGGTGTGGCCTATAAATTTAAAGGCAGCACTGTGAACCGATGTGAGCCGAATGGCTCGAGCGCACCACGCGATAATTTTTTTTCTTTTAAATGGTTAATTTTAAGGTAATTTGAAATTATAATATGCTAAAAGGCTTAATTATAGAAAAACAAGAAAAATACCTATACATTTGGCCATCAAGGAGGCATATTAGCTATAGAATTTGCAAAAGAAAATTTTCCCACCGTTCTGTAAAATTCAAGTTGGAGATTGGTGGGCAATGCACAGCAATAGTGTGTGCAATGGGTGCAATGGGAGCACCGATGTCAGGGCAGCTCAGACAAGGATAAATTGCACCGATTCTTGAGAGCTCTGGAGCACTGAGAAAAGTGAAAAATGTGGTTTTTTGGCCGTAATTTTTTTTTATTTAACCCTGTTACGGTGCGCGGGGTTTTATAGTTGCACCGGTGCGGTTTCTTAAGACCGCACCAGGCGGTTTATTTTTTGGCGCGGGGTTTAGGATGCACTGGGCGGGTTTGTATGGAGCACATGGTGTCTGGTGTGCCAATGTTTTGTGCACATCAGCGCCTTCTCTTGTTAAACGCACCGGTGCGATTTAGGTTGATAAGCGCACCGGACGAAAAACATCCGCAAAAACCTCCACCCGCCAACCTCCTCTAGTAACCTCCGTTAGAAACGGATGTCTGGGGTATTTTTATAAGGGTTTCCTCAACAAAATCTGCCAGAGGGTCTTTTCCCTGTAGTGTTGTAACCTCCCCCTTCAACTCTTTAATAAATATTGTTGTTCATTTTCCCATATATGAAGTTGTTTATGTTTCTATTTCTCATGCAATGGACTCTTGAATGATATGTATGTTTCACATATAGTCTATTTGAGTGATTAAGATAAGTAGGCATATGTATATTGCAATCTATTATTTTTTCTTTGTTTATGCTTGCAGGAAACAATCTGGCGATCTGAGTTGGATTGAAGGCGACAGCAAAAGCGACAGAAGGAGAAGAAGAAGCGCTTGGATCACAAGTAGGTTCTTCTATCATTCTATGTGTCTATTTATGTTATAGAAAGTGGTAGCAAAGTCTTTCATCTATTGTTCTAAGAACCTAGCACCACACTTAGGGAATTTTGTTTATCTGTAGATCATAATTCAGCATAACAAATTGGCGGCTCCACTGGGGAGTTTCCTATCATTCCTGGTGTTTTTTACTCTGCTTATCCACCCAATAGCATCTAATATCAGTTATTAGACTTTTGAATAAAATAATTGCATTAGAAGTGTGTTCTGTAGCTTACATTTTCAATCTTTGTTGCGCCCAACGCACTGTTGGTCAAGACACAGTGCACTGCAATGCACTGTCTCCCTCTCAGGGGTGCACTGCAACGCACTATCTCCCCTTAGAGACTGTGTTGCCCCCTTAGCCGACCAAATTCCCTTTGAAATTTTCATTTCCATCATTCTCAGCCCTTTGTTTGTTGTGTTTTCAATTGTCTGATACCTCATAGGGACCAGTGAATTTTCCTGATTCCTCCTCCTTTGAAAAGTAATTTTGTTCAACGTCTCTTTAAGTGTTTTCCTTTATCATTGACAAATCAAATTCAAAGTATTTTATTTCTTCATTAGATCCACTTGTTTCCGTAAAGTAAATTTTTGTTAAATTCTTCGTTTCCTATCGGAAAAATTGTAGTTCCAATCTTCATTTTTCCTAAAAGATAAATTGTTGTTAAATTCCTCATTTCTCAAAGAAGAAAACATTTAGAATATCCCTTTTATTTTTTTTATTTTTTTTGGTCATAAAATAAATCATTCATCGTGGAATAAGAACATCCCTTTCCCCGTCGTTCGCATAGAATAGCATTGAAAACCACCTTTACCATCATAATTCACTTCTGGTCGGCGAAGGTGACATCGCTCTACCAAAACTAGTACTATCAGTACCTCTGGTGCGACATCATCCTCACATATACCAAAGTCGGCACAATTTGTTTCTACAAATCCTGGTTCATCCACTATTGTCGATACAAAGTCCTCACAGCTACTCGTGGCCACAATCCATCCAATCAGTGAGAACATACATCCCGAACCCAACGTTGTTCAACTGGAAGTTGATCCAGATCCTGTCACTTTTTTGCCAGAAAATCTGCATCCCGAAGTCGAAAAACGGAATTTGTTTCTGTATCGGTTGCCCCACAATCTATTGTAGCCATTGAGTCACCCATATCGCGCAGTCAATCTCTTGAAATATACTTTGGGCCTAATGGCGAAATCCTTCCACCTGGTTTAATTTCGATTGAAGAAATACCACAAGATGAAACACCTTTAACTCCAACTCATTTTGGGGCAGACCTTTACCTGTACGAGTCTTTTCCTCAATCACATGCCTCTGCTTTTGTTGATCCTGTGTCTATTAGAGTTCCCGTAGATCCAATAGGGTATAAATTTGGTCAAATAACCATGCCTGAGCCAATATCTTCGACTGGACCATCTATTCCAATTGCGACGGCACCTGCTCTCGCTACCACGTCGATGTTCACGACTTCACTAGAGTCACATCTATATGGTGGTCCTTCTGTCCCACCTAGTTACCAATATTTATCTGGAACCTTCTCTGGTGCATCCTCAAACCCATGGACTTCACCAATGTCATCATCTAGTATTCTAAATAGTAAATCTATAGTGAGTACTAAATGGCTTGATCCTTTATACACATCATCAAGGAAATATCAAGCTGGTCCATCTGGGTATATTCCATCCAGTACAATTTCAACTGGACTCCCTGCATTTGGAGAACAATATTTTCCATATTATTATGCTCCTCGTGCTAGGGGGAAACCTATGGTAACCCATTTTGATAGTACTCTATCATTATTTGGTCATCCTAATGTAGGAATGAATGTTTGTGAGTGGAATCCCACTCTGCCCATCCAACCACAAACAATTGTACAATCGTATCAACCGGTTCAACCTATTGCACCCACATCAATTCCACTTGTTAATACATCTTTACCCCTGTTACAAACTCAAATTTTTGTACCTCAACCATCTCATGCAGGTCCTTCAACCCAATACCCTCAAGTATTGGGCCCTCATACTCCAACTCTTTCGACTGGTTTACAACAACCACTTGTATCTGGAATCATTTATTCACAGGCTGGATTATCATATTATGGGATGTCACAGCCACAAACAGGTTATACCTATCCTCAAATGAATCGAAGCTATCCTAGTTTGGGTTATAATATTGGTGGACAGACCCCTTGGCAGCAACAAGCACAAATTCCACAACCTTCATTTCAACAAGTAGCTTACCCAGGTTTTGGTCAACAGAATCCTCAAGTGTTTGCTTATCAAAACAACCCCTATCTGGGTTACCAAAAACAAATTCCTTATGCTGGTGCTCAAAGGAATGTTTCCCAAGCAATTCCATCGTACCCTAGCTATGCTCAACCTGACTTAAATCGACAGTTTCCCTTTGTTGCAAATTTAGAGTTACCTGATTTAAACCAGCTCACCAATAATCCAATCAACTATGCTCCTTGGTGGTCGGTGATACCTCATAAATTACCCTCAGATATTCCTAAGTTCAATGGAAACCCTGGGGAAGACCTGTCAACTCATTTTATGACTTATCATTTGTGGTGTTCATCTAACTCCCTAAATTATGACTCTGTTCGACTACATATTTTCCAACATACGCTCACTGGTCCGGCCACAAAATGGTACATTGAGTTACCAAGAGCTTCATTTGATAATTTCACTGCCCTAGAAACTGTCTTTTTGACCCACTTCCAGTCACCCATAAGATATGAAACTGGAACGGAACTCTTGACTAATTTTAAACAGATTAATGCTACTCACATTTATAATCATATTCATGAGTGGCGTCATCGTCGTAGAATTGTTAAGACATTTGTTCATGATTAGCTCCTTGCTAAGTGGTTCATTAAGTCCCTATTACCATCTATAAATGAGGATGTGGCTAAGGGTGGCATCATCACTGAACAGGAGGTCATTGCTCGTGCCCAGTATTTAGACTTGATTTATACTCAGTCTGGCATGCTCTACGAGAAAATTCCCAACGTGCCGCGATCTAATTTTATTGTTCCTCCTCCATCTAAGGACTCTCATGCCGGAGACGGTATGATTGGTACTGCAAGCACACACCACTCTACTGCATCTGATCTTGCACCTTCTTCCAAAATCTATGTCATGTCATCTGACAAGGGAAAAAGTGACAAGCAACCCGGAAGTAGGAAAAAGGGGAAATCAAAGAAAAAGCAAACTTCTACCCTGTAGGAGATATCATCTCATCAATCGATTAGAAATCGGAAACCTCGTTACCCTTGCATAATCTACAATGAGGAACACTTTGTTCAGGATTTTCCTCACTGTGCCTAAGTCTCAAAATTGGTTAAGACTTTGCATGCGTCAGCTGTGTTGACAAATCCATTACTGAATTCAGACACAAATTTGGTTGCTATGGATCTAGCTTCTAGTTCACAAGTGCTTATGTTGTCTGTCACGAAGCCATCAACTGATTTTTTGGTGTCAATGAGTAATAAATATTACAGTATTCAAGCTACTAATCAACCTACTACCTCGACCATGAATCTGTCTACGGAATTGATACCGTTAACTACTATTCCTGAATTGACAATAAAGCCACTAAAGGGAGTCCTTCAAAAATCGACATTTAATCCTCGAGCAAGAGCTGATCAAAATTATAATATAGTTGAATATTTGGCTCAATCCCCTTCATCTATGTCAGCGCTTAAGGTGCTACAAAATTTTCCCTCCCAGAAACAGGCTTTGTTGTCAGCAATTGGTGGAATTGATCCGACAGATTCCAATCTCGTAGTCTTTAATTATACGAGCTATGTGCCGCAATTACCAATAGAATTGGCATTCTCCATCCAATTAAATGTTCTCAATCACGTTTCTCATCATATTATTATTGATGAGGGAGCATCTACGTGCATTATGTCTCTAAACTGTTGGAATTCACTTGGCTCGTCGTGCCTATCTCAATCGCTTACGACGTTGAAAGCTTTCGACGGACGTACATATAAGCCTTGCGGTATTATTAATAACCTGCATGTTGAACAAGGGGGAAAACAGTAAATGTTGAAGTCGAGGTCATTGACGGACCCCTTTATTACAACATTTTACTCGGAAGGCCATGGATGTATGCTATGACTGTGATCGTCTCTACATATTTTAGAATGATCACCTTTCCACATAAAGGTGTCATCACAGTCATCAATCAGTTATCCTTCTTTTCCTCCAGTTCCCAGGTAATTGGAAGTGTTTCGTTAGTTCACACACCCCAACTCGCACTTCATAACATTGGTGTAGGACTCTTAAAGGATTCCACTCTTATGGGAAACTTTTCATTACTGCCGCCTGCGACGTCGATAGAAATTGCAAGCATAGAGACCTGCTACATGATATCCTCCACTCCATCTGGCTTAAGGAATATTACAGGTGATTCTGAAATTGTTACGTTGGATGATTTTATGCCACCCAGCCCAATTGAGCTGGCATAGCAATCAATCTACATGTCTTGGGTGACAAATCCGAAATCATCGTCGCCGGTCGTTTGGGTTGATCATTCATTAGATTTTGGTACTCCATCTGATCGTTTTTCCTCAACTTTCTTGACAAGTGAGAATATTCTGGAAACCAAGATGTCAAAAGGAGAACCATGGGAAGATCATCATCACCGTTCCCATCTTCAGGATTATGAAGAAGATAATCTTAGTGAACTATATCAACCATCGATCAAAACATTATTTTCGAATTGTTTTCCTATTAATGCAATCGATTCTGAGCGAAATTTATCAAATATTGAAGAAACCATTTCTATCAATATTTCGACCAAACCTGGCATTGTAGAAAACATTCATGTCAGCGTGTCTTGTTCTCCATCAGAAATCGAAACATATCACTCTCTCTTTCATGAATTTCATGATGTAATTGCTTGGTCTTACGAGGAAATGCCAGGTATAGATACTAGTATCGTTGAATACACTATTAACATGTACCCTAATGTCAAGCTGGTACGTCAACGCTTTCATCCTGTTCATCTGAAGAAGGTTGTTGCCATTAAAGCAAAAGTTGAAAAAATTTTACGTGTTGGTTTCATTAATCATGTTCTGCTAACTGAGTGGGTTTCCAACATCATTCCTATTATGAAAAAATAAGGAACCATCAAAGTGTGTGTCGATTATCAGGATTTCAACCTTTCTTGTCAAAAAGAAAACTATCCTACTCCCTTTATCAACCAGATTATTGACGATTGTGCTGGATTCGAAATATTTTCGTTCATGGATGGATTGTCTGGCTACAATCAAATCAATATCTTCCCAAAGGACCAATATAAGACAGCAGTCATCTATCCCTGGGGCACATTCTCTTATCAGAAACTCCCGTTTAGTTTAAAGAACGCTAGGGAAACTTTTTAGAGAGCAATGGATTATGCTTTCAATGACATCATGCATATTGTTCAACCCTATCTAGACGATTTAACTGTGCATTCAAGAAACCATACTGATCTCCGATGCATTTGAGAGCTATCTTTTTACGCTGTCGACACTACAACATACGCCTCAATCCACATAAATGTGTGTTTTGTGTTGGTTCTAGTCGTTTTCTATGATTCTTCATCTCAAAAGAAGGAATTTGAATAGACCCACTAAAGGTCCAAGACATTTTTGATTTGTCTGCGCCATCAAATTTTCTTCAGTTACAGAAACTTTAGGCAAAGGCTAACTTTATAAGGAGGTTCATACCCAAATAAGCTGAAATGGATAAAGGATTTACTCAGCTCTTGAAAAATGGGATTCCCTTCCATTGGGACCAATTTGCGCAATCGTCTTTTGATGTTGTCAAGGATGCACTTGTCCGGGCATCATTAATGTATCCCCCAATTATCAAAGTGATTATTTCTTATATATCGTCGCGGCTGATATGACCATTGCTATGGTATTGGTCCAAGTAGAAAATGGGATAGAACATATGATCTATTATTTGAGTCGTAATATCAATGATACGGAAGTGAAGTATTCCTACGTAAAAAAGCTTGCCTTGGCGACTATTCAAGCTGTCCAAAATTTCACCACTATATCATGTTCCGGAAGACCATTGTCATTTCGAAGTACAACCCCATGACTTATATCTTATCACGCTAATTGTTGGGGGGGGAGTATTCAAAATGGATTGTCATTTTCCAGGAATTTGATTTTGAATTCATAAAATCCAAGTCAAAGAAGTCTTTAGTTTTGGTTGAGCTTCTTTGTGACCTTCCCTTTGATAGTATTGCTACTACATCGGAACCATCTATTTCTAATGAGTCTTTGTTTCTGATCGGATCATCTAATCCTTGGTATGGGGATTTCAACATTTATCTCCAAACCCAAATTTTTTAGCCTAATACCTCTCACTCTGACCAGCGACGTATTCGATACCAAGCCAAAGATTATCTGATCGTCGACGATACACTTTATCATCGTGGTGTCGATACAATTTTAAGAAGGTGCCTCACTCATGAGGAGGTCGAAAATTTTTTAAATGATTTTCATGCCAAGGCTTGTGGTGGAAATTTATCTGGATACGCTACCCACAAAATATACTCTGCGTCGGTTACTTTTGGCCTACCATATTTCACGACTGCATCCTCACGGTCAAGAGTTGTCATGCGTGCCAGATATTTGATTGTAAAATCCGCAAACCACCAATGCCAATGCATCCTGTTGTCTCTGTGGGACCATTTTCAAAATGGGGCATTGACTTCATGACCTATAACCCTCGTTCGTCCGAGGGGCATGGTTATATTATTTCCGCAGTAGAATACTTTACCAAGTGGGCCGAAGCGATGCCTACATTCAACAACACAGGACAAACAGCCGCATTTTTTTTCTTTAATCATGTCATTTCACGGTTTGGGGTCCCACAAGCTATAGTCATAAATCATGGATTGCATTTTCGCAATCATATGATGAATGATTTGAATTCCAAATTAGGATTTTCGCATGATAGTTATACTCCTTATTATCCACAATCAAATGGACAAGTTGAGGTTATTAACAATATTCTTAAACGAATGCTTCAACGAATGATAGGATTTCATAAACGAAATTGGCATTTCATCCATTACTCGGCTTTATAGGCGTACCGAACCATGGTGAGAAATGCAACCAGATTTACCTCCTTTCAATTGGTGTATGGTATGGAAGCTATCTTTCCAATCCAATGTGAAATATTATCGTTAAAACTCACAATAGACTTGTTACCTGACACCTCTGCTGAAGAAGCGTGTCTTTTTAACCTTATCCATCTTGATGAAGTGCATCATCAAGCCCAATTGACAAACGAAGCGCATAATAGACGTATAAAGGCACAATACAACAAGCATGTCCAGCCTCCCATTTTCTCAAAGGGTGACCTGGTCCTTCTTTATGATCAGGAAGCTGATGTAATAGGTACAGGGAAATTTGATCCATTATGGCATGGCCCCCATATTGTCAAAAGATTTCTTGCTAAGGGTGCCTATGAGTTGTTAGATTTCAATGGAATTCCGTTGGCGCAGCCCCAAAATGGGTTGTATCTGAAACGTTACTATGCTTAATCATGAGCGTAGTAATTTTTTGTAGTATATTATATATATGATTTTCATTTGAATTTACTGTCTTAGTTTGTTTTCCTAGAGTTTTCTTGAAGTTAGTAATCCATTTTACATTTCATTGCAGATGTCTGAATCTTTGGAACCATTTGTTAGGTATGTTGATGGTGCTATTCATAGTACGCAAAATCTATCCTCTGCAGCGTGGACCATTTTTGCTCTGAATGGCGAGTTAGTGAGTTTTCAAGGGATTTGTATCGGTTTATCTACAAACAATATCGCTGAGTATAGCACGCTGATCGAACTTCTCTCTGATGCCATTTCATTTTGTATTAACCATATCATCATAAGGTTAGACTCACAACTTGTGTTATTACAACTTAATAGTGTTTATACTATCATAAATCCAACACTGCATCGTATTTTCCTAAGAGTTTGAATTTTGGAAAGACATTTTGATTTCATTCAATATCAACACATGAAATTTGAACACATTAACTGATTCTTTAGTGAATTATGTTATAAATAGACATTTGCAACACATGTAAAGATACATTCACATAATTGAATATGATTGCGCAATAAACATAGGAAAACATTGAAATCAAATAGATAGATAGTTATAATTTTTTACAAAATTTGTGCCCAAAACACATTAGTAATCTGACCTCAAAATGTATGCAACATGTCAAAAGTAAAATAGTGGTGCTCGTGATAATATGTTGATGATATAGCTATCCTACGTAGTAACCGCATCCAGTGGTAAGGAACGCCAATAGTATGGAACTGCAGTCTCATGGGTAACTCTTTGATCCGGCTGTTAGTCATCAGTAATTTTTGCCTTTGTAGATGACTAAATGGTCCTGGATTTCTAAAAACAAGATTTGTGAAATGTTGTGAGTTTTATAAATGTCACTGCATTCGTTATCCTAAGTCAAATTGTTTCACTAAATTTCTCCCTCTTTGCCTTCTAAAGTTCACCTCGCTGCTCCAAAAAGGCTTCATTTTCTGGGCCTACTGATCTCATTATCACTACCCTACCCACACTCTCATTCACTCCATTTTTCCCTTTCCTAAACCCTCATGAAGCACACCCCTATTCCTCATTTCCCTTTACATTGTATTAAACAATGTAAAAGTCCACTTTTACATTGTTTAAAACCCAAACTTAAGCCTATCGGGTCTTCTTCTTTTATGTAAAAACTTTTTTTTTAATTAAAAAAACCCGCCCTTATATAAAATAGGCCTTAAGCCCCTTTTCTTCTAAAAACCCCAACCCTCTTGCGCTCATATGGCCATAGCCGCCGCTTATCCCTAAGCCCCTTCCCTGTATAAAAATCTCCTCCGCCCCTTCATTTCATAAAACCCGAAAACCTTATAAAAGGGCTCATAAACATTATTTTATTAAACATTGGGCCCCACCTTCCACCATGCCCAACGCCCCTCCCAAAACCTTGTAACTTAACGCATTCTTTTTAATTTATTAAGACCCCGGGCCCCATCCTCCACTTAACCCCGCCATCCAACGAAACCTCGCCACCTGTCCTCCACTTCCGTTGGCTTGATCACCTGCTCGTCACCTCCCAAACGCACGATAGTCGTTGATCTCCCATCCTGAGATCTGACGGTCCCAGGCGCATATCACATATATAATTGCATCAGGGTTAATATTTTCTAACCCGCGCGAAATAGGTTGTTTTTCCCCACCATGTGTCGCGTCCTGGGCTATATCGCATGCCTCCCACCAAAAACTGCTTACCATCATTTTTCCGTGTGATAAACCAATTTTGGTTTTCAAAATCGCTTTCCCTCCACACCATTTTTCAAAACTTCCCGCCTCCATTCAAATTTCTACTAGTTCCGCCTTCGGAACCCTACCTTCCACATCATTTTCTCCTCTGAAAACACCCTCCAACAGCCCAAAACCACATAAAATGCAGTCATGTGCCCTCCTCGCAGGTTTTATTTAATAAATTATGTTTTGTGCAGGTTTTAATGGCGGAAATATATGAAATATATTCCACAAGGCCAAATTCAATTAAAGAGAGGGCATGGAATCCAGGAGCTTAAAAAAAATCGATGATGGCCAGAGGGCTTGTACCAATGTTTTCCATCGATGAAACATGATCATTGATGGATAAAAACCCTCCTGCCACGAAGGAGAGCCTCCCATGCACACAGAAGATAAACACAGTCAAAGAAAACAGTGAAGAGAAGGAGTTTGAAAGATTAAAGGACTAATCCTTAATCAAAAGCCAAAACATAAAATTAGCCAGCTAAAAGCAGAAGTTAAAAGATACAAGCAGACAGTTAACAAAGATTAAAGGATAAAGGCAAAAAATCATAAGGATAAATCAGAAGATTAAATGAACAGTCAGAGTATAAAGACAGAGTTTGAAGGCCTAATACAGAGTTTAAAGATAAAATAGAAGTAGATTAATCCAAAGCAAATTCGAATTAACTGCACCTACAGGCAGTTACTTCTTTCAAAGATAATTTTGCCACCTAATTCTTTGTTTCCTTCAATAAAGCATTAGACAATTATTGAACCCAGTCAGAGATTTTTTTTTTTTGCCAGGCAGTTATTGTAAAGTTATGAATAGGCCTTAAAGTCAAACATTTCACCTATAAACCCTCAGAAGTTAAGATAGGAGTTATTATTCAGAGAAGTATCTTCAGATATTCCTGCCTTGAGCCTTGCATGGTCTTCAATGCAGAGAATGCATTTACTCTGTAATAAATTACACCCAAACCCTAAGAATTAGCTTCACCTTCTCAATTGTAGATAAATACTGCACAGTGCATTTGAGCTCATTATCTTGTTGGAATTTGATGACTCTTTGAAGTAATACATATTCTTTTGGAAGTTGAAAATAAATTGATGTCTTGGAGCTTGTGAATGCCTTGATATGTTTGTTGATGGAGGAAGGTCTACTTGCAAGATCCTTGAGCTTGGTTTATGGTGAAGTGCTTCTTTTTTGTTATTTTTTTCCTATTTCATTATGTTTCCATCTTTCTATACTATAGTAGAACAAAGGATTTAGACTAAGAAATTTTTTCAAAGGCACCTTAGCTATGTTTGTTCATCATTGTCTTTATGTTTTCCTCTGCTAGGACATTTTAGAGAATTATTAATTTCTCTCTAGACCCCCTAAGCTTGTTTATTTCATGAATGGTTTAATACAATCGGTATCAAGCATGATTTATGGCTAGCCCTGCTTATTTGATGCCACTAAAACATTGTTTTTTAGGTCTCTCTCTAAAGTACTATTATTTAGGTCTGCCAAAGAGGTTTAGTTTCAATCATACCCTTTGTACTTGCTTAAATAATTGTTTTAGAGATCTTCATAACTATGATCAAAGATGTTTAGGCATTCCCTCTTCTCTAATTATAGTTATATGTGTGTCTTGAATGTTTTCTGTCCTTGAAGGTAAAATCACTAGAAGTTAAATGAGTTTCTCACCTTCTATATTTCATTGGAATGTTTGTCTTGAATAATTATCTGCTTAAGTTGAATCAAATAATTTATGGTTTTCCCTATCTATTGATTGCCTCTTTATGCTTATGATATTTGAGTCCCTTCTTGTTAAAAGTACATGATAAAGGATTCTTAATTTCCCTTCATCCTACTTTTAATCTCACAATTGATTTCCATCTCATTGCCCTTAAATACCTTGAAGATCCATTGACCAAGTTAGATTTTCCCTGTGATGCTCCCTAATCTATTGATGAACCTTTCATGACTTTTATAGAATCCATTGCCCAATGATTTGAATATTTCCTCATTCCATTTATTCTGCTAGATCATCTTACCCAACCAAAACAAATAACAAACCCTGCACTTAACAACTAGCCTAAAATCAATCATCTAAAGCAAACCAGTTCATATCCTTTGCAAACAGAGAGAGCCCTCTCTGAGTCCAGGAAGTCTAGGTCATAGGACTCCAAAGACTGGTTTCATGTTACCCTGTGCATTTAGTCTACCAATCTTCTAAATCATGGGACACTAACATTCTAGCGATCACGATGGGGCTCTGAGTACATAGTTGCCTAAATACCTCTCAGGACTCATTAGACCCTCAGTTACACTTAGAAAATCTAGTGAATCTGCCACCTCATTTCCACACTAAAATTATGGCGATCACGGTGGGACCTTCTGAGTACATGATATCTTAGGCATCCTTAAGACCTCAGAAAACCACAAACTTCCTTAGATATTTATTTAGTTTTTGATGGTGGACAACAAGAACATCCTTACAAATAGTAAGCATCATCCACCTGGCGACTCCATTGGTCTTTAGTAGCCTTGTTGACCCCCCACTAGTTCTCACAAATTCCCCTGGGAATGCTTTAAGTAATCCCAATCATGTTTATGGTGGACAACAAAGTTGAAATTATCCACATGGTGACTCCACAACTCTCAATAGACCTGAAGACTCCAATGGTAGATAACTCTAGACTGGTTGAAAAGATGCAGTGACCCTTTTTTATTAAAAAAAGATGGATCCAAGTATAAACGGAGAGGCAAAACTAGAGATGTTGATAGATACATTCAACAAATTGGTGCATATACTTGGCAGGAAAGAGGAAAAATACAAGGTTGAGGTTGGTGCTACTTATTCAAAAAAACCTATACTTCTTCCTTGGCAAGAACAAACTCAGTCACTACAAGACAAGAATAATGAAAAAAATATGCATGATGAGCAAGGTTGCAAAGAATAAAATGAATAAGGTTGCCAAGTAGGTAATATTTATTTTCCTACATCTTGTGCTTCACTATTAAGAAATCATTACAAGCAAGTTGCAAATAAAAACGGAGAGGAATGCTCTAAACAATCAATCAAACATATTGAAATCACAAAATCTGGAATAAAGGAGGAGTCAACACATTTAGAGTCTCTACCCTTAGGCTTCAATTCATTTCGGATTATAAAAGGAATTTGGCACCTTGAAAACCTATCAGAGGCAACTTATGAATCTCATGCTCAAAGTAACTACCACAAAAATCAAGAAGAGTTGATAGAGGATGAAACCAATCAAGAAATGAAAGAACACCTACAGGATCTCTCTAAAAACACAAGTGATGATTCATCATCTCTTCTAGGTGAGGCTCAAGAAGACATTCAGCCTCTCAATCAGATTTCACAAGAGAAAGAGAACTGTTGTAGTTATTTCCAAATAAAAAGAGAAATGTCTCCTTTTTTAACTGAAGAAGAAATAAATCAGCTTCTAAACATGCAGACAGCCTCTAAGACTTCATATGACCAAAAAATTTATGTTCATTCTCCTGCTAATCCTGTCTACCATAAGTCAGAAAATGGATTTGTAGATCAATTCAAAGAGAAAAAATCTGATAGTCCAATATGTATGGTTGGTCACATTACTTATATTAATGATTCTCCAAGGTTTGATCAATATGTTGATGATTATGATATCCAAACAGAAGCTAATCTTGCAGAGCAATCAGCAGTTGATTTGTGGGATAAAATTCACTATCATCAACTTGAAGGAAGTAATCAGCCAATACAGGTCACCTATGACACTGATGAGGAAAGCCTTGAAATTTTAGAAGTGAGGAGTCTCTGAATATTTTCTCTACTTCACTTCAGCCCACCAGAAATAACTTTCATGTAATTGGAAATCAGCAGTATTTCAGTTGTGATGTTGAAGTTGAGGAGGATGATGAACTTCTTGAGCAAATTATCAATAAGAAGCCTTCTCCTGAAATGGTTGAAGAAATCATTTGGAACATGGAATCCTCCTTAACTCCAGATCTGCACCCACCAAGTTCCATTGAATTACAAATTGCAGATGAAGGCTTAGAAGTTGATAATCACATGAGAGTTGTTACACTACCTTCTTGGGAAGATTTATTGTCAAAGAGTGCTCCTGCTCATTAATATGATGACCTTCACACAGATTTCAGCCCACTCAATCAGAGCATATCATTTTTTTTAGAAAAAGACATTGCAATATATGATGAGACTGACAGTACAAGTGATCATGAGGAAAAGGTGGATTTTCTTTCCCAAAAGAGTCCCAAGCATAACCAAGTGGAAGGATTAGTCCTGGATGAAGCTTATTACTCAAACCCTCTAGACCAAGTATTATTCCCATATCCTTTTGTTTCTTTCTTAGAGTCCCTTAAAGGAGGAGTGTGTTATACCAGGAACAGTTTGTTGCAAAGTATGAGAAAAAATTTAGGCATTGTTGTTCAAAAACAAGTAAGGTGGAAGTGGCCTTTTGATTTCTTCAACACTCTCAAAGAGTTAAAACAAGATCACTCATGGAATCATTTGCTTGATTGGTTGTATTGGAAAAGGGAGTTCACCAAATGAATGTATATCATGTATAAGTTAGATTAGGATAAATAGGAATGAAAATAAGCTCAGTACTATAAGCATCTTTCTAGCTTTAGTTTCAAATTGTTTTTTCAAAAAATGAAAACACAAAAACAAAGAGAAAGAAGAAAAAGAGGGCAGATTTGAAAAGAGGTATAGACCATACCCAAAAAACAGTACTGCTGAAAGTTTGCAAGCCTAAATCCCACTACTGGTTCAAAAAGAAGATCTTTTCTAGATCTAGCCTAATCATGGTTGAACATGTTTAAATTTATGTTGATAAGTTAATGTAAAAAATGATTTTCAAAGATATTCAAGCTTGACTTATCAGAAAGGATAGATTAGGGAATGAAAGATACTAGTTCCACATGCTCAAAACAGAACCAAAGAGAAATATGAGGATGCATAACAAATGATAGATCACAGCCCTTATCTTTCTAGTTACTTTTTATGCAAAATAATGTTTGTGTGCAGCTTGTTCCAATGCCACAAACCATGGTAAGTCATATTTCCTAATCCTGATTTGAACCATGCTTCCAATTTATGTCAATAGTTTAGAGAATCAAGACTTCCAAACAGCTTAATCTTGGCAGTCAAATAGTCTAGGTAGAGAATAAAAGAGTTCACTGGCTTAATTTGAACTCTTGGAAGCAATAAGGATAGAAGTAGATAGTTTATTTTTGTTTTCAAAATAAAAATGTCAAGATTTTTCCAGTTCAAGTGCACTCAAGGAAGAAAAAATGTTAGGCCAAGCAGGTTGGGTAGGTAGAAATGAAGTTGAAGAAATCATGTGTTGCAGATTATTGAGATCACCACTTCAAAGAAATATCAGCAAATAAAAAGAAGGGAAAACCTAACCAATGGAAGAGGCACTGGTCTTCATAAACTCAGATATTTGATGAACTGAAAGTTCTGGACACCTCCAAAAAGGGAGTTTCCCTCCCCAAGTGGAGCCACTATTAGTCATCGATAATTTTTTCCTTTGTAGATGACTAAATGGTCCTAGATTTATAAAAACAAGATTTGTGAATTGTTGTGAGTTTTATAAATCTCACTGCCTTCAGTTTCCTAAGTCAAACTGTTTCACTAAATTACTCCATCTTTGCCTTCTAAAGTTCACCTCATTGCTCCAAAAAGGCTTCATTTTCTGGGCCTACTGATCTCATTTTCACTACCCTACCCACACTTTCATTCACTCCCTTTTTATCTTTCCTAAACCCTCATGAAACACACCCCTATTCATCATTTCCCTTTACATTGTATTAAACAATGTAAAAGTCCACTTTTACATTGTTTAAAACCCAAACTTAAGCCTATCGGGTCTTCTTCTTTTATGTAAAATCTCTGTTTTTTTATTAAAAAAACCTGCCCTTATATAAAATAGGCCTTAAGCCCCTTTTCTTCTAAAAACCCCAACCCTCTTGTGCTCATATGGCCATAACCTCCGCTTCTCCCTAAGCCCCTTCCCTGTATAAAAATATCCTCCGCCCCTTCATTTCATAAAACCCGTAAAACCTTATAAAAGGGCTCATAAACCTTGTTTTATTAAACATTGGGCCCCACCTTCCACCATGCCCAGCACCCCTCCCAAAACCTTATAACTTAACTCATTCTTGTTAATTTATTAAGGCCCCGAGCCCCATCCTCCACTTAACCTCGCCATCCAACGAAACCTCGCCACCTGTCCTCCACTTCCGCTGAACCGATCACCTGCCCGCCACCTCCTGAATACGCGATAGCCGTTGATCTCCCATCCTGAGATCTTACGGTCCTCAGCACATATCGCATTTATAATTGCGTCGGGGTTAACATTTTCTGACCCGCGCGAAATAGGCGATTTTTCCCCGCCACGTGTCGCATCCTGGGCTATATCGCGTGCCTCCGACCAAAAACCGCTTACCATCATTTTTTCGCGCGATAAACCACTCCTGGTTTTTGAGACTGCTTGCCCTCAGTGCCATTTTTCAAAACTTCCCGCCTCCATTCAAATTTCTACTAGTTCCACCTACGGAACCCTGCCTCCCACATCATTTTCTCCTCTGAAAACACCCTCTGACAGCCCAAAACCACAAAAAATGCAGTCATGTACCCTCCCTGCAAGTTTTTAATTAATAAATTGTATTTTGTGTAGGTTTTAATGGAAAAAATATATGAAATATATTCCACAGGGCCAAATTCAGTTAAAGAGAGGGCCTGGATGACGATCCAGGAGCTTAAAACAAATCGATGATGGCCAGAGGGCTTGTACCAATGTTTGCCATCCATGAAACATGATCATCGATGGATAAAAACCCTCCTGCCACAAAGGAGAGCCTCCCCTACACACAGAAGATAAACACAGTCAAAGGAAACAGTGAAGAGAAGGAGTTTGAAAGATTAAAGGACTAATCCTTAATCAAAAGCCAAAACAAAATATTAGCCAGCTAAAAGCAGAAGTTAAAGGATATAGGCAGACAGTTAAAAAAGATTAAAGGATAAAGGCAAAAGATCAAAAGGATAAATCAAAAGATTAAATGAACAGTCAGAGTATAAAGACAGAGTTTGAAGGCCTAATACAGAGTTTAAAGATAAAACAGAAGCAGATTAATCCAAAGCAGATTCGAATTAACTGCACCTACAGGTAGTTACTTCTTTCAAAGATATTTTTGCAACCTAAAGCTTTGTTTCCTTCAATAAAGCATTAGATAGTTATTGAACCCAGTCAGAGATATTTTTTATCTGCCAGGAAGTTATTGTAAAGTTATGAATAGGCCGTAAAGTCAAACATTTCACCTATAAACCCTCAGAAGTCAAGATAGGAGTTATTATTCAGAGAAGTATCTTCAGATATTCCTGCCTTGAGCCTTGCATGGTCTTCAATGCAGAGAATGTGTTTACTCTGTAATAAATGACACCCAAACCCTAAGACTTAGCTTCACCTCCTCAATTGTAGATAAATATTGCATTTGAGCTCATTATCTTGTTGGCATTTGATGACTCTTTGAAGTAATACATAGTCTTTTGGAAGTTGAAAAGAAATTGATGTCTTGGAGCTTGTGAATGCCTTGATCTGTTTGTTGATGGAGGAAGGTCTACTTGCAACATCCATGAGCTTGGTTTATGGTGAAGTGCTTCTTTTATGTTATTGTTTTTCCTGTTTCATTATGTTTCCATCTTTCTATACTGTAGTAGAACAAAGGATTTAGACTAAGAAATGTTTTCAAAGGCACCTTAGCTTTGTTTTTTCTTCATTGTCTTTATGTTTTCCTCTGCTAGGACATTTTAGAGAATTCTTAATTTCTCTCTAGACCCCCTAAGCTTTTTTATTTCATGAATGTCTTAATACAGTAGGTATCAAGCATGATTTATGGCTAGCCCTGCTTATTTGATATCACTAAAACATTTTTTTTGAGGTCTCTCTCTAAAGTACCAATAGTTAGGTCTGCCAAATAGGTTTTTTTTCAATCATACCCTTTTTACTTGCTTAAATAATTGTTTTAGAGATCTTCATAGCTATGATCAAAGATGTTTAGGCATTCCCTCTTCTCTGATTACAGTTATATGTGTATCTTGAATGTTTTTTGTCCTTGAAGGTGAAATCACTAGAAGTTAAATGAGTTTCTTGCCTTCTATATTTCATTAGAATATTTGTCTTGAATAATTATCTTCTTAAGTTGAATCAAAGAATTTATGGTTTTCCCTATCTATTGATTGCCTCTTTATGCTTATGATATTTGAGTCCCTTCTTGTTAAATGTACATGATATTCTTAATTGCCCTTCATCCTGCTTTTATTCTCACAATTGATGTCCATCTCATTGCCCTTAAAGACCTTGAAGATCCATTTACCAAGTTAGATTTTCCCTGTGATTCTCCCTGATCTATTGATGAACCTTTCATGACTTTTATAGACTCCATTTCCCAATGATTTAAAGATTTCCTCATTCCATTTATTCTAGTAGATCATATTACCCCACCAAAAAAAAATAACAAACCCTGCACTTAACAACTAGCCTAAAATCAATCATCTAAAGAAAATAAGTTCATATCCTTTCCAAATAGAGATAGCCCTCTCTGAGTCCAGGAAGGCTAGGTCCTAGGACTCCAAAGACTGGTTTCATGTTAGCCTGTGCATTTGGTCTACCAATCTGCTAAATCACATGACACTAACACTGGCAATCCAGAATCCCGAAGGTCAACCCTTGTATGTGTTTTTGAAGCTCAACAAGAGTCTCAGCCATATCTAAATCTTGAAGGACTGCTCTCCTAACATCCCTCTCTGTTGGCTCATCTGCTCCATGATCTCGCTCTCTCATTGGTCGAACGTGACCCACATCTGCATTACATCAAAACTTTAGTTTAGTCTTTGCAAAACATTAAAATACAAAAACATGTATAAACCTTAGAAAAATAAAAAAACATGGTCAAAACATTCTTACCAATTTCACCCCATTGAGCGCCTTCCGATAAAGCTAAATCTGGATCTCCTCAAAATTCGACGGTTGCATATGCATAGTCATCAATGGTGATAATCTGTAGCCTGAACCAGGCAAAGAATGTAGTCGAGAACACAATGGAAAATTGACCAGCATGTTTAGCCATCAGTTCTACCCATCTCTGCATCCTTGGATCTCTAGGATTAGATATACCCAGCGTCACATGTTGAGGCTACATCGGTGGAATCCGTTCTAAGGCAAAATAAATGAGGATCAAACCATAGTTGAAATTTTTCTTCCTTCCTCCCTTTGCCTTTCTCATTTATTCTTTCATTAGAGAGAATACGGCTTTAGCCCAATTAAAAATCGTTGGTTCCATGCACTCTAGTGCATACTGCATATAAGATATGTTCTCTACATGGAGTGTAGCGGTACCAGCAAGCTTTGTGATCATGAATAATATGGTTCTCAATGGAAAATCACGAACATCACAGATTTTTATTTTCCCATCCTTCTAGGCTCTCCTCTTGGATTGCAATATTGAAATATATAGTCTCTCACCGTCTCTCCTCTGAGAGTAGACCCTGAGAGAGAAATGGGTAGGCCTCTCCTCGACAAGCCTATCATAAAATATATATCCTCCACTAAAATTGGGACAACTTTATTCCCAATATAAAATGCCTCAATCACCAGATCTCGTGCACGAACAATGAACTCCAATAGTTCCATCTGTTGCCTCATACCCGATAGACGGAAGTACTTCAATGACCCATAGTCTGTGAGGGTTCTTACAGTACCCGGATCATTTAGGGAAATCATTTTTTTTTCTTCATGCTATCTTTCCCTCCAAGTAATTGTCATTTTTGTTTGTTGAATCCCTGAAATACAACCATAAGACTCATTAGGACCCTTTTCATGTGGAAAAATAGGCCAAATTTGGGCACACTGCGAGAATCAATAATGTGAATTGTGCCCAACGCGGCCTTGGTCAAGAGACAGAGTGTTTTATATGCACCTAGCCTTCATTTCAGGTGCATTCCAATGTAGGTTTCGACATCCAAGGGTGTGTTGCCCTCTTTTGAAAATAAATTTACCCTAAGGGGCCCAAATCCCTAAACATTTGCAATGAAATGAAAAAAAATTACTACTGAAGGAAAGAGGAGGTTTATGGCACCAACCTAGATCAAACGGAGAGGAAAACCGTCCACAAAATCGATCGCAATCAACAGTTGAAGTTCGGGGGCAAAAAAAGGTTCATAGCTCCAAAATCAAAAGGTAACTTTCAAATGGTAAAAAATTAACAGTAAAAATCTTTTAATTATTCATTTGATTATTTGCAAATCATATTTATTGTTGTGACTATGGTTTTATTCATTTTTAATCATGAAACGAGTATTTTTAATCCATTTGATGTTGTTCTAAACAGGTTTGCAAATGATATAGTAGATTAGTCGTGTACATTTTATTTCGAGAATGATTTGACCACAAAGCATACTTTTATCCTTATTTTTCAAGCTTTGATAAAAACGAAAAAGGACTTGAAGCGCACTTTTATCTCTTTTTTGAGCTTTGATAACAGCGAAAAAGGAACCCTTGGATTCTTCTTTTAGCTCTTTTCAAACTCCAATAATGTTAAAATATTGTCGAGCACTTGTATTTTTAAGCTCGTAAAAGTAAATGAATTGGCATCTACTCAGTATAAGTTTAACCCTTTCCCAGACTGAGATAGATTATTTATGAAAAAGGAAAACCTTAGGCGAACATGGCTAGAAGGTTCTCTCAGATATCATTTTACACTTTTTCGAATCTGAGCGACAACTTTACGAAAAATTACTTTTGGATTTTTCTTTTGTCCTCTTTTTCAAACTCTCTAACTATGAAAAAGGATCGGGTTGTCACTGTCGTTAGGCTCGTTAAAACATAAAATAGCGATAGGCTTGTCGATCATGGCAAGAATCGAGTTTCATTTATTGCTAGACTTGTTAAATTATTAAATAGCGATGCATATTCATCCAAAGGGTTGAATTATAGATCAAGTATATGTTATCCTCTTCAAGCTTGTTAAAAAATAAAGAGGTACTAGTCGACAAATGACTGGGGGAAATTTGGGAAAGTGAACAGAACTTTTACGGTAGTAGGTCTCTCTTGAACATGACACTTCACTCCATCATTGTGACTATTTGGGTTGGGTAATATTCTTGACGGTTCATTCATACCTATGGTTCACCATACCTTCACTTCATTTTTGGGTCAATGCTACCAACTCATCTCAATGTCGTCGATATGTTGAAGAGAATTCATCCAATGAATACTCATCCTTCTGCAATACTCATAAACCTTCCTTCTCATGACAGTCATCCCTGAACATTGCTATATCAAGTCACATTTTGTCTCTGAAATTAGTAACTCTCGTTTCGCGATAAAGTGGCTTCCTGTCAACATCAAATCATCATCCAGGAAGTTTACTTAGAAACATCGTCTTCCAGTACCATGAGGCTTGTTACAACATCGACAAGATCCTCACTTACGGACCTTTGACCAAAATATTTTGTTTGGTGTTCGACATCAAATCATATATTCACGCCTTACTAAATGTACCGCAATACCTTGAGAGCCATTAACATCAATGATGGTTCTCTCGCGTTTGTTAACAGCTCGCATCATTGGCTGGTAATCAAACGATGTCTTACCATGTTTGACTACAAATCATATATTCGCATTGCTAGACTTGTACCCGAACGATTGGGTGAAAGAGATAAGAAGACCCCTGATCTAGTTTCAGCCATCCGAGCTGGGATTTCAGGATTTTTGTACACATCATATGTACGGTGACCTTACATAAAGATCTCCATCCGAACATGGGCCTATATCTGTAGGCATGTATGTATTGGGAAAAATTCCAATATAGATGACTTTCTGCACTATGTACATGTTATTAGATAGTTTATGTGCTGAGCGTGGGAATGCCTCCCTCGGTAATTTGTAGAAATATGAAAATATCATGATGTAATGTATTATAATATTGATGCAGGTCGCCACTCCACTTCAGTTCAAGCTCATCACGTCGTAAAGCATCTCATTCAAAATATTGTTATTATTTCAACTTCATGTTTTAGGGGGCTACTGTTATAGGTAAATTTGGGCACCAGTCCCCATGACTTGGTCAAACTGGACATCATCCCCAAGACCAATGAAATAGGGTCTATCATCCCCTTACACTTCTGTTGCTATATGCCTTAAGAGAATAACAAATCATTCATGGCTTCTATTATGAGATTTCCAAGGTTTGAAGTATATGTTATATCACTTATGAGCTCACCAACTTTGCCTCTCAAGGGAATAACTGCGTTGCATATGTGACTCCCTCCATTCAAGAGTGGACTGCAATGCACTTCCCGACATTCAAGGGTGCGTTGGTCAATTGGGAGCAAAATTATCATCGTTCTGGAATCTCCACATAGCCAGTGCCTTCTAGAAGATTCCATATGTGTCAAACTTCGAATCCAAGTGTCCATCTAACACCTCTGAGCTTGGGAACATGTCTTTCCTATTATTATAAAGTCATTCCTTGAGAAAATAATATCAGTTGCCCTATAAGTTGAGCATAGATCCTAGTTCTAGGGAAGGAATAATTTGGTAAATAAATGTTGTTGGATTCTTATTTGAGAGAATGAAAGAACTAATATGATACTGGTGTGATGTTGGATGTGATGAGGCTGGGATGAAGCTAGAGCTGGTGACATCAAATCGATCATTGGTTGTAACCTCCCCCTTCTACTCTTTAATAAATATTGTTGTTCATTTTTCCATATATGTATATGTTTATATTTATATTTCTCATGCAATAGACTCTTGAATCATTATGTATGTTTCACATCTAGTTGATTTGAGTGATTAAGATACTTAGGCATCTGTATATTGCAATATGTTTTATGTTCTCTGTTTATGCTTACAGGAAACAATTTGGTGATCTGAGTTTTTTTTCCAAAGAAAAAATCGAAACTTTCCATTAAATGTAATAAAAAGTTTACATATTATGTTCTATAATCATCATATTTTATTGTGTCACACAGGACACAAAAAACCAGATCCATGCAGTCGTTTTGCATACAGCCAATAACCATAAAAACCACAGAAATAAGGGACCTCTGCCTGAGCATTGCTCGAAAGAGAAATCTGTCTACCTTTCCCATGCCATCCCACCATTCCAGTGCTCCTCATATGAGGAAAACAACTCGAAAAGTGAGGCTAGCCACAAAAACGCCTTCCATCGGGAACCGAGCTCCATCTTATGAGGAAAAGAAGCTCAAACAGGACCCGAGGCCGGTCAAAAAATATGAAGTATAGAGTCTGAAAGTCACATAGTGTCTCAAGAGAGTAATAAGTAGCTATAAATATCCTCACACATGAGGCACAATATATTATAGTGATGAAAAATATACAATGATCTGCAGTGACACTGAAACTCTATCCAAAAACCATAGAACAATAAAATCATAAATAAGGGGCATGGTCTAACTCAACCTAGCCCTCTAGGCCTGTTTCCTTTATTTTCCAGCTGCCCAAAACTTGTTGTAGGCCCTCTTTAGAAAGGAGGTCTGATGCTTTGTTCCACTCCCTCTAATGTGACATACAGATATGTAAATAAATAAAAAAATTAAGGACCAAATTTCTTCTAGGATTGGAATTAAGAGATAGCTTTGGCACATGAATTCTTTATTGAACCACTTAACATTGTTCAAGGAGTCCCTAAAAATCTGTATTGAACGTATGCCCATCTGGATCAGCCAACACAGAAGCAAGTGTAAATCTTTAAGCTCAGTGAAGTTGTTTGTCCCATTTCCCAGACCCACCGAAGCATCCTTGTGGTTCTCCAGAATGAATTGAATTACTATGTCGACCCCGCATTTGTTCTCATCACTAGATGCTCCGTCAAAAAATTCCCACGGAATATCTCCTCTAATAACTTCCTGAACAACCACCCTATGATTATGTTCAGATTTTGGCTCCGAAATTTGAGAATAGATGGCCATGCTTTCCGTGGAAATAATTTGTGCCTGAGACTCTTTTTCCTTAAAAATGGCCATGTTCCTGGTAAGCCAAATCCCCCATGATATTATCAGTGGCAGTGCCCTCCAATTTTCCTCTTGACTCACCTACCACCAATCCCTCCAAGCTTCTACAACCGATCCCCCTTCCCATATTTGGATCTTCCCTGCTGCGGCCAGAGCCTCAGACCAGACAGCTCTGCTAAAAGGACATTTGATGAAAAGGTGCAAAACTGATTCCGATGCTTTTTTACAGAGAGAGCACCACCCCAGCCCAACCTTCTTCCTTTTTACCATATTATCCCAGGTTGCGACTTTATTGTTTAGAACGCACCAGAAGAAAATCTGACTTTTGGCCAAACATTTCAATTTCCAAAGTTATTTTTCCCACCACTCAGGAGCCTCCCATCCCTTTTTAGCCATAAGGAAAGCATACCCAAACCTATGAGAGTAATTTTCAGTGGGACTATGAGCCCACCTTAAATCATCCTCTCTATCCCTAATGCGCACATGGGTACGTTCCAGCTCATAAGTATACTTCAGCCATACTTCATTCCATTCGAGCTCACGTTGCAGATCCTCCCCATTCATCCAACCATGAACCCAGTGCGAGGAGGCCGCCACATTTTCAATTTGATTTATAAACTGAAACCCTTTTCCCTTTAGAATGTTTCTCAATTCCACCGGAAGAGAAAAATCCTCATTGCACCCTACCCACAGGTCCAAACCAATCCTCACCTACTCCCCATTTCCAATCTACCATACCAGGCCTTCATCTATAATGTTCAGTGATTCCAGGATTGCTTTCCATACCACAGATGTATTTGAAGGTTTTTTCCCATGACCTCTAAGCCAATCAGTTAACTCCATAGGATCGATGTATTTCTGCTTCATAACTTGTGACCATAAAGAGTCCTTGAATAATATCCTCCATCCCATTTTTCCAGCCAAAGATGCCACAAAAGACGAAAGATCTTTAATCCCCCATCCTCCCCAGTCTTTTCGCCTGGTGATCCTATCCCAAGCCACCCAGGGCATAACCTTCTCCACCTTTGATCTTGTCCACAGGAATTTTCTACAGATCTTCTTCACCTTCAATATAATGTTCCTCAAGACCCATGAAAGCAAATCCCAGTGCACTCGGATTTCCCAAAGAACCGATTTAATTAAGACCAATCTCCTTGCTCTTGACAACCAATGGAAACTCCAGTGGTTCACTTTCTTTTCAATGTTAGCTACTAGCCAGAGCCAGTCCATAGATTTGTGTGAGTTAGGCTTGAGATTAAACCCAAGATATTTCAAACTATCTTCCAATCCTTTGACCTCAAAGGGGATTTCCTCCATAGTTCTTCGAATATCTTCACCCAAGAGGCCTTCTGCTATGATGACTGATTTGCCAATATTGATGCTCATTCCTGTTGTCGATAGAAAGAGTTCAATGACTTGTAATAATACCCCAATCTCGCTTCTTCTTCCATTTCTAAAAAGGAGTATGTCATCAACGAAAAGTAGGTGTGTAATATGTAGATTGATGGTGACCTCTACTCCTTTGATATCACCCCTCCTTTTTGCTACTATTATCAGCTGAATAATACCTTCAACCGCCAAGAGAAAGAGCAGCGGTGACAAAGGACAGCCCTCTCTCAAGCCTCTCTGAATTTTGAAAAAATGATAGGCCACCCCAGTTTATGAAGCAGATTTCAAACCCCAGATGGGTTAGAAGTAATCTGAGATATATCCAACTAATATTTTCGTAATATTTGGATAATTCAATATTTATAATCAAGCCCTTCCTTTTGTCCCTTTTTATGCTATGGAGAGTCTCCTATGCCACCCCAATGGCTTCATGGATCTGTTTACCTTCTAAGAACCCAAATTTTTTATGTGAAACATTCTTAGAAAGGATCGGCTTTAACCTAACGGCAATAAATTTCGAGATGATATTATAAATACTATTACAGATGGATATGGGGCTAAATTCATCAAATGAGCCTGGCTCATCCCGTTTCGGAATTAGAGCAACAAAGGTGAAATTTAGGGGTTCAAAAATATCCCCTTTCAACCGAGATTCCTCCACCACTGCAGTGAACTCCACTCCGAGATATTCAAATAAATGCTGATAGAACTCAAAAATCCACCCATCCAGACCTAGGCTTTTTCCTTCTGCATAGCCTTAATTATTCCCTCTACCTCATCCTTAGTCACACGTCTTGTCAGCGATTGGTTGTACTCTTCATCCACATAAATTGGAAAGTGTTGAGCCAACCTAACCACCTCAGCTATGGTGACCTTGGGAGGGGCTTTGAATATTCTGCTAAAATGCTCCTTAACCATGCTAGAAAGCTTTGGAAAAGACTTTTCCACCCTGTTTTCCTCCTTCCTCATCCCCTAGATGGTATTAGTATTTCTCCTTCCTTTCACATAGTTGTGAAAAAATATCTTGTTTTTGTCCCTTGTTGCTAACCATAAGGCACGAATTTTTAAGCTCCATTGCTCCTCCCTTTCCAATAAGATCTTTCTTCTTTCCCCCTCCAAGGATTGAATTTGATCCCTCTTATGACTCGATTCATAGCCATCATACTCAGGGTGTTCCAATATTTCCAATTATTCTCCCAGCCACTTCAGAATTTCCTCCTGAAATTCTCTCCTTTGTTTTTCCTATTCGATGGTCGCTTTCTTCATATTTTTAAGGTTTTCCCAAAATTGATCTTCTTTGTTAGATGGCTCAATTTCCCCCCAAGACCTCCAGGTTCCCTTGAAAAGAGCATTAAAATATTCCTCTTTTAGCCAACCCGGATTAAATTTGAATGGCGACCCAGGTTTGTCAATATTGCCTTTAATTTCAAGGAGAATAGGATGATGATCTGAATCTCCTCCTTCCCCCACCCATTGACGAAAGGCTTGAAACCTATCCACTAAGAGTTCCTTGATCAAAAATCTATCTAATCTCTTGGCCACCCTGGCCTCTCCTATTCTCTTATTCCTACAGGTAGGTCGTAGTTTGACAAGATTAATATCTATAAGGTGCCCCTCCTTTAATTTAGCAGAGGAAAAATCAGATAGAGGATCCGCCCGAGCAGTCGGTCCCAAAGATTTGGCTTGTCCCAGAGAAAAATTCAGGTCCCCTCCTATAATGATATTAGGACTATGCATAAAATTCCCCGACCAAAGATTTTTCCAGAATATCTCCCTCTCCAGACAGGGGCCACATATATTCAGAATCTAAAAAGAAGAGCACAACTCCAGGGAATATACCTCCACGTCCAGTACATGATCCCTACCCTAGGAGTTCAATAATTTAATTTTATTGGTTTTATATCCCACAGCCAACCTTCCTGATCTTACACAAGCATCCAGCCCCGTAGAGGACCACCTCGGGCAAAAACTTTGAAGCACCGCAGAGACCTCCTACCCAAAACCTAGAGTTTCCTATAGAAGAATAATGTTCGGCCCATAACCAGAGAACAGGGCCCAAATAGCTAGTTTTTTGGGCTTACTAGCTAAACCCCTATAACTAAAGGATAACACTATCATTTTATCACCTAGCCCGGGGCATTTTCTTCTCTAATAACCCCAGTTATGGACCTTTGCTTCCCATCAGCAATGTCAAGTTTGGCTTTTAGCTGAGCTTTAGAAAGGTTATATTTTCTCTCTCTCAACTTGGGCCCAAAAGAAGAGACAGAAATATTTCCCAATCCTCCCACTATATCCATAAAATTCTCTTTCCCCTCCCCCCCCCCGCAGCCTAAGGTTATAGGACCGACGCACTTCTTCAGAAAAAAGGGATCTTAGTTGGTTCGTGGGAGGAGATAAGGTAGAGAAATTTTGAAAATATCGGGATAGAAGTGATAATGTTTTCTAGGGCGGATTCAACATGTACAGAAAGACCATTTGACATGTGAATTGAATCAGGCCTGGAGGGACCAGGCCCAAAGCAAGAAGTATTCATATGTGAAATTGTAAATGAAAGAGATGAGGGGGTAAGAGGAGCAGTACCTGCCCACAGAGGCACATCTGTAGCAACGGCTGCAATCGAAGCCTCCTCGACCAGGGTATCAACCGCAACATCCATCCTTGTGAATCCCGCTTTCCCCACGGCTACATCTTCACCCTGCCCTTCCAACCCATTCTGAAAAGGTTGTAAGCCCTGATCCTTATCAGTACCAAAGTCCTAATTCCCATCCACTACGTTTCCTCCAGAATTTCGTGAAGCTTTCCCTTTTGAATATTTTGTATTTCTTCAGATGCCCACGGGACACTCTTGAGCCAAATGCCCATATTGGTGACATCTGTGGCACCTAAACGACACCTATTCATAATCCAGGGTCTGGATGAAAGACCAATTTCAGTAATGCAGCTGAATTTCCTCCGCCAATCCTTCTCTGGGATTTAGCCGAACCAGAATCATAGCAGTCCCTTTCTCACAAGCTTGAATGAAAGACATATCTGCCTCCAGAAACTGACCTAAAACATTCTCAATGTCCCTGAAAATGTTTGCAGTCCAAAGCGGTTGAGGGAGCCCGGGAAGCTTGACCCAGATTGGGAGATCTGCAAGCTTCTCCCTTTGCACGTCAAAAAGAGGGTGCCAAATCTTAAATAGGATCGAGGCCCAGCCAAAGCCCCAATTCTTTTCTAGAACCCATGAAGCCATCTCCTTGCTCTTAAATCTCAGCATAAACTAGCCATTTTCCAAAATGTGCACCTCGAACCTTGGATCGGGCCCCTCCTGCCATGTTTTCTCCGCCCATTCCTTCAAAAAGGAGCTGAAACTTTCTTCCTCTTAGATTTCCTGACCAGTGTTAAATCAATCGTGTCCATTGCCTCGTTAATGGAAAAATCGATGCCCAGCACTAGGTTTGGGACTTTGTCTTTTCTCCAAACCACCCGAGCTTTCTTCTGCAGTAGATCCGGGAGTTCCTGCTCGTTGTCAGATAGACTGTCGGTTATCTCATTGTAGGAATTTATAGGGTAAGTTCCTTAGATCAAGAACCAAAGGTCACTGCTCACAAATAGATCACAAATCAGTACACCAGTATAATCACGTGGTTAAAACCCTCAAAGAGGGAAACAGTCCACGGCCTGAGCCAACTTGACCACTTCAGGCAATGTATTAGTATAAAAATAAAAGTTACATATTTTTCTCTCCTAAATGGTTACCAAACAAATGACCCTCCATGCTCTTTAAATAGAGATCATGGACCAATCGGGTCTTAAGCCATGGATCAAGTGTCGTTAATTCCAAGGAGAGAGATAACTGTCAGATCACTACAAATCGTGACCGTCGGATTATAAGTTACAAATGTACATGGTAAAGAAACACACTTTACCTAACTCTACACTAGACTAAGTTATTCTTAACTATTTCCTATGTGTCGTAAAATCCTAACATCTCCCCTTAAAAACAACTTGGGATTGGATTGAAGGATTTACAAAAGTGACACAAAAGGAGCCTATTTCCTATGTGTCGAAATATCCTAACATCCCCCCTTAAGAACAACTTGGGATAGGATTGAAGGATTTACAAAAGTGACACAATAGGAGAAGGAAGGAGGCATTAGATCCTATCCCCCCTTAATGACAACTTCCCTGAAATCCAAGCATGGATCGAAGTTTGGTAAACTTCGCTTCAGTGAGAGCCTTTGTAAAGATATCGGCTACTTGATCATTGGTTGGACAGTACTGCACTTCAAGAACATGATCATGAGTGAGCTTTATAATGAAGTGGATGTGGATTTCAATGTGTTTCATACACTGATGCTAAACTAGATCTTTACATAGCTTAATGGCACTCTGATTATCACACCGAAGTGTATTTGGATGCTGCTAATGAAGACCAAATTCAGACAAGATCTGACGAAGCCACATGGCTTCCTTGCTGGCTTCAACTGCACCACGATACTCTGCTTCTGTTGAAGAAATAGAGATGGCACTTTTTTTCTTACAAGACCAAGTAATAGGTCCTAAACCAAGAGTGAATACATATCCTACAATATACTTTCGATCATCAGGGTCACCAACCCAATCAGAATCAGTGAAACCAACCAACAATGGATCAGATGCTCCTGCACTATAATGAATCTCGAAATGAACTGTACCTCGAATATATCAGAGTATTCTTTTAGCTGCTTTCCAGTGACTTTCATGAGGTTGGTGCATAAACCGAGCAACAATACCAACGGAAAAGGAAAGGTCAGGATGGGTATGGCTTAGATACAAAAGTTTACCAACAAGTTGACGGTATAAGGTAGCATCAAATTCAAGGGTAGTACAAGTGACTGAAAGATTGACTCCAGACTGAAAGGGAGAAGGGGTTGGCTTACAGTCTTCCAAGTGAAAGTTGTGTAGAATATCACAGGAATACTTGGACTAAGAGAGGATAATGCCTTCCTTGGATTGCAAGACTTGAATACCAAGGAAATAATGCAAGTGTCCTAATTCTGTCATTTAAAACTGCTTTTTGAGGCTAGACTTCACATGTTTTATATGGTTTGGATCACTACCAGTAAGGATAAGATCATCAACATAAAGAACAAGGATGGTGAAGGACTCACCCACTTTCTTAGTGTAGACAATGTTGTAAGAATGACACCTAGAAAAGCCATTATTTAAAATAAATCTATCCATTTTATCATACCAAGCCTGAGGAGCTTGTTTGAGACCATAGAGAGACTTACTACGGTGACAAAAAAGGCTAGAGTCATTTTGGATAAAGCCATGGGGTTGTTCCATGTAGATTTACTCATGCAAATCTCCATGTAAGAAGGCAGATTTAACATCCATCTGATGGACTTCCCATTTAAAAGAGGCAGCAAGGGAAAGAACAAGGCAGATAGAATTCATTTTGGCAACAGGGGAGAAGGTTTCAGTATATTCAATGCCTTCAACTTGTGAAAATCCTTTAGTGACAAGATGAACTTTATGTCTATCCACTTTTCCATCTAGTCAAAACTTTGTTTTGTAAACCCATCTACATCTGACAAGTTTTCTTCCTTTTGGAAGAGGAACAAGATCCCAAGTATCATTCGCCAATAAGGAACAATATTCTTCATTCATAGCTTCATCCCAATCTGGATGAACGGAGGCTTCTTCAAAGGTTTCCGGATCAGGATTTTCTGTAACTTGAGCCAATAAGGAAGAGTCTCTTTCGAACTGAGAACGAGTACGTCGTCGATCTGCAGGGTCACCTGTAAGAGAACCTGTTGCATCCCGAGTAGAGCGGACCCATCTTGGAAGCTATGGAGTAAGAGGAATAATTTCAAGAGGTGGAGGATTTCCATCCTCGCTTTCATCATCTGAACTAGAAGGAATGCTATTAAAAATAGAAGAGAGAGAGAGAGGTGGCACATATGCCGAATCAGGCTCGTAGGCCAAAGGTGCACACCCGTCGAACTAGGCTCACAGGCCGATATATTTTCATCAAATTTTACATCTCTTCTAATGATTATATTTTTGGATTTTGGTTGGAGAAGTGTATATCCTTTGACATCTTCAGAATATCCAACAAAAATTCATTTTTCACTCTTAGGTTCTAAGGCTTTATGTTTCGCATCTCGAATATGGGCCCAAGCATCACTTCCAAAAACACAAAAGTGACTTACATCTAGCTTGATTGAGCTCCAAGCATATTCTAGAGTTATATTATTTAAAACCTTATTAGGAGTGTAATTTACTATGTAATTTTCACATTTAATGGCTTTTCCCAAAAATTGAGACCAAGTCTTTATGTTGAAGCATACAATTAGCCATTTCTTTTAAGGTGTGATTCTTCCTTTCAGCTACACCATTTTTTTGTGGAGTATATGGAACAGTATGTTGCAATTGAATGCCATTCTCAGTGCAGAAGTTGATAAATTTGTTGTTAACATATTCTCCTCCATTTTCTGATCTTAACTTAAGAATTTGATGTCCATATTGTTTCTCAACAAAAGCCTTAAAGGCCAAGAACATGTTAAAAACTTCACTCTTGAGTTTTAGGACGTATACCCAAGTGCGTCTGGAAAAATCATCAATGAAAGTTAAGAAGTACTTGCAACCAGAGAAAGAAACAACAGGAAGTGGACCACATAAATCACTGTGCACAAGCTGCAAAGGGGCTGAAGCGTGCCAAGAGGCACATTTGTCAAAAATATCCTAATGATGTTTTTTCGAGTACACATCCGGAGAAAACACCATCTTGGCAAGATACCATAGGAAGACCCGTCACCATATTTTCCTTACATAGAGTTTGAAAAGAGCAATAGTTTAAGTGATCAAATCGCTCATGCCAAAGTTTGCTCACTTTATCATTATGAGCAACAAAAACAGAGGGAAGACATGATGATCCAAAGTTGTCAAACTTATACAACCTTGTGGAATCATCAGAAATGCCAGTAGCTAAAATATGTTTAGGATATTTGAGGTCCTTGATTACAACATCATGAGGTGAGAATTCTACTATTTTCCCTTCACCTGAATGAGTTATCTGATAAACAGATAGAAGGTTACATGACAAGGTAGGAACACATAGTACATCATTAAACTGACCATTATCTAGATGAATGGTTCCAGATCCTACAACACTAAGAGATCTATCATCACCAACATAAATATGTTTGGTGTTACAATCATTTAAAGAAAAAAACATGGCTTTATTTTTGGCCATGTGATAAGAAGCTCCAGAATCAATGAGCCACTCATGAGAATGAGAAGAGGAAGATACATTTAATGCATAACCAGATCTTGATGCTTGACAACCATAAGCAGAAAGTGCCATTCCTGAAGATGAATGTGAAGAGTGCTCCAAATTGATGTTGTGCTTCTTCATTGCTGCTTCTAAGGCTTCCATATTCTTAAAAAAATTAGACTCTATATTGCCATCACGATTAAAAAAGTTGCAATTTCTATCGGTCTTCTTCCCTTTGCTTTTATTTTCCTTATCATTTTGGTGAGTTGCTTTTTCAATTTGTGGCTGAAATTTCTTAGGACCCTTGTTTGGTTTCAAGCCATATTTTTTAGGATACTACTTCTTGGGATTCTTTTGATATGATTGATGTTGGGCTGCTAAGGCTTTCTTAGAAGTGTTTGTAGGAGTATAATACCAAGGTGTAAGAGTTTTTCTTGTTCTCTTATCAAAGAATCACAAAAGGAATCAAAAGAGGGATTCTTCTAGGTGGTTCCTGAAGAATGATGGCTTCTCTAATGGAATGGAAGGCGAAAACAAATAAAAATTATGCAGGGCTAAGCTTAGCAAGAATGCAATAGATGAGGCTACCATCTTTCTTTTTGACCTTACAACCTTCTAAAAGAAGTCTAAGGGTATTGAATTTGTACAAAAAGTCTTCAATAGAGGAGAAATTATTAGGGGCCCTTATTTGATTTTGAATGCCAAAGGCAATATTTAGCTTGTCCAAGGCTTCATGAGGGGTTTCAATGTCAAGGATATGAAATCGAAGATCTTGAGCAATGGAAATTACTATCAACCCTCATGCTTGAACTTGTTTATTTTCCCATTTGGCGACTTTATCATCATCAGAAGGTTTAGGTTCTAGCCATGTGGCTATTCTATAAAGACCTTTACTTCTAAGTATATCTACCATGTGAGGTAGCCATTAGAAATAATTGGTGTTGTTAAGAATAATCGGGCATGCACTTTCCATTTTTTAAAAACTGAAGCTGAGAAAATCTGAAACTAACTACTTCAATCGAAAGATCTCGAAAATTAGGCTGATTCAAAAAAAATGGCTTCTAGATGAAGAAGCTATGCCTTTTTGAAAAAACGAGTTGAAGATGCAAAATAGTTACGAGAATGGTTTGAAATTTGATGATGAAGTTCGACTTTTAAAAAAATCCCACCCCTTTAACAAAAAAAATTTACAAGTAATTGTTTGAAAGGAGGCAGGGTTTTTTGTTTCTTTCTTTCTTTCTTTATTTCTTTTCTTTTTCTTTTTTACTCTTTGGTGTGCGTGCCTTTTCCTGCACAAAAAAAACAAAAATCCGAGCAAAAAAAAAAAATGCAAGCCTCACAGCAGATTTTTAGTTAACCTTATCGACAACTAGCAATTTTTCCACTATTTCTGATTTCCCGAGATTGCACAAAGACGCGGGGAAAGAGCATACATAGCAAAAAAAAACCCTTCCTCTTGTTTCTGATTTGCCGAGATCGCACACAGCGCAGAGAAAAGAGAATACACAGAGAAGAGGGTATAGATCCGGCAAATAAATCAAACCTAAAACTGAAATAAACAGAGGGAACCGAAATAAGAAATAACCAGAACTTTTAACAAATAAAACTGCAAAACAGATATTTTATACCTCCAGATCTAAACTGATATAACTTGGGCAACCAGGAACCTTTTCACATGAAACGAAAGGTGTTCCTCACTATAAAAAATGCTCCGGACACAACGGAGTGGTTCTCCAAGCCCGAAAATGTTCAGAAATAGTAGATCTAGAAAACGGTAGTCGCATGCAGTCAAACCGGCTTCAAATTTTGATCAACAACAGATGTGGCCCTCAAAATAGCTCTGATACCATGTAGGAATTTACAGGGTAAGTTCCTTAGATCAAGAACCAAATTTCACCGCTCACAAACAAATCACAAATCAGTACACCAGTATAATCACGTGGTTAAAACCCTCGAAGAGGGAAACAGTCCACGGCTTGAGCCAACGCGGCCACTTCAGGCAATTAATTAATATAAAAAGAAAAGTTACATATGTTTCTCTCATAAATGGTTACTAGACAAATGACCCTCCATGATCTTTAAATAGAGATCATGGACCAATCAGGTTTTAAGCCACGGATCAAGTGTCGTTAATACCGAGGAGAGAGATAACCGTCGGATCACTACAAATCGTGACCGTCGGATTACAAGTTACAAATGTACATGGTAAAGAAATACACTTTACCTAACTCTACACTAGACTAAGTTATTCTTAACTATTTCCTATGTGTCAGAATATCCTAACACTCATGAACCGAGCCCCCTTGGCATCCTTCAACCGCCAACGCAGCTCGTTTCTCCTTATTCTTACCTTTCACAGCAACAATCGATGCTGCCTCCTTTACACGACCTGCCGACCAAACTCCACCCGACCCCTCTCTGTTAGTGATCCCACCTTGTGGGGGGGGAATTCCACGCATGATCCCGCCCAAAAGAGGGTTGGCTCCCCTTCTCAGAATCTCTGATTGCTTCCTTCTAGCCATAGCAATGTCCTCTGCTAAGCGTCTTAGGCCCTCTTCTCCAACAACGCATGACTATCTCCTCGGCTCTCCTCCCAATGACCCCGAAACCTCAATCAGTCCCGACGCCTCTCCTCCTCCAAGCGTGAAACAATGGCCTGCTTTTGTTGATCAGCGGTTGTCATTGATGTCAACCCAAGCAGCACCAGGGGCTAACCCAATATTTCATGGGAATTTTGAACTAAAAAATTAATATATTCTAAGTCAATAATTCTTTTTATGGTTTCTACTTGTCGAGATGTTTCCGTTGATATCTGGCACGCCATGTAATTCTTCACGGTTTGAGATATATTCATGTTTGAAGTTTGTACCCCCAATTAGTGGGCTAAAACCCCATGGGGTTGGGGCATGGGTCATTGAAAATTCATAATTAATATTTTTTAAGCTCCTAAAATCTCTCCCACATTCACTTGTTGAAGCCCCTCTCAACCTAAGCATTTATATAAATTGTGATCCTCATTTCCTCCTTATGAAAGGGATTTCGCTATATGAAACAGGTCATTGTGGAATTTGCGCTCTAAATTTTTTTCTACGAAGGTTCAAAAGCTGAAATTTTTATGAGGTGAAGCCAAAATCCTGAGGAAGCTTCTGTAAAAATTTCAGATCAAGTTGCGCAATATTTTTGGAGATATGATCTATGGAAGTTGGGGTTTTTGCAGGCTCCTGAAATTCATCTCAAAGAAGTGACCTTGGTAAATTCGTCATAACTCTCTCTCTGAGTATCAGATTGGAATTATGTAAAAAGTGGCAGATATTTCACAGTCTTTAATTTTCTCTCTATCAATTTCAGAGCCAAATGACAAAATAGTGACACGTGGCATGTTGTACAAGTGCGCTCTGCTGAAACATTCCATAATTAGGGCATTGTGAGAGATTGGGTATAACTCTCTCTTGAAGAATCCGAATTGGGTCAGACCTGTGGCATTGGAAATAAGACTCATAGGACTACTACAGGACCGAAAATCAGATATTGAGGATCTGAAATAACAGAGATACACCAAATTCAATATCGAGCTCCTAGAAGGCAAAGAAAAAGCTAGATCATGTGTTGTTAAGGGTTGCAAAGGACCAGACTTTCTAGGGCAGCAAAGCAAAGCAAGGTGCAGTAGAGGGTAGCATGAAAAGAGCATCAACCAAGGTGCATAACAGCAGCAATAAGTTCATCCTATGAAGTCTTCAAGTGGGCAGCACTGCATACAATCATTGTAAAGGTATCATTGTACTAAGTCATTGTAAAAATTGTACTAGTGTCTATCTGCCAAGGGTTGAAGAGGCAGTGTTGGGAGGTCTAGGATCATCATTAGGTGGTTGTGTCAAAGTTGGGGTTATGGTCTAGTATATCTTCTTCTTCTACATCATTCTATATCATTTTAAAGTGGACCATTTTCCCTGGTACGGGAGTCCATTCTTCTTTTATTCTTCTATAGGGTGGTAGGGTGGTGCTAGGGTGAGTTGTAGCTCATTGGGTGTTGGGGCATCCGTTCAGTTGACTACTGAAGAATCTCGGGCGTTGGAGCGTCCATCCGGTGGGCGCTGGAGAAGAATGCTTTTCTAGATTCTAGGAAGTTGGAGCTTTATTTTCAATTGGAGTTGAATATTAAAGAATTATTAGAAAAGCATTAGGTGGTTTTTGTCCCGGAGTGGGTTTCCACCTTAAAAACTGCTTGCATTTGTGTTCCTCTTGTTTGCTGCTATCATTGTACAAACACTGATAATAATTGAAGATTAACTAATGCTCTAATTGAAAGTAATACTGATTCACCCCCCCCCCCCTAGTATTTCCAACAATTGGTATCAGAGCTTGGTTCCTTCAATAGCAGTTTAACAGCTGGAAGGAGGTCATGGAGCATACCAAGAATGGTGTACCTCTATTCAATGAAAATAATTATGCACTCTGGAAAGGAAGAATGGAGGTCTATATCTTGGTGCAAGGTTACGAAGTATGGGACACTGTTCAAAATGGATTTACATCAACTACGGATGAACAAGGTAAGAAGAATTTGGTAAATGATGCAAAAGCAAAGAATATTGTTATCAGTGGACTTATTGAATCTGCTTATCATAAGGTATTGGGTTGTAAAACTGCCAAAAATGTATGGGACAAGCTTGAGAATATATATGCAGGTGACTCAAATGTCAAAGAAGCAAAGCTTCAAAACTATAGAGAATAATTTGAGCAACTCAGAATGAAAGAAGATTGCAACATTGCTGCATACTTCCAATACGTTGATGAAATAACCAATACTCTGGAAGGATTGGGAGAGCCAGTTGACAAGAAGACTATTATACGAAATATTCTTAGAACGTTACCAAGGAGATTCAACCCAAAGGTATCGGTCTTAGAATACAGTGCAAATCTGGACAAACTCAGCAAAGAGGAATTACATGGAGTTCTCATAGCATATGAAATGAGACTTGATGAAGAAGAGGGTACTTCGCATCTAGAAACTATGTTCGTTGCATCTAAGAAAAAAAATAAGGATAAACAACCTTCAATTGAAAAGACATGCACCTGCAAGTGTGAAGAAAAGGGAGATGATGAAGAAGGTATTTCAGATGAAGAATATGCTTACTTCACGAAAAAACTAAAAATTGGTAAGGGACAATTCAAAGGTAAACTTCCATTGATATGTTTCAGCTGTAATGAGGTTGGGCATTTTGCAGCAAAATGTCCAAACAGAAGTAATGGCAACTCAAAAGGAAAGAAAGGCTTTAAGAAATTCAACAAGCAAGGATCCAAAAGGAACTTTCTCTCTAAAGAAGATATCTCATCATCCGATGAAGACAATGACAGTGAAGAAGAAGCCAATGAGAGAGTATTGTTTATGGCCAAGCACAATAAACCCAAGCACAATAAACAAGAGGTATCAAACAACGAAGAAGAAGGATGGACCATAGAAGAATTTTATGAGGAAGAAATCAAGCTTATAAAAGATCTCAAGGCGGAGAAGATCTGTTCCAATACTCTTGAAGAACAAGTTCAAGGTCTCAAAATTGAAGTTGAAGAACACAAATGCATTGAAGAGTCACTTCAAAAGAAGTTGGAAGAAAGAAACCAAGAAAGGGAAGAATTAGAAGCCAAAGTAGTCTCGTTGCGTGAGGAAGTGAAGAAAGGAAAAACTATCCAAAACTATGCCAACAGCTCAAGGGCATTGGAAGAACTCATCAACAATCAACGATCTTACAACGACAAAACTGGCATTGGTTACAAAGAAGAAGAAGCAGGACCTTCTACAACAAAATACAATGAACCTATGAGATCTGACATGCATGTAGACTTCATTGGAAAAGATTCGCAAGAACGGCCTTGGAAGACAATTCCTCGACGAAAATTTCCATCTAGGTACCAACATATTTTTTATGGCTAATGTTATTCATGTGGAAAATTTGGTCATAAAGTTGTAGAATGTCGCACGTACCCTAGGAACGAATACAATTCCAGGAGATCTATCAAATATGAACCTCCCAGGGCTCAGCGAAACATCAATAGATTTGAACATTTAAGAAATAATATTGAATGTTACAAATGTCAAAAATTTGGACACATAGCCAAAGACTACAGACTTGAAAATCCTCCAGAAGAATATTCGAAGCCACAGAACGAACGAACATGGAAGAAGAAGAAGAATGATAATTGTGCTCTCGCTTTCAAGGCTCAAAAGAACAAGGATGTGTGGTATGTTGATAGCGGTTGCTCAACGCATATGACTGGAGATAGAAATAAATTTGTATCTCTGAAAGAGAAGAAGGATGGAACCGTGTCTTTTGGAAATGATGGATCTTCAAATGTTATAGGATCAGGTACTTTCACTCTCTGAAGCAAAGATGCTCTAGCCAAGAATGTTCTATTGGTTGAAAACATGAATCACAATCTTCTCAGTGTTGGAAAAATGTGTGATCAAGGACACACAATACTATTCAACTCCATGAAATGTGAAATCAGGAAAGGCGTGTATGTTGAAATTGTGGCTACAGCAAGTCGAACTTCAAACGACATATATGTTCTGGATGAAGCAACTAAAGCATGTCTAATAGCTAAAGAGGATGATACAATAATTGGTAGCAATGATGATCGACTAAGTAATAAGTTTGCTACAAAGTTGCAAAGTGATTTCGAGATGTCTTTACTTGGTGAGATGACATACTTCTTAGGGCTTCAAATATCTCAGCAAGAGAAAGGAATATTTATATGTCAAGCCAAGTACATCAAGGAAATGCTCAAGAAATTTAAAATGGAAGATTGCAAACCCATCCTTACTCCAATGGTAAGAGGTTGCAAATTGAGCATAGACGACTCATCTAAGGATGTGGATCAAAGGTTGTACAGATCTATGATTAGTAGTCTTATATATGTAATAGCCTCCCGACTAGATGTTCTGCAAGAAGTTGGACAAGTAACAAGATTCCAAGCAGCACCAAAAGAATCAAATATTAAATATTCACCAGCATTGGAATATCTTTTCCAGAAGCTTTGGATTCTCCCAAGTTCTTATTAGATTTTCCTTTTTCAGAATATAAAGGGGGAGTGGAAGTAGATTATAGGTCTGCAATACGGATGTGTGTTAGGGGGAGTGGAAGTGTGTATAGGTCCGCAGGATGGTTGTGTTTCAGGGGGAGTTACCCTTTGCCATTGATGTCAAAGGGGGAGAGAATGTTGTAGGAAGAGGTTTCATGATTGCAGGGGGAGTACTTGTATTTACCATCAATGCTGAGGAGATGTCTCAGTTAGTGGTTGTCATTGATATGTTAAAACACAGAAGATAATATTGCATGGGAATTTTTACCTACCAAATTAATATATTCTGGGTCAATAATTTTTTTGATGGTTTCTACTTGTCGAGATGTTTCCGTTGATATAGGGCACGCCATGTAATTCTTCACGGTTTGAGAGATATTCATGTTTGAAGTTTGTACCCCCAGTTAGTGGGCTAAAACCCCATGGGGTTGGGGCATGGGTCATTGAAAATTCATAATTAATATTTTTTAAGCTCCTAAAATCCCTCCCACGTTCACTTGTTGAAGCCCCTCTCAACCTAAGCATTTATATAATTTGTGATCCTCATTTCCTCCTTATGAAAGGGATTTCGCTATCTGAAACAGGCCATCGTGGCATTTGTGCTCTAAATTTTTTTCTACGAAGGTTCAGAAGCTGAAATTTTTATAAGGCGAAGCAAAAATCCTGAGGAATCTTTTATAAAAATTTCAGATCAAGGTGCACAATATTTTTGGATATATGATCTATGGAAGTTGGGGTTTTTGTAGGCTCCTGAAATTCATCTCAAAGAAGTGACATTGGTAAATTCATCATAACTCTCTCTCTGAGTATCAGATTGGAATTCTGTAAAAATTGGCGGATAGTGCACAGTATGTACTTTTCTCTCTATCAATTTCAGAGCCAAATGAAGAAACAATGACACATGGCATGCTGTACAAGTGCACTCTGCTGAAACAGTCCATAATTAGGGCATTGTGAGAGATTGGGTATAACTCTCTCTTGAAGAATCCAAATTGGGTCAGACCTGTGGCATTGGAAATACAACTCAGAGGAATACTACAGGACCAAAAATCAGATATTGAGGATCTGAAATAATAGAGATACACTAGATTCAATATCGAGCTCCTAGAAGGAAAAGAAAAGGCTAGATCATGTGTTGTTAAGGGTTGCAAAGGACCAAACTTTCTAGGGCAGCGAAGCAAAGAAAGGTGCAGCAAAGGGTAGCATGAAAAGAGCATCAACCAAGGTGCATAACAGTAGCAATAATTTCATCCTATGAAGTCTTCAAGTGGGCAGCACTGCATACAATCATTGTAAAGGTATCATTGTACTAAGTCATTGTAAAAATTGCACTAGTGTCTATCTGCCAAGGGTTGAAGAGGCAGTGTTGGGAGGTCTAGGATCATCATTAGGTGGTTGTGTCAAAGTTGGGGTTATGGTCTAGTATATATTCTTCTTCTACATCATTCTATATCATTGTAAAGTGGACCATTTTCCCTGGTACGGGAGTCCATTCTTCTTTTATTCTTCTATAGGGTGCTAGGGTGGTGCTAGGGTGAGTTGTAGCTCATTGGGTGTTGGGGCATCCGTTCAGTTGACTACTGAAGAATCTCAGGCATTGGAGCATCCATCCAGTGGGAGTTGGAGAAGAATGCTTTTCTAGATTCTAGGAAGTTGGAGCTTTATTTTCAATTGGAGTTGAATATTAAAGAATTATTAGAAAAGCATTAGGTGGTTTTTGTCCTGGAGTGGGTTTCCACCTTAAAAACTGTGTGCATTTGTGTTCCTCTTTTTTGCTGCTATCATTGTACAAATACTGATAATAATTGAAGATTAACTAATGCTCTAATTGAAAAGAATATTGATTCACCCCCCCCCCCCCTCTCAGTATTTCCAACAGCTTTCTTGAGCTCCTTCTTTAAACCCTCATTTTTAAGCAGCCCACAACTAGCCACGATATCCTCGAGGCCCCCAGTTCACATTAAAGGCTCAATCACCTCATTAAACCTTCCCTTTTCCCATTGAAGGCTCATATCTATGCCGCCAGCCCCGAAAAACTCCTTACTGGGAAAAGTAACCATCGGCATGCAGTTAGAAACGAGATCCATGGCTGTTACGGGTCTTGCAGGCTACCTTAGAACGCCTTCCAATATGTCACCCAAGCCCAAGCGTCCAGGCTTTCCACCTTTTCCAGCCTCAGCCCTAATGAGGGCCTTCATATTCTTCTCTGTGATATCCATACCCCACATTGTAAGCAGTTCCTCTGGCTCAGGATCTACCTGTACTCGCTCTGATCTATTGACCATTCTAGATTAACCCAGCAATCAGTAAAAACAGTGAAAGGTCCCATTCTACTTCCTCCCCATCGGTCGCAACCTGCTACCTCCAGCAAAATCCATTCGACAAACAATGCTTAAAATAAAATCAGGAAAATTGAAAACAGGGCAATAAAAATTGGAAAGTACTTAACCCTAAACTATATTTCCCCTTCGTCCGTAACAACTTCGGCACACAGCCCTAGACGTTACATCCTCACTGCTCGTCTCCCTTCTGTGACGCCATCCGCCTTCATCCTAGGTCCCCCCTTGTCGAGAGCTTCCTGCAGGCTACAGCAGCCCCTTGGCACTTGTGTGTCAAAGCTCAACCCATCCTGACAATTAGGGTTTCAAGCTTCTTTGATGCAGGGGCATTAGACACTAGCCAGCAATGTAGGAGGTTTTGTCCACATGTTGTGGCTAGGAGGGATCAAAATCATTGAGTTTGTAATAGCAAGGTGTCAATACCTTAGCTGCCTGTTGCATTTAGATTAGTTAGAGTCAATAGAAGTCGAATAGTTTAGTTCAGTCCATCTGTCATGTTCAGTTATTCAAATAATGTAATTAAGTTTTGTTAGAAGATAAACGGTCCTCGCCGAGGAACCGAAAAGACACATTGTAATGCATATAAATTGTATCCCCCGGATGTGTTGAGGAGAGGAGATTTCCGCAGTGAATTTGTGTGTTAAGCAATTGCTTCCGGTTGAATAAATTTCAATGCTCATTGATTATCAAATTGTCTTGAATTGATATTTGTGAGGGAATTTGTTTCATTGTGAGGCGATTGAACACTGTTCTGTGTATAATTGTTGAATTGAGTTGTTGTATAATCTCTGCATCTCTCTTTCCATTGTTTTCTCTTGAATTGTTCTAACAAGCTCTGTTGAATTAAATCCCCGAAAGAAGCCATAATCGAATGTGTTCCACCTTGTAACAGACTTACATTGTGAGTTCGTAAAGGTATCTGTCGCAAGGTTTGTTGAAAATTCCCACTCGTAGAAGAGGTCTGTGTATGATCGTGGTCATCGAAGTCTGTTCCGAGGTAGTGAAGACTCCGCTTACGAAGAGATAGTTCGGTTGGTTTTGAACTAAGAATGCTATTTTGAGAGTTGAACCTGAGTTAGTGAACCGGAGAGCATACAAGGAGTAGTGATAACCCCAGTGAGACCCCGGTCAATCACTGTTTAAAAACTGGAGAAGTTTGATCGCACCGCCTTTGCAGGATAAGCGGTATTTGAGAATTTGGAGCGATCCCATAGACTGGATGACATGTGGCATAAGGCGGGTTTCCAAAACCGCCCTCATCGCGCATTAACTATCGACTAAGGAGGCAGCGCGATATCCACGTACGTCGTCCGATCTGGAGGCTGGCTATCGAACGGTGATCGCTCTCAGATATGCTCAGGAGATAAGCCAAGGTATGGGCATTGAATCACATTGAATTCTGTCGACTGTATGGTGGGCCCGAGGCCTAAAGTTGTTTATTTAAAATATGTCGGGTTATTAATATGAGATTTTGAAGAGTGACAACCTTAGTTCTAAGGTTCGGCGGTAGAATTAAGTTCGGAGATATATATTTAAATTTCCCCAAGTTTTCTAATGTATTTATTTGTCAATTTCTCTGAAATTGATAAATAAAATTATAGATGAGTTGAGGAAGACTACGTGGAATGAACTGAGTTAATTCGAGGTAAAATGCTGACAGAGCTACTGTAGAGACTAGCTCTCCTTTGGGGGCTAGACTTTCAATTTTGTTGTTGTCAATTGTGGTATCAGAGCTGTTTTTGAGTTGTTTTTGCTGAGAATTAACATGGCAATCCGAGTTGGTAGAGGTGCTGGCAGAAGGAGACCTGTTGCCAATGCAGAAGTGTTGGAGACCTTGCAGAGGGTCCAAGCCATAATAGATGCCATAGAGTGAATACAGCTCAGAGATCCTGAAGACATCAGTGAACCTGAGATAGAAGAAGCTGGAGAAATTGTTGAGATTCCTCCTGGCATGAGGCTCCTCAGAACTGTTTTGGGGTCTGCAGTTAAGCCCAAGATTGAAGTATCAAGTTTTGAAGGAGGAATTAATCCAGAGGAGCTGGTGGACTGGATTAATGAAATGAACAAGTGCTTTGACTATGAAGAAATGAGCGAAGATAAGAAGGTCAAGTTTGCAATAACAAAGCTGAAGGGACATGTTGCACTTTCGTGGGATGGAGTGCAGGTAGAAAGGAGGAGAGTTGGCAAGCAGCCTATCAAAAGCTGGACCAGAATGATGGCTAAGCTAAAAGGTAAATTCTTTCCTAGTGATTATCAGCTAACATTGTTTAGGCAAATGCAGAACCTGAGACAGAGGTCGCTGACAGTAAAGGAATACACAAAATAATTCTATATAGTAAGCATAAGAGCTGGGCAATTTCAAGACACACCAGAGAAGACTTCCAGATATGTGAATGGTCTCAAGCTGGAGATCCAAGATGAGATTGGTCTTCTGTCTCCTAAGACAGTTGAAGAGGCCTATCAGATGGCCTTGAAAGCAGAGGAGAAACTCCTGAGGAAGCATTCTGCCAAAGGGAGAGGTAATTTCCGTGGAAAGGGAAGTTAGGGTGGTAGAGGAAAGCCTACTAAACCCAGAGATGGAGCTAACAGTAGCTCACCTCAGAATGCATCTATAGAGGGTGATGCAAGAGGTAGAAGGGGTTCTTACAGAGGAAGAGGAGGCAGAGGCAGAGGCAGATAATTGAGGTGCTATAGATGTCAGCAAGTGGGACACAAGCACTATGAGTGCCCAGAGAATGTGGGTGTTGGTCCAAGAAATGTTGTTGTTGCCCAGGCTGGAGAAGAGGCAGAAATTGAAGAATAAATTCTACTAGAGAGGGGAGAGTCCTTGGTGGTTAATAAGGTCCTGTTGAAACAAACCAAAGAGGTCACTGAGCCTGCACAAAGGAAGAATTTGTTTAGGAGCATATGCAAAGTCCAAGGGAAATGCTACCAGCTAGTCATTGATAGTGGCAGCACAAACAATCTGGTTTCCACTGAGGTGATAGAAAAGTTGAAGCTGAAGATAAGGGAGCATCCAACTCCCTACAGGGTGTCCTGGTTGCATAAAGGGCACCAGCTGATTGTAAAAGAACAGTGTGAGATAGAGCTGCAAATGGGAAACTATAAAGACAAGGTCCTGTGTGATGTGATGCCCATGGATGTGTGTCACATACTGCTGGGTAGACCTAGGCAGTTTGACAGAGCAATAGTGCATGATGGCGAGAAGAACACTAACAAGTTCTTCAAGGACAGGGTACATCATACATTGATACCCATGGAAGAAGGAGAGCCATCAAGCAGAGTGGTTGATCCAAAGACCTTGTTGCTGAGTGGGAAGGAATATCTACAGCAGATTGAAGAAGAAGAGGTAAGCTTTGCTTTAGTTTGCAAACCTAAGGTAGTTCTTACTTCTACAAAGATTTCTGATTTTCCAATAGAAATCCAAGAGATGCTAGACAGTTATTGTGACATTGTTGTGGATGATTTACCTGATGACCTGCCACCTGTGAGGAAGATCAGCCATCAGATATATTTTATCCCTGGTTCAAATCTGCCAAATAAGGCAGCCTACAGAATGACTCCCATAGAAAATGACGAAATCAGGAGACAAGTACAGGAATTGGTGGACAAGAGACTGATTAGAGAAAGTTTGAGTCCATGTGCAGTACCAACAGTATTGAGCCCAAAGAAAGATGGAGGCTAGAGGATGTGTACTGATTCCAGAGAAATCAATAAGATAAAATCAGGTACAGAATCCCTTTGCCCATAGTTGAGGATTTAATGGATTGTTTTAGTGGTGCTAAATATTTTTCAACGATAGATTTAAAAAGTGGATATCATCAGATTATAATAAGAGAGGGTGATGAGTGGAAAACTACCTTTAAAAAAAATGAAGGACTGTATGAATGGATGGTAATGCCTTTTGGGTTCTCAAATGCACCTAGCACTTTCATGAGACTTATGAATGAAGTATTGAAAGAATTCATTGGTAAATTTGTGATAGTGTATCTAGATGATATATTAGTTTTCAGCAAAACTAAAGAAGAACATTTAAAGCATCTTAATTATGTCTTGAAGAAGCTACACCAAGAGAAATTGCTGATAAACTTAAAGAAATGTTCATTCATGAAGGAAGAGTTGGTGTATTTGGGCTTTTTTGTCTCTGCAGAAGGATTGAAGATGGACCCAGAAAAGGTTAAGGCAATTGTGGAGTGGCCTTCACCCAGAAATGTTTTTGAGGTAAGAAGTTTCCATGGAATTGCCAGTTTTTACAGGAAATTTATAAGAAACTTCAGTAAGACTAATGCACCCATCATTGAGACAATAAAAAGGAGAAAACATCCATTTAAATGGACTGCTGAAGCATAAAGAAGCTTTAAACTTTTGAAGCAAAAGATAACTGAAAAGCCTGTTTTGATTCTCCCTGATTTTACTAAACCATTTCAAGTGAAGTGTGATGCCAGTGGAGAAGCCATTGGAGCTGTGTTGAGTCAGGATGATAGGCCTGTAGCCTATTTCAGTGAAAAGTTGAATGACACCAGAAGGAAGTATTCATCTTATGAGAAGGAATTCTATGCAGTTGTTCAGGCACTGAAAAAGTGGAGGCATTATTTGATGTCCAAAGAATTTGTATTATATTCTGATAATCATGCTTTGCAGTACATTGTACAGCAGCCCAAGTTGAATCATAAGCATGCCAAATGGGTTGAGTATCTCCAAAGTTTTAACTTTGTTTTGAAACATATAAGTGGCCAGGCAAATAAAGTCGTTGATGCTTTGAGTAGGAGGCATGTGCTTGTTCAAGAAACCAATTTTGAAGTTGTAGGATTTGATTTTCTCAAAGAACTGTATAAAATAGATTCAGATTTTAAGGAAGCATTTGAGGCATGTTGTAACCCTGTTCTAACAGATAGAAGCCAGTGGCTAGATTATTTCTTGCAGGAGGACTTACTATTCAGAAGAAACCAACTGTGTGTACCAAAATGTTCCATGAGAGAAAATTTGATCAAGGAGAAGCATAGTGGTAGACTTGCTGGACACTTTGGTACTGATAAAAATTATGAGCAGTTGAGTCACTTCTATTATTGGCCCAAGATGAGAGCAGAAGTGGAAAAGTTTGTGAAAATTTGCAAAATCTATCAATATGCCAAAGGAAGGAGCCAGAATGCAGGATTGTACACTCCCTTGCCTATTCCAGACAAGCCTTGGGACATGGTGGGTATGGATTTTGTTCTAGGATTTCCCAAGACTCAGAGAGGGAATGATGCATTCTTTGTTGGAGTGGACAGATTCTCCAAAATGGCACATTTTATTCCATGTTATAAAACTAGTGATGCCACCCATGTTGCTAACTTGTTTTTCAAAGAAGTTGTTAGGTTGCATGGGTTGCCCAAGAGTATTGTTTCAAATAGAGACACCAGATTTGTGGGCCATTTTTGGAGGACACTGTGGAAGAAAATTGGTACCAAACTGAGTTTTAGCTCATCTTATCATCCTCAGACTGATGGACAAACTGAGGTAGTGAATAGGAGTCTGGGAAATTTGTTGAGAAGTCTTGCGGGAGAGCATCCCAAGCAGTGGGATCACATTTTGCCTCAGGCAGAATATGCATATAATGACTCACCAAACAGAAGTATAGGGTAGAGTCCATTCCATATTGTTTATGGAATGCACCCCAGAGGAATATCAAAGTTAAGAAATCTAGGAAAGGCAGAACTAAGGAGCGCTGATGGTGAGGAATTTGCTTCAGAAATCCAAGCCATACATGAACAAGTGAAACAGCAACTACAAGGCAACAGCATCAAATACAAAGGCAGAGCAGATTTGAGCAGAAAAAAAGTCCATTTTGAAGAAGGAGATCTAGTTTTGGCACACTTGAGAAAGGAGAGATTCCCAAAGAAACAGTACAACAAAATGAAGTTCAAAAAGATTGGGCCATGCAAGATACTTAGAAAGTTTTCTGCTAATGCTTATGAGATTGAATTTCCTCCTGATGTTGGAATATCCCCCATTTTTAATGTTGCAGATTTGTACAAGTATGAAGATGATGGTGCAGAAGAGGGACCTGCAGACAAGGAACAGATTAAGTGGGAAAAACAGCTACCTCCAGCACAACCATTGCAACCAGAGAATATATTGGACAAAAGAGTGTTCAGGAAGACTAGAGGACAAGAGTACTTTCAGTACTTAATCAAATGGAAGGACCGGCTAGAGGAAGATGCCACTTGGATGACTGAAGGAATGTTGCAGAAGATAGGCAGATCAGTGGAGGATCTCATGGACAAGAGTCCATGAAGAAAATTGCCCTCGGGAGTCTGATGCAGGGGCATTAGACACTAGCCAGCAATGTGGGAGGTTTTGTCCACATGTTGTGGCTAGGAGGGATCAAAATCATTTGAGTTTGTAACAGCAAGGTGTCAATACCTTAGCTGCCTGTTGCATTTAGATTAGTTAGATTCAATATAAGTCAAATAGTTTAGTTCAGTCCATCTGTCATGTTCAGTTATTCAAATAATGTAATTAATTTTTGTTAGAAGATAAATGGTCCTCACCGAGGAACTGAAAAGACACATTGTAATGCATATAAATTGTATCCCCCAGATGTGTTGAGGAGAGGAGATTTCCGCAGTGAATTTGTGTGTTAAGCAATTGCTTCCGGTTGAATAAATTTCAGTGCTCGTTGATTATCAAATTGTCTTGAATTGATATTTGTGAGGGAATTTATTTAATTGTGAGGCGATTGAACATTGTTCTATGTATAATTGTTGAATTGAGTTGCTGTATAATCTCCGCATCTCTCTGTCCATTGTTTTCTCTTGAATTGTCTGAACAAGCTCTGTTGAATTAAATCCCCGGAAGAATCCATAACCGAATGTGTTCCACCTTGTAACAGACTTACATTGTGAGTTCGTAAAGGTATCTGTCGCAAGCTTTGTTGAAAATTCCCACTCGTAGAAGAGGTTTGTGTATGATCGTGGTCGTCGAACTCTGTTCCGAGGTAGTGAAGACTCCGCTTATGAAGAGATAGTTTGGTTGGTTGTGAACTGAGAATGTTATTCCAAGATTTGAACCTGAGTTAGTGAACCGGAGAGCATACAAGGAGTAGTGATAACCCCAGTGAGACCCCGGTCAATCACTGTTTAAAAATCGGAGCAGTTTGATCGCACCGCCTTTACGGAATAAGCGGTATTTGAGAATTTGGAGTGATCCCATAGACTGGCTGACACGTGGCATAAGGCGGGTTTCCAAAACCGCCCTCATCGCGCGTTAACTATCGACTGAGGAGGCAGCGCGATATCCGCGTACGTCGTCCGATCCGGAGGCTGGATATCGAACGGTGATCGCTCTCAAATATGCTCGGGAGATAAGCCAAGGTATGGACGTTGAATCACATTGAATTTCGTCGACTGTATGGTGGGCCTGAGGCCTAAAGTTGTTTATTTAAAATACGTCGGGTTATTAATATGAGATTCTGAAGGGTGACAACCTTAGTTCTAAGGTTCGGCGGTAGAATTAAGTTCGGAGATATATATTTAAATTTCCCCAAGTTTGCTAATGTATTTATTTGTCAATTTCTCTGAAATTGATAAATAAAATTATTGAGGAGTTGAGGAAGACTACGTGGAATGAACTGAGTTAATTCGAGGGAAAATGCTAACAGAGCTACAATAGAGAGACAATCTCTCCTTGGGGGCCCGAATTCAATTTTTTTGCTGTCATTCTTCCTCGCGCTCCCATGACCTCTAGGAAATACATTATTATGAGTCCCTCCAATCTGGCGATCTGAGTTGGATTGAAGGCGACAACAAAAGCGACAGAAGGAGAAGAATAAGCGCTTGGATCACAAGTAGGTTCTTCTATCATTCTATGTGTCTATTTATGTTAGAGAAAGTGATAGCAAAATATTTCATCTGTTGTTCTAAGTGCCTAGCACCACACTTAGAGAATTTGATTTATCCGTAGATCATAATTCTGCATAACAACCCTTTTGCATTCAATGCATGTAAAATGTTTATGCAAACATGATATACAACACCATATACTTATGGTATATCATATATATCACATGCCAAAAGACTAAATTGTAGTTAAAATGTTAAAATGACCTATCACATTTGTGTCCATCTTATGTTAGCATTACCACCCTACTATATCATACCCACACAATCATAAATCATTTTGCTTCTTTTTCAATGCACTATGTTTCATGGTGTTCTCTTTGCTCTCCAACATGAATTTTTTGACTAATGCAATAGAAGTATATGATAATTTGATTTTTTATTTCGTACTAAAATCTGATAATATAATTTTAAATAATATTATAAATTTTTATTATTTAAAATATATGTTTAAATGCATAAATAAAAATAAATTTAACATTTTAAAAAATCTTAAAATATTAAAATTTAACGAATTATACAACTAATTATAATTCCAATAAATATCTATAAGATCTAGAACAAAATCGATGGATAAACATGTAAAAAAAATCAAAATATCATAAAATCACTCACTTTGACATGCAATGTATGTAAAATCACAACATAAAATTACAACATAATTCCTTAACTTTTAATTTTTACTTTAAATTGTTTACATAATAAATATTTAAAGAGTTTTTCTAGAAATTGAATCTATTTTTATATTTAAAAATAGAATTTAAACAAAGAAGATATCATAATATAACAGGTGCAAAGGAACGTCGAAAGTTCAAAAAGGAAATCATTTTGCTTGTTATTATTTGTGTATGTGGTTGTCTTCCATTTAGTCTCAACTTCGATGTCTCTTTCTCTCCTCCCTCGTGGCTCTCCCTTGTGGCATTAGCTCATTTTGTCTCAACTTCGTTGTCTCTGTCTTTCTTTGCATGGAGGGTGAGGAAGAAGTGAAGCATAAACTCAAAGATATTATGTTGAAAACAAGTTGAGGTGTAAGGATTGATTCCTCATATGCAAGCAGCAAATCATCTTAAGTTTTGCCCACTCGTTTGGTTGTTTTGGTGGATATTGCAGGGTTTTGTCACTGGTGAAAATTCGATGGATTATGGGTGTTCATTCACGGTATTGCACACTTTATTTTACAACTTATACAAAATTCGGGTAGCAATAACATAATATATGGCTTGTGGTCATACAACCATCAATCAAGTGATAATTGAGACCGGTCGACCTCATTCATAGGTTAGATCTCGATCCATTAAACATTATTAAAAGCAATGTGATACTGCAACATCAAAAAGAAATAAAATGACCATTGTTTACCATAGATCAACAACGACGAGGGTTGAATACCTCATATTGTCAGCCTCAACAGTGATACGACTATTTTTTCAATTGGGTTTGATTATGGGTTTCTCAGTCGATCAAATTGTCACACCAATTTACACTGCCCGAAACAAAAGTTCCCTTTCGTTCTACGCCAAGGTAACTCACACAACTGCAACAGAATGGTGGATTGATGTCGATGATTTATAATTCTCGACATTAGTCCCTTGCCATTGCACTAATCATTATAGTTGCAGTGCATAATCAACCATATAGTTGTTGCAGTGCGAGTCTTGAATGTGCTTATCTTGACGACGGTGTTTCCTCTAACATGTGATTGTCGAGCAAAAACCAAAACAAAACTTCAATTTCCCTTGACCGGTTTGTCAATTCTTCATGATTACATAGTGATCACTCCTCTGCGTCGAGTCGATCCTAAAATCAACGTAGGATCCTGGCTTCCCTGAGGAGTTGAACCACAAAATAATTGTGTGTCAATCCAAGCGGAGTTAACTCTTTTTTTTAAATAAATTTTCCATTCTCATTATAGTTTTAAAAAAAAAAAAAAAAAAACTCCATTCTTGCATGTAGGAACTTGTTACACAGCAATTTGTCACCGTCCCTGCAATCCCCATCTCACCCATTGGAGGGTCGTTTATGTGACCAATAAGCAGTGTCATGCCTTGCAAATACCATCATTGCATCCCTTTCCATGAGGACAACATTTCTTCTGTTGATCATTTCCTGAGCAGACCCCTAAAAACACCTGTTTTTTCCTTGGCGCTGGTAGCCTGTTATGTATCGCGCCAATGAGGAAAATTAACACTGAGCCCGCGCCAATTGGCGCTCTGTCCCAGTTAAGCACCCGCGCCAATCTGCTTTTGGAAATTAAAAAAAAAAAAAGAGGCGAAGTTTCGATTACAACAACTTCGTGGATGAGTCATCAGGAGTGGTTTCGACTGAATAACCATGGCCTTCCTCCTTTGGCCTCTTGTTTCCACCATATGGGGAACCTCCCAAAGGATAAGGCCTCCCTTCCACTATTGTATGGATCCCAACCTCCTCCTCTCCTCTATAAATATAGCCTTCATCCATTGATGAAGGGGCTGAATGGCTGAATGGTTGAATCTCCAAGTTCCCAAGAGCCATCAGAGCCTTATGCTGCAAGAGCCTTGATTCATTCCCTTAAGGCCAAATCCAAGCAAGGAGATTATCATCGAGACATCCGGAGAGAGAGGTTTTTCTCATCCCCAACAGGCTTTTTCGAGACGTGTTCCGCTGGCGACCCTCCAAAGGAGAATTCAGCGTCAGAGCTATGGTTGTATTCTTCTTTGATTGATTAATGATAAGCGACTATTGGTTATGGTTCCACTTCTTTTGTTGATTATGATGATAAGTTATGTCTTCTCTGACTGACATATAGTTGCATATACTGGATTTTACGCTTGCGTTTGTTTTTTTTCTTGCGTGTGCAGGTGTCCGATCATGGAAATCGTGAGGATTGTGATCTGCCAGAGCTAAGGAACGGGAGCGCTACTTTCACTACAAGCGACACCGTTGGATTCCAGGTAAGCCTTCATCGCTAGTTGGTTTATTTGCAATTAGGAACCTGCACTATAGCGTGAACGATTGTTGCTAGACCCGGTCTGGGCTAGTAGGGATCGCCTCTGTCCGCAGAGGGGATTTACCTCCACAAAAATTTGGCGACTCCACTAGGGATCGTCTAGCTTGTTTTTGTTCTGCTTTGTAAGCTACAGACGGAGCTTGAAGTTAGCCAGATAGCCTTCGAAACGCTATTGCTCTGCATTAGCGAAGTAGATCAAAGTTGTTTCAGTCAATCTCCGGTTTAGTTTATGAACTGAACACTTAGAGTATTGTCTTGTCTTTTTGGTTGTTTCTCGATTCTGCTTGCTTGATCGGCTCTTTTGGCTGGCTCTTTTCTGAGTGTTTGGCTTTTGGTTCAGCTCCAGAGGATCAGATCTGACCTCTGTTTTTCCGAGTTTTTATCCTTTCATGGTTGGCTTGATTGGCGCGGTTTCCACCCTGACAGTCGCGCCAATTGGCGCGGGTTGCCAGTTCATCACTGCGCCATCCCCTATCTGGCGTGGATTATAGCCAGACAGTCGCACCATCTCCTGTAGGTGCTAGGGTTTACCTTTGTTCGGAAGTTTCTTTTGGTCAGTAATTTGCTTCTGGGTTTGTTTTAGATTCTGCTTGAAGTGGTGAGTCTGGTCTTGGTTGGGAGAAATTCTTTGTTTTTTCATTTTCAGGCGTTGGCGCAAGTTGTCAATGGCAAAATCAGGCCAATTTCAGGGTGTGTGAAAATTGAGACTTTATCCCTGAATCCTTCACCAGTGTGTCTTTCCCTTCCGGTCTTTTCTTTGTATGAGCATAGATTACATTTCTCATTGTTTGAAATGTCTTATTTCCATGATTGCTTGATGTAAAAGGGAATGAATGCCTTGTTTTGATCTCATGCTTTGGAAGTCCTCTTTGTGTTTTGTCACCTTTTGATAATTTCGTTACAAAGTGTTTAAAACAACGATTGCATTCTTAGTGTTTGTTTACATCTCTTTTGCATTCATCCTTCATTAAGAAGATTTGTGTTATTTTAGTTTTTGTCTCAAAGTTTTCTTTTCGTTAAAATGTATTAGATCACATTGCATTGAAAAGTATTTTTGAGATTTATCATTGAACTTAGATCACATTGTTTAATGATTGAAGGCTAAAGATCGCATTGAGTGCATTCTCTTTTATTAAAAGCATGCATTAAGTAAATTCTCATTTCATTGAAAAATGCATTGAGTGCATTCCTATCATTTGAAAGGAAAAGGAAATTGTGCATAGATTACAATTGCATAGTTTTTAGAAAAGAGGATTTTGCATAGATTACATTGCAATATTCGCATCGTTGAATGTTTGAAATTACTTTTGGATAGTAAAAGTCATCTAGTTTGGAAAAGATTTCGTTTGCAATGTTGTTTTATGTCGCATCATTGTTTGAAGCTCTTCCCTTAACTAGATAGCATTCATCGAATTGAAAAGTTTTCTTTTCTCATATAGCTGCATACAAGAGATTGTCATATGACATATGGTAGGGCCTTGAAACCGAGACATAATTGAAGATAAACCATAAAATTTATTCAATTTACACTAAGGCAGCATTGAAACATTAACGAAATATTTAGAGGTCTAGGTTAGAGACGTGTTCCAGCGTCGTTAAACCTAGTAGTTGTCGTTCGCCTCTTGGCTTTAGACAGCACTAGTACGGACTTGTGCTCCCCATACCGTCGAGTATATAAAGGGAGACCCCACTAGGTTTCTATCCTTTATCCAGAGGAAGCCGAGTCTGCCGCCCTATACCCATGATACACCGGACACAGCATTTGGGGAGATTGCCTACACGTACATTAAGTCCTTGGTTGATTTCTCTTTCATTTTGAAACCAAGGTGTATATTGCAGTTCACGGTTATTTGGTACACCCTTTGCCTAGATTACCTGAGTAGTCATTTGATCTTTTCTGACTCTTTAAATTTGAAAGGATCACCAAGCGCTTGTCCTTTCACGCTTGTTTCAAAACTGAAAGAGATAGAGTCACCTTTTGCCTGTTTCTTGACTCTTAAAATATGAAACGGTAGAGTTTTGTTTCAATGTCATAAAAATTAACTACCCACGAAATATTCCTGGTTAAAGTTAGTTTCCTTAGGGTGTTGTTTTGGGTCGTTTTTGATGGCAACTTTTCCGGAGTCCACCAACCCAGGAATCCCCTCCGATGGGAATCCTGGTCATTTTCCTCCTTTTGGGAATGTTGGTGCTCCTTACATGGCAACGTTGTCCCTTCCTGGGTTAACTGTTGGGTTCCCTGTTTGGTTGTTTTCAACCTCTGTGGTCCCAAATGTCTCGGCTACTGTTCAATCAGTTCCTCCACCTGAACAACATCATCATGTTGATTCCAAGGTGGACCTCTCCCCTTATTCGCCTGTTTCTGCGTCCTTCTCTTCTACTTCGCCTGGTGAAAGTCTAGATTCGAGTAACCAGGTGGCTAAGAAGAAGAAGAAGAAGAAGTTCGATAAAGGAGAGGCTAGCTCTGCAGCTATTGCGCCTAAGAAGTCCCCCATCGATAAACCTCCCAACCCTCCACGGAAATTCAAGTTCCCTTGCATTTTGTGCACAGGAGATCATCTTCTTCGAGATTTCTCTGGCATTCCCAAGGTACTCGAAGTATGGTCCAACAGTCGTCCACCGTTGCCTTTGGCTTCCGAGAGTCAGGTTGGCGACACGTCTTCAGCTAGTGTTGGTAAGACTCCTAAGAAGCAGGGTAATATTACCAATCCCTATAAGTTGTGTGAAGGGCACCATGCCATTCACCTTTGTCCGTATATGGATGAAGCCAAGCGAGTTTTGGACAACGCAACCGTTTCTACACCATGCCTCCCGGCCGGTTATAAACGGATTTCTTTGAGTCCTCCGCTAGTTGATCCTACGATTGGTCAAGAGTCATCCTTGGTCGATCCCACTCCCTCGAAAATTCAAATTCAGGGATCCATCCCCGACCAACCATTGGTCGTGGGATCGGTTGAGCTGGCCCCGTCTACGGTGCACCAGGTCTTTTCTGTGGATAGTGGATCCCATACCCCTCATGTTCTGCTAGTTTCTTTAGATTCTTCAGACTTGGAGAGAGATTCTCCTGTCCCTATATCTCAAGAAGTTGCTCCTCCGCCTCCCGTGATGGAGGTCCCGGAGGATCCCCCTCCCACCTTCGAGATGGAGGTCGTGGAGGATGCTCCTTCTTCCGTAACACCAGGGGAAGACCTTCTCGGTTCGATGGTAGCCCCTCCGAGTATTTTGGTCGCTTCCTTTGATTGGAATCGATTTTCAGGATACCGCCTTCTGTCTTATGTGCCTTTCGAAATAACAGTACAGGCCTTTGGTCTGGTTGTACCCAGCACCATTATAGACGAAGGTGCGTCTGTTAGTATTTTATCCTCAACTACTTGGAAAGCTTTCGGTTCGCCACCGCTTGCGCCTGTTACGCAGAATCTGTTGGCATTTAACAGAAGAACTGGTCAACCCTTAGGGATCCTTCCAAGGTTACTTGTTACTTTGGGAGGTAAAACCGTCCATATGGACGTGATGGTTGTTCCAGGCCCCTTGGATTTCAATTTGCTCTTGGGGCGCGATTAAACCTATGCCATGGGAGCGCTTGTCTCCTCCCTTTTTCGTGTGGTCTGTTTTCCACATGAAGGACGGATCGTGACCATTGATCAGCTTTCGTTCTTTGGTCCTGATGTGGCAACTGGCCCGCCATCATCCCTTCCTGGTTTTTATCCACCTGTTGTATCTGCCCCACCGCAGGTCAACTATGTGGCTACCTACCCCGTGCCTGTACCCAGCGATAGTGCCATTGTGCATCTTGTGTTGGGGTCCAGACTTCCAGGATGTTTTCCTTCCATCGGGAGTGGAACTCTTGGAAGCGATGACTTCTTGTTCATTATGATGAGGTTGTCGGAGCAGAGTTCCTTGTCTTGTGTCAAGCTCCTTAAAAAATGAAACAAGGTTGTCGGAGCAGAGTTCCTTGTCTTGTGTCAAGCTCCTTAAACCATGAAATAAGTTGTCTTGAGGATAGTTCTTTTAGTGTGTCAACCTTTTTAAAACAATGAAACACGTTCCTTCTCAATTCGAGTCTTTGATAAGATCTCGTAAAATCCCAGTCGAGTCTTTCTCTTGATCTCGTAACTTGAACCTTCACTCCATCTACCTTTCATATGGACTGAAGCTTGGGAGGCATGTACCTCGATTTGAGTCACCATGCTAGGGGCATGCTTAATTTTTCAAGCATAGTTTGTTTCCGTTTCAAGCTTGTGTAAAAATGAAACCGGTTTCAAGCATAGTTTATCTTTGTTTCAAGCTTGTGTAAAAATGAAACCAACTTCAAGCAGAGTTTCCTGATTTCAAGCTTGTGTAAAAATGAAACAATTCCCATTTTACCTCTTGTGATTGCCATTTTATCAGCCTGTTTTTGCCAGATGAGCCTTGGTTTTCTCACTCCATCGTTATTATCTGCTTGGCAGATCATATGTCTTCACTTGGTTGTTTCACCCATTCCTGAGGAACCGCTGCGATGAGTGGTCTTGTTAGCCAGCCTCTTGACCTTTATCTTGTTCTGAGCAGTTCCACCATTACCGGAACCAGTAGCTACCCTTTATACCACTCATTCCTCCAGGAGGAGTCATCTTTCAGCTCTTTTCTGACTCTCTAAACATGAAAAGATTGCCGAGTCCCTTGTCGTTTCGATCTCGTTAAAGTGGCCACGAAACGACATCTACCCAGTATACGTTTACCCCTTTTTCGGGCTGGGATAGATTATTTACGAAAAAGGAATACCCTAGCCTATCGCGACTAGGAGGTTTTCTCAGATTTTGTTTTCTACCTTTTCGGATCTGAGGAACTATTTACGAAAAGGGACCTTTGGAGTTTACTTTTCCGCTGTCTTTTCAAACTCTCTAAACATGAAAAGACGTCGAGTCCTTCCTTTGTCAGACTCGTTAAACCTTGATGACATCGGATTCAGTCTTAATGACGATATTCAAGTTTCTCCTTCCTAGGGCTCGTTAAATGTACTAGGATGGATTCGTCCGAAGGACAAACTTATATGACAAGCATATGGTATCCTCTTCAAGCTTGTGTAAAAATAAAGAGGTACTCGCCGGAAATGGTGGGGAAAATGGAACTAACATCATTGTCGTGTCGATAGTATGTCGCTCTTGAACATGGCACTTGTCTGCATTCATGTCGGGTTGGGGATATCTCATCTCGTTTTCCACTTGCCTCCGTGGGTTTGGGTGATCCCTTTTGACCTCTCATCTGCTCTTTGCCTTGTCATCATGACCCTTGATCTTTTGATGTCAAATACTGCCAAATCCACTGTTGTGCCGCCGATATGTTCAAGAGAAGTTGACCTCTGCAGATTTCAAACTTCCTCTGATTCTCATCTGATCTTAATTCACAAAGACATTATGTTCCTCTGTCTCGTGTCGATGATGTGGGAAACACTATGGCCCACCTTCGATCAAGGTCACTTCTTGTCGACTTCAACTCATTATCCAGGAAGTTGATCTAGAGACTCCCTTCTGGTACCTTGGAGCCTGCATGCCTCAATGGCAGGTTCTTCGCATTCGACGTGAGGTTTTCATCATTGGCCTCCGATCGAGTGATTCTATGGGTGTTCGACGCCAGCTCATTGATTCACACGCCGTGGATTGTACCTATAGTACCTTGAGGACCATTGTCATTAGTGGTGGTACCTCTCGTGTCTGTTAACAGCTTTCATCATTGGCTGGTAATCAGGCAATGTTCTTGCATGTTCGACTTCAGCTCACATATTCGCATCCTTGAACTTGTACTTTGTTCGGGTCAAGATGGAGCGCAAGACCCTGGATTCCTGTCTGTTATAATCCAGGCTGCGATTTTGTGGATTCTTATGATTAGTTACATGACTCACTGATTGGATCGCTGCAACCATACCTGAGTCTATTTATCGATCCTCACTGGATGGCTACGTCCATGCCTCGGATCTGGATTATTGCATACTCTGTTATGGATGGCTGTGCACATACCACATGTCTATCATGTATTTGAGATATCAGTTGTACTTCTCTACGCAGGGTTTCCGACGGCAGTGTTTTCAGTTGGACACGTTCTCGTAAATCATTTCACCCCTCTCTTTCTTTCGGGCCTCATGCTTTAGGGGGCAACTGTTACACAGCAATTTGTCACCGTCCCTGCAATCCCCATCTCGCCCATTGGAGGGTCATTTCTGTGACCAATAAGCAGTGTCATGCCTTTCAAATACCATCATTGCATCCCTTTCCATGAGGACAACATTTCTTCTGTTGATCATTTCCTGAGCAGATCCCTAAAAACACTTGTTTTTTCCTTGGCGCTGGTAGCCTGTTATGTACTCGCGTCAATGAAGAAAATTAACACTGAGCCCGTGCCAATTGGCGCTCTGTCCCAGTTAAGCACCCGTGCCAATCCACTTTTGGAAAGTTTTTTAAAAAAAAGAGGTGAAGTTTCGATTACAACAACTTCGTGGATGAGTCATCATGAGTGGTTTCGACTGAATAACCACGGCCTTCCTCCTTTGGCCTCTTGTTTCCACCATATGGGGAACCTCCCAAAGGATAAGGCCTCCCTTCCACTATTGTAGGGATCCCAACCTCCTCCTCTCCTCTATAAATATAGCCTTCATCCATTGATGAAAGGGCTGAATGGCTGAATGGTTGAATCTCCAAGTTCCCAAGAGCCATCAGAGCCTTACGCTGCAAGAGCCTTGATTCGTTCCCTTAAGGCCAAATCCAAGCAAGGAGATTATCGTCGAGACATCCGGAGAGAGAGGTTTGTCTCATCCCCGACAAGCTTTTTCGAGACGTGTTCTGCTGGCGACCCTCCGAAGGAGAATTCAGCGTCAGAGCTATGGTTGTATTCTTCTTTGATTGATTAATGATAAGCGACTATTGGTTATGGTTCCACTTCTGTTGTTGATTATGATGTTGAGTTATGTCTTCTCTGACTGACATATAGTTGCATATACTGGATTTTACGCTTGCGTTTGTTTTGTTTCTTGCGTGTGCAGGTGTCCGATCACGGAGATCGTGAGGATTGTGATCTGCCAGAGCTAAGGAACGGGAGCGCTACTTTCTCTACAAGCGACAGCGTTGGATTCCAGGTAAGCCTTCATCGCTAGTTGGTTTATTTGCAATTAGGAACCTGCACTATAGCGTGAACAATTGTTGCTAGACCCAGTCTGGGCTAGTAGGGATCGCCTCTGTCCACAGAGGGGATTTACCTCCACAACAGAACTACAAGTATCAATCATTGAAAATAAAACAAACTGCAGCATCTTCCAGTTCAAAACCCTACAAGAAACACAAGCAAAAACACACAATCGTGTTTCCATGGAGATACAAGGTAGTGTCATCAATGCTCAAAGACTTTGCAGTCGACATTATTTTGTTGTTCTTGTTTTTCCCCTTTCTTCTCCTTGAGCTTCACCTTTAAAAAAACGAAGATGTTTGCCCACAAGGGTTGGAATTCCATTAAGACGCATGACACTTAGAGAAACGGACTGAGATTTTACAACATTTGTTTCTTCACACACCTCTAGTTCATCATCATTGTTATACACAAAGCGTGTCTGTTTTCCCATAAATGGTGGCATTGACCCTTGGGTTTCATTGTCATTAACCCCCTTCTCCTCCACACGAAGGCCATTTAAACCCTCACATAACTCAAAGTATTATTCTCCCCCACAATCATCTTCCTTTGCCTCCTCTTCCTCTTCTTCTTTGTCCTCGTATTCTTGTTTTTCTTCCACATCGTACTCTTCTTCTCCCTCTTATTCTTGATGAGATTCGACATCGGGTTTTTCACGGCCACTGATGGGTGAATTAGCATTCACCTGAATAGACAAGCATCGTCATCGTCCAAGCTTCTCATGTTCCGAATGAGAGAAAATGGGATTTCATCGCACATAGGTGCAGGGATCGTGGATGCCATGGGATCAGAAGGGAAAGCGATGGAAAAATTACAAGAGGTGGTGGATTAGAACCCTAGATTGAGGATAATAGTTGCAGAGAAGAGGGAAATGATAATGAGATGTATGTAAGGAGATTCTCGAGTTCTGAACAGAGTTAACTTATCACCGAGCTACCTCCCAATGCTAACCATGACCCGTCTCCACCATTAATTCAACAGTCAATGTGCGGGGATGAATTGTGACAGTGATTGTAGGGATAGGGCCCATGGATATCTTAAGGTCAATTGCCAACCAGCCACATTTCAAACTTGGATAGGTGCTAGGAGGACGAAATTTAAGCTCGTTGATTCGTCGGAGTGAACAGTGTTTGCACATAGAAAGTGCAAAGAGAAAATATTTCAGCGTAATTACATTACAATATTTTTGGGCATTTAGTTTTCTTTAAAACTAAATTTAAAAGGAAAAATTTATAACTTCAAGTTGTTTACATAATAAGTATTTAATAGTTTTCCAAGACATTGAATCTATTTTTATATGCAAAAATACAATTTAAACAAAGAACATTAGAATCTCAAATTTGTGTAACCAAATTCTAGCCAAAAAAATCAAAATATCACCTCATTGAGCTGAGAGGCTTATTCTACAACCCAGTATGATGGCAATTTGTAAGTTCGTCGTCCATCCGTGCACAACATTTGTGAACTAAAAATAAAATACTCTCTAAATGGAAAAGTAATGTCGGCTATAGTTAAAAACAAAAACTACAAATGAACTAAAAATGAAATATTCTCTAAATAGAAAATTAATTTCACTACAGTTAAAAACAAAAACTAATATGCTAGAGGAGTTGTCTACCGACGGAACAAAATAGCTCAGATGGCAGTGTTTTGCCAAAATCTGGTTAAAACACATTCAAAAAATCAGGTAGTTGGAGTGTTTGAATAGTTTTTTTGATGGTTGAAATGGATTCAGCACCATAAAAAACCCCTAGGGCACCCAAAATATTGAAGTTAGATACCGCCTAACCCAAATTTTCAAAAACTCCTAAGACACCCAAAATCCTGAACTTTGACACCCCTAACCCAAATTTTCAAAAATTTCTGCCATAATTTTTCATAATCTTGTAGAAATTTCTGGATTATTTTGTGGGTTTTTTAGATTACGCGATATGCTATATATGTTTAGTTAGTTGTCCATATGACATAATATAATTTATGTAGATAAATTAGAAGTAGAAAAAATGTGAGCAAGATGTTTAAACCTTATATTTTTCATTTCAACACACTAGTTTTTTTTTAACTAATTTGAATATCTATGTTAACTAATTTATGGGAATATCAATTTATTTACACATTACATTTTGCACTCGAAAAAGATAATAGGAAAATTGTTGGTCCAAAAATCAGAGAATATAAAATAAATCTTGAAATTTTGTAAATATGATAATTTTGAAATAAATAGAATATATAATGATTTTGAAATAAATGGATAAAACATAGTGGCTAACATAAGCACCTTCAATGCGCTTTGATCCCCCTGAAACCCTAAAAACCTTAGCTGACAACACTCTTAAACTTGGCTATGGTTTGGCCAGAGGAGGCTTCTCCCCCTTCTTTGGTTGAAGCGAAGGCCTTTAAGGCCTTGATTGCATCTCTACCCAAGAAACCTGGGAATAAGGAACAGTTGTCTAAGTTTGTTAAAAGGGTGGAAGATATTCCCACTGTCATGTTTCTTGCAAGATTTCACCACACAACCTTAGCTTTCTTAGGCAAGGCTCTAGTTGAAAATTCATTGGGATGTGGTTTCCCCTAAAGTCCATGGAACAATGGACAAAGTCAAACCCAAGGGACAACCACGTCCCAGTGTTAGTTTCAATTACGGCCCTTATTTTTTTGGGGCTAGGGGCATGTATCTAGAAAAATGGTCATTTGACTTCGATCCAACAGAGGATATCCCTAATGTTGTTCTTGTTTGGGTAAAATTACCCAAACTCCCTCTATCTTGTTGTTCAATGATTGTCTTAGGGCAATTGGAAATGACCTAGTGAAATATTTAGACAAAGTCAAACCCAAGGGAGCTCAATTCACATGCGCCAAGATATGTGTGGAAGTTGATTTGCAGAAGGGATTACCAGATGAAATCAGCCTCACAATGGGGGAATTGAAACATTGTCAAGTTCTCGATGATGAGCAGCCCCCTTTAAGTGTCATATTTGTCACGAAAATGGTCACTTTGCAAGGCACTGCCAGAAATCTCAAGCCAACAAAGGAGAGGTTGTCCCATATTCCAAGGAGGAGCAATGGAAAACACAATGAAAAAGGGGTAATAAGAGGTCTACAACAACAACCAAGAACAACTCCTCCCAAGGCAAGAATGGAGCTTACACTTCATCAAAACCCTTTGGGGTTTTGCAGTCTCTAGAAGCAATCAAAGAGGAAGGTCTTATACAGGTTGACTAAAATGCTCCTTCAGGGAAACTCGAGGGCAGATTACGAGAAGAAGGGGAGATCTTGGAACCGTCGAGAGTCGAAGGCCCTGGTATGGTAAGCAATTCTTCAAAATCAAACACAATTGGCAATAATATTCTTGTTGTCGTGGAAATAGAGGGAGCTCTGGTGATCAGTGCAAATGGTAAGCAATTCTTCAAAACCAAACACAAATGGCAATAATATTCCTATTGTCATGGAAATAGAGGAAACTCTGGGGATTAGTGCAAGCCCTAGGGGTGGATTCCCCTGATATTTTGGCAACCCCTCTGGTGAGCCAAAAATAATTATAACTAGAAATATGACCCTAAAGTCAAATGAAGAGGAATAAATAGGTAGCCAAGAGACAGAGAGCACCATAAAAATATGACCCTAAAGTCAAATGCAGAGGAAGAAATGGGTAGCTAGGAAACATGAAGCACAATAAAAAAAAAATATAGGGCAAACATTCTAAAAAAAAAATCAAAGAGAATGAAGCAGAACATAATAAGAAATTGGGTGGCCAACCCCAAATCACGAATATCCTTAAGTCCACTTTGATTAAGGAAGTATTAGGGACAGCAGAAGGAGGAATTAAGCTTCAAAATCCTAACAAATGATGAATATCACTTCTTGGAATATAAGGGCTCTGAGTGGCCCAACATAAGCCCTATATATCAAAGATTTGATAAAAGCAAAGAAGTTTTATATTTTATTCCTGCAGTAGAGCAGGTTGGAAGAACTTGAACTCATTAACGCGGCAAAAGTTTTTTGAAAGATAGTTGTTGAATCGAGCAAAGTTCTTGGGGAGCCTTTGGGGGCCACGGCATTTTTTTAGGGGCTCAAGGTGGTAAATGTTTACGCACCGGTGTTGTATGGGGTAAGCATTTACCCCTCCAAAATCCGGAAAAAGATACAGCGCAAGGATGTTGGTTCAGGGAAAAATCCTTACTGCAGAAAATTTGAAACGTAGGAGCATCTTGGGCCTGTCAAGGTGTGTTTTACGCAAATCTACGGAAGAAACAATCCCCATTTTTCCAACATTTCCCTTTTTCGTTGTAGTTTTGGCAATCTACTTTTGGTAAGGTGCATCATACTGATTTCATTTCTCGCAGTTGGGAGTGCATGTTAGTTGGGAAGGCCGGTTTTTTTTTCTATGTAAATCGGTAATTCTTTGGATTAATTTAGGGGAGATCCAGGATCAACATTTATGGCTCTGCCTTGTAACACCAAGAGTATATCCAGCAACCTACAAGCCAGATACACCAAATCTTATGATTTATAAAGAGTTGAGACTCATGGAAAAAGTGAGTCTACACCTTGAACCGAGATCATAGTAGACCATATAACTCAATGAGATTTGAACCGTGTTGAAATATGATAACAAATGTGATTAATGTAATTTTGGACAAATTTATTTATCTGTTAGTTGGTTGTATAACGAAATGAAGTTAGAATAACGAAATAGCTCAGGTTAAATTGGATGGCCCGAGAGACTTGTGATGAGGAAAATCATTCTTGATTAATAGAATTTACAATCCCTTGCCCCGTGGAAGTTTCTTTGACACCCTGTCAAGGTTTTACCACGTAAAATTGTGTTTATCTTTGTGTGTGTTTATTTTCAGATTGTCATTTAGTTATGAATTGTATTTCTCTCTCCTTTAATGTTTCCCGAGATCAATAAGTGGTATCAGAGCCATAACGGAACCGCTCCACCAAGAAGTCCACCAAGAAACAGCTACAGGTTTGTGAGAAAAACTGAAAACCTTGTATATGACTAAATCATTGACAAATAGAATTTATTTGAAAAGACAATTGTACAGTGTTCGGATGACGGAGGGTATAAAAGTTGCAGAACATTTATATGTTTTTATTACACTTATTTGTCAGTTGTCCGATATGGAAGTTAAAATGCAAGAAGAAGACAAGGCTATAACTTTGTTGTGTTCTCTGTTCGAGTCCGCACAGAAGTTGGTTTACTTCATATGAAGTTGTAAATGGTAGTTCTGTATTTATGGGAAATAATGCATCTTGTCAGACTATTGGGATGGAAAATGTAAAAATTAAAATGTATGATGATACAGTTAAAACATTATTTGATGTTGAGCATGTACCTGAATTAAAGAAAAACTTGATTTCTTTGGGAGTTTTGAATTCGAATGGATATAAATTTACAAGTCAGAATGGAGTGTTGAAAAACTCAAACATTAAGGGAATTTTGAGATCTAAAATGAGCCTCCTAAGAAAAATGTACAATCAAAACTCACTTTATGAGAACCAATCACATTTTAGGGGATGACATCATTCCTAATGGTTGAGGTGGCATTGTTTGAGTTAAAGTTACTTACTTGTCACATTCTCAATGGTCGATAGAAACTCATGGTTAACCATGGTAGTGTTCTAAGTACTTTTAAAGTCAAAGTAAAGTACTCATAATAAATGTCATTTCACATTTTTTGAATAAAAATATATTATTGTCATTTAATATTTCTTGAAAGAAACAATGCATATTCATATACATTTATTATATTATATTATATTATTATACAGAGTATTAATTACATGTTATTATACAATTATTTTTATATAGTATATTAATTACATGTTATTATACAATTTAAATGATATAAATTTTAATTAATATCATATAATATAATTAAGAATTTATAAATTTATATTTATATTTTATTTTAAGTTATTTAAGTACAACGGACAAATGCATTAATTGTTCAATGATAATAATTTTTTCTTGCAAACCTCATTCTTATTTATAATCACAACAATACAATTTTTTTATTAATTTTATTTTGATATAACTTTTGAATTGAATTTAATTATGGTTAAATGGATTGTAGTGCACAAAGTGAATTTCAAATTCATAAATATTATTTTATTGATTTAACTATTATTTTATTATTTCCTTAGGAGGCCCATTTTAAACCTCAAAATTCCCCTAATGAGAAGCTTTGATAGTTATGAACGCTGAAAAGATCGGAAATCTGTACAGACTCAAAAGAAGCACTCAAGTTAGTGAAGCAGCGATTGTATCAAAAAAAACAGAAGAAGGTTCTTGTCTATGGCATCAGTGGTTGAGTCCCATGAGCGAGAAAGACCTTCAGGGACTAATGAACCACAAGTTGCTTCTTGATTTGAAATCTTTGAAGTTGGATTTTTGTAAACATTGTGTATGGAAAACAATGTAAACAAAGGTTCAAGACTGGTAATCATAATAGTAAACAATTTTTAGACAAAATTCATTCTGATCTATGGAGACCATCTCCTACCATGTCTTATGGAGAAGCATTATATTTCTTAACGTTTATTGATGATTTTCTCCCAAAAACTTTGGGTGTATATGTTGAAAAAGAACGTTGATGTATTTAATGTTTTTAAACAATTTAAAGCTATGGTGGAAAAGAAAACAGGTAAATCAATTAAATGTTTAAGAACTGCCAATGGCTGCGAATTTACTTCTTTAGAATTTAAACATTTTTGTAAGGATGAAGAGATTGTTAGACATAAAACTGTTGTTTATAGTCCTCAGCGAAATGGCGTTGTTGAACGTATTAATCAGAGTCTTATGGAAAGAGCCAGAGACATGATCAGCAACGCTAACCTGCCGAAGGAGTTGTGGTCAAAAATAGTATCTACTGCTTGTTATTTAGTTAACAGATCACCTTCGGTTGCCATAAATTGTAAAATCCCTGAAGAAGTTTGGTTGGGTCAGTGTTGTGATTATTCGTATTTGAAGATTTTAGTTGTGATGCCTATATGATCTTATCCCTAAAAATCAGCGTTCAAAGTTAGATCCAAAATCAAATTGTCTTTGTTGGGTATGATTATGCACTGAAAGAATATAGGTTGTGGGCTCCTCCTTCACATAAGATAGTCATTAGTAGAGATGTAACATTTGATAAATTTTCTCTTCTAAAATCAGAGGTTGGAAAAGTTGAACAGAAACAGGGATCACCAAATCAGCGAATTCAATTGGAGACTAAACAGTTCCCAAAGTCGAAAGGAAGGAGAGACCTCTGATGATAAAGGTGAAAAAGTAAAGGAAAGTGGAACCAATCACTCTAAGAAGGTCTACAAAGGAAAGAAAAACACCTAAAAGGTATGAAGATTTTGCTTCATCTTTTACATTGATTACTGAAAATGAGGACCCTTCTTGTTATCAGAAAGCAGTGGATGATACAAGTAGTGAGAAATGGAAAAAAGCTTTGGAAGAAAAAATGGATTCCTTAGCCAAAAACAATACCTAAGATCTTGTAGAACTCCCTGAAGAGAGAAGCATTGTTGGGTGCAAATGGGTCTTCAAGTTGAAGAAAAAAGTTGATGGAAGTATTGAGAGGTATAAGGTGAGGTTGGTTGTCAAAAGGATATTCTCAAGTTGAAGGTATTGATTTTCATGAGATTTTTTCACCAGTTGTTAAACTTGTTTCTATTCGTACTGTGTTAGCACTAACTGCATTACTTGATCTTGAGTTAAAACAGTTAAATGTTAACACAGTTTTTCTTCATGGTGATTTAGATGAAGAGATATATATGAGATCAGCGAGAAGGTTTTGTACAAGGTCACAGCAGAAGATTAGTTTGCAAGCTTAGGAAATCATTGTATGGTCTGAGGTAGTCACCCAGGCAATGATACAAAAAGTTTGATTCCTTCATGGTAAGCCAATATTTTATCAGAAGTGAGAATAATCATTGTGTATACTTCAAAAGTTTCAATGGCATATTCATCATCTTGGTGTTGTATGTAGACAATATGCTTATTGCAAGCATGGAAGAAATCAATGGGTTAAAGGCTCAGCGCTCTAGATTGTTTGATATGAAGGATCTTGGAGCGGAAAAACATATCTTGGACATGGAGATACACAGAGATAGGAAGAATGGTAAGCTTTGGTTATCACAACAAAAATTTGTGAAGAGAGTACTTGAAAAGTTTGGTATGAACAATGTGAACCCTGTTAATGTTCCATTAGCTTTCCATTTTAAACTTTCTTCGGATTTAAGTCCTAGAACTAATGAAAAAATAAAGTATGTCTCATGTAACATATGCAAATGCGGTAAGCAACTTAATGTATGTGATGGTATCTACAAGGCCTAACATGTAACATATAGTTGGAGTTGTCAGCGAGTTCATGGCAAATCCAAGGGAAGAACATTGGCGAGTTGTGAAATAGTTGCTTCGGTATTTGAGAGGCACAAATGACCATTGCATCAACGTTGATGGTCGTGAAGGTTCAGTGTGCGGATATGTGGACGCTGATTATGCAAGTGATTTGGACAAAAAGAGATCTACTACAAGTTATGTTTTTACTCTTGCAAGTAGAGCATTCAGCTGGATGTCAAAGCTTCAAGAGACAGTGGTTTTGTCCACTACTGAAGCATAGTATATAGCTGCTTCAAATACCTGTAAAGAGGCAATCTGGTTAAAAAATCTGCTTGATGAGATTGGAAGGACGCAAGAGAAAGTGAATGTGTTTTGTGATAGTCAGAGCACTATTCATTTGGCTACAAATCCAACCTAACACAGCGATACCAAACACATCGATGTAAGGTATCACTTTGTGAGACATATAATCGAAAGCGGCAAAGTAGTTCTCGAAAAGCTCTGTACACAAGAAAATCATGCATATATATTCACGAAGCCGGTTATAGTGGAGAAGTTGAAATGGTGTCTCACTTCTCTTGGCTTGCAGAGGAAACGATGAATGGGCATAGTCAAGAGATTAAGAAAATTGTTGTCGAAGTGGACTTTGTTGAAATATAACAACAAATGTAATTTTGAGCAAATTCACTTTTACCTGTTGGTTGTATAACGAAATGTTAGAATAACGAAATAGCTCAGGTTAAATTGGATGGCCCGAGAGGCTTGTGATGAAAAAAATCATTCTTGATTAATAAACTGCTAATGTTTCCCAAGATCAATAAACTGTGATCTCGTTGGTTTCATCCAGCGAAAACTTGGGAGGGCATGTTTATTCAGAGGAAGTATAAAACCCCAAGGGATAGAATCCCCTCTTCTTTATCCTAGAGGAGAGTCATCTCGCTAGAAAGAAACATGGCAGTATTTAGATACGAGGTGTCTTCCATTCTGCATGCATCTTCCAAAGCCTACTGCTGCCCACTGCTTACTTCTTGAATCCATTGCTGCACGGGGTCTCAAAAACTGAAAGGAATTGGATTGAATTTAATTCTCCGCCAAATCAAGTTGCCAGCTTCAATATTCGTCCCAACACCTACAAACCTCCCTGCTTAAGATTGGATTTGATCAAAATTCCAGAGATGGAAAATAAGTCAGGTATCTGCGTAACTCCCTGCTTAAGATTGGATTTGATCAAATTCCAGAGATTGAAAAGAAGCCAGGTATCTGCGTTGTTGTTTTTAGATGGGGAGTCGAAAGGCAACCCAAGGGTGGATGGAGAGGGAGGGGTGAACAATCTGAGATTGGTTATGCGTGGGAGGGAGGGGTGAACAATCTGAGATTGGTTATGCGTGGGGCTTGTGTTAACATAAAGAAAATGACGATTTTAGGGATGTTTTTCAACAAACAACCAAGCAATATTCTTGGCTCTTTAGAAAGGTCTGGAGCTTGCTATTTCCAAAGACAAAGAAAATGACGATTTTAGGGGTATTTGATAATCATCGCAAGGTAAATTTTCAAGTCAACGTCTAAGAATGGTTCTTCTAATTCTATAATGGTACGTAGTGTAGCATTGCAAATGCAGAAATTTGAAGAAATTGTCAATCTCGAGGCTTTCGCCAAGGCAAGGAATATTGGAAATCAATCACTCCATAAGGCTATTCTCTCCCCCCTCCCATGAATATTATTATTTTGGTATTATTTGTTTCGGTCGACCACTTTGTGTCCTGGTTTCAAGATTTGGCTTGATCTAGAATTAACTACTCTCCTCGAGCGACGTCTCCTCGGTTCTCTTGAGGCACTGATAAATGTGCAAGAGCCCTCCGAAAATGCCTAATCTTCCCTACCAGTTCTGTGGATCTCTCTGGTTGAGCAAAATGAGTTTGGACAGACAAGACTCAGCCTTCCTTCAAGAGATTGTTGCTAACAAAGATATGGAACATTGGAAACAATCGGCGGAAAACATGTTCAAAATGCTGATGGGCATGAGTGAGATCTCAAACAAAAGACAGTGGACCTCATGGAAAAGGGAAAGGGTTCGCACTGCTAGAGAAGAGTTGTGAGGCTTCACGTTAAAATGGAGAAAAAAAAAATTGCTTTAGTTTCAATCTAATGGAGTAGTTCGGCTTGTGTGCGATTCTGGAATAAAACTTGCAAATGTGGAGCTCGACAACAAGCTAGCAGCAAAGGCCAAAGAAGGAAACGTGCATGGTTAAGGCACACCCAAACCTTTGAAAAGTGTCTGGTAGCGACAAAAGTTGGGCCCCAAGGGTTTTTATAAATTTCCTACGTTTCTATTATTGCAAGATTGCACTATTTTTTGAAAATTTTGCAAAATATATGAAAGATTCCAAAGTAAAATCATAGTCAAGAAAGCCCGCAAAGGTTAAAACTCACTGTGGCTAGGCTATATTGGTACATTAAAGCCTCTGCAATTACTGAATTATGTAAATGGTCTTGACTACTGAATTATGTAAATGGTTGCCTATTAGGCATCATCACTCCGAAATATTCCAACCATTACCATTCAATATTGAAAATTAAAAAAAAAAAAAAATAATGAATTCAAAATATTTTCATATTCTATGATTTTTAAAATCCTCGGCAAAAAGTTTGATATAATCGATGTAAACAGCTCAAACACATAGCTGAAGTATGAATTCAATTTAAAACATATAAATGTTGTGATTATCAGACTCCTCAACAATTGCAAACAAGACACAATGCATTATATCATGTTTTGCAATTATTAACCTCCTTGACTAGCAAAATAGGAAAGAGAACATGTCTGTTATATTAAGAAATGATGAAAACAAAATTCCCACCATTACCATTCAATATTAAAAAATTTAAAAAAAAATAATGAATTCAAAATATTTTCATGTTCCGTGATTTTTAAAATCCTCGGCAAAGTATGAATTCAATTCAAAACATTTAAATGTTGTGATTATCAGACTCCTCAACAATTGCAAACAAGACACACGAAATTATATCAGGTTTTACAATTATTAACCTCCTTGACTAGTAAAATAGGAAAGAGAACCTGTCTGTTATATTCAGAAATGATGTAAACAAAATTCCAACCATTACCATCGAATAATTCATGTAAACAGCTCAAAAACATATAGCGGAAGTATGAATTCAATTCAAAACATTTAAATGTTGCTATTATCACTCCTCAACAATTGCAAACAAGACACACGGCATTATATCATGTTTTGCAATTATTAACCTAACTGACTAGCAAAATAGGAGAGAACCTGTATGTTATATTCAGAAATGATTAAAACAAACAAAAATATTGCTCATCACCACCTCTGATGAAATATAAAATCGAATTAGTGTTTCCATAATTATATTCTAACTAGTACCAATTCCAAGTTGGTATGAAGCAAATTCAAAATTAGTGCAATGCAATTCAAAAAACAAGGGGTATTGCAAACAAGTCACATGGCATTATATCATGTTTTGCAATTATTAAGCTCCTTGACTAGCAAAATAGGAGAGAGAACCTGTCTGTTATATTCAGAAATGATGAAAACAAAAACAAAGATATTACTCATCACCACCTCTGATGAAATATAAAATCGAATTAGTGTTCATAATTACATTCCAACTAGTACCAATTCCAAGTTAGTGTGAAGCAAATTCAAAATTAGTGCAATGCAATTCAAAAACCAAAGGGTTTTGCAAATTCAGAAAAACGGGGGTACTCGTCATCGTCACTCTCTGAAACAGCCATCAAATTACAATCTAGTTACAATGTTCAAAATTATAAGCCTGATGCAAAATTACCAATTCAAAATCGAAAATCATAATATAATACAAATACCAATTCACTATTCAATCATTCAAAGATCCTACCGATCTTCATAAAGTTCGGTAAGAAACTTGTATCGCACCTGATCAACTGCTCTTTGCTATTCGGAGTAAGGCGTCTCATTCCATTTCCACCCTACCAAGTTAAGGTGACCCAAGTTTAACACGGAATAGTTGGAGCTAATTCCAGATAGCATTCCCCATTCACTTCGTCTACCCACAAGTCTAGATATCATCAGAAGGGTAATACAGTTCGTAAATTTGTGCGAGGCTGGACGCAAGGAAAACTATTTGGACACTGGAAATTCAATGTGTAAAGGTTGCAAGAATGAATAACTCTTACAGGCTTCCAAATGGGTTCACCGTTATAAAAACCATGGAAAAGAACATAATAATGTGAAAAACATCATGATGAAAATCTAAAGTCTAAATAAATATCAATATAACAAAAACCTATATTCAAACAATATGACAAATGCAGTCAATTGTTTTCCCTCGGTTGATTCTTTGCGAATAAATTAAAAATAATTATAACAAACACCTTGGTTCAAAGAAGTGAAAAATGCAGTCTCCCATGTTCCTTCTATTGGCTTCAGAAAATAAAAAGTAGTAACATAACTTCAAAACTGATATTATAACAGACACCTTGCTTCAAAGAATTGAAAATTGCAAATTCCCACGTTCCATCTATTGGCTTCTCCAGAAAAGAAAAGTAATAACGATAGAACGACAGGCCAACAAACCAATGTACAAAACCAAAAATAAGCGATGTTAATCTAACTTGTGTACCATGGATGCTAGCAAGAAAAATTTACCGTAACAAATATCGACCCCATAACCCTCTCACTAAACTCTAACAAATATCGACCCCATAACCCTCTCACTAAACTATCCATCATTCCCACTCATAAATGACAGATAAAGATATATTGAGGGGTTAAAAAACATAACGCAAAGCTTCAAAATAATAATAGCCAATCCAGTGAACTAAAAATTGAACAATCTAAACATTTGCGTGTATAGAGAATGATGTACAAATGATAGCATTATATCTTAACACATCATAGAACCCTAAGTAAAATTTTAATCATAAGATCAAATCAAACAATGACGATTACCTCACAAGTTAGACATTAACAAAAAGAAAATTAATTTCAGGTTACATAATATCCATTAAACTCCAATTAATTCCGTTAATACGACAAAATCCAGCAGTCTACCATACGTTTCTGCCAAGGGTGTCCAATATCAAATATATATACAAAATAGAGACATTCAAACAACTCTATCTGATACAAATCCCCTCCTATCAAAGTCGATCCTAAGCCCTTTCCCCACGGATACGCCTTGCAAGCTGAATATCCTTAGGCATGATGGTCACCCTCTTGGCATGGATGGCACACAAGTTGGTATCCTCAAACAGTCCCACAAGATAGGCCTCTGCAGCCTCCTGGAGAGCTAGGACTGCATGACTTTGGAAACGCAGATCCGTCTACAAAAGAATAAATAACAATTTTTAGAAAGGTCAGCCTTTAGTGTACTAGGTGCACTCTGCCAGTTGATCCAAAATTGAGCTGTGGATACCCTTGCTAAATTCTTTTAACTACTTTGAAGAAAAAAGTGTTACCTTGAAGTCCTGGGCAATTTCCCTAACCAGCCTCTGAAAGGGCAGCTTGCGAATAAGCAACTCCGTACTCTTCTGATACTTTCGAATCTCTCTGTATTATTAGATAATTTGCAATTAGGCACCTATAGTAGACAGGATAGGGTAATAAATACAGAAAAATGATAATAAGGCATTCATAACAAATCCAAATCAAGAGCACATACCTAAGAGCAACTGTACCAGGGCGGTATCTATGAGGCTTCTTAACACCACCTGTGGTAGGAGCAGATTTACGTGCAGCCTGGACCAGAACAGTATTTCAGTATACATTCGAGATAATTCACATTGACAGCCACATATAACCCCACAAGAAAGAAAAAATAAACTTTACCTTCGTTGCCAGCTGCTTCCTCGGAGCCTTTCCTCCAGTCGATTTACGAGCTGTCTGCTTCGTACGAGCCATGTTTAGGTGCAATTAACAACCAACACGGTAAAAAGTTATCTGTTTCAGTGACCACAATAACGAAGATATCAACCAAGCCCTAAATGTCATTGAAGCCGAAACCCCAAAATACCAAATACTAGCTATAAATATAAATGTTACGAAACTTCTTAGAGAATTATTCTACTGTAAAGCAGATCCCTCTCGTTCCAAGACACATCAGTAATCCCCATATAATAAAGGAGAAAAACAGAACCTATGAAACAGGGAAACCATTAACCCTCACATTCCAAGCCACATCAGCAAACCCTAGATAATAAAGGAAACAAAACAGAACCTAAGAAACACGGTGAACGTTAACCCTCACATGTACATCACATAAAAGACAACGGAAAGCATCCACAGTAAACCCTTGATATTAAAGGAGAATAAACAGGACACAGGAACACATGGAACACATTCTAAAATGGGAACGGCCCAGGGTTTCAAGGAGAATTTCAGTTACTAAAACGGCGACTAAAAACCCTAGGGCACCAAAGTACTTTACTTATTCAAAACAGTATCAAATAAATGGAACACCCCACGGGTCCGGGGGAACGCTAGCTGTTATAATTAAGATCACAAACCCTAGGGCACAAAAATAATTGAAGAATCAACCAGCTACTACGGACCCGAGTCCACAAAAGATGTAAAAGCTCCACTGAAAACAAACCCCAGGAACACCAATAAAATCTTCGAGTCCATACCCTGTTTTTTTCCAAATAAATAGAACACTCCACGGGTCCAGGGAACTCTAGCTGTTATAGATCACAAACCCTAGGGCACAAAAATAATTGAAGAATCGACCAGCTACTACGACCCTAGTCCACTAAAGAAGCAAAAGCTACACTGAAAACAAACCCCGGAAACACCAATAAAATCTTCTACTCCATACCCTGTTTTTTTTTCCTGGATCCCAATCCCACGCCAGCACCTAACAGGACTTCAAAGTACCTAAAAACCTCTTCGACACCACCTAAACCTCTTCGACACCACCTTACTCGCTATAAAAAGCCTTTCAAATTCAAACGATGGGATGATGATCCAACGTACCTAAGAAGAAAAGTCGCGCGGCAAAGTATATCACAGCACAGGAGAATAAAAACCCAGCGAGACCGGAACGCACAAACGCAAAATAACAAAAATTGAATGAACAATCAAACTATGAGGTGTCCATTTTATAGTGCGAGCTAACTCTAATTTTAGCCGAATTGACTGTCTCTCTCTACTAGTCCGATGGCCCTTCCCCTCGCGCCACGTTGGTACATGGCCCTCCAAAACTTTCCCCGATCCCTTTTAATTTTTAGGGTTAGATTTAAGAGTTTTGTGATTTACAATGTAGATAAATGTCATAAAAAAGTTTCATTTTAAAAGCTTTGTTTAGTGAGGTGTCAAATTCGTCTAAATGACTAAAAATTGTTTGAATTTAGTTATTTTTTTATAAAAAATATGAAAGTAGGAATTTTTGAATTTTGATTTTGATAGTGGAAATGGATTTAACAACATCAAAAACAATTTTTGAATTGTCCTGATGATGAATCACACTGGCTGGTTCGAAACGCGTCGACCAAAATTATTCTGATGTGATTTTTACCGAAAGATTTTCTCACAACATCAAAAACCTTGAGGCACCCAAAATCTTGAAGCTTGACAAGTGTAACCTAGATTTCCAAAAAAAATTACCGAAATTTTCATGGTTTTTTGGGTCAAATTTACGTCTCGTTAGACTACGTTAAAGGTTAGTTCCATAGCTCGAGTGTAAAATATGTCTTTAAAATGTTAATGTAAAATCGAGATTCATGTGTATTGTATTTAAGAAAAGAATCGGTTTGATGCGTGTTATTTGTCCCATTTTTCTATTTTTAAGGTGTGTCATAGTAATATCTCATATTTTTTTAAACATTGTATTGTAAAAGGTCTTTTTGTGTGATGCAAAATGAACAATGGGTTGTGGAGAGAAACTTTGGCAGAATGTAATATGTCGTACAAAGAAGATCTTTCATGTGATACGATATATTAAAAGGAAAATATTTTTGTCACAAGACGATGTATTGCATGAAAAAAAAAACCTAATGTGCAACATACCACCTAAAAAGTAGGAGTCACTCTACATGACTGAAGTTAGGCCCTCAACTCGAATTAACTGAACCAACTAAGTTAAACTAACTTAGTTAACTCATACAAGCTGTCGTGAGATGTGGAATTGCAATTTTCTTCTAATTTAATTCAAGGGAAAATTAAATTAGAATCTTTCTTGGTGCCATTTTCAACATTGAAATGTTTATTGTTGACAAAAGGATGGTTGGTTTTGGTGGCCTATTTCAAGGAGGATGCAAACAATATTATTCTATTCCACTAGAGTTGGGGATCTCAAGCCCTCTTCCTTAGAAAATGGAGGGTGGACTTTAATGTAGAGAGTGGAGAATAAAAATTAGAGTAATTTGGTTGCGAGTTGGTGATGAGCTATCCAAGGAAGGGACTTTTCACTTTTGTAACTTATTCAAGGAAGACTTGAGCAACCATTTCCACCATCTGAAATGTAGTTTCCCATTCCCCCAATTTTATTGATTAAGAGGGAAACACTCGGCTAATGGTAGAGCTCATGATAAAATAAGTTATGGGGCTATTGCATAGTTTCTAGAAGGAAAAATTCTCTAGTCCAAATGGGTCCTCGTGGAAATTTGTATTGGTTATTTTGGGATCCTAGGGAATGACCCGTTAAAGGTAGTGGAGTACACAAGATCTCCTAGATAGATTTTGGAAGCCTTCAATGCTACCTTTATCACTCCCATCCCTAGATCAGATCATCCATATGCATTTCAACAATTTAGGTTTATCTTTGTATGTAACAACATATATAAAATCATATCAAAGTTTATAGCTTGACAATTCAAATACATTCTCTCCAATCACATCTCTATTGAGCAATTTGGTTTCCTCCAAGGGAGGCAAATTCATGAAGCAGTTGGAGTCACTCAATAGGTATACACTCCATTCATATCGGCAATTAGAAGACCCTCTTTCAAGGTAGATTTGTCAAATGTCATTAACAGAGTTAATTTCTTGTATCCTTGATCCAGATTTATGCAGGAACACAATGAAATATAGAAATACACATAAAAGTAGATATGTAGCAGAAATAAAACTTCATTTCATTAATAACAAATAACTGAAATATGCTTACAGACAGAATGGAAATAAACTAGCTAGGGCGCTCTTAGCTTATCTCCAAGAAGAGATGTGGTGGCTATATGCCTCTGAACTATGTTACAATGAGGCTTGAGGGCCTATTTATTATTAAGAAACAATGGATAACCCTAAACATCCAAAAACCTAACCCTAGGAGATGAAGCGCCAAAACTATGGGCCCCGTTTAGGTAAATTGATACATCAATCTTCTCAGGGACGTAACTTTGGCATACAATCTTCGTTTGACGCACACAATACCTCGTTAGAAAGATCTATCCGAGGACTACAACTTTGATGTGAGAAACATTAAAGTAACTTCCATGTTGCTCCCGATTTTTCCAAAAAAAAAAACGTTGTTTAGGGCCTCAAAACAGCTCTGGAAGTTCAGGTACCAAAAAAACTGTTAAAATTAGTAAAATGTGCTACAATTAAGGAAACTGAAATACTGAAAGAAACAATGGTGGGGCCCCAAGTGGAATAGGTGGGTGGCCACCAATATCCACGTGGATCAATCCTTGGCTACATTTTATTCATTTGGGATCCTGCCACCCTTTTCTCACTTGGATAATGTTGTATTGGCACTATCTCCATCTCCTTGCTCATAAAAAAATCAACCACACCATTACTTAAAAAAGGTCTTAGACAGGGATGCCCTTTCTAACCCCTCTTTTTCTTTCTAGTAATGGAATGCCTTAGCATATTGTTGAAATATGTTATGGCCAAAGACCATCGAAAAGGTATTATAGTGATCCCCATATGTACAATTTCCCTTTTATTATTTGTAGATGATTTTTTTATATTTTTTGAAGGAAAATAGAATTATGTTGAGCATCAAGAAGAACCACTTGGAATTTTCTATAAAGCCACAAGAATGCTCATTATTAAAGTCAAATCCTCTAAGTTCTCTTGGGGCCTCTCCAAGTGGGAAAATAATACCATTTCTCAAATACTTTATGTTTAGATTGAAGACACAGGGACATGTTTGAAGCACTTGGATTTCATGCTCAAAGAAAATTACTATTGCAAAATTCACTAGCTTTATCTCCTCACTAAGTTGGAAATGAAAGTGCATGCTTGGTGCAACAAATGGTTACCCAAAGCAGGGTACTTAGTGTTGGTTAAATTTGCCTTGGAATCCATTCTAGTGTACTTTACCTCTCTATTTTGGATACCAAAAGGCATTCCAGGAAAAATACTCAAGCTCTCTCATCACTTTTTTTGGGATGGGAGTGAAGACAAAAAACCTATGGTCCCAGGCTCATGGTGAAAATTAGTAATCCTGAAAGCTTTGGGGGAATGGAAACTAAAAAAAATCTTCCTTTTCTCCAAAGTGTTGGCAACAAAAAATGTATGGGGGTTGATTCAAGGAACATGACTTTGGCCCAAAGTCATCAAGGAAAAATACTTCCCCCAATACACCATACTGGAGTGGGTCAGGAAACCAATCAAGAAGGTTTAAAATGGATCCATTATCTATAAAGTTGTCTTAAACTCCTTTCCTCTTGTAGGAAAATGGTTGATTTGGAGAATAAAATATGGGTCTCGAGTCGTCATAAAAAAATACCCCTAGATAAGAGTTAAGACAACCATTTTCTACCTATTTATCTTATCCATAAGCTCAACGGGCGTGGATTTTGTTTTTTAAACCAAATCATGAGAAGGGATTATGTGAATAGACATATGCATTGGATGACATTGGGGGAGCTAGGAATCGAGGGTGACCATGCTTCTCTGTGGGATAATTACATAAGAGCAATTCAAAACTCATTTGTTTCCCCCATGGATTAGGATGACTAACTACTTTGGTCCCTCAACCCTTTGGGTTGATTTGTTATGAGACTCGTATACTCAACACTAGCCCTGGAAACTAGACTTGGTCCTTCACCTTAGTGGGGGGAAAAGCTCTAGCATTAAAATGTTTGACAAAATCAAAACTATTCATGTGGCTCCTATTGCACAATAAAGCTCCTAAATTGGAAAAATTAAGATGAATGTGCTATTATGGTCCTAGTAGATGATATCTTTTCTGTTGAAGTTTGCAACAAGAAACAATGAAATTTGCATCCAGAAATAGCATGACAGCACCTACACTAGTGTGGGACCACAAGTCCTGTAGTGATGGGTCCTAGCGATACATTAGTGTGAAACTCAATTTATTTAATAAATTTGATATGTGTCAAATTTAATTATCTCTTAATTAAATTGGACAATAAAATGTAATCTTATCTCATAATAACTTGTAATAGTTAACTGAGTGTGATAAACTCAGTTAGCTCATGAATTTTGAGTTGAGGGTAGTTGGTGAGGCATGCAGAGTGATTCTATGTGTTTTAGAGTTCAAGATGCAGTTAAGTGCATGAGTAATCAGTTAACTCAGTTAAATGAGTTAGAGTCAGTTGGACTAATTGTAACTGTTTGTTGCACTAGTGAGAGATCAAGTGAATTAAATCACATTTAATTTCCAATCAATGATCTTCCATGCAACTGATGATTTACTATTAATAGTTGCATGCATGTCAGTTCTAATTGAGACCCAGTTGAGACAAAGGTTAAAGGGAAGTTTACTATTAGTTGTATTATTAGCAAACTTCCCAGATGTAGTTAAAACACCATAGGATGCCCATGATACTCAGCACAGTTGAGGAAGGCTGAAATTCCTAAGAACAGGGGTCGCATTTATTAGGAATTACGTGAGCAAGGCAGGCTGATAATTGGCTAAGTGTTGGTCTGATTTTGTCTGGATCAATGTGAGACGATAGGCAGATTGCATGAGACTCTTGTTAGAAGAGTGCATTGTAATTGTTTCATGATTCCTTGTGGAATATACAATATATGATATAGGGGTTTTGAGCAGCAAGCTTTCCCTGGGAAATTATCTATGTTGTGGTCTGATTTGATTCTTTCTTTACTTGCTGTGATTGGCGATTGTGTTTATTTTCCACAATCGATTGGTAGAAGGATTCAATATATAGCTTTAATACATTGCTTGATCAAATTGAATCCATTGATATACATGTGTTTGTATAATTTCTAGATGGTATCAGAGCACAGGAAATCACTATAGTGGAGGAGAAGTTAAGTTTGTGACTGAATAGAATTCGAATTTGCAAAAGTATTCTTGGTGCGACAGGCGAATCAAGATCAAAATGGCTTTCAATGGATTGAGATTGGAGTATGCACTCGAGGGAAGTTCCAATTATATTGCGTGGAAATACAGGATGGAGGCAGTACTGGAGGACAGTGGGTTGAATGAATTCATTGATAATGATGTTCCCAAACTCGTTGTAGCAGATGCCGCAAATCTTGATGCTTGGCAAAAGAAGGTTGCAAGGGCGAGGAGGATCTTACTGGAGGGAGTACGAGACCACATTATCTCAAGTCTCCATGGAAAAGCGACTCCATGTGCAATGTGGAAGCCTTTGACAGATCTGTTTTAGAGAAACAATGATCATAGAAAATTGGCACTGAAAGACAAGCTCAGGAAAATCAAAATGGAGAAAGGCGACACTATTCCGGTATACTTGACCAAGTTTGTCCAATGTCGAGATGAGATTGGGAGTGTAGGAATTATTTTCACAGATGATGACTTGGTGAGCCTAGATCTTCTAGGACTTCCCAATACTTGGCATAGTTATCAGGACTATGTCAATAGGAGGGAAAAGCTACCAGATTGTGAACGACTTTGGTCGGATTTGGTGCAAGAAGAATTCAGGCAGAATATCAAGAATGGATCTTCATCTAAGGAAGATGATGATGAAAATTGCGCCTTGGCTGGTAAGGCGAAGAAGGGGAAGGGAAAGAAATCCTATTCCAAATCCGAGTCCGACGAAGAAGGTAAGGAGCGAGACATGTCCAAAGTGAAGTGTTTTCACTATCACGAGCATGGAAATTATGCCACTAATTTTCCACAAAATAAGAAGAACAAGAAGGCTTCAGGATCTGTAGCTGGTGAGGCTTTGGCCTCACAATTTGAGTTGGACATCTTGCTCATCGCATGCATGGTGTCAAGTGCGATGGGATCAGGGTGGTACTTGGATAGTGGTGCATCTTTCCACATGATGGGAGACAAAGAACTTTTCAGTAGCTTGGAGGAGAAGGACCTCCAGATGCATATATAAATGGGTGACGATGGGCGGTACAGTGCTACCGGGATTGGTACAGTTACCTTCCAGAGATAGTAAGGTAAACCCTTCTTATTAAAAGATGTAATGCATGTACCATGCTTGAAAAAGAATTTAGTTCCAGTCGCAATGTTGGAGGATAGAGGATATGATGTGGTTTTCAGTGAAGGGAAAGCTTTCCTTTGACACAAAGCCACAAAACAAGCTAAGATGATTGGGATTCATGTAAAGAATCTCTATAAAATTGATGTAGATGGTTGCGCAGCATTGATGGGTAAAGCAGAAAAAGTGGTGAGTCGGGATGAAGGTGAGTTATGGTACAAGAGATTGGGCCATCTACACCACAGAGCTTTAAGGGTCATGCAACAGAATTCTACTGGGCTTCCAAAGGGTACTCTTGCGAAGATAGACACATGCAAGGGATGTACCATTGGGAAGTGTGAGAAAGCCATGTGTTTGTCCCTTGAGAGGGAGCTTGATTTGCATGCAGATGAGGAATTCTTGGTTCCAAAGAATGAACCTCAAGATGTGAAGCAGCCACATGCAAAGGATCATGGAGTGGCATAAACCGCTCAAGCAAAGACCTCTAGGAGGGGAGAATTTCTAGCCAAATGGATGGAGGGAGTACATGCAGCTATAACTCCAGGTGTGAGGTGGGGCGATGTGCAAAATTAATCCTAAAAAGAAAGGTGTCTCATGGATCGAACCTGGCTATGAGGATCCCACAGTACATCAGTAGCATGATCAGTTATATTGATGTAGTCAGATGTCAGGAAGATAGAAATCATAGTGACAGGTGTCGGATATTGGAGCATAGATCAGATTTGGAAACAATGCAGAGTGCATGGATGCAGATGTCAACAAAGCAGAGAGTCCACTAGATAGCAGCAGTCAGAAGACTCTAATAACAAATGAATTATACTGATTCAATTGTTTGGAGGCTATTCAGTTTTAGAAGTGTTGCATGCAAGAGTTGCATGTGCGAGAAACACTAGAGAAGTGTCGCATGCAAGAGTTGCATGTCACATACAAGAGTTGCATGTCGCATACAAGAGGTGCATGTGCGCATGCAAAGGCATTCCTTTCTTTTTGAGAGGGAGTGTTGAAGTTTTCAACAAGAAATAGTGAAATTGGCATCCATAAACAACATGATAGCACCTACACTAGTGTGGGACCACAGGTCATGTAGTGATGGGTCCTAGCGATACATTAGTGATCCGACTGAAAAGTGGCCCACACCCATGGTATTCATCCATCCATGGTATTTATCCACCCATGGTATATTTCCAGAAGCTAGCAGATGCCATGGTCACTTGGATTGAAGATTGGGATGAGCTCAATCCCACTACCAGCCAATCAAACTAAAGTGATAGATGCCATGGTCACTTGGATTGAAGCTTTGGATGAGCTCAATCCCACTGCCAACCAATCAAAATGAAGTGACAAATGCCATGGTCACTGGATTGAAGCTTTGGATGAGCTCAATCCCACTGCCAACCAATCAAAATGAAGTGACAGATTCCATGGTCACTTGGATTGAAGCTTTGGATGAGCTCAATCCCACTGCCAACCATGTTGCACAATCTGAAGTAATTCCCCATGGACTAGCAAAGACATCCAAGAATTAGCAAGGATCTAGAACATTAATTCTTTCCATTTGTCTTCCTTGCTCTGAACAGTGCCAAATATTCTTTAGTTCATGATAATTTTGGTAGATGAATAGTCTATTCTAGTTGATCTGTAGTTATTATTTATTTATTTTGCACCCCATCGAATGTTTATGTTGTCCCTATTATCATTTAACTAAATGAAAAACATATTCATGCAAATACTACATTTGCATATTCTCAAAAATAATGGCAAACATGTTTCCCAGGATTTCAATGTAGCCCCTACTATTATCTGACTTAACTGACTAAAAAAAAAAAACTAATAACTACAGATCAACTGGAATAGACTATTCATCTACCAAAATTATCATGAACTAAATAATAATTGGCAATGTTCAGAGCAAGGAAGACAAATGGAAAGAATTAATGTTCCAAATCCTTGCTAATTCTCGGATGTCTTCGCTGGTCCATCGGGAATTACTTCATATTGTGCAGCACCGTTGGCAGTGGAATTGAGCTCATCCAAAGCTTCAATCCAAGTGACCATGGTATGTGTCACTTCAGTTTGATTGGTTGGAAGTGGGATTGAGCTCATCCAAAGCTTCAATCCAAGTGACCATGGCATCTGTTACTTTAGTTTGATTGGTTGGCAGTGGGATTGAGCTCATCCCAAGCTTCAATCCAAGTGACCATGGCCTCTGCTAGCTTCTAGAAATATGGAAGGTATCAGAGCCTAGACCCAGGTTCGATTACCCCGAGTTGGGTTTGAGGGGGGGTGTTGGAGTAATCACCGCACCTCTATGGAATCTGTAATTCCCACCCTTGGGATCCCAGTTACCAGTTTGGAAGTTTACCAACACCTGTGGGTTTTTGTGTAACGAAAAACCTCTACATGGTAGATACCATGGGTAGATACCACTTACAATACCATGGGTAAATTCCATATGTGGATGAATACCATGGGTGAATTAATATCATGGATAAATGTCACTTACAATACCATGGGCGGATAAATACCATGGGTGGATGAATACCATGGGTGTAGGCCACTTTTCATCCAGATCAATTAGTGTGAAATTCAATTTATTTAATAAATTGGATATGTGTCAAATTTAATTATCCCTTAATTAAATTGGACAATAAAATGTAATTTTATCTCATAATCACTTGTAATAGTTAACTAAGTGTGATAAACTTAGTTAGCTCATGAATTTTGAGTTGAGGGTAGTTGGTGAGGCATGCAGAGTGATTATATGTGTTTTAGAGTTCAAGTTGTAGTTAAGTGCATGAGTTTAATGCATGAGTAATCAGTTAACTCAGTTAAGCGAGTTAGAGTCAGTTGGATTAGTTGTAACTGTTTGTTGCACTAGTGAGAGATCAAGTGAATTAAATCATATTTAATTCACAATCAGTGATCTTCCATGCAGCTGGTGATTTACTATTAATAGTTGCATGCTGTCAGTTCCAGTGGAGACCCAGTTGAGACAAAGGTTAAAGGGAAGTTGACTATCAGTTGTATTATTAGCAAACTACCCAGATGCAGTTAAAACACCACAGGATGCCCATGATACTCAACGCAGTTGAGGAAGGCTGAAATTCCTAAAGAATAGGGATTGCATTCATCAGGAATTGCGTGAACAAGGCAGGCTGAAGACAGGCTGAGAATTGGCTAAGTATTGGGCCGATTTTGTCTGAATCAGTGTGAGACAATAGGCAGATTTCAGGAGACTCTTGTGAGAAGAGTGCATTGTAAGTGTTTCATGATTCCTTGTGGAATATACAATATATGATATAGGGGTTTTGAGCAGCAAGCTTTCCCCAGGAAATTATCTATGTTATGGTTTGATTTGATTCTTTCTTTACTTGTTGTGATTGGCGATGTGTTTATTTTCCTCAATTGATTGGTAGAATGATTCAGTATCTAGCTTTAATACATTTCTTGATCGGATTGAATCCATTGATATACATATGTTTGTATAATTTCTACATTTTCAACTTGACATAGAGACAAATTCTCATCTCTTTCTGGGTGGTAATTCGTCTAAAGAGTTTTGGGTGGAAATTCAAAGGACTTTAGGGCCCTCCTATGCATTGGATGGTGCTTCAATTGAGGAAGCCTTAAGGAGTGGAATAGAGAGATCGGTCCTAGTTGAAAAAATGATGGAAAACTTGTGTGTTAGGGTTTCGACATCCTGTTACGAGGAGCATGGCGTAACTGATTATGTTGGATTCTTTGCGGGTGATCTAAATGACTCTGTGCAAGGGGCTTTCATATCATGTTTCACTCTTAACATTGAATGCGGTTGCTTATTGTCCTTCCTCATGGAGAATCATCTAGTTTCCCAGTGATATGGATCAATGGGGATAAAGGATAGAGAGGGGCACAACTATGTGGAAGCCTCCATTGGCTTGGTTTACTTAATGAGAGAATCATGTCAAAAAAATGATGCAAAGAGTCTTGTATTTTGTGTTGTATGGGCTTACACATCTATGGTGTGGGGGTGGCGGGTGTTAGGGTCCTATAATAATAGGGTTCACAATTTTTTATTAGTCTTGTAAATATGTACATACCTTGATTTCTGCAAGTTGTTTTCCCATATTTTGAAAATAATAAAAAAATGAAAAGAGGGTAAAAGTCCTAAAAGAAAGATTAAAGGATTTGAAAAGAAAAGATCAAAAAGAATAAAAAATGGACCCCAAAAAAAAAAAGAGATAAAAATGAAACATGAAAGTGAGCAAATCAAAATGCCACTACTATTTACTTTTACTGCAAAAATGCTGATTATGTGCAGATTGTTCAAAATGCCATAATCCATGATGTGTTAAATAGTTTAATATTAACTTTTCATGCTTTGAATTTCATGTTTTTAGATAGATAATAAAGTTATGTCAAACAGTTTAAACTTGACAAATAAGTAGATAGTTAGAGAATAAATGAGGAGCTCAACAGTTTAATCTGAGCCCGTGGATGAAATAAGGTTAGAATTAGATAGTTTACGCTTTAAAAGAAAAATGGATTTAGGGTTGCAAGCTCAAATGCACCCATGAAAATAATGAAAAAATGGTAGAATAAATGATGGGTAGATAGAAAGCAGTTGTGTAAGGCATGTGATAAAGCATTAGCGAACAAATTACTAATTTCCTTTCCCCCACAATGATCCAGTATTCTAAACCTTCAGTTAAAGAGGATCAGAGCATTTCTTTGACTTCTGTTGGGACCAGACCCAAGGCTTAATAACTTATTGGTTAAAAATATTGGATTCCCTTCATAAAATCCATTTCCTAAGAATATTCACCCTCTTCCAAACATACAAACCCTTTTCCTAAGTAAAACACCTTTTTTTGCTGAGAAAAAGTAAAATCCCCTCTTAATTAATTTTATTTCATTCAAAAACACTCAAAAACCCACAAAATACAATTTATCCTAAGTTTGTGTGTAAATATCAAAATGGGTTAATTTCATGCTAAAATGCCTATTTTACACTTTACTTAGGTTTATTTTTATGTATTTTCATTTCATATTAATTTTTAATATAATATATTAAATCCCTTATGATACCCCTTCCCGTATATTTTATTATCTCATTTTATATAAATATCCCAAAACCCACTTATTTTGATTTTAACCTATGGTTTTATATTACCCATGTGCTAAATAAAACCCCGCCCTTTCCCCATAGGTTAAAAACGTTATATTATATCCCGCCCCAATGGTTATAAAACATATGTAAATGTTTTATTCACCATGTAAATACATACCCCGCCAATTAAAATTAATCCTGCCACATACTAAGACCCAGGCCCCATGCCCACATATGTCGAGCAACTTTATAGAACGATCTCCACCATTCTCATGTATGCTCCCAGATCCGATGACCCAAACGTAATATCGCATTTTTAAAAGCGCAGTCAATAACCATTTCAAACTTTGTAAAATTGGTTGTTTTGCGCCCTTCTCTCTCCTCCACACGACAACATATCACTAGATCGCATTCGATCCAACGAAAACAGCTTACCGCCCAGACCAATGCGATAACCGATTCCAATTTTCTGGCTTCAACGTCAAACCCCCCCCCCCCCCCTTGCTCTGATATGGCACGCATTTAATGCCAATCCTGCTTAACCTAAAACCTTATAAACCTTCCTATATGCGCAACAAAACCCTTATTTGCATTCTATCTGTGTGTTTATCCATTCCAACTGAAGAAAGAAGACCTATACATTGTTTTCACGCCCATAAGAGCTAGACAAAGCCATTTCATATTCTATTAAGATCACTGGAAGCTTCAGTTCGACTTCCAAAGACCTTCAAAAGCTATCAGAACCTGTCCGACACCTCAGAAATTGTTTCAAAAGACCAAATACCTGCATAAAGAGGTATTCTTCAAAGAAAAAACCTACTTATCATTTGAAAAAGAATTTTCCGAAGAAATTAAGCCTAGTAAAGCCCATTTATCCACAGAAAGACCCTGTAGTTGCCCAAAAAGAGCGAATTCACTGTGAAAACACTAATAAACCCCTATTTTGATACTACATATGGTTTTAAAAGAAAAACTGGAATTATTTACCCTTTGCAGACCTTATAAGACTTTGAATTTGTCCAGAAACCCTTTGCAAATAAACCCAATCCTTCTATGCCCAATTTGAATCAGTTTCAGTCCAGTTTGTCTGAAAAAAGCAGAGGAAACCCTTGTCTATCATTTCTTGAACCTATAAGGAGTCTGAAGAACAGTTTGAAGTCAAAATTGAAGAGTTAAATCCAAGAAAAAAGCAGTTTATGCCTATTTATGTTTAAAGAACCTCTGTTAAAGTCAAAATCACTTATGTAAATAATTCAATCTTACAGAAGAGTATAAAAGTCAAAATACAGAGTTTTAATTATCCAGAAAGTCTAAAAAATGTTAAAATCAAACCCAGCAGGAAATTCCAAGACTGCAATTGTTGTAAATCCTCTACAACCTCATGTTGTAGACATTGAACATACACCCTTAGCAGATGTGGATTATAAAATAGCAGATCCAGTGATAGAATTTAATCTGTTAGACCTCCACTGTTGGAGTTTTGAAAAATCATTAGATCAAGTTGAAGAGGTCCAAATTTGGGAGTCAAACCTACCCAAATATGTTGTTCCACTCACCCATCAATGTCCAGAGGTTATTAGGATGTGTCAAACCTATTATTCACCTGAAAAAACAGTAATGGTAAATGAAAATAAAGAAGTATTGTTCACAATTACTGTTGAGTCAATAAACCAGATGCTACAGCTCAAACCAGATCCCAATGCAGTTCCCTTATCAATAGAAGCACACACCAAGCTTTACATTGGTCTTGACTTTCCCAAAAAGTTTCAAATTTTCCAATTATTCATGCCTTTACATGTTGAAATTCCACAAATCAACCCTCCTTACTCTACTTCAAAATTTCTTGAAGGGTCTAGGCATGTCATATCCATGTTGTCCTTTATCCTAGGGTATTTTACAGATGAACATACAGATGAGTCAATCCTAGGTTTTCTATCTACCTTTGCACCATGACATCCTCCTTCTGTCATTTTCAATTATGCTGAATACATCACGGACAATATCCATGATCAGCTTGTCAAATTGCCAACTGAAGGAGTATTTAGGTATACTTCCTTTCTTTTCCATATGTTCTTATATTTCCAAGCAAACAAGTTCCCAATAACACTTCAGAAGCTTGATATAGAAGAAAACCCACTCTCAGTCATCTTTTGGACTTCTTTGATCAGAAAAGAGTCCATAGAGTTCAGTTATGCAGAGTTTACAAATTACTTTGTTCATCCATTGATAAACATGTTGACAAACACAGTACAACCAAGAATCAGTGATGAAATAAAGAAGGTTCTACAGTTATTAGAACAAACTAGAACTGGAGATTGGTACTTATATTAGAAACATACAGAAATTAGAGTTTTTGGGTCAAATATTTTACCCTATAAACTACCTAAGTATGTGCCAATGAGAGTTTTTGCCTTGGAGTACATCAGGAAAATCCTAAATTCACATTCTATCAACTTCTTAGCAGCCAAAAAGAAGACCCAATTTAAGTTGAAGAATCAGGTGGGACCTTTATTTGTAATCACAGAGATGCAGAACAAGAAGCAACAAAATAGTTACTTGAATACAAATTTGAAGAAGATTCTCATGGAATTATGATCCATAGGGAATATTAAGCAAAATGAGGGTGAAGTGAAACCTGACACCTTATATTCATGAGAAAAAACCAGAGATTGAACAATATGTCAATCAAATAGAGTGGCTAGAAAATACCTTGGAGAATCAGTTAAACAGGGTGATACTAGTCACGCCTTAAAAACTGCAAATCAAGGAGAGAAAGCTACTAAGAGAGTTAGAGAATAGGGTACTTACATTGCTGAGACAACAACTGAAACTAGGTTTAAACTCAGATACACTAAAAATCATAAGATCAATTCAGTTGATAAAGAAAAAGTGACCATAGAAGTGGAAGATACAGATGTTCCAGAGACAAACACATATGTTGCTACAGTCATTACAAATGAGCCAGCCACTGAGATTCTAAATGAAGAACATCCTGATAATTCAAACACACACGTAATAGAGAAACAACAGAGTATGAAGGCATCCTCCTCACAGTCATCAGAGGATAAAGATCTTGACATCAGAGAAAAATATAAGCAGATAAAGGCCAAGAATGAAGAAATAAAAAATGACATCTATTCTCAATATTTGAAACAAACACCAGGTATTCAAAACAAACTTCTATCAACTTTTGATTATTCAAACAAGAAGTTGACTATGTCAGTACTTCAACCAACAGTCAAGACTCCCAAAACAGTGGCAGATTACAAAAAAGTTAATCTTGAAGTACCAATAGAAAGTATTAATGCACTAGATCAAATTGAATTTCATAGGCAAACTTCTGAGATGCTATATTCTGCCATAACTACAAAGGCCATGAGTGTCCATAAGCTCCATAATACAATAATAAATATGAGAGATCAAATGAAAATTGACAAGGCTTCCTCATATGCTAAAGATCTTAGGATTAAGTCTTTAGAAGAGTTGGTTATTCAAGTAGGATATGATCCTGCCAATGTCAAAGCAGCAGAAGAGTTAGTGAAGAAAAAGAATGTTTATATTGCAGCACTGAAGAAACAACTCAAGCTTCCACCAACTGAACATCCACAAGCCAAAGAAATAGTGCAAGAGCAAAGCCGGAAAGATGATATGATGAATTTGATTTTACAATTGACAACACAGATAAAAGAAATGGAAATCCAAATGGACAAGCTTGTCCATGAAAGAGAAACTACAAAATCACAGGAAGTTCCTACAATAATTCCCATGGCAACTACAACTGTGCCTTCAACTCTTGCAGAAGAGTTGGCACCAAAAGTACCACTGGCCACTGCAATGCCAGTGACATCCACCACTTCAGCTACATAGTCATCTACATCAACAGTGCAGTCAACTGATGAGGCTAGTAAACTAGTTAAGGCCATGGAGGAAATGTCACTTCAAACCAATGAAATCAATAGGTTGAAGAAAGTGATTGACAATCTTGAAGACACTAAGAAGCTAGCCCAAATCAATGCTAAAACTCATGAACAAAGGGCTAACAGGTTAAATGTTGAGTTGAAGAATCTACAAAAGGATTTAACCTTGAAAGATAAAATATCATATGTGAAGAATAAGTTATGGAGTAAAATCATTGAATCCATCAATGATGTGTGGCCATCAATACAGGTGATTTATGAGCAAAGGGATTTACTGAAGGCAACACAAGCAGAAATTCAGAAAACAAAGGAGGAACTAGGTGCCAAACCTTAACAGGCCCTAGAATTAATCAAATTTCTCAACAACAAGAACTAGAAGAGATAGAAATTACTGATTAAACAAAGACAATCCTTGAAATAAGGAAAGTGATTTCAAAGAAGAATTTAATGAAGCAGCTAGAAGAAAAATGTGAAAACATGAACATAGCTATAACCAAATTCATGGTTAAATTTGAGATTTTGAGGCAAAGAGGTTTGCCAAACATCCTTGTTATTAATGATAAACTCATGCCACAGGAGGACTACAACAAAAATATAAGAGATTATGCAAAAGAGCAGGTTGACAAAACAGAATGACAAGGAATTCCTACAGGAAAGGTTTTATCTACAGCATGAGATAAAACACTTATTTGTTGTAAAACCAACATTTGTTATATATACTTAGGCAGAAGAGAACTTTAGGAAGCTGAAAAATATTAAAATTCCTGATGAAGAATCTTGGGAATCACTCACTGACTTGTTGTAAAACTCAATTTGCAGAAAAGAGGATAAAACAATTTGTTGATTTTTACACAGTCAAAACAGAAAATTACAGCAGTAAGGCAGTTTAACAGTGGTTAAAGTGTATAAGTGATTAAAGAGTATCAGAGATAAAGAGTATCAGATAAAATATAAGATTGCAAAACAAATCAAAAGATCGTATGCCAACGTTAAAGACAACAAAGTGGCCAGCTAAACACAATCCACAACATCATTTTCTATTTTATTTGGATAAATAGGACAACTTGCTAAGTTGTTGAGCAGCTGTCACTATTTTGTTGTAAAAGATATTTTATTTCCTTAGAAAAATCCTATGATTATTCTAGGATATTTTGTAAACATTTTTGTATATATACTTCATCTTTTGAAGTATTATTGTGGAATAAATTGTTGAAGATTTCTATAGTCATTTTTGTTGTACCTTAAGGCCTTTTGTAGCAAGTTCAAGTAGCAGACTAGATCAAATCATCTAGCATCATATTTCAGGATTCATTTGATGAGCCATTGAAGTGAAGTACTTTCTACTGTCTTTGTTTATCTTCTTATGTTTTACATACATCCATATATGTGTTCTAAATTTGAATGATGAACTAGGAATATTATTACAGGATTTGTTAAAAGCACCCTGTCTTTAACTAGTTATCATTTCTATGTTTTCTGTTGATTTCCAGAGTAGGGAATCCTTAATTTCTCCCTCTTTCAAATGATCCCTGTCTACTCCTTCCTTATCCGGATCAAAGAATCCTTGATTGCTCTTTATCCCGATCAAACCACTTCACCAATTAGCCTTCCTAGATCTTCAATGATTTTTCTATCTTGCCCTGAAAACATTTGACTTATTGACCTTGATCCTAGTCCTGTCTGCTTGACATTTGACTCCTTAGCCCAATGGACAAACATATATCTCACTATCCATCTCAAGTGATTTTTCCCACCAAACCAAACCAAACCAAACCAATTTTCACATCATAACTAGCCTAATATCATATAATTAAAACAAAGTTAAATCTTATAGAGAGAGCCCTCTCTGAACCCTAATAAGGCTAGATCTTAGAGTTTAAAAGTTGGTCTGTGGTTACCTCTAATGTTCTTTGACTAAAAATTAAAATCTCACAACTTAAGAATTATTAGAGTGGTAACAGCGGGAATACCAGACTAATATTATGAGGGTATTACCTTCCCCCAATCTCTAAATCCTTTGTTTTTTCTATGATTGGATATTTTTTGTGTATATGGGCCCAGTGACCTTGGGGGCTGAGATGGCGCAGTGGTAGGTGTCAACAAACCTTGTTTGTTGTGTACATTATCTTTTATAACATTGGCTTTCACGATGGGCGTTTGATTTTGGTGTGGTTTTCATGCCCCCTCTCTCCTTTTTTCGTGACGATTGTGCTTGTCTTGCTTCAGGGTTTTTGGGATTGGTAGATACTCCATCCTCGAAGAACATATGAGGGTTATCTATACAATGGGCACTAGCCATATAGATATGTATACTCATCAAGATGAGTTGGAACATAACTAGTTTCAAATATTCTTCAAACATATAAATGGGAATATCATTATTCTTCAAGCAAGGAGTACAGTTTCTACTAATACTCTAAAACTGAGCATAGAGTTCAAATGGTGCATTCCAGAAAACCTTCAAAGTATGCAATATGTGAGGAAGGTGCTTCAAAACTCTACCCAAATCAAAGGCTATGAAATTCAAAGGAACTAAACCATAGTCCTGAATCTGAGGTTGCATGGAGGAGCTCCAGGGCCTAGGAAACCAAATGGAACATTTGCCTCTTTCAAATATGTTTTGAATGGAAAGCCTCCTACTCCAACAAATCAGACTAAAAAAAAATTAGGAATTTATATTGTATATCAAATGGAGCAACCACCAACTATGGAAGTTAATATTCCAAAGCTAAACTATCTCTTCACTACTTTTCAATCTAAGACAATTATTTGTAGTTTTAATGGATTATAGCCTAAATTTGAAGCATTCCACTATTTTTTATCCTCTTGGACACCCAACTGTGACATTTATTAATGCTCCAAAGGCTTCTTTATTGTTCAATTTGATACACATAAATGTTTGGAGTTTCTTCTTAATGAAGGGTCTTAGTTTTGGGGTAATGTTGGGCTATAATTACCCCATGGTTTCTAGATTTTGATGCAAAAATATGGTAGTATCATAAATGTCGGTTTGGTTGAGAGTACCAAACCTCCCTCTTCCATTTTGGCACCATAAGGTCCTAGAGGATATTGGAAACACTCTGGGTAGCTTCAAAAGAAGGGACCTTGAAAGAACAAAGAAAGGCATATTTACTTTTGTTATAATATGTGCAAAGACAGACCTTAGCAAAGGTCTACTAGATCACATTATCTTGAAACGTAAAAATATTCAATGGTGTCAATTTTTAGAGTACGAGAACATGACATTTAGATGTCGAAATTGTTTTCAAACGGGACACTTGCAAAACACTTGCCCATTGGAAAAAAGAACCCAAAAAGGAAGAAGAAGAATAAGCCAAAAGGATGGAAATTTTCATAACTACATCTATTTGAAGATGAATAAGAAGAAACTATGGACACAACAACAAATGAAGTAGTGATTATGTAGGACAAGAATCTCAATACTACCCTCAATCAGTTTGGGGTGGATGCAATAGTAAATTAGGGATCAATACTTCAGACAACAATGAAACAAAAGGAGGATGGAATGGTGGCCACAAAGTGTATCCATGTATCAGAAAGCTCATACTTGGATAAATAACATCATCCAGAGACAATTGCGAGTGATTTGGCTTTGGTTCCAGTAGGCCCTAATTCTAAGGTTTGGAAGCAGGTAAAAAAAAAGAAAGGAAAGAAGGAGAAGATAAGTGATTTTTACACCATATGATCCTCCCCATTATATATATATATATATATATTGGTTTTTGTTTTTGTTTTTGTTTTTCATTTATGGTTGCTCTTTCTGAATGCTTTATAAGCATATGCAAAATGTAATTGTGTTTCTCTTTCGAAATGAAGTTTCAGTTTTTTTCAAGGCATAAAAATTTGAAGAAGCCTTAAAAAAATAGCTTAATAACCAATATTCTTTCAAACTCAAGGCCATTCTTTCCATTGTAGATTTGGGAGTCTAGATATCTTGAAACCACTCCATATTCGAAGACAAGAATCCATCTCCATAGCTCATTGCGATCTAAAGAATAGTCATTCTCTTTGGTTATCCTCCAAATTCTCGACCTAAGTAATCTAGCAAGCACTAAGAAAAACAAATTCAAAAAAATATCATGGGCCTTTTTCAATTAGAAAACCCAAGGGGACAAATTTATGGGAGGGGTAGATGGGGTTCTACATATCTAAAGCGACCATTATATTTCTTTTTCAATTGGATTGGGAACAACCACCAATAATTTCAACAGCCTCATGGCCCTTAAACTCATCACTTAGTTAACTCAAGAAATATGAATAGCTCAACTTCCTATATATGTGGACTTTGAACTAATAATAAAGTGGATGAATGAGGATTTCTCCTTATAGAATTAAGCTCTCAAGTATCTTTTTCAAAACATCCAAAACAATCTACAAAATTTTACTCACCCCATTTTTTATCATGTTTTGAAGAACAAGAAATAGGAAGTGAATTGCCTCTCCAAAGTTGGATTGGATATGGATAGAGGCTCATGGAACATATAAGAAAAACACCTAAGATTACTCCTCTAAGTATATTCATGACTCTTGGCTATAACTAGCATAAATTTTCTCTAGTTTCTTCATGAGAAGCTCATAATTTGTATTTTGAATCTATTTTAATGACCCTTTCTCAAATATTTTTTGATGATGTTTAGAATGAATCCTTGAAACTTTATAAATGCATTAAAAGGAATAAATTGTTGTAAAGAAAAATCCAAATTTTTGTATGTATGTATTCGAAGAGATAAGCTAGAAATCTTGGTTTACCATGTAGACTTTGTTGTTCTAAGTCAACAAAATGCCTTGGGCATTTATGAATGTAATTTTCTTCCTATCTCATACTAGATTATTTTCCTAGGAAAAAAAATATCATGGAGATGGAAATATCTTGGAAATGTGACATGCCATGGCGAAGGGAAAACTAAGATGACAAAATGTTTCACATGTAAAACATTTTTGTCGTGAAATGTTCCAAAGGAGGAAAGTTTTGGAAGAAGTGAAAAGGAAATTTTGGCCAACTTTTACAAACAATTTCTAAGTCTTTGAATTTATGTATTGTGGTGAAGATAAGATCTTTGAGGAGAGGCAACATTTTGCATGGAAAAAACTTTGGATCCATGCAACACCTTGCAAAGAAGAAAGCTTTTGCAGTATGTGATATGTTGCATGAGAAATAGGATGAGGTGTGATACATCACAACACTAAAAACTTCTCGATGTTGTGAAATGTGACAATGATAAAAACATTTGAAGGATGTGAAATGTCATGAAGAAAAGAAAAAGATGTGTGAAACATTATGACTAAAAAGAGATGAAGTCAAAAACATGTACAAACATTTTTGTCATGAAGTGTTGCAAAGGATGAAAGTTTTGGAAGACGTGAAAAGTAAATTTTGGCCAACTTTTGCAAACAATTTCTAAGTCTTTGAATTTATCTCATGTAGTAAAGATAAGATCTTTCAGGAGAGGCAACATGCATGAAAAAAACTTTCAATCCATGCAACACATTGCGAGGAAGAAAGCTTTTGCAAGATGTGATATGTTGCATGAGAAATAGGATGAGGTGTGATACATCACAACAATAAAAACTTCTTGTTGTTGTGAAATGTCACAGATAAAAACCTTTGAAGGATGTGAAATGTCACGAGGAAAAGAAAATGATGTGTGAAACATTATGACTAAAAAGAGATGAAGTGCAAAACATCCAAACAAAAATTTTCAAAAGGTGCAAAGCATTGCAAAGACACAAAAATCTTAAAGATGTGAAACATCACAAAGAAAACAAAATGAGGTGCAACACATCACATCGTGACAAAAAATCTCCCATGTGATGTATCACATCACCACCAAATATTTCACATGATTTATTGCATCACCACAAAATCTTCCTTTCATGTAGTATCCCACAAAAGATAAAGTCATTGCATACCAAACTAGAAAACAACAGCACACCAAATTGAAAATAATTGTGATGTGCAAAGTGGAAAATTATATTACACCAAAGTGAAAATATTTGTGATACATTGAAAAAGCAATATTTGAACAAGTTTTCATAAAATTTATAAGGGGAAAATTTTCACTTTCTCAAAGGATAAAGATACTTCAAAAACCAAATGATATGCAAAAAATCATTAACGCTATGATTCACAAAATCTACTTGCTAAATTTTGAAAGATAAAGTGATACCCCAAAAAAAAATCACCAACTAGTTTAACTCCCAAAATAATATAGCATTGAAATGTTTTGTTGACAAGTTATTCGTATGTTTAACTAATAACTTGGGATCTTGCCAAGAGGATAATTTGGAGTTAGAAGCAAGAGGGTATTTACATTTCTTACTCACTCATTTTTAAGCAAGGAGGAGTAGTAGGAAGAATATTTTAATCTAGCAAGATCTTTGGGATTCCAAGTCTCATTATTGGAATATTTGGCATTCAATGGCTAGGGAATTTGCATTGTATTTTATGGATTTTCCTATCTTTATGGAGATTATTTTACTCATACAATGAGATAAGCTTTTACAATGAATATTGATATGAATGGCCCATTTTGGCAAGATCAGGAGTGGATTTTTGGATGTCCCTTAAATCATAATAATTACCATAAGGTATACTTGGTTTTGTATCAACATCATGGGTTAGATCTCGTTGTAATGCTAGGCGGGTTTCATAAAATGTGGATAGTTGTTGAATCTAGGGGTTGCATGGTGGACCACTTATTCTAATTTCATAGTTGTTTGAATCATCCTACAAAAGAGGATATGGTGTACTTTATATATACCCTTCTCGTTATCGATGTAAATATATTTTGTATATGTAGGAAATATATCTACAACAACAACAAAATTTGTAGATAGACTTCTAGATTTGAACTGAGTAAGTAGGCTAAAATGTCTAATGTTTTGGGTAGACACTTTTCCCATCCTAAGGGATAAAATAAGCTTTTTGAATCATGATGTGATAGTGATGAGGAAAATATATAAAGAAGGGACAATATTAAGGGGAGAAAGACAAATTCTCTAATTAAGGTCAAAATTACTCATAGGTGATAATAATAATAATAACAATGAGATCAAAATTAGTTTTTAGAATTATTAAAAAAATAACAATTTTTTAAAATGTAACATAGAAAAGGTAAAGCGGGGGAAAAGGTAAAAAAAAAGATAGTTTAAATGAAAATAAAAAGAAAAAGGTCAAAATTAGTAATTTGTATTATTAAAAAAATAATAATAACATAATATGAAGAAGGTAAAAGGCCCTCATGATGAGCACCATCATTATGTACATTCTAAGGGGTTAATTGTCACCTTTTTAGCTTAATTATTCTCTCTCTAAAACATTTAATTACATTTTGTCATATTTTGCTTAGTGAGAATGGTGTATTAAGGGTTGTCATGATTCGAGGCCTAATGTGGTATAAAAGCAGGAAAATTAAGGGAATAATGCCATTTTTTAGAAATATTGCATAATCAGGGCTCAAAGTAGACATCAAGGAGTGATTATAGGAGGGTTGACCACCTTTTTAACTCCTAAAGTCAACCAATATATCCTAAAGATTCTCCTCCAACAACTTGAAATTAGAGGCAGCCAAGCAAGTGAATGATCAAAGGGAGCCACGCTCCACTTCTCTCGAGTTCCAAGGGAAAAAAGACCTACTTTTTAGGGATTTGTTGGTAGCTACCCTCTAGCATAAATAGGCCAGAGCAAGAGCTCACTCGGATTCGATTTTTTGGATGTAGTCAGAGCACTCTTGGCTTTTGTATTAGACATTTGTGACTTTCATGTTTCATGTAAAAAACTAGTTATGAAATAAGATGAGAATTTGGTTTTATTTAGTTAGTTTCAGGGAGCTAAGCTTGTGGGTTAGGGCCCAATCCATTGGCCTCAGTATCTCTTATGTGCTTGTGTTTTCTTTTATGTTGCAATAATTGATTTCTTCCATTTCATGTATGGTAGCATATAAAACATCAAAAATGTGTGCTAAGCCTACCTCTCTCGCCTCTTCCATTGGAGCTTGAGGAGGAAGGTCTTCCACCAGAGACCAAATATTTTTTCAGTCTACGATTTCTTGGACAAGTTGGATAGCTTTACTTTTCTTATCATGAACATGGTGTAGGTGTAGAGGCAGATTCTTATTTCAATTGTATAGGTAGGATTATTTAAATTCAACTCATCCTTTCCGCCATTTTTATGATAAGTTTATCAATAATGAATGCATGAACATCTATCTTGATTGCGTGTTTGAATACAGCAACAAGGGAGGACCCCTTCGGCACCATCATATTCAGTCATCAACCTTCACCAACCACCTTCCATCCAAGTAACCTATAGCCCTATTTTTGAGGTCACCACTTATTGGCACCACATCACCGAGAGAAAACTTGAGAGTGCAAGACAGGATTTGTGAAGAGTTATGAGATTTTACAAGGGGTTGGATATCCTTAATCTACCAAGATCCACCTTTACCCCACCTCTCTTAACCTTTTTCTCACCATTTCTAGCCTCAAAATCCACTCGACCTGTTTCCTGTAGCTTTTCAAGACATCCTATAACACTACAGGAAATCCTATAGCAGTGCCAAACACCCTCTCCTTCAGCCCAAATTATTCTCCCATCTCATCTAAGCCCAACCAAGCCACCAATATACCTTCAGCTCTGAACCTTTGGTCCAGGGACCCTTTTAGACCACCTAGGCGCCTCCTTCTTTTGCTGCAAAACAGAGTCATTTTGAAGTGTGATTATTTCATTACAATATGCATCATTAAACACAATAGTTAGGCATAAGTTAGATAGGACTTAGTTAGTCATTGATTTAGTATGTGTGCTCTAGATTAGTTTCCTTTTATGCCATTCAATTCAGTAATGTAGACTATGAATGCCACTTAGTGTAATTTCCTTTCTTGCATTAGCATAAGTGTGAATCTTTCTTTATTGCAAATAGTTAGATGAATCAGTGTGATCTAGAGTAGTTTCTTTCCTTGTTGATAGAGTAATGGTTATGATATATTTCTGGTCTTAGATTACATTTAGAAGTGTGATAGAATTCCTTTCCTAAAAGTAAACCTAACATTAGCACCTCATTGTAGAACTAAGATGAGGATGGCATGAGTAGAGTTCATCTGTTGTGCACATATCACTGTCACCTCCAAGTTTGTATGAACCTTGGGTTGATAAAGTAAAGTTGAATAGTCTCTGGGAGTTGCAGCACTCTTGGTGCAATACCAGGGCTCACCACTTTTTGGCGTCGTTATCGGGGAGGTGTCTAAGTAGATGTGTGTTTCTGCTTTAGCATTCTTTTCTACTTTTTTTTTCACATTCATTTCCAAAATATTGAAAAATACAAAAGCATTTTGACTTTCATGCCTCGTAGTAGTAGGGATAACTACGGAAAATTCTTACCAAAAACCCCCACATCCCCACAGAGTCGCCCTTCACTCTTCAGTGACTGTGAGGTAGAACACCCTATAGGTGAACCATTTGAAAAATTTGAATAACCTATTAGGGAAGAAGAGGAACTTTCTTTACCTAAGGAACCCGCTTCACCTATTCAAGCCATGGCTGAAAATAGGGCCCAAGGAGTCTTTCCCATTAGAGAAATTGATGGAGAAACTAAAATGAAGAACATCAGTCCCTCAACCCTTCCATATTTCCATGGCCTTACTTCTGAGGATTTTGACACCTTCATGTTCAAGTTTGTTGTTGTTTGCAGGACTTATGACTATGCCTCAGATAACCAAAAGCTAAAATTGTTCCCAATCACCCTCAAGGATGCAGCCTTGCTCTGGTTCATGGACTTGCCTAGGAATAGTATCACTACCTGGGCACATATGCAAGATTCCTTAAACAAAAAATATAGAGACTACTACAGGTCCAAAGAGACCAAAGAGGAGATATTTAGGATGACTCTGGGACCTGATGAATCCCCGGAGGATTATGAAGAAATATTCCAACTAAATTATAAAAGAGGCAATTGCACCCTTGATCCTGGATCACTCAATTGGTACTTCTCTCCGAGGGATCAGGGAAGAGGTGATAGAAACCCTTAGTATGTTTTCTAGAGGAGATATGTACCATCTACCTTATGAGGACATAAAAAATATCTTTAGAAACCACTCTAGGGAAGCTAGGAAGAAAGGTAGAGCTAGCCAAAGCATGGCCAACACCCCTTCCTCTTCCACCTACATCAAGCATCAGATTGTATATATGTTGGAGGACTTCAAAAGTTAGATGTTGCACACCTTTTCTTTGCAAATGGATACAATGCATATCAATAGGAAACAAGAGGAAGTAGAGAGGGCCTTATCTATCTTTTTCCCTAGATGTACCAGAAAACACCCTCAAAATGAATGTCCCCTAAATTTCATAGAGGCTTTCTTAGTCTGTGAAGAGAATCATGCCACACATAAGTGGCCCTCCTTATTTGGTATCAAAGTTGTATATCAATGTGGGGAAGGAGGACCAGAGCAACTCTGTTTCATAAATCAAAGGAGGCCTCAAGACCTTGGTCATATCAGCAAGGCATGCAAGGTGCACCTTACTCCTACTATCATGCAAACCAAAATGCACCTATGCAGTCTTGGTATACCTCCACTCCTCCATCATGGCATACACCTCCTACTTGGCCTTATACCCCTCCATATAACCCTCAGCCTGTAAACCAACCATTCCAGCAATATGTTCCTCAACCACGTCGATGGAGAAACCCATTACAAGAGTGGAGGTCCCAACACAACCAACCACCTGCTTTAATTCCTCCACCCCAACATCAACCTCAAATCACTCATTCTGCTCCACCTAAGTTGCCTTAGATGCCTGCCTAGCCCAATCCGAACTCGAACAACAAGCATTCACAACAGGTTTATAGTGGGGAAACATCACATCCAGCTTATGTTGTGGAGATACATGAAATTAACCTCGAGTCTAGAAGAGTACTCCCAGACAATCATCCTCCATCTCCACCTGTAGAGGTTGAGGAGGAAAAGGAAGAGATCAATCCTCAGACCAAACAACGTCCTTTTCCTGAGAACCTAATCGACCCTAGTTAGCACACCCCAAAAGAGACTAAACTCCTGGGAGAACTGAAAAATCTGTGTGAAAATACCCCTTCTATGGGCCATTAAGGATATCCCTATTTACAATAGGATCATCAAAGAGAAATGCTTTAAAAATCCTAGGAGAAAGAAGAGAGACACCCCCACCATCAATTTTGTAGGACAACTGTCCGACTTAATGCTGGGAAGGGTGATCTTCCCGAAGTACCTGGACCTTGGAAGTCCAGTAGTAGATGTACACATCAATGGTGTCATAGCCCCCCGCACTTTGATTGATCTTAGGGTTGACATAAATGTGATGACCACTGACACCATGCTTAAACTCAACCTCCAAGGAGCCTTGAGAAAGACCACCACTGTTCTACAACTTGCAGGCAGATCCATAGTAGCTTTGGAAGGAATTGTTGAGGATGTTATGGTCTCGGTTGACTCCTGGGAGTACCCCACCGATTTCCTGGTCCTCCATCCAAAAACCAAGTTTAATGGATATCCTCTTATTTTAGGAAGACCTTGGTTGGCCATTGTTGATGCTTATATCAGTTGTATGGCCAGAAACATGACTATCAAGAATGGGCCCTTATCTAAACAATTGGTATTATATCCTCCTGCCCAACCTTCCATTGACCATGACCTACCCTTGTGGTTGGAGGATGAAGAGGAAGAAGATGAAGTGTACAATACCACACCCTACCCCATTTGTACCATAGATATTATTCTTAGAGGGGGGAAACCCGATGAGGATGATCTCATTGACCACATCATTCAAAGCCAACCCCCCACTACCATTCCACTCGATGACATAGTAAGAGAATCTAAAAGACATCCTTGGATTGAGATGCACTCAATTGAATCAACCTTTGAAGCCACCAAGGGTGTGGAATTTGGCCCATCTAAATCCCTGAAGATTATCTCATCCCTCTCAGCCAAAGAAGAAGAGCAATTGTGCTAGTGAAGGAAAACTTAGATTCTTTTGCTTGGGACTACAAGGAAATGAAAGGGGTGCATCCCTTAGTGTGCACACATCATATTTATATTAAAGAGGGATGGAAGCCTATGCGCTAGCCCCAAAGGAGGATGAACCCATCCTTAAAAGACATAGTGAAGGATGAATTGCAGAAGTTGTTGGATGCAAGTTTCATCTACCCCATATCAGACAGTGAGTGGGCATCTCCTCTTATTCTAGTCCCTAAGAAAAATGGGAAGTGGTGAATCTGTGTTGACTACTAAGAACTAAACAAAGCCACTAAGAAGGACCATTTCCCTTTGTCCTTGATGGACCAAGTCCCGGATGGACTTGTAGGAAATAAGTTGTTCTCTTTCCTGGATGGATTCAGTGGATAACCAAATTTAGATCAGCCCTGAGGACAAGGACAAGAGCACATTCACATGTCCCTGGGGCACTTTCTCTTACAGAGTCCTTCCCTTTGGCCTGTACAATGCCCCCCCTACTTTCTAGAGAGCAGTCCTGAGCATTTTTTTGAACTAGTCGATGATTCTGTAGAGATCTACATCGACGATTTCACACATTATGGGTATGATTTCCAGGAGGTTCTCTCTAATCTAGGAAAAGTTTTGAGGAAGTGCATTGAAATGCACCTCTCCATGATTCCTAAAAAGTGTTAATTTTTTAAGAGGGCGGGGATAGTCCTAGGAACTCTATATCCCAAGCAGGATAGGTAGACCCGAACAAAATCACCATCATAAAAAGGGTGCCTATTCCTCAAAATCAAAGAGATGTCAGAAGTTTCCTAGTTTTGGTTCGTTACTATAGGAGGTTCATTAAGGACTTCAGCAAAGTAGATTCACCATTATTTGGATTTTTTACTAAGGATTCTGAGTTTTTCTGGTCTATTATTTGTTAGGAGGCTTTTGATCTCATCAAGTAAAAACTAACCACTGCCCCTATACTTCGAGGTCCCAATTGGGCTCTACCCTTGCACATTCATACAAATGGATCAGATAAAGTTGTGGGGGAATCCTCGGGGAAATTGGAAGATCAATTACCCTATGCCATTTATTTCATTAGTAAGAATCTTTCCAAAGTTGAACTTAACTATATTGTCACTGAAAAAGTGCTCCTAGTTATTGTCCATTCCCTAAACAAATTTAGGCACTATATTACTAGTTATTAGAATTTTTTACATATTGACTATGCAACAATAAAGTACTCAATGAATAAACCTGATTTCAATGCTAGAATCATTAGATGGTTTTTTTTGTTGCAGCAGTTTGATTTGACAATTGTTAATAAACCAGGAAAGGAAAATGTTGTTGCAAATTTCTTATCTAGACTAAATGTATCTGCAGATGAGGAAGGAATGGTGGATTACCAGCTTCCGTATGAACATCTATTTGTTATCTCAACACTCTCTCCTTGGTTTGCTGACATAGACAACTACCTAGTTGCTGAGAAGTTTCCTCCAAACCTTTCATCAAAAGAAAAGAGAAGAATTACAAGAAAATCACCCCTTTCACTTGGATTGGTGGTAATCTCTTCAAATTGGGTCTGGATCAAATTCTCAGAAGATGTGTGAGGGAAGAGGAGGTCTTTGAAATCCTATTTGAATGTCATGATGGTCCTTGTGGGGGTCATTTTGTTGTTAAGAGGACAACCTTCAAAGCCTTGCAAGTTGGCTATTATTGGCCTACCCTCCACCAGGATGCGAAGAGATACACCAGTAGATGTGATGAGTGTCAGAGGATGGGGAGACCTACACCGAGGGATGAAATTCCTTTACAACCATAGGTGTCTTTGGAGCCATTTGAAAAGTGAGGCATGGAATTCATTGGACCCTTTGATCCACCATCCGGGCATAAGAGACATATCATAGTCTGCATTGATTACTTGACCAAATGGGATAGAACAAGGGTTGTAAAGGAAACAACAGAAGAGAAGGTGGTTGAGTTTTTTAGAGAGAATGTGTTCTACAAGTTTGGATACCTCAGAGAGGTAGTCATTGATCAGGGGGCTCAATTTACATCTCATCTAATTGAGAACCTCATGAGGCAGCACAAAATAAAGCACAAGGCTTCCACTGCTTATCATCCTTAAGAAAATGGCTAGGTGGAAGTGACAAATAGAGCCTTGGAGAAAATCCTCACCAAAGTTGTGAGAAAAAGTGGGAAATATTGGGCAGATAGATTGGTGGAGGCCACTTGGGCTTACAATACCACCTAGAAGACAACTACATGGTTTACTCCATATGATATAGTTTATTGGAAGAAAAATTTTCTTTCCATTGAGTTTGAGTATAACACCCTTAGAATGTAAACTCAGTTGGACTTGGACATCACAAAGGCATGCCAAGAAAGGTTGCTTCAGTTGAATGGTTTGGATGAATTTAGGATGTAGGCCCTCCTTCACACAGAAGTAATCCAAATACAAATCAAAGTTTGGCATGACAAGCACATCAAAGAGAAGACATTTCAGGAAGGAGATTGAGCTATGCTCTATGACTCCAGATTCAAGGACTTCAAGGGAAATTTAATGACTAAATGACTAGGACCTTATCAAGTGGAGAAATTCCATGGAAATGAGGTTGTTGAGATCAAAACCATAGATGAGGAGAGGATCCCTCTGCTTGTTAATGGTTATAGGCTAAATATGTACAAGAAGCCCCTATTTAAGGCTTAATTTATCAATACAATAAATAGGGAGGTGAATGTAATTGGAGGATCCATATTTTCCAGCCCCTCACCTTCCTAGAAAAAGAGAAAAAATAAAAATAAAGAGGTCTGGGTGAAAACCTATCTAAGGCATCCAAGGCCAACTCTTGGGTTGAAAACCTCCATGAGGCAAACCTAGAGCGAAAAAAAAAAGAGAAAAGAAAAAAAACAGAGAAATAAAATATCCTTGGGTGAAAAAATCTTTGAGGCGCCTGATGTAGGGTCATGGGGTAAAAACCTCTATTGAGGCGACCCCCCTGTCTTAAAAAAAAAAGGAAAAATCCAAAAAGAATAACACAACACCTATGCACTAACCTGCTTTTGTTTTACATGTTTTTGATAAGGGACAATTTGGACAAAGGGAGAAACATTCCTGCTATCTCTCTCTCTCTCTCCTCTACCTATCCACTCCATGTCCAACCCCAACATGCATTCCTTCATCCATTTCTACCACCTAGAGAGAAAAAATTCAAAATTTCTCCCATTCTCTGCGGTGCTACAGGAAGCCCTCTAATGCTACAAGAAAGTTACCTAAGGTTGAATCAGCTCACCCAAGGCCTAACCCTCAAAAATATATGAAAAATTGTTTTCCCACCTATGGCTACCATCCCTAACAATCACTCCATCCCGTGCATGAAGACTCACTCCTCAAACCATCTATTTTTCCACTGTGATCCAATTTGGTTAAATCAACACACAGGGTCTCTAATCTCATGTGCTCCTCCACTACCCCACTCCACCCACATCCTAACACCGCCCCTAGCATCCCTACACTCTTTTTCTTCCTTCATCAGGATAGTTGAGCTCCAAAACTGTAACAAGAAAACTACTACAGGAATATGATCACTTCCTATAGCACATCTGTGCATGCATCCATCACATCAAAAATACATGAGAAAAATGATGAAGATTGATCCCAAAGATCACCAGCGAACTCCAAAAGAGAAGCTACACCAACAACAACATCTTTGGGTCTCCATGAGGTACCTGCAGAAGAATCAACAAGCAAAGGCAATAAGCACCACTCAGAAAAAAAATAAAAATAATAAAAATAAAACAAATCACTTGTGACCTTCATAGTGCTCTAGCTCCCTGCATCAAGGGATCCCGCCACTCATCAACAATCATGTAGGCTCAGGTATGGCTCCCTCACCCTCTCATTATGCATCATTTGACTAAATGAGTAAATGTCGAGAAAATAGAGTTTAATAGGCAAAAATGTGGCTAGTTAACTTGGCCACCCTCGAATACTTAAAGTGAAAAGTTTGTGGATTTTTCATGCCATATGGAGCTACCACATTAGTCAATGGAAGGATAACAAGAAGTGGGAGCTGATTACTAGGAAAAAGATAATGATAGGCTCGAGTGGGACTAACGATCCAAGTATGGAAACCTCGTGCCAAATCCACATCGCCAATACGGTCCAAGCCCGTTCGATTTGGAATAAAAATAATATTTTGGCCCATTTCCCCTCATTCTATTGTGTGTTTTGAGATCAGTTAGAGCGGGAAAAAGGCAGGAGACACCAAGGATTTTAAATCCATGCTCGAGCTTTTCATGCAAACCATGCTACAAGAAACTCTGCTATTGCTACATGAAGTTTCCACAGAGGCCACATAGTGTTATAAAGTGGCATGCAAGCCACCATCAGAGTCTATTGACACCCCAACACCATCCTTCAATTTAGAGACATCAGAATTGTAGAGGTAAGTGGCCATCACCCCCATCAAGTTGCAAGAATTGTCATGTTAAGTTGCACACAATCAAACCATAATTTAGTAAATTAAAGGGTTGTTTAAAGGAATAGGGGGGTAAGAAAACCACATTTTGTGTAAATTTAAAATCTTTGGGGTCCCATATCACAGTTATTTTGGAAAAAAACCACATACAACCACCTCTTTAACACAGTCACAAGATGGGGGAGGTTTAAATAGAAGGGAGCCCACATACATAAAGATAAATAGACTACACCATCCCGTGGTTGACATATTTAGAAATCACCAGTGGTTGGGGTTCTTTGAGGTCCTTAAGGGGTATGATGATGAAGTGGCTTGAGAATTTGCAGTATCCTTGCACTCTTAAGCAGATGATAGGGCCACCATAGTGGTAAGAGGGCTAGAAATTACCATAACCCCTGAGCTCATTAGAAGAGTCACCACCTTACCTCTAGGAATTGAATGGAACATAGAGGACAGAGTCTCTAGTACTGCCTCTAAGAATAGTTTCTTCTTTCCCAATGAGGCATACATTGAAGATAATAATGGGGTAAGAAGGGAAAGTCTACCTTACCTATGGGATGAGGTAGACTACCATATCATGAAGTATATCTCCTGTGAGGGAAGATTGAGTGTGGTCTATGGATACAATTTTATATTATTACATGAACTTAGGTTCAAAGGGGATATGCCCTTATATCAGAGACTAAATATCCCATTTCCTCCTCCATTAAATCAGAGATACGAGCCAAAGGGTAAGGGAGAGGAAATATCAACACTTAGTTCATCATGGTCTCATTAAACTCATAGTGGGAGATGCTTTAAACAGACTCAACATCCATGTACCTTGGTCCACCTTCATTGACATGGAAAAAGAAGCATTCATTGGGACACAAAACATCACTCCTGGAGAGACCCCTACCTCTAGCCTTGGAGAAAGGGGCATTAAAGCAGAAGAAGAAGTGACTAGAAGGATAGAGGAAGAAGAGGAAATGGAAACGGAGTCAGAACCCACAACAAATGTAGGAGTAGAATAGGAAAGTGAAGAGGAGGAATATAAAGATGAAAAATAAGAAGAAGACAGCGAAGAGGAGGAATAGAAAGATGAAGAGGAAGAAGGAAAGATAGAAGAGGAGGAGATCCTAGCCCCAAGCTTACCATTGAAATCTCCCTTCATCAAACCAACCTTTCACCAGGGACCACTGAAAAGGAATAGGCTACCACTTTAGCCACTATAAGCACCCTTATGAAAGCAATTAGAAAGAGGTAGACCCTCATGTACTTCAAGAACAGGAAGAGCACCATGTTGAGACAAGGGATGCCTCGAACTCCAACCAACAGCCCCATCACAATTGAGGAATCACCCAATAAGAAAGGAGAAATAGTACCAGAGGAGGGAAATATTCAAGAGGTAAATTCACCCTAAAAGAAACTTATGACCTACACAAGAAGGCACTCCTCAAGGCTATCATCCCTAAAACAAGCATAATCACCCACAAACCTCCAAGAGGAAGAAAAGAAGGTGCAACATGAAAAGAAGGGTATGCTACAGGAAACTCAGGAAGTGTTACAGGAAACTCATAATTTTCTACAGGAAGAGAAAAATTTCAAGGGAGAAGAGGAAAAGGCATCATTAGAAGGGAAAGATGCCCAAGGTGATGAAAAATAGCTGGAGGTTGAGGGGCAGCATGCCAACTTTGAGAAACAACATACAAAAGAGGAGGAACCAAAGGAAGAAACAACCTCTCCAAAAACCATTCCAAAATACATTACAACATTTAAACATCCTAGCCCACAACCAAAATTAAGCTCCTATTACACATTCATCGAAGGAGGGAGGTTGATCCATCAAAATCTCTCCATTACCCTATTCTATGAGCTAGAAAAAGAGAGAGCACGCACTCACCACTGGATGCACATTTCCAAAGCTAGGAATGTAGAAGATGTGGGGATAATGGAAGAGAAACTCACTGATATGGGGAGATATTTGGTTGATGTCAGGCTTAGGGAGGCAGTGTTGAAATAGAAGCTACAAGAGGCACAAGCATAGAATGCAAGATTGAATGGCCAATTGTAGAAAAAAGGCAAACAGATTTCCACCATGGAAGACCTGTGTATGGAGGAAATACAACACAAGCATCCCTCAAATTGTTATGCCATTTACCTGAAAGTGTACTGGCTACAGTTCCGAATCAAAACTTTAGCATCACATGGGCCATTGCCTTTCTAGAATTATAATCAATTTATTGATTTTTGTAGTTAGTCCAACATAGAGGATAGGGCCAAATTGGCAAAGTTTTACATGCATAATCTTGTCCTAACTAATCTGGACATTTGGGACGTAAAATCTAGGTTGGGAGATATGCAACTAATGGCCGTAGCCTCTTGGATGACCAATGAAGAAGTGAGGGTAGAGGAGGTCAAAAAGGCGATGAAGAGAGAAGGAAAAGAGCCTCTCCAAATTAGGGCAGAGATAATCAACCCTAGAGGGGTCATAAACAACCACCAAATGATAACCAATGATGCCAACCTTGCAGATAGATATCTCAACACCCAAGCACATTATGATGACATCTTTAGACCACTGGGAGAGGAGTGCGTGATGACATGTCAGAGAAGATGGAATGGCCTCCCATTTAGCCTAAGAAACATGGAATATCATACTCTAGACAGATTGAGGGCTGCCCTAGAAAGAGCACCCTTGTACAAAAGGGCCATGCAAATAATGAAGGCAAGTGGCTTGTTTTAAAACCCAGTCCACCTTTGATATTGGGACTTAGTGAAGGAAAATATCAAACTAAGGAGGAAAAGGAATGGGAGGAAGCAGAAAATAATGCAGGGTTTTACTAACCTAAGGGGACTCCTTCCATGATACCTTGGGATGTCAGAGAGGCAACAAGGGTTTTAAAAGAAATCACGAAAGAGGACTGAGTTGCTCAGAGGATGAACAACCATTTGGTAGGGGGGTGATGATGAGCACCATAATTAGGTACATTCTAAGGGGTTAATTGTCACCTTTTTAACTTAATTATTCTCTCTCTCTCTCTCTCTCTCACATTTAATTGCATTTTGTCATATTTTTCTTCTCTTATCCTATGCTCAGATTTGCGTGGAAGTGGACATGGAAAAAGGTATTTCGGCTACTGTTTCCCTCTACATGGATAGTTGGACGCATGTGCAGGAAGCTGACCATGATCAACTTTCCTTCAAATGTAAGATGTGCCATGAGTACAGGCACTTTGCCAAAAACTTCCCAAAATCACAGGAAGTCTCAAATATGTCTGGTGGCGTCTAAAAATACCAATGGAAACATGTTAAGAGAAGGAAAAAATCACAACATTTGGGGTGCCCTAAGGCCCCCTCGGTCTCCCCGGGAGCTGGTTCTTCTCGACCTCCCCCCTCGGGCTTGGAGTTGGCTGAGGATTCATGTTTGTTCCAGGAGAACCCCTTCGATGTCCTAGGTTCACTCCCCGAAACTGAGAGTGATCCTCCCCCCTAAGCTCGGCCTCTCTGGAGAACCCTGGAGTTCAGACGAGCCTCATGACCCATGCTCCCAAAATCCACAAGCAAGCGAGCTCTAGTCCTGATACGAATAATTATTCTGAATAAACTTAGGAAGAGGACGATGAAGAGGAAGAATTATAATCATCAAAGGAAGGCCTTGGTACCTCAACAAATCCTAGCTTTGTGGAATATCTCCTTAAACACCAGGACAAAGAAGCCGCGGGGGAAAGGAAAAATATCAGGGAGAAAGACAAACAAATAAATCATGGAGGAAAAGACAGAAAAAGACAAAGAACTAGGATTCCAGCACACCATCCCTCGTGAGCTAGTGGGTTCCAGGAACGAAGGTGGTGGAGGGAAAAAATTAAACACCATGGGCCCTAGCAAGGGGGCTGGAAATCCAAAAAAGTGATTAATGAATAGAATCTCCTAGAACTATAGGGGACTTGGAACAAGAAAAAGATTAAGGGAAGTTAAATCTCTAATCAAAAAATAAAATCCAGTCATTACACTTCTATAGAAGACAAATATAGATCAGAAGACCTTAATCTCATCCCATAACAACATCTGGAGACAAAGCAACCTGGAGTCAATAAGCTTGATAGGAGCATCGAGAGGACTCTATACGATGTGGAACCTGATGAAACTAAATTTGGTAAGCTCCACCAAATCTACTCATTAGACATGAACTTCCTTTTCTATTATAGAATTGAATCAAACCTTCACAATCATAAATGTTTACATGACCACTCACTTTCACAAAAAAGAAAGTGTTGGAAATCCCTGATGGAGTTCAAAGGAACTAAGTATGGAGAAAAATTCATCCTTGGAGGGGACTTTAACACCACAATGAGTCGCACTAAAAAAGAGGGGGAACAACTGTATGGGATTCTTTCTAGGAAAACATGGAGGATCTAATTCTTTCTCTGAACCTTTTTGATGCTAAATCGAAGAATTTTCTCTCTACTTGGACCAACAAGAGGGTTGGTTTGGGGAACATTTCTACCAGGCTAGATATATTCCTTGTCTATGATAGCCTCCTCACCCTTAATGTCTGCATGGAATCTTCGATTCTCCCATGGTTGGGCTCTGATCGCGGCCTGATCAGTCTGCTGATGGCCATGCTCCAAGATCTCGATCGTATTCCTTTCAGGTTATCACCCTTGTGGCTTGAGTCTCAATACTTCTTAGAATTGGTTACCCTCTGTTGGGAGGATCAAGTCAAGGAAAACCAGATCACCATAAAAAAGAGATATAAAAAAGTGGGCTAAGGATTTCTATTCAAAGAGAATGAGCTGCATCAAAGACACGAAAGAAAATCTAGCCCACATACAAGGAAATATGGAAAAGGAGGAGTTCAGTGCCTTAGATTTCCAAAAAGAAGCCGAGTCCTTCAAAGCCCTCCACACGAACCTTAGAAAATAAGAAGAATACTGGAGGCTGAAATCAAGAAATAACTGACTGAGGGATGAGGATATAAATACCAATTTTTTCCACAAACAAGCCAAGTTTAGAGAATAAAAAAATAAGATATCTCAAATAAATCATGGAGGATAAATAATTAAGAACTTTGAAGAACTCAAGGGAGATACCGTTGAGAATTTTGGAAATATTTGTGCAAGGGATCCCCCTGGAGATTAAGAATATGAGGTGGATGAGGAATTATTCCTGGAATCCATTCCAAAATTAATTTATGAAGACATGAATCTTAACTTAATTCTCCCCCCTTCATATGAGGAAATCAAGCGAGTAGTATTCTCTTTCTCTGTAGAAATTATATAACTGATATGTTATATGTCTAAGATTCTCCTGATCATACACTATTTGACTTCATGCACAATACATAATCTATTCCACCATTGATCATCATATGTGGAAATTAAATAAATTACATGCACACATTAAAACCATAAAAATTCACACACATTAACACAGTGATTTACGGGAAAGCCTAAAGCTAAAAACCCCAACTATCTGTATATAATATATGTCATAGAGATCATGTAACAATCCTCATACAAATCTTCTCACAAGCTCTCAGTACAATACAATCGCTACACACTAATCAGGTCCGATCTAGCAAATCCATGCACCGATCTCTGCCACCTGCTAGCCTGCCTCTACTGCACAATCCCTGCTGAAGAATGGCTCTGAATGAACTCGAATTGGTCCAGCCTTGCTCACGCAATACTCATTGGCATCTCCATCAATGTGTGGTGCAAAATCATACAACACTATAGTCACAACTAAAAGTCATCTTTCCCTTTCACCTATCTCTCCACTGGTCTCCACTGAAACTGTCCATGCACTCTAGTTAACTGATGTATTCTTCAGTTGATTAATGAGTTATTAATTAGTGAATTAATCATTAATTAATTCACACCACTCTCACTAGTGTATCAATCAGTTAGACTATATACAACTAGCTCAACTGTGTCTAACTGAGTTAAACTGAACACAACTCCACCAACTACTTCTACAACTCCACCAAACTCTGTCACATGAGTTCTAACTGAAGTCTCCATGCAATAGCTCCACTTAACCCTCAAGAATAGCATAATTCCTTCTGTTAGCTCCTGTGCCACATCTGTACACTTAACTGAAGTGCCCCAATAGAATAAGTTAATGTTTATAGTCCAAATATTATTAAGAGCTAATAATATTCAACATATCTATTTTTAGACTGGCAATCTAAAAATAGATTCCGCCCAATATGTCTAAAAATAGAAGTCCATATATTTTTCCAACTTGACCAACCATCCACAAATAGCATCTTGTAACTCATAGAATATGATCGACATGTCTAAAAATAGACATAGTCTAAAAATAGACTTTGCGCCAAAAATAGCATGCGGGCCCACTTAGTGAAGGCGACTCTTTTCACTAAGATCATCATCTTGTTGCAATCTCAACACTCCCTCTCAACAAGATATGGATTATCTTCCACCCCGATCCTGTCTCTATGATATTTGAATTTGCTCCTAGTGAGCGCCTTTGTCAAGATATCAACATCCTGATCCTCCACAGGAATGTAAGAAAGTAACATGATCTTCCGCTGCACACAATCTCTGATATGATGATAGTGGATGTCAATGTGTTTAGATCTATCATGAAATACGGGATTAACCAAGAGTTTAATGCAACTCTGATTATCACAATATATCACAGTAGGATCTAAGTGTGAACCAAACAACCCAACTAGGATCTTCCTCATCCATATAGCCTCGCATGCGGCCAAACTTGCTACCATGTACTCAGCCTCCACTGAATTGAGTGCCACGGATCTCTGTTTCCTGCTGTACCAAGAAACTGTTGTCGACCCGATACTGAAAATCCCTCCAGATGTGCTCTTTCTGTCCGTTGGGCTCTATGCCCAATCTACATCCGTGAAGCCATGCAACTTCACCTCATCCGACTGTTTGTACCATACTCCATATCCCGATGTGCCTATGAGATATCTCAATACATGCTTCCCCGCCTTCCAAAAGAGCTTGGTAGGCTTAACCATAGCTTGTGAAATCTGGTTAACAGCATAGCATATGTCTGGTCGTGTATTAACTAGATACATGAGCGAACCAACCAACTGTCGATAAACAATGGCATCCACTACCTCTGCCAATGTAGCATCCTCTTTCCTCCAACCACCAAGAAGAGGAGTGTCGATAGGCTTGCAGCCTTGCATATTGAACTTCTCCAGTATCTGCCGGGCATACTTTCCTTGAGACACAAATAGTCCATCACTGCGCTGCCAAATTTCCAATCATAGGAAATAATGAAGGAGGCCCAAGTCCTTCATCTCAAACTCTTTTGCAAGATCAGCCTTGCATGAGAGTATCAACTGTTCATCACCTGTCAATATCAAATCATCTACATAAAGTACAATGATCAGCAACTTACCCTCCACCACAATCTCGTATAGGTTCGGATCCGCCTCACTCTTGGTGAATCCAAGACCAGTGAAATAACTATCTATCCGTGTGTACCAAGCATGAGGTGCTTGTTTCAGCCCATACAACGCTATTTTGAGCCTGCACACATGCGACTCGCTGCTGAATATTTCGAATTCTTCAGACTGCTCTATGTACACCTCCTCCTCAACAACTCCATTGAGGAACGCAGTCTTCACATCCATCTGATGAATGTGCCAACCCATCTGCGCTGAGAGAGCTAGGATGCTTCGTATGGAAGAATACCTTGTGACAGGTGCAAAGGTTTCTTCATAATCGATCCCCTCAATCTGTGAGAAGCCCCGGGCAACAAATCTTTCCTTGTACTTCTCGACGCTCCCGTCAGCAGCTTGCTTCACTTTGTAGATCCATCTCAAACCTACCACTGATTTCCCTTCCGGCCTTGGGACAATCTCCCATGCACTGTTTCTGACACGATACACTTGCTCATCAGAGCCATGTATCTAGTATATCGGTCAGGTGACTGTCTCTGTCTGCGCTATGATGCAGGTGCTCCTACAATATTCTCTGCATCAAGATTCAGTCGCTCAGCTTCTGTAGTGTGCTTCCGCCATCTGATGTTTGGCGCTGCATGAGTGGTTTCTTCCACTCCATGAAATTCCTCTTGTGGCTGATCCACATCCTGAGGCTCATCCTTAGGAACTAATAACTCCTCATCTGCATGCAAGTGTAGCTCCCTCTCAAGCAAACACTTCATGGCTTTCTCCTCATGAAATTTGATATCCCGTTGCACAACAGTCTTCTGACTGTCTGGAAAATACACACAATAGTTGTGGGGTGTTTCTGTGTACCCCAAAAATATCCCAACCTTTGCGATCGGATCCAGCTTCTTCCTGGCATCCTTCGTCACATGAATGTAAACAGGTGAGCCAAAAATCTTCAAATGAGAAATATCAAGCTTCTTACCAAAAAACGCCTCTTCAGGTGTACTCATGCCAAGTACTCTATGAGGACAACGGTTTTGCACATAAACCGCAGTGTTGCAAGCTTCCACCCACAAGTGTATGGGAAGGCCCTGATCATGCAACATCACCCGTGCAACACCCACAATCGTTCTGTTCTTTTGCTCCACGACCCCATTCTGCTGTGGGTTATGAGGCGCTATGAGCTCTCTTCGAATTCCTTCTGCACTGCAAAAGTCCTTGAATTCGCCAAAGATGAATTCACCACCATTATCTCTCCTAAGAGCCTTCACCTGCTTCCCCGACTCTTTCTCCACCAGTGCCTTGAACTCACAGAACTTTGAGAATGTCTCGCTCTTCTTTTGCATGAAGAAGATCCAGCACTTACAAGAAAATTCATAAAAAAATATCACATAATACTTGTGCTTTGTTGTCGAAGCTATTGAGAAAGGTCCACACACGTCTGTGTGAATTCTCTCAAGGATCGTCGTGGCGCGACTATCCTTCTTATGAAAGGTGGCTTTCACAAATTTTCCCAAAGTACATCCCTTGCACTGATCTGACTGCGCAAGTGTACCTTTTGGGAAGCCCGGTAGAAATCTGCTGCAAAATTTTCAAAGCGCTACGGTGAAGATGGCCCAATCTCCTGTGCCACAATTCGCCCTCATCCTAGCTCACCACTCCTTCTACTTTTCCTGCCATTGCTGCGCAGCCATCTACCTGTAATTGATAATGGTTCTTAACTCGAAACCCTATCCTCCGGGTTTCACTAGTTGCCTTACTGTGCAGGAAAGCCTTTCCCTCGCTAAAGACAACATCATATCCCTTGTTTTCCAACATCGCCACAAAGATCAGATTCTTCTTCAATCCTGGAACATGCATGACATCCTTCAAGATGAAAGTTTTGCCAGACTCCCTCTCAAAGGAAATGGTCCTGATACCAGTCACACTGCATCTACCATCATCGCCCATCTCGATGTGCACTCTAAGATCCTTCTCATCCAAATCAGTAAACAAATCTTTGTCTTCGGTCATATGGAAAGACGCACCACTGTCAAGAAACCACACTGAACCCATCACACTTGAGACCAAGCATGCGATCAGTGAAAATCCCAGCTCAAACTACGAGGCTAAGGCCTTTCCAGCTGCAAATCCAGCAGCCTGCTTATTTTTCTTCTTCTATGGGCAATTAGTGGCGTAATGTCCGTGTTGGTGATAGTGAAAGCACTTCACCTTGGACATGTCCTGCTGCTTGCCTTTCGCACTGGATTGAGAAGGATTTTTATTTCCCTTTGCCTTCCTTGCTTTGGCAGCCAAAGCGCAATTTTCTTCATCTTCATTCTTCGATGAAGATCCATCCCTGGTACTCCACCTTATCTCCTCCTGCACAAGATTCGACCAAAGTCGCTCCCATCCCGACAGTTTCTCCCGACCATTGACAGAGTCCTCATAGGAATGCCAACTCTTTGGAAGCCCAAGGAGAGCCAAGCTCACCAAGTCCTCTTCATCTACAGTAACCCCCACACTTCCCAGCTCATCCCTGCACTGGGCAAACTTCGTGAGGTACTTGGGTATACTTTCGCCCTTCTCCATTTTTATTTTCCTGAGCTTGTCTTTGAGCGCCAACTTTCTCTGGTCGCTCTTGCTTTGGAACAAGTTTGTCAAAGCTTTCCACATCAAGAATGGAGAAGCTTTACCATGAAGGCTGGAAACTATGTGATCCTTCACACCTTCCAACAGAATCCTTTGACATTTTGCTGTCTTCTTTTGCCATGCGTCAAGTGCGGCAGCATCGCTAGAAGCAGGTTTTGGAATTTCTGCATCTATGAACTCCTTCAACCCATTATCCTCCAACACCGCCTCCATCCTGTCCTTCCATGCAATATAATTCGAGCTGCCCTCAAGGGCATACTCCAATCGCAATCTGTTGAAAGACATCTCAACTTCGACACCAAGAAAACACTACTGCAAATTCGAATTCCACCAGCACAAAACTCAACCGCTTCAATGATTTGAAATTGATCCAATGATCAATATCGCTCTGATACCATGTATAAATTATATAACTGATATGTTATATGTCTAATATTCTCCTGATCATACACTATTTGACTTCATGCACAATACATAATCTATTCCACCATTGATCATCATATGCAGAAATTAAATCCATTGCATGCACACATTAAAACCATAAAAATTCACACACATTAACACAGTGATTTACGGGAAAGCCTGAAGCTAAAAACCCCAACTATATGTATATAATATATTTCATAGAGATCATGTAACAATCCTCATACAAAGCTTCTCAGAAGCTCTCAATACAATACAATCGCTACACACTAATCAGGTCTGATCTAGCAAATCCATGCACCGATCTCTGCCACCTGCTAGCCTGCCTCTACTGCACAATCCCTGCTGAAGAATGGCTCTGAATGAAATCGAATTGGTCCAGCCTTTCTCACGCAATCCTCATTGGCATCTCCATTAATGTGTGGTGCAAAATCATGCAACACTATAGTCACAAATGATAGTCATCTTGCCCTTTCACCTATCTCTCCACTAGTCTCCACTGAAATTGTCCATGCACTGTAGTTAACTGATGTATTCTTCAGTTGATTAATGAGTTATTAATTAGTGAATTAATTATTAATTAATTCACACCACTCTCACTAGTGTATCAATCAGTTAGACTAGATACAACTAGCTCAACTGTGTCTAATTGAGTTAAACTGAACACAACTCCACCAACTACTTCTACAACTCCACCAAACTCTGTCACATGAGTTCTAACTAAAGTCTCCATGCAATAGCTCCACTTAACCCTCAGGAATAGTGTCATTCCTTCTGTCAGCTCCTGTGCCACATCTGTGCACTTAACTGAAGTACTCCAAGAGAATAAGTTAATGTTTATAGTCCAAATATTATTAAGAGCTAATAATATTCGACATATCTATTTTTAGATTGGCAATCTAAAAATAGATTTCGCCCAATATGTCTAAAGATAGAAGTCCATCTATTTTTCCAACTTGACCAACCATCCACAAATAGCATCCTGCAACTCATAGCATATGATCGACATGTCTAAAAATAGACTTGCGCCAAAAATAGCCTGTGGGCCCACTTAGTGAAGGCGACTCTTTTCACTAAGCTCATCATCTTGTTGCAATCTCAACATTCTCCTCAGACAAAGCCCCTGGGCATGACAGGTTCACTCCAAACTTCTACCAATTCTTTTGGGGTGTGATCCAGAAGAATTTGCACCAAATGGTGGGATATTACTTTAAGAATTTTGTGATGGGAGGCGGCATTAATTCCTCTTTCCTTGCATTGATCCCTAAAGAATCCAATCCATATTCCTTTTCTAGAATCAAGCCTATTTCCTAGTTTAATGTGTCCTATAAAATATTCTCAAATATCCTCGCCCTTAGACTAAAACCCTTGTTGCCTCTTATGAACTCTGATAACCAAGGGGGGTTTGTGCCGGGCAGACAAATCTTTGATAACATTATCCTCATACATGAAGCCATCGACTTCGGCTGGAAAAGAGGGGATGAGGGCATGATTATAAATTTGGACATAGCTAATGCCTTCAACAGAGTTAAAAATGGGTTCCTTTGGAAAACCCTTGGGAAAATGGGGGCAGATGATAAATTCATAAGATGGATTAAGCTGTGTATCTCCTCCCCTTGGATTTATCCATTAGTAAATGGTAGAGTGGCTGGGTTTTTCAAAGCCTCTAGGGGGTTGCGTCAAGGATTCCCTCTCTCTTCATTCTTATATATCACAATGAAAGAAGATTTGAGCAGGAAATTAGAGCAGGAAAGAATTACAGTGATTCTCCCAAGCATAAGATATAAGGATGGTATCATAAGCCTTAACCATGACCAATTTGCAGACGATACCATATTGTTGGGTGGATCCTCTTCAGAGATTGCAAGATGATTCAAAAGAAACCTTGATAGATTCTTCAAGGCCTCAGGAGGGGCCATCAACAATAGCAAGAGTCACATCTATAGTTGGAACATCTCAACCCAGAGAGAAAAAAAATTGAGGAAATTCTTGGGTATAGAGCAGTAAGAGGCTGGAAGGACTTTAGCTATTTGGGAGTTCCAATATATCTAAGGAGGGTTGCCCACTAGGCTTGGCAGAAAGTATTAGACAAAATTAAGACAAAAATATTGAATTGGGGTGGGATTTGGCTTAACATAGTAGGAATAACTATCCTTGTCAGGTATGTTATGTCAGCCATACCCCTGTATCAATTCTTGGCACTACAAGCTCCAAAATATGTCTTACATCAATTGGGGATGTTTATAAGGAAATTTCTGTGGGAAGGTGGGAAAGTGGAGACCAAAAAATATCACTTGGTTAACTGGAGGATGATGAGATCTCCAAGGCAACATGGAGGTATAGGAATAAGAGAATATGGGATGGAAAATTCGGCACTAGGATCTAAGCTGTACTGGAACATGATAAATAAGCCAAATATTTGGTGGTCGCAAGTGGTCAAGGCTAAGTACTTTGATAGCAAATTTTTCTGTGAAAGAGGAGAAGGGAAAGTGACGGGCTCTCCTATAGGGAATTTGATCAGAACCACTATGGGTATTATAAAGAAAAACCTCAGGAAAGTCCTAGGTAAGGGAGATACAATTAACACATTCCGAGGCTTGATTTTGGGCCTGCAACCCCTAGGCCTGGACAACTCAATGCTAGGCCTTCAGGAGCTCCTGAGGCAAAGAGGGGTCATTACGTTGGATAAAATATCTGAGTGGTATCAGAGCAAAAAGTGAATAAATCTAATAATGCTTGATTAACTAAAGAGATAATCTCATCAAGAATCTAAGAGGATGTGCCCCTATATATCACTCTATAGAAGACAAGTGGAGATGGAAGAAGGGAAGTTACTCAGTGAAAGAAGGCTATGAAAATATGCTTTTCCAATCTCATGTCCCTCTGAAAGCATCTATCTAGAATTAGATATGGAAAACTAATGCAATACCAAAAGTAAACTTCTTTTGCTAGTTATTGGCTCACAAGAAAATTCTAACAATAGAGAACCTCCAAAAATGAGGCCAGATAGGTCCCTCAAGATGCCCCCTTTGTCAAAAAGCAGAAGAATCCATCCAACATCTCTTCCTAAGTTGTCAAAATAAAAAATAATGTTTGGGCTGTCTTAATGGGGCCTCTTTTCAGCAGGGTCACTTGGCTGCCAAACATCCTCTTGTTTTTCAAATCATGGCCCGGATCTTACTCGGGCTCCCTTTAGGCCAAATCTAATCTTAGAAATATATGGACGACACTTACAAAGTATATATGCTGGAAAATATGGCTAATGAGGAACAAGGAAATCTTCATAATGCTTAAACCATCAACCTAGTTGGCATTTATGAAATCCCTCTCGCTGTGTATGGAGATGCATAAGCCAAAACATGATCCTTCTTTGGACCAAAATTAATCAACATGGATGATCCCTTGGGTTAACCCTCCCATCCCGCAGCTCAGGACAAAAGTCACCCCTCCCCGTGCCATAGTGGATTCTCAGACTGTCTTCAGAAGAGATGGAGGAGTGGCTAATGTCTTCAAAATAATATACTCTTCAATTTGATGGTGCCTCAAAAGGAAATCGCGAGGTGGCAGGAGGGGGAGGGATTCTCATAAATCCCAATGGAAACATCAAAGAAAAATATGGTTGGAGTTTGGGTAGGATAACAAAAAATCAAGTTGAGGCTTATGGATTACTCCTAGGATTGACCTTCGCAAATATTAAGGGAATCAAGGAGCTCCAAATTATTGGAGATTCTATGTGGATAATAAAACATATGAGGAATAACACTGCTGCCCAGAATACAATGCTAAATCATGTCATCAAGAAAGCCCAAGGATATACCTTTTTGATAAATTAACATTTTACCACATCTTAAGAGGAAACGACAAGGAGGCTGACAAGAAAGTCGACCTGGCTTGCAGGATGAAGGAAGAAGCTAAAGTTGTGAATGGCATTGAAAGTTCATACGCATCCCATAATCATGCCTAGAAAACATAAAGAAGAGATATCCTCTAATCATGTCGGTTGGAATAAAGGAAATGGTTTATTAAATACGAGGGTGGAGGGATGTCAGATTCTCCCTTACCCCCCTCATCCCCTTAACCCCCTTCTTAGCCTCCTCTCCCCCTTCTACCTTCTTCCCCCTCCATCGATGGTTTGGTCTGTTCCTCTCTCCCCCCAACCTTTGTTTCATTCTCTCCCCTCTTCAATCCCCCCCCCTCCCCCTTCTTATCATTGTCCCGGCCCCCCCCCCCCCCCCCCCCCTACCGACTCCTTTTCCAGGCATATCCCTCCCGTCCCCTTTGGGTTGCCATGTTAGAGCCAACCATATGCTTCCCCTTTTAACCTCCATCTAATCGAATTTAACTCCCCACTGAATGCCATTACAACTCGTGGCATGTCAAATCCTGAGATCGAGCTGCAGCATAGTGACATTAAACCAGGATGTCCAATACTTGGTACATGTAGGATCTTCGACATGTGTTCTAAGTCCTTGTTGCACCTGTTGTCACTGGCGTTTTGGTAATCAACCCATGGGAATGGAGAGGTCGTGGGGTCTGCATTTACTCCCTAGGCTTCGAAATTTGTAGGTCGAGCGTGGGAGGTGTTATCACTCATTAGTCTTAACACTTTCATTGATAGGGTTTTACATGTCATTCACTTAGGTTCATGTTGTCTCATAGTTAGTTTCATGAAATTTTTGAAAAAATTACATGTGGTGATGTCTACCCTAAGTCTAAACCCACCTCGAGCCTTTTCATGTCAATCAATTCCACCTCATATCATTTAGTTTTCATTCCCACGCTTTTAAATCAAAAAGATATTACACTTGTCAGTTTTACATAGTTTCGTAGCGAATTGTATGGCATCAACCCATCAACTTCGCTACTCTCGTTGCCCGAGCGCTCCACAGCGAACTTGGTGCTTTCAACTGGTCCCACGCAACTGGCGCCGGCCGGCCAGCGGGCGGGTTGCCGCCGGCTGGCCGGTCAGCCGGTCGGCTGGGCGTGCCGCCTTCGGTCGGGCGTGTACACACAGCAAAATAATAATAATTATTAATAATATCAATAAAATAAGAAACAATAATAATAGGTTTTCTCTCATATAAATTGACAGAGCGGTGTGAGTTGTCAAATTTTGATGGATTAAGACAAAGGTGAGGTCATATGAGTTAGTTATCATAATTCTCAAGCATGTAAGGTATTATCTTTTGTAATCATCGCCTCTTATGGTCACATGTGTCATTTTTTCCCCTCGAGTTGTCAAATTACTTTTTTAACCTCGCCCCCAAGATGATCTTTGTCATTCATGTTGAGATTCCACAAGATGATGAGCTTAGTGAAAAGAGTCGCCTTCACTAAGTGGGCCCATGGGCTATTTTTGGCGCAAAGTCTATTTTTAGACATGTCGATCATATTCTATGAGTTGCAGGATGCTATTTGTGGATGGTTGGTCAAGTTGGAAAAATAGATGGACTTCTATTTTTAGACATATTGGGCGGAATCTATTTTTAGATTGCCAGTCTAAAAATAGATATCTCGAATATTATTAGCTCTTAATAATATTTGGACTATAAACATTATCTTATTCTCTTGGAGCACTTCGCCATAACAAATGCACAGAGGCCGGCTGGTATGTTCAAGCTGTCTCCAGGAAGCCCACTGGAGCTATCGCATGGAGGATCGCTAGAACTCATGGATGTAGCGTTTATGGAGTTGTAGAAGTAGTTGGTGGAGTTGTGTCCAGTTTAACTCAGTTAGACACAATTGAGCTAGTTGTATCTAGTCTAACTGATTGATACACTAGTGAGAGTGGTGTGAATTAATTAATAATTAATTCACTAAATATTAATTCATTAATCAACTGAAGAATACATCAGTTAACTACAGTGCATGGACAGTTTCAGTGGAGACCAGTGGAGAGATAGGTGAAAGGGCAAGATGACTATCAGTTGTGACTATAGTGATGCATTGATTGCATCCAACACTTAGTGGATATGCCAACGAGGATTGCACAGTGCAAGACAGGTGGATTCAAGTTCATTCAGAGCCATTCTTCAGCAGGGATTGCGCAGTAGAGGCAGGCTAGCAGGTGGCAGAGATCGGTGCATGGATTTGCTAGATCGGACCTGATTAGTGTGTAGCGATTGTATTGTACTGAGAGCTTGACATGTTCAGCTTTGTATGAGGATTGTTACATGATCTCTATGACATATATTATATACAGATAGTTGGGGTTTTTTAGCTTCAGGCTTTCCCGTTAAACAGTTGTGTTAATGTGTGTGAATTTTTATGGTTTCATGTGTGCATTGCAATTGATTTAATTTCCGCATGTGATGATCAATGGTGGAATAGATTATGTATTGTGCATGAAGTCAAATAGTGTATGATCAGGAGAATATTAGACATATAACATATCAGTTATATAATTTATACAATTCACCTTTCAAACTTTGCATATATCAGTCATTTTTCACCTTAGAAAAGTTTAGCTTTGTGGCAAGCAGCTTGCTGTCCAATTTTCTTTTTACAGGTGTCACATTTTAAAGAAGGCAACTTGGTTATAAAGAGAGATGGCCATGAATAAGAAAGCGTACAAAGGAGACTCTATGGTTAGACAGGAGCTCATGGAACTTAAGCTATTCATGGAGGAACCTAGCTTTGCTAAAGCATTCACCAATTCAGGTTGCTTGAATTTTTGCTGGAGCTACAAGGGAATTTGCTGTGTTTTTGGACTGTGTGAGTAGTCAATTTCAAGAGAAGCTTATGGATTAAAAGAGATGAATTATTCAATAAAGAGAGAGGTTATTGTCAAGCAAAAAACAAGGAATAATAACCCTTTCAATTTTTTCACAGGTGCTACCAATTTTGAGATTTGAAGATGTATTTGGGACCTATTTTCAGAATTCAGAATTTTCTTGTTTTATACATGTTTTTCTAATGCATATTTTGGACAGCTGGAGATGGTTTCAAAAAACCAAGAAAGTTTTTTCTTCATAACATTCTGATTTACAAAAACCTCCTCCAGTTTTGAAAAATCTATAAAGTATTCAGAGTTATTATTTTGATTTCTAAACCCTATTTTTCAGAAAAAATAGAAAAAATCTGCACTTTCAGCCAAGTCAGGCAGTTTCGTAGAGAGCTCTAGGCTTGAGGGCCAAAATTCGCTACGAAATTTCTAAAGAATGCTTGTTATTTAAAAAAACATTTTTATGAAGATCCAAGGAGGGAAATCAATGGTATTTAGTTATTTTGACCCGACAAACACATTTTGAATAGAAGAGGTGGCATAAGAGAATGTTAAAAGGAAGTAGTGGGAATGCTACGAAACTACGCTACAAAATTGCCTAAAGATGCTCTGTTTTGCAGCGAGGTATTCTTAAAGGGTTTTTGAAGGTTTGAAAGGTATATGGAAGAGCAAACAGCCACCTGGAGGCATCCAAACACGTAGTGGGCCATCTTAGCAGACATTCATTACTTAGCATGTGTGTCATTCATACAAACCAGCATGAAGACAAAATTCTTTAATGTTAATCCTTTGCTAGAAAATAGGACAGTTGTTGCTAAATTCTTGGGGAGTACATTCATGTATTGACCATGGAGAATGCCATTTGAGCATCTAATCTCCATCTATGTAATTTTCCCACTATTATAAAAGTGGAGGAAATAAATGTAATTAGAGTCCTGTTAGGAGAGTAACTCTTAAATGACTAGGTGTCTTTTTATGTTCCAGAAATATAGTTTTCAGTTGTAATTAGGTGTCAAAGTCAGGTTTCGATGATTTAGACAGCTGGGCAGATCCTATGTACTGTAAAAAGAGTCTATTTATAGATAGATGATCGAATAAGAAAGGGTTGGAAGATGTTACTTGTGACTGCCACTATTGTAAATTTTTTTGATCAGTAATATCAGTAATAGACAATGGTTGGGGGCTTTCTTCTTCACCTGAGATTCATTTGATGTTTTCATGAACCTTGTCTTATGTATCTTGCTACTTTTCTTTCAATATATTAATGCTTGATTACGCAGAATTCATGTACATCATGCTATGACTTCCTTCAAGCATTAAACTATTGTATATCTTTCTCAATATTCTGCTTTCAATATCTTAATGTTCATTACTCAGAATTCGTGTTTCTCATGCTCTGACTTCCTTTGAACATTAACATATTGAGTAAATTTTGTGTGTGTTGTCCCTTCATTTAAATATCTACATGCCTCAGCTTCCACAAGGAGATCCATTGTCATTGAGTTCCATAGCACTGACTCCATAAGCCCAATGGTAGCAAATCCTCTACATTTTTCACCTGCAATCATATACAATCAAATCATTATCTTAGAGTTAGCCATATAATAGATTTTTTATGGAAAAAATCATAATTTATCTTGAGATAGCCCTCTCAGACTGAAGAGGCTAATATTCAGTGAAAAGCTGGTATGAATAGTTACTCCAAGTTGACCATTGAAGCAACCCAACAAGACTCAAAACATTAATGGTGATCCAAGATGATAGGGTATGTGGCAAACCCTTTATATGATGAAATGTTACAAAATGTAAGGGATGAGTTAGCAAGATTTCAGATAAATGAACATTTCTCAACAATAGTATTCCGTTGTTTGAAATCCAGTTGACTCACACCTGAAAATAAAATTTGTTTTCTTGGTTTAGTTGCTGAAATATTAGAAAATGAAATTGAACTATTGGATGTTCAAATTGAATCATATGATTTCCAAGATCCTAAAAATTTCTTGGAAATTATTCCTCTTCAAAAAAGGAGAGGAAATTTTTATACCATTTGACTTGCAGATAGAGGAAGAATATGGTTATGAGCTTGATATTGTAGAGTTGGAATCAAGGTTCAACATTGATGAAGAAAATGAAAAGGATATCCAGGATCAATTTGTCATTGAGAGCTTAAAAGTGATATCAATAAATAATGTCTTCTATGATCCCATAGATGATTATATGGAATAGTTCTATTGTCCAACTCTTCAATTATTTTTTCACTATGAAAAACAAACCCATTTTCTGTTACCTTTATCATTTCAGAATACAGTTTGCTTTTGGTTTAAGCACAATCAAGGAGTTTAGGTATCAGATCAACTCATTGACTGGCTTTATTGGAGGTTTCATGTTGCCTGAATCAAACATGAAGATTACAATTGTTAGGGTAGGTAGGAGTGTGTGTGAATAAGCTCAAGTAGTCTGAGCTCTTTTCATCATGTATAGATTTGGTTTTTCAGCAGTAATCATCAAGCTTGAGCCCGAGGAGAAGGCCATGAGAGTTTGAAGAAGGCTTTGTGAATTTTAGAAGTTTTGTTTTCAACAAATATGGCACTGGAACTACATGTTATTTGTTGTACCTCAGGGGCACACCATCCCCAGTGGATCCATTGTTATCACTCATTAGTCTTAACACTTTCATTGATAGGGTTTTACATGTCATTCACCTAGGTTCATGTTTCCTCATAGTCAGTTTCATGAAATTTTTGAAAAATTACATGTGGTGATGTCTACCATAAGTCTAAACCCACCTCGAGCCTTGTCATATCAGTCAATTCCACCTCATATCATTTATTTTTCATTCCCACGCTTTTAAATCAAAAAGATATTACACTTGTCTGTTTTACATAGTTTCGTAGCGAATCTGTGAGCAGTTTAACTGTTTTCGCTAAGAAATTGGGTTTTTCCTGCAGAAATTGACAGAGCAGTGTGAGTTGTCAAATTTTGATGGATGAAGACAAAGGTGAGGTCATGCGAGTTAGTTATCATAATTCTCAAGCATGCAAGGTTGTATCTTTTGTAATCATTGCCTCTTATGGTCACATGTGTCATTTTTTCCCCTCGAGTTGTCAAATTACTTTTTAAACCTTGCCCCCGAGCTGATATTTGTCATTCACCACTCAAAATTTGCATGTATCAGTCATTTTTCACCTTATAAAAGTTTAGCTTTGTGGCAAGCAGCTTGCTGTCCAATTTTCTTTTTACACGTGTCACATTTTTAAGAAGGCAACTTGGTTATAAAGAGAGATGGCCATGAATAAGAAAGCATACAAAGGAGGCTCTGTGGTTATATAGGAGCTCATGGAACTTAAGCTATTCATGGAGGAACGTAGCTTTGCTGAAGCATTCACCAATTCAGGTTGCTTGAATTTCTACTGGAGCTACAAGGGAATTTGCTGTGTTTTTGGACTATGTGAGCAGTCAATTTCAAGAGAAGCTTATGGATTAGAAGAGATGAATTCTTCAATAATGAGAGAGGTTATTATCAAGCACAAAACAAGTAACAATAAACTCTTTCACTTTTTTCACAGGTGCTACCAATTTGGAGATTCAAAGATGTATTTTGGACCTATTTTCAGAATTCAGAATTTTCTTGTTTTATACATGTTTTTCTAATGTAGATTCTGGACAGCTAGAGATGGTTTTCAAAAAACCAAGGGAGGTTTTTCTTCATAACATTCTGATTTACAAAAAAATCCTCCAGTTTTGAAAAATCTATAAAGGATTAGGAGATAGGATTTCATTTATAAACCCTATTTTTAAGAAAAAAAATAGGAAAAATCTGCACTTTCAGCCAAGTCAGGTAGTTTCGTAGTGAGCTCCAAGCTTGAGGGCCAAAATTCGCTACGAAATTTATGAAGAATGATTTTTATTTAAAAACTCAGTTTTATGAAGATCCAAGGAGGGAAATCAATGGTATTTAGTTATTTTGACATGAAAAACACTTTTTGATTAGCAAAGGTGGCAGAAGAGAAGGTTAAAGGCAGAAGTGGGCATGCTATGAAACTGCCTACAGATGCTTTGTTTTGTAGCGAGGTTTTCTTCAAGGGATTTTGAAGGTTTGAAAGGTATATGGAAGACCATCCAGCCACCTGGAGGCATCCAAACACATAGTGGGATATCTCAGCAGACATTCATTACTTGGCATGTGTGTCATTCATACAAACCAGCATGAAGACAAAATTCTTTAATGTTAATCCTTTCCTAGAAAATAGGACAGTTGTTGCTAAATTCTTGGTGAGTACATTCATGTATTGACCATGGAGAATTCAATTTGAGCATATCATCTCTATCTATGTAATTGTCCCACTATTAGAAAAGTGGAGGAAATAAATGTAATTAGAGTCCTATTAAGAGAGTAACTCTTAAATGACTAGGTGTCTTTTTATGTTCCAGAAATATAGTTTTCAGTTGTAATTAGTTGTCAAAGTCAGGTTTCGATGATCTAGCCAGCTGGGAAAATCCTATGTAATGTAAAAAGAGTCTATTTATAGACAGAGTGTCGAATAAGAAAGGGTTGGAAGATGTTACTTGTGACTACCACTATTGTAAATTTTTCTGATTAGTAAGAGACGATGGTTGTGGGCTTTCTTATTCACCTAAGATTCATTTGATCTTTTCATGAACCTTTTCCTATGTATCTTGCTACTTTTCTTTCAATATATTAATGTTTGATTACTCATAATTCATGTACATCATGCTCTGACTTCCTTCAAGCGTTAAACTATTGTATATCTTTCTCAATATTCTTCTTTCAATATCTTAATGTTCATTGCTCGGAATTTGTGTTTCTCATGCTCTGACTTCCTTTGAACATTAATATATTGAGTAAATTTTGTGTGTGTTGTCCTGTCATTTAAATATCTACATGCCTCAACTTCCACAAGGAGAGCCATTGTCATTGAGTTCCCTAGCACTAACTCTATAAGCCCAATGGTAGCAAGTCCTCTACATTTTCCACCTGCAATCATATACAATCAAATAATTATCATAGAGTTAGCCATCTAATAGATTTTTTATTGAAAAAATCATAAGTTATCTTGAGATAGCCCTCTCAAACTAAAGAGGCTAATCTTCAGTCAAAAGCTGATATGAAATAGTTACTCCAAGTTGACCGTTGAAGCAGCCCAACAGGACTCAATTTGGTGATAACAGGTGGAACTTGATGACGGATTTTCGAGGCAAGGTGAAGGGCAGAGGAATTATGAAGACACATCAGGATGTAAACAGAGGGAGTATAGTAACGATGGTATGCATAAGCATTCGTATAGTGGGCTATTATAAAATGGCTAACAGTATGATCCGATGCATGAAGGTTTAGGTTGCCATGACTAAGGAGTCCCCAACTTTGCTCCAGTGGTTGTTGTTGAAGTTAGGGCGTTGTCTGGAAATTATGCTTGCTTGGGAGGTCGGGGGGCTTGAAATTCTGTTATGTGATTATAGCGGGCATTCGACCGAGACTAAGCAGTGGGGAATTGGCCCTAGGGGATTGGGAATTTGGTTTTTTGTTTGGATCGTCATTTCCTGTGAGTTCCTGAACGCGTAGTCTGTGATTGTCAGCATGAGTGGGAAAGGTAGTTCGATTGTAGATAGTTCGGGTTTGGGCTCCTGGGGTCTTCGCAGAACCAGGTCTGGAGGTGCAAGTGCAAACTAGGCGCGTGACAATTGAAATGGTAAAATCAATTGTGAAGCTTGCGTACATGAACACAGAGAGTTCAAGAATGGAATCACAATTCTACAAATGTGTGTACATCAACATCATAAAGATGAAAATGACATGGAAGAAAGACAACTAGAGAAAAGAGAATGCATATAGAGGCTTGAGGATGAAGTGGAAGCTCTAAGGGAGGAGATAGAGGGTCTGAAATTCAAGCTAGTTGAGAGAAACATGAAGGAGGAAGAGGAGCATAAGACCCTGGACCTCAACAATACGGCCCCGATGGAAGAATAGGAACCACCTTAGCTTTTAACATTTTTTTATTATGGTGAAACATATTTGTATATACCCATTATTACAATTCTGCAATGTATTTAGTTGTAGGTAGATAGTTAAGAATTTTGACTATGGAATGGCTGGAAAATCCACTCAGAATCGAGTTGGTCTCAATGTAGCATGAATAGCTAGGAAAATAAATATAGTTTTGATGTAAAATCCCACATTTTTCACACCAGCGAGCATGTTTTAATATATATCAAAAATACTCTTTATGGTTAAAAAAAATATAAGGGAGATGATCTTCTAGTAGCATGAGGGAAGACAAAGATTTTACTTTATCTTTGATTATCTAAGTTGTTTCTATCATTTCCTGTGTCCATGGGTGATCTTCTCAACCTCTTGTACAAATTGGATGCAAGTATTATACTTGTCCCTTAAAAAAATATCTAACATAGTTCAAGGCACCAATAAACTGTGTAGTTGTTCTTGTAGGGAATGTAGTGAGTTTTTTTTTCGCGTGTAATCTTGGAGTTGGATTATTCCTTTTACTATAAGAAGACCTAAGAATTCCATTATGGTCTTTCTTGTCCATTTTTTTTTTATTAAAGAGTACTAATCCATGTTGGTAAAATTTTGGTAATTTTTTTCCAAATTCTCTTACGCTCTTTCAAATCCTTTGAGCAGACGACAAGATCATGAATATATACAATAATGAATTCTAAATCATTGTAAACATATTCTACCTATTTCTAGAACTTGGATGGGGAATTCTTATCACTGAAATGCATAACTAAAAAATTTGTTTTGTACTTATCTTTTGGTTTTAGTACCACTTGCTAGAATCCACTATTGAGATTGAATTCACTAAATACATTACATCCTTTGATATTTTGAAGCAATAGTTCTTTATCAGGTTTTGGATACCCAAGCTGCAACAATTATTTATTTAATTTTTTGAAATCTATGATCAGCCTTGGCTTACCTCGTTTATGCTTTGAATTTTTATCGACATAGAAGGCTAGGGAGGCCCATGGAATTCCACTTTTCTCAATCAATTTCTTCTGAGTGGATCTTATATTTATTTTCTGTAGTAAGATTTTTCTCCTCGGGACATTGGAATGGTAGCCGGTTTTTGTAAAATTACTTTAAATATTTTGTATATGGAAAATCCAAAAAATATTGCTCTCTTGACCAAAAGAATTAGGGACTTCAGATGTGCAATTTTCTTTTATTTTTTGCACAGTTGGATCTAGCACTTGATATGCATGTAAATCTACATTTCTAACCAACCTTTTTTTTCATGATTTTATCAATTGATCCCTCTAGTTCATCGATGCATATAACACTATCTGGAATTCTAATATGGTAAGTATTATTACTAGGTAATTTAGTAAAAATATATCCAACCATCATGCAGACTTCAATTTTTCCCGGAGTGAAGCAACAATGTTTTTGCACAAAATATTGACTAAGAAGAATATTTGGACCAATATTTTATTGAGAAAACTCTACGGTGCATTGCAATCCATTAACATATATTGAGAAGTCTTTAGCGAACTTATTAATGGAAATGATTTCTCCATTATAGACCTTACCCTTGTTTGTATTGGTTCCCAATAGTAGCATGGGATTTCTCTAGACTTAGCACAAGAAATCCTAGCCCTTGTGTCTGTTTTGGCATCCATGTAGGCTTTGTATCCTCTAGGCCTGATTTCTATGTGAATAATTACCCGATCTCTGATGTCCTTTATTTCATGGTATAGTTGAGCACATCGTATCATTCCTTGGCTTAGTTCCTCTATTTCCTCTTGATATTCGGCTTTAGGATATGCTTTTAAAGTGTTTGTGCCAATTCTTCATCTCATGATGCCTCTTCCTCTGAATGCAAAAGTTGTAATCTTTCTTTGTCTTTAATAATCTCTTTTGCGAAATTTCTTAACGTAAATTTTTTCTCCTTTATATGTTGTTGCAGTTGGCCTATTTGGGGTTGTGTTTTCTTCCTTTTCTTACTGATTTTATTGTCATGCTATGGGTTCTTCTGTTTGGAGGAGTATTTATAGTAATTAGGAATGAAATGGTGGTTGAACGAATTAGACATATTATTTTCACAAGGGAGTAATAATAAGAGGGGAACAAATGATGAGAAACATGCTAGGGTATTCTCCTTGGTTTCCAAAGGACACTAGGAGTTTGGACGATCGATTTGAGTAGAGAGAGATCTTTTCCCAGGAATATCCCAGATAGGTGTATTGGTTATTTTTCTACAGAGTTTAATATTTTTAGAGGAAATATCATTAGAACTCATCATTATATTGTTTATACATTAAAAAAAAATCTAAATCAGAGTCTAAGCTAGAATGTACAAGGGACGATGATTTAATAGATGATTCAAAATTATAAAATTCAATACTATATTCAACTTATGGATCATAATAAGAACAAGGACCAAAGTCTGTTGGGTCAACGTGTGATGAAAAAACTTCTAATATTTTCATACCTCTTCTTGATTTTTTTTTAGGGCACTTATTTTCCCTGTGGCTTGTATTGCAACATATGTTACATTTACTTGTTTTTCTTGGATTGGTCCATTTCTTAAATGAAACTTTTTTCTTGAAAGGTTGGTGAGGCTTGGAGAATTTATTTTTCTTTCCTCTTCTTGAAGAGCATGAACAACGACTAGGACCAAATGCATTTTTTGGATTTGTCTTAAAACAACCATAATCACAAGTTTCTCCAAATTGGTTGCAAAGAGGTTGGTTGATTAATTTTCAATGTTTCTTAAGCTATTTAGAAGCCTTGAACTTTACACTTGTGTCCAATATATTTTTTCTCTCTCTTGATTTAAACCAGTAAGAGAGTAATATTCATTTTTTTTCCCTTTCTCCTCAATTATTTTCCTTGCAAGTTTATGGATGAGGCCTTGTCGTGATGCAACATGGTATCTTTTAAATAGATGATTTGTTCCATCTCTAGATCTATATAAAAATGATTACATCATTCATTTGTATACATGCCTTAAGGAAATATCACATAATCTTTGGGAAAGAAATATATCAACATATTGGTTCTTATCTAATTTGATATCACCATAGAATTTTGTTTTAGTATCCTTGAATAGGTTTGTTATGGGAAGTGAGGCTCCTAGTTCTACACCTTCCTTAAGGATATTATCTGCTTGGTTTAAACTTATATTTCTATGATTTTGTTTCCCAGGGTATTTGTGTCCACCAATGGTCCAATTGACATGTGAATCACCAAGTTAGCCTTGTAAGTAACTTGATGAAGGATAATTTATTATTAGATAGGGTTGTCTGGGTTATTTCCCATCCTTCCCATGCATATAATGATTTCATGATTTATGTAGGGGATTTACAGTTGAAATTAGAGATAGGGCCTCAACCATTGAGACTTGAAATGGTGGGATTTTTTGTAGTATTAGCAGGATTTGGATAAGGCCTTCGTATTTTACTAGAGGATGATGGGATCAACAAATCAGTGAATTGGTATCCCATATATTCTTATGTACCATAACTTTGATCATAATTTTCATTTTTTATGACCCTGATATTTGGTATTTGTTTTTCCATCCACTTATACTATAATGTAGATACAATCTTTTGTGCCTTGCACACTTGCGATTATTTGATTATGAACTCCAAGTATTCCAAGTCACTACCATATCTTATTCAATATTTAAAACTAGGTCAGTAGAAATATATATTAGTTTTTTTAACAAGGATGATTAAGTATTTCATTAATTATGCACAAAAAACACAATAAGAAACCTAGGGAGTGTTTAAATTCAGTACAAAGACACGTGATATTCGATAGAGATCATGTGGGGAGTTTCAAAAATTACTTCTTCCCTACTACCTTGTTCACACATTATGCGAAAATTGATATAGTCATAGGTTCTACAAAATTGTCCACAAAACAGAATACATTTTCCAAATGTAAACATACATAAACTGGGGGGATTAATAAAAATATTATCTGAGGATCATCCTGAGACACTGCTTGTCGTGCTTCGATTCGCATCATCATTTCTTAGGAATTGCATGTCTGCAAGCTAGCGTCGAATCCAATCAATTTCCTCTTCAATCAGGTTCACTTTGGACTAGAGATTTTGAAAATATTCAATGAGGAACATTATATTAGTTGACTAATGTCACATCTGTTACCTGAGCTCGTTATTCTAATTGTTGCTATCTACGGGGAAATGTAGAAAAATATGTCAATCAATAGGATGCCCAAAGCTTGAGGAGGGATCATCCTTTTTCTCCATGAGGGATTGGGGCTTGGGGCTTAGATTGACCAGATAACACCCACACAGAGAGTCAATCACGTAGATACTACCAGAAGAAGGATAGTTAGCAGAGGCTTCATGCGTTGGAGAGACTAATTGAGATGGCTTAGCGAAACAAACCCACTGGGAATAATAAAGGAAAGGGCCAAAATAAAGAAACAAGTTACTGCAAAGTTGAAGACACACTGAAGGATAGAAAACTTTGGAGAGCATTCAAGGGAATAGGAGAAAGGAACTTAGTATCCGGCTGAGAGATACACTATAGAAGACCAATATTGGTGACTAGAAGGATTTTTATAGAAACACCAAAAGGAAAAATGGAAATATAAGTAAATTCACTTGTAATGAGAGCTTCTAGACTGTCAAACCATGCAAAAAAATGAACCTGTTGGTGCAATTGAAAGAGGGAAAATTAAGCCATCAACAAAATTACTATAGAAAAAAAAGGTTCCTAGTTTGGGAAATGAAGTGGAGGTGAGCCAACTCTTCTTCATTCCTCTGAGTAGAAGGATTCCAAACTTGGAAGATCACTAAATTTCACTGGAGACAAAGAAGAAGTTTTCCCACCATCTCGCATAAATACCACTGTTTAGCACAATTGTGTCTTCTCCAATGATCTCTTTCCTAATTAACATTAACCTTCCTTCCATGAATGTAACAATAGGCCTTGAGCTCTCCTACACTTCAGGGAATGAGTACATGCATATAAAATTAATTTCTCCCTATCTAGAATCCATCAAATTGAGTGCATAAGGGGAGGAGGAGATATAAATTATACTGGGATCTATCCTCGCCACATGAGTTAAATAAATAAGCACATGGCCTTCATCCCAACAGTCTGCAACTTTGCATTACATGATGGTATCTTTATTCCAACATTTTACTCCATAGTTATTTATGAAAGGGGGATGAAATCAATGCAACATTGGGCGGATCTTACCTTACATCATACCCTTATTTTCATAGAACCCTGTTTCTCCAAGCCAAAAAAGAGGGAAGATCTTACAGGCATATGAAAAATTATCATTGGATAAACTTCAACCCCAGTGATCCAATAACTTCATACTTCCATGCTTCAAGCTTGAAAACTTAGTTTTATTGAGAGTCTGCTTCCTTGTTTTGATTCCGAAGGATATGAAAATAATCTTTTTGAGAGAAGGATTCCATAATGGTTTTGATTATGCAAAGGAGAAGGGATAGTTGGTTATTAATAAGGGAGTCTCCTATGATTAAAATCAAACAAACCTACCTATCCCTGACTATCTGAAGACCAAAATCAAGCCCATATATTTCAGAAAGGTTATTTGATTTGAGACCAAGCCCCTAAGCATACTTTACTTCTTGTATTCCATTTAGATTTAGAAGAATCCCTCCCCCTCCTACCACCCTGGATTCTTTTTTGAGGCACCATCAAATAATAAGATCCATTTCTTTTGCTTTTTTTTTCTTTCTTTCTTTCTTTCTTTCCAATAATCAAATTCATTATCCGAGAGACAAAACTTCCAATTCACTTTAACTATAAAATGATCATGAATTGAATAAGGAAGATTTCCCATAGGATCAATAAGTAGGTCCATCCAATGGATTTATAGAGTGTCCAGAGATGGATCATGATCCTTTAGTATGGATCTATTTAATTCCACACAAAGAGAGAGGGTTTTCATATAATTTGATATGGAGTGGGGGAGACATTCTTGAATATAACGCTATTTATAGATAACTATATTTTCCAGTTGATATATTTCAAGAGGGAGGTGCAGATCTATTTTTAGCAATGATTTCCAACTAAGTACCCAGAGTACAATTTGTGTCAGCTGGTAGTGAAGGAGGAGAGATCAATAGGCATATTTAGACTAATGAACAAGGGTCTTGTTTTAGCCTATACAACAACACTCAAAATTTTGGACATATTCAAAATTTCGGGTCCCCATCTGCTCGCCTTAGGTCATTTGAATAATAATTGGATTTTTCAGTTAGTTAATATCCCAATGACTCGTTCCTATCAAACCCTATCGATGTGCCCACTCACACTTTACACATTGTATCCACCCATCATGTTTTTTTATCTTAGATGTTGACCTTGTGATTGCATTAGGGTTTCAATGGTTTATCGCTTCAATGATGTATTAAGAGTCTCCCATGACTTTGAAACTTATCTCTCCACGATATGCATCACAATCAGTGGAGGCACTGTGTGTGGAAAAGCATGAATTCATTTTCTCTTTCATTATGTTGACCATATTAGGGTTTAGGAGAAACCCTATATTGTCAAAAGAAAGGTTCCACTAAAGATTTTACCTAATTCATATTCATTTAGGGGTGCTTTCTCATCGAAAATACATGACAATATGGTAATATCATTGCATATTCCCTTAGGCTCATGATTGGTTCCCCATCTCAGAATGTGCATTAAGTTTTGTGGTACCAATTCTCTCTTTCGAAGCCCTATCTCATCATGAGTGCCTTCGGTGTCCTTTTCAAGGTTGAGGTCAAAAATTGGTTCCACTCACACATGCAAGCTAATAAAATCTGATCTGTGGCTTGTGTGCTTCTATCAAGAGGGCGTATAAGATACTTTAGGCATTCACATTGATGAGGTGGAGGTCTTGTATACCTATTGTAACTCTCTTAAACCAATATTTTAATTGCCTTGTTTATCATATTTAAGGCTTTGTGACGAGACATATATGAATTCATTGCCCTCCATGGTTTAAATGATTTATAAATCACTATGGCATGTAAGGAAATCACATACATCATTCAAAAAATCCCTAAAATGGATAACACATGCAACATGGTGTTCATACCTATAGGGGATTCATTTATTCATAAGGATCATTGGAATAGTCTCTCTGAAAATGGAATGAACACTAATGTAATAATCCAATATGTGCAAATAGGGATAAGGTAACACACTCAAGTTACTGTTAAAGCAATATAGGAGGATGAAGAAACACATATATACAATGCAACATAGTTCCTATCAAGTCACGGTCATGAGAGTCATCAAATATAGAAATGCATTTGTACCACAATTTTTTTTAAAGAAAAACTATATATATGAGGTCGTGAAACATATGATATTGCCAAATGAATAAGGGTTCTAGGCTATAGATACATAACGATCAGTGTATTGTAAGTATGCGTTGAATACGATAACATACTTACAATATTGTATACATATTGACCCAACATGAAAATCACCAAAGAACTCGATGAGATGAGCCACATGGATAACATACTTAATAGTGTTATAGTGATGTCAAAACAATTATGGCACCTGGACAATATATCTAATGCATCCACATTGGATTGGAAACTCTTTGATCAAGCTGTATGGAATGCAATAAGGGATGGATTTTTTGAATATACATATCACTGTACAAAAAAAGCATGGAAGCGATGCCAGGATCAATGCATGGAGAACATAAGCCATAAAGCATCAACTCCTAGGAAATAGAGATTCTAGGGGTAGTTTTTTCCCTAGGGGTCTATTGCAACTCAAGGGTAATCCATATTATACGCTGGAAAAAAATGAGAGAATAGGGATTGACTATCAGTGAAAAAAACAATGACATAAAGCAAAATCTATCAAATACCTTCAATGAATTTCTTACCGAATTTAAAGGGGTGTCGGAACACCAACAAGACATGAAATGCAGTTACAAATATTCTCCTCAGAGACTAGACAGATTTTGTGTGGCTCAAGCTTTGATACAGGAAGATTTGCTGACATTACTTATGCTCTGAAAAGATGTGAAATATAACGGAGATTCCCCACAAGCTGAAATTTATTTTATGCAAAATCCAAGTTTCAAATCCCCATCAAGTCACATTTGTCAACTGCGACCTCCCCGAAGGTCACAAAAATCACATTTCTGAGCCTCAAGCAAGCCACCAGGAAATGTGACCAGCTATGCATTGCGACTATGTGACCTTTGGTAGTCGCACTTCCACCGGGGTCACACAATTGATTTTTAATTCCTTAAGAAAATATCCAGAAGATGCAGTTTCATTGTAATGTGAATATGCGACCTTCGTAAGTGGAAAACTACCTCACAGGTCGCCATTTCTCCCAAAGGTCACAATTTCTTTATCAGATCACGATTTTACCAAATTTCTTCAAGACAAATTTCCAAATGTGATTGGTTTAATGATTGTGAGACCGTTGGATCCAAACTTGGGTCATGAAAGTGCCACAATTTGATTTGAATAGGGTCTTCTCATACTGATTCAAGATGCAGCATGGGACATTAGAAATGAGCACTATGCATTTCTTCCTTAAAATAATGATGAGAATGTGCATCAACCATGAGAAAAAAGAAATCACGAAGTAATAAAGGACAAAAATTCACTGCTTCCACAAGTTTTCATGGTGTGCATTGGTTACAAATCATCTCCTGGATAGAATTACCAATGGAAACGGGAGATAGTCTCGATGTCAAAATGACAAGGAAGTTAGAGAAGGGCCGTGCAACAATCTTCTTAATGGAGTTGTATTTTGTTCAAAATAGTGGAAGTTACATCGCCAATTTTTCTTATGAGGTTCCATTTCCTTTGACTACCATAATGTTTGGAATATGGATGAGCATATGTGGAATTGGGGAGAAACCTTCATAGTTTTCCAACAACATATTCAATGAATTGGGCCACATGAATTAAAGTGTTAAACCTGGAAGCCTAGGAAGTTATATGCCTCTTAGGAATGCGCTTCCTCCATAGAAGATAAAAAAGCCATGTATACTTTACCTTAAACTCCGCTTGATTATTGATTCAATCAGAGAGAGAGAGAGGTGGACGATTCTTTCAGGAATTGTTGTAAACATTATGAATCCCAGGGGCACCCTATAGAGATCACATTCATTCACATTTCACAACACTATGCCACAAAAAGGGACTATACAAGTGTTCAAATTAATGTTTTACTTTCATGTTTCTAGCATTATTCTTTGTTTGCATATTTTTAACAGTGTTATTTGTTTGTAGGTGGGAATCCTTATTTTCATGGAGAAATATGGGGTTTCCTGCAAGAAGTCTTGCAATCAGGGTTTTGATAATAGGCTATATGGATCCATGCAACTTCCCGAAACACTACGATAGACATGATGGCAGGGACTGTGGTGTGAAAATAAACATTCAACATAGCAAATGGATCACAACCCTATTAAGTGGCTCATCATGAATGTGCAACCGTATTAGGGTTTATGGAAACCCTACTCATTCTTATCACAATTACTCTGCTAGTAGTATGTACATATTTCTCACCATAATGCACATAGTTATGCATAAATCAATTGATTCATGTACTAGGCAAGAGGAATGAGAGAGCAGTGAGGAAGTTCAAGAGTCACGAGGGCAGGTCAGAGGTCACGGTGGGTGAACGATCACCTCACCTCTATAAATGTGCCTTCATGCCTCATTGTAAAAATGGGGAGGACTTTTGGCACTTGAGTTGTGAAAATTAACTAGAGAGTTTATTTGTGCTTGAGAGCTAGAGGTACTCTGCTCTTGGAAGCTATGAGGGTGAGCTGAAGTGAGGCTAGAGTTTTGTATTAGATAATGGCATGAGCAACCCATGTTCAACTATGGGGATTTGATGAATTGAAACATATGTACTTGTATTTGCAATAACAATAATAAGATGTTCTTCATTTCAAGCACTAATTCCCATGATTATTCATAGTGGTTGTCTCATTTGTCTGATATTTTCACTACATTTGTATGTGTGCATTCGTACATGTAATATGTTATGGACTGGTTCATGCTTTTTGTATGTATGTTTGCTTTCGAATAAGTGCTTAATAATTTCTCACCTTGCCGGTGATCTATTGTGAACTAATTTTTAATTAACCTCTGGCATGTTCTTGTTCATGCATGTATTATTGGGTTTGGATCACTGATCCTTCTCATGGCATACTTCTTATTGTTGTTGTTACTTTCTCGTACCTCTTTTTGTAGTTCATTAATCTTGGGTTGACTTTGTTTCATTGTCTAGGTGTTTCGTTCTTGTCCTCACTATGAAACCTTTTCATTTGACAACCAAGAGCACAAAAATTCATGGTGGTAACCAGGACCACATACCGGATGAGGCTCCTTCCCAAACAGTGTGAGGTCTAGTTGGGACCCCACACCGGGGAGACCCCCCTAGCTGTTGGTGGTACATTCTAGCCCATCAAAATATTTGATGCTATAAGGAGGGACAAATGACAAGATGAAACCTTGGAGCCTATATTTTAGTCTCATTTCTATAAATGGCTCCATCCCAAATCTCCATCCCAGGCTTCTTTGCTAAAAATATTAATCTTGCAGTGCCCGCAGAAGTAGTCTATTGCTTGTCATAGTGGAAGATTGATGGCAAGGGTCAAACAAAATTATTTGGATACATGTTTTAAGTTCAATAGCTCTGTCACTCTAACATGATACATTGCAAAGATGTGATTGGAAGATTTTTTATCCTCACGCTTGAGGTTTGCATCAAGCAACGGTGCCACACGTTGCTAGTAGCTTCCATACATTTGTTCGAGCAACTCATCAGTAAGATCCAACAAGCCTTTGATAGGTACAATTTTCATGATGTTTTTAAAAGGATTAATCAACTTAGCATGAAGCCTAAAGAGTCATTAGAGGATTTTTCTGCTAGTTTTGTTCATCTTTGCTCTATATTTCCTGAAAGAGATGTCAATTGGGTGTATTTGAATAAAAAATTTCAGTGGTTGGTTTGCATTTCTCTGCAACACCTTCAATATGAAACAAATCCTGATTATTATGAGCATCATGATAATATGCAAGATACAAATTGTCCAGATCTTATTTCTAATCATGTATTTCCTATCTTTGTAAGTCTGTAAAAGCCTCAAGCCTCCAAGGAGAAATAACTTCTTGTGAAATTTCTCATCCTCCTTCTGATTTGTTATCTAATGAAATTTTGGTCATAAATAACATAGATGATGAAGAATTATTGCAGGGAAACAAACCAACTTGTATTGCTTCCGAAGCTCTCGTACATCCTATTGAATTTTGACCTGAAGATCAAGTTGATGTAACATCTCTCCCTATTTGTTATCACCAAATTGAGTCCTATTGGGCTGCTTCAATGGTCAACTTGGAGTAACTATTTCAAACCACTTGTAACTGGAAATTAGCCTTTCCAGTCTAAGAGGGCTCCCTCAAATTGATAAAGGATATTCAATGAACAACTTGAAAGTAGATGGCTAACTCTGAATTGGATTGAATGTGACTTTGTGTAGGTGAAATATGTATAAGGTTTACTACCATTGGGCTTATGGATTCAATATGAAAAATAAGTCACAAGTCAATCTATCCCATGGAAGTTGAGGCAATTATATTCTTATAAAACCACACATGAAGGACATAAAAACGAGCTATATGCATACAGGAAGTTGGAGCATGTCACCATGAATTCCAAGTGATTATACATAAGCAAACTAATAAAACATGACAAAACAAAAGACTAGGTGTATAAAGGAAGTTGGAGCATGTAATCTTGAATTCCAAGTGATTATAAAACTATAAAAATGGATAGAAATTAAAATATTGATATAAGAAACATACATAAGAACGCATAGAAGAATCTCAGGTCTGAAATAGGCTGCTGCAATTGTATATTATTGATAGACAAAGATTACAAGAGTAGTGCCTTCATAACATCTCCCAACCCAATCTAACTCTAAAAATATCTCATTTATAGAGTGAGGACTCATACAAATGATTTTCCACCTTGCTAGCTTCGAATTCCCACCTCAGAGACCTATTTCAAACATGATTCCATCACTTGGAGACTTCCTAGGGATATATTCTATTTTACAGAGTTTGAATACAAAAAGGAATCTTCTTTCATTAATAGTTCAACAAATCCATTTAATAATCCTTATGAAATTCAACCAAATAATTTTATGAGTGTACTGGAGTGCTGATGTGTCATTATGCCACGTGGATGTTGAGCTGGACTTCCTCCAAGTCGAATTTTTACAATTTTTTCACAAATCTGGTTAGTGAAAATTCTAAAAAATAGGCTTCAAATATGAGTGTGTAATTTCCAAACCCTGATGGATTTGCAGAAACTAAGAGAGGTTTTTGTAGATGGAACTGTGCTGAAGAAAAATCTCTTTCATATTTCCAAAATCATTTTTCATTTGGTCAGAAATAAAACTTGAAGTTGACTGCTAAAACAGTCATGTACAGAAATTTCCTAGCGCTCATTTTGTAGCAGACTCCAAAATCCACCTTTTGCATAACCTTTGAACTTTCTGACTATTGGAGGATATTACTTGGGGCTAATGAGCTAAATAATTTTTTTTCCCCTCCTTATTTCTCCATAAAACTGAATTTAAAGGCAAAAGAGCATCTTCAGAAATTTCATAGCATTTTTTGGCTTTCAAGCCTGGAGCACGCTACGAAACTACGTGATATGGCTGAAAATTAAAAAATCTTCATTTTTCTTCCAAATTTCATCTGTAGGTCTGAAAAGTGATATTAAGAAATATGATCATGCAAACTTGCCTCTTACCCTCTTCAAAAAAACATCATTTTCACCTTTAGCAAGTTTATTTATCAAAAAAATGACTTTGTTTTTTCTGAAAAAATAGGGTTTAGAGATGAGCTCTTATATCCATATCCTTGATATATGTTGCAAAAATAAAGGAGGTTTTTGTAGGTCAGTATGTTCTGAATAAAAACCTCTCTTGTTTTTTTGAAAACCATCTCCATCTGTCCATAATCAGCATTCTAAAAACATGTATAAAACAGGAAAATTCTGCATTCTGAAAATAGAGCCGAAAGACATCTCTGAATCTCCCAATTTGTAGCACCTTTGAGAAAAGTGAAAAAGGTTAATGTTATTTGATATGTTCTTGACAATAAAATCTCTCAGTTTCTTCAAATACTTCTCTGTTTTCCCAGAAACTGCCCTTGAAGTTGACTTCTCAAAAGTAAAAAAGCAGAGACATCCTCATATTTGCTATCAAATTATCAGGTAGTTTCATAGCGAAATCTGCCTATTTTGCACTGAATTCCCTATGAAACTGTGTTTAACTGGAAAGTGGCTCACTTTTGTAGTTTGAAGGCATGGGAGTGAAAACAAAAAGACATGGAGTGTAGTTGACTGACATGACATGACTCATGGTGGTTTTTTTTGACATATGATAAACATGATTTGGTAAATTCTTCATCAAATACTTGACCTAACATGACATAACATGAAACTTATGGTGACCTTATCAATTTTTTTTTTGAAATTTTAAGTGTGATAACAGTGGCTCCACTTGGGATGGTGTGCCCCTGTGGTACAACAAAGAACTTGTAGTTCCAGTGCCTCTCTCTTGAAAAATTGAAATTTTTTTGAAATTGATGAAGACTTTGCCAAGCTCTTATGGCCTTCTCCTCGGGCTCAAGCTTGATGATTACTGTTGAAAAACCAAATCTATACATACTGAAAATATTCTCAGTATACTTGAGCTTATTCACACACGCTCCTACCTACCCTAACAGTTGCAATATTCATATTTGACTCAAGCAACACGAAACCTCCAATAAAGCCAGTAAATGAGTTGATCTGATACTTTAACCAAAAGCAAATTGTATTCTGAAATGATAAAGGTAAGAGAAGATGGATCCGTTTTTCATTATGAAAAAATAATTGAAAAGTTGGACTTAGAAATCTTCAATGTAATCAACTATGGGATCATAGAAGACACATTTATTGATATCCCTTTTAAGCTCTCAATGACAAATTGATCCCGGATAACCCTTTCATTTTCTTCACCAAGGCTGAGCCTTGATTCCAAATCTACAATATCAAGCTCATAACCATATTCTTCGTCTATTTGCAAGTCAAATGGTATAAAAATTTCCTCCTTTTTTGGAGGAGGAAGACCTTCCAAGAACTGTTTAAGATCTTGGAAATCATATGATCCAATTTTAACATCCAATATTTCAATTTCATTCTCTAATATTTTAGCAACTAAACCAAGAAAACAAATTTTATTTTCAGGTGTGAGTCGACTGGATTTCAAACAATGAAATACTATTGTGGAGAAATGTTCATCTATCTGAAATTCTGCTAACTCATCCCTTACACTTTGTAACATTTCATCATATAAAGAGTTTGCCACATACCCTATCATCTTGGATCACCATGAATGTTCTGAAATCCGGTTTCTTCCCAGTGAAGTCGCTCTAAAATTTTAAGCTTGGGATCTTGAACAATGGAGTCACCAGGTGAATGGTATAGCCTTTGTTATGACCAAATTGAGTCCTGTTGGGCTGCTTCAATGGTAAACTTGGAGTAACTATTTCAAACCACTTGTAACTGGAAATTAGCCTTTCCAGTCTGAGAGGGCTCTCTCAAAAGGATAATGGATATTCAGTGAACAACTTGAAAGCAGATGGCTAACTCTGAATTGGATTGAATGTGTTTTTGTGTAGGTGAAAGATGTATAAGGTTTACTACCATTGGGCTTATGGAGTTAATATGAAAACTTGTTCACAAGACAATCTATCTCATGGAAGTTGAGGCAATTAAGTTCTTATAAAACCACACATGAAGGATAGAACATCAAGATATATGTATAATCACTTGGAATTCATGGTGACATGCTCCAACTTAAAATGTTATCACCAAATTGAGTCCTGTTGGGTTGCTTCAATGGTCAACTTGGAGGAACTATTTCAAACCACTTGTAACTGGAAATTAGCCTTTCCAGTCTGAGAGGGCTCTCTGAAATTGATAAAGGATATTCAATGAAAAACTTGAAAGCAGATGGCTAACTATGAATTGGATTGGATGTGTTTTTGTGTAGGTGAAAGATGTATTAGGTTTACTACCGTTGGGCTTATGGAGTCAATATGAAAACTAAGTCACAAGACAATCTATCTCATGGAAGCTAAGGCAATTGTGTTATTATAAAACCACACACGAAGGATAGAACAACAAGCTATATGCATATAGGAAGTTGGAGCATGTCACCATGAATTCCAAGTGATTATACATAAGAAAACTAATAAAACATGACAAAATAACAAACTAGGTGTATAAATGGAAGTTGGAGCATGTGATCATGAATTCAAAGTGATCATACAACTAGAAAAATGGAGAGAAAGTAAAAGGCTGATATAAGAAACATATATAAGAACACATAGAAGAATATCAAGTCTGAAATAAGCTGCTGCAACTGTATATTATTGATAGAAAAAGATTACAAGAGTAGTGCCTTCATAACATCTCCCAACCCTTTCTAACTCTAAAACTATCTCCTTTATAGAGCGAGGACTCATACAAATGATATTCCACCTTACTCCCCTTGAATTCCCACCTCAGATACGTATTTCAAACATGATTCCATCACTTGGAGACTTCCTAGGGATATTTCTGTTTTGCAGAGTTTGAATACAAAAAGGACTCTTCATTCATTAATAGTTCAACAAATCAATTTAATAACCCTGATCAACTGCAATCAACTAATTTTATGAGTGTAATAGAGTGCTGATGTGTCATTATGCCACGTGGATGCTGAGCTGGACCTCCTCCAAGTCAAATTTTTACAATTTTTTCACAAATTTGGTTAGTGAAAATTCTGAAAAATAGGCTTCAAAGATGAGTGTATAATTTCCAAACCTTGATGGATTTGAAGAAAATGAGAGATTTTTTTGTAGATGGACCTGTGTTGAAGAAAAACCTCTTTCTGATTTCCAAAATACTTTTTCATTTGATCGGAAATCAAACTTGAAGTTGACTGCTAAAACAATCATGTTCAGAAATTTTCGTAACGAGTTTTAGTAGCGTGGGAAAAATGGCTTTTCCATCAATCTTCTTGACTTCTTTGCGGCTTCAACACCTTCATTATGTCATAACACCTTGAAACCATCAATATCCCTCCATAAAACATGCCAAAACTGGATTTTAAAGCAAAAAAGCACCTACAGGAATTTTCGTAGCGTTTTTTGGCCTTCAAGCCTGGAGCACGCTACGAAATTACCTGATAATGGAGAAAATTCCAAAATATTCCATTTTCTTCCAAATTTCATCTATAGGTCTGAAAAGTGATATAATGAAATATGATCATGCAAAATTACCTCTTAACCTCTTCAAAAAACATCATTTTCACCTTTAGCAAGTTTATTCATCACTAAAATGACTCTGTTTTTTCTGAAAACATAGGGTTCAGAGTTGAGCTCTTATCTCCCTATCCTTGATAGATATTTCAAAACTGAATGAGGTTTTTGTAGGTCAGTATGTCCTGAATAAAAACCTCTCTTGGTTTTTTTAAAACCATCTCTAGCTGTCCAGAATATGCATTCTAAAAACATGTATAAAACAGGAAAATTCTGCATTATGAAAATATGGCTGAAAGACATCACTGTATCTCCCAATTTGTAGCACCTTTGAGAAAAGTGATAGAGGTTATTGTTATTTGATATGTTCTTGAAAATAAAGTCTCTCAGTTTCTTAAAATACTTCTCTTTTTGCCCAGAAACTGCCCTTGTAGTTGACTGCTCAAAGTCAGAAAACAAAGAAATGCTTCATATTCGCTATGAAATTATCAAGTGTTTTCGTAGTGTTTTCTGCCTATTTTACATTGAATTCACTATGAAATGTAGTAAAACTGGCTAGTGGCTCTTTTTATTAAATTTGATGACTATGCATGTGAACCCAAGGTGGATTATTGTGGATATGACCCTAATGACAAGACTAATGAAGTGTCTATGACCTATAATAAACATGATTAAGTGAATTTCTAATCAAATGAATGATCTAACCTAATGAGACAAGGTGAAGCTTATGATGAACCTATTCATCAAAAAATTAAAAATTTATATGTGATAACAGTGGCTCCACTTGGGATGGTGTGCCCCTGTGGTACAACAAAAAACTAGTAGTTCCAGTGCCACCTCCATTGGGCTGCTCCCATCTTCAAAATGAAAACTTGCAACCTGTTCTAACCTGTAACTTTGGCACTGAAAAAAACAATAGCTGCTAAAGAACTGAAAGTACACATGCTGAATTTAAAACTGAAACTGACAAAATGCTTTATCTTTAAGCTTATTTATATACAAATGATCCTACTCTACTTGCTTAGCATAAAAACTGAATCAAGTGATCTCACTCTTCCAATGAAGCCAATCAAGAAGTTGAGTACTAGATTGGAAAAAACATTCCACTTCTCTGATCATAAAACCATTCCTGAGAGATGACCACTTGTTCCACCATCTGAATTTGTATACATAACTGAAAATCGTATTGAAATTCATTCCTGTAGAAGATTCCAGCAGAGCTACGAAAGGATCTTTGAGAGTATGCATGAATAATTCTTGTTGATCAACAAGAAGATGTGAGTAAATATGATCCTTTGATGGTGTTCCTTGTTCAAATTTTTCTTTATAAATCTTGTGTCCATTCTCGAATAAAAAAGAAAAAATCTGCTGATCATTATTTTCATTTGGGAGAAAGAAAAACTTGGAGTATTCTTGGACACTTTCAAAAGGAACTGCCTCAACATGTACCACAATAATTTCTAGAGGTAATTCTTCATATGATTCAACACGCATACTCATCTGATTATCTAAAATTTTCTTTTCAAAAACGTCTTCATTTGCTGTAAGCTAATGCAAGGAATGACATGAAGAATAAACTTCTTCCTTTACCTGAGGATTATAGCCATTATCTTCCAATATTTCCTCTTGTTTGAAATTATTCTCATATTCCTGATGATCAAAAGGCTGACAAGTTTGCTGCAACTTTTCATCAAACTCAGAGGATGTAACATGATTTTCATAAATAAACTCCTACTGGGTTTCATTTTCATCCAAGAGAGAGGCTATTCTTTCTTCTTGGTGATGAAAGGGATCGTCATGAAGGGCCTCTAAAATTTCCTCATCCATGAACTCATCATCTTCATAACAATTCTCCAAATATTCAATAAAACTCACACAATGTTTATAACAATATTTGAATAGCAATAAGGAAGAATGAAATTATTCATACATCTCATAAAATGCAACATGGAAATTAGCAAGATATTATAATGAACCATTTGGAAGGCTTTCATACCAAGACCATGCTTTTCCCTCTAAAGTGACCATAAAAGTCTCCATGAGATAATCCTCAGGGAACTGAACCTTGAGTCTGTGTACATGAATATGGAATCTAACCAAATGAAGAGTAACATTGTCTTTCTTTTCATCTTTAAATATAGGAAGATCAGTTAACCAATCAACCTTTGGCATAGGATTTGGAAATCCAGGGATGTGAGACCGATTCATAGGGGCATACTTGGCATTTATTCTTGCAATGGAACTCATCTTGGAACTTCATCAAGCTACTAATCCTCAAGCAGTGGAGTCACCTTCCAATTGATTATTTGATGTGTGGAGTCGCTAGAGCAGAAATACAACCAATATGTGCCTAAGTGTCTGCTGCTTCAGAGCTTAGAACTGAAACTTTGTCGTTCTTCCCAGGGAAAATTTACACCTTCGTCCTCGGCAACGGCGCCAAAATGTTATCACCAAATTGAGTCCTGCTGGGCTGCTTCAATGGTCAATTTGATAAAGGATATTCAATGAACAACTTGAAAGCAAATGGCTAACTCTGAATTGGATTGGATATGTTTTTGTGGAGGTGAAAGATGTATTAGGTTTACTACCATTGGGCTTATGGAGTCAATATGAAAACTAAGTCACAAGAAAATCTATCTCATGGAAGCTGAGGCAATTGTGTTCTTATAAAACCATACATGAAGGATAGAACAACAAGCTATATGCATACAGGAAGTTGGAGCATGTCACCATGAATTCCAAGTGATTATACATAAGTAAACTAATAAAACATGAAAAAACAACAGACTAGGTGTATAAATGGAAGTTGGAGCATGTAATCATGAATTCCAAGAGATCATACAACTAGAAAACTGGAGAGAAAGTAAAAGGCTGATATAAGAAACATACATAATAACACATAGAATAATCTCAGGTCTGGAATAACCTACTGCAACTGTATATTATTGATAGACAAAGATTACAAGAGTAGGGCCTTCATAACATCTCCCAACCCTTTCTAACTCTAAAACTATCTCCTTTATAGAGTGAGGACTCATACAAATGATATGCCACCTTACTCCGCTCGAATTCCCACCTCAGAGACTTGTTTAAAACATGATTCCATCACTTGGAGACTTCCTAGATATTTTTGTTTTGCAGAGTTTGAATACAAAAAGGACTCTTCTTTCATTAATAGTTCAACAAATCAATTTAATAACCCTTATCAACTGCAACCAACTATTTTTTTGAGTGTACTAGAGTGCTAATGTGTCATTATGCCACGTGGATGCTGAGTTGGACCTCCTCCAAGTGAAATTTTTACAATTTTTTCACAAATCTGGTTAGTGAAAATTCTGAAAAATAGGCTTCAAAGTTGAGTGTATAATTTCCAAACCCTGGTGGCTTTGCAAAAACTAAGAGAGGTTTTTGAAGAAGGACCTGTGCTGAAGAAAAAATTCTTTCATATTTCCAAAATACTTTTTCATTAGGTCGAAAATCAAACTTGAAGTGGACTGCTAAAACAATCATGTTCAGAAATTTTCGTAGCGAGTTTTAGTAGCGTGGGAAAAATGGTTTTTCCATCAATCTTCTTGACTTCTTTGCTGTTCCAACACCTTCATTATGTCATGACACCTTGAAACCATCAATATCCCTCCATAAAACATGCCAAAACTGGATTTTAAAGCAAAAAAGCACCTACAGGAATTTTCATAGCATTTTTTGGCCTTCAAGCTTGGAGCACGCTACGAAACTACCTGAATTTTCATAGCATTTTTTGGCCTTCAAGCCTGGAGCACGCTACGAAACTACCTGATAATGGAGAAAATTCCAAAATCTTCCTTTTTCTTCCAAATTTCATCTGTAGGTCTGAAAAGTGATATAATTAAATATTATCATGCAAACTTGCCTCTTACCCTCTTCAAAAAACATCATTTTCACCTTTAACAAGTTTATTCATCACTAAAATGACCTTTTATTTATTTATTTATTTATTTTTCTGAAAACATAGGGTTCCGAGATGAGATCTTATGTCCCTATCCTTGATATATATTGCAAAACTTAAGGAGGTTTTTGTAGGTCAGTATGTATTGAAGAAAAACCTCTCTTGGTTTTTTGAAAACCATCTCCGGCTGTCCATAACCTGCATTCTAAAAACATGTATAAAATAGGAAAATTCTACATTATGAAAATATGGCTGAAATACATCCATGTATCTCCAAATTTGTAGCACCTTTGAGAAAAGTGAGAGAGGTTATTGTTATTTAATATGTTCTTGAAAATAAAATCTCTCAGTTTCTTAAAATAATTCTCTATATTCCTAGAAAATTCCCTTGAAGTTGACTGCTCAAAGTCATAAAATAGCGAAATGTTTCATATTCGCTATGAAATTATCAGGTGTTTTCGAAGCGTTTTCTGCCTATTTTACACTGAATTTGCTACAAAAAGTTGTAAAACTGGCTAGTGGATCTTTTTCTTAAATTTGATGACTATGCAAGTGAACCCAAGGTGGATTATAGTTAAACACACACATGGTGTAGGAGAAACTAAACACACAAATAGAAAGATAAGCATTTGTTGTTCATATTATTCACCATAGATGTAAATTTATAATACAATGGGGTGACTCTTGGATTTATCTTCCAAGGTCACTTGGACTCCTTTGTGACTCTTCGCCTTCCACACCTACCCATAAAGGATTAGGTGTTCAACATTCCCCCCCTTAATCCGAAGGGGCATGTGTGAGTCCAAGAAGAGAGTTGTAATACAAATCTGCAAAGTATGCATGGCAACACTTATCTGAAATGTTGGCATAAAGAGGTGGTTTAAGGATGATCACCAACACTGGAACGCAATGCTTATTGCAGTTCTCGGAACTCTTCCAAAACTGGCAAGAAGTTAAGGGTTTCTGCTAGAGGAAGTGTCCCTCATATTTGAAGAGGGAGACCTTCAACCTAAAAGAAGGGAAGTCTACAACCTATGATGGTTTAAGGATGACCACCAACACTGGAATGCTTGATGCATTTCCTGGAACTCAACCAAAACTAGCAAGAAGCTGAAGTTTTCTGCTAGAGGAAGTGTTCTGAAAGAGGAAGAATATCAACCTCACATAGATGGTTTAAGGTTGTCCATCAACCAAAGGCATGCTCATGGGCATCTATGTCTCTGGCTACAACTCTGAATCTAGAACGACAGGTTGTGGCTCAGGCTCGCTTGAACTGCTATGTCTCTGGCTACAACTCTGAATCTGGAATGACAAATTGTGGCTCAGGCTCGCTTGAACTGCTGTGTCTTTGGCTACAACTCTGAATATGGAATGAGAGATTGTGGCTCAGGCTCGCTTGATGTAGCGTCGAAGCTTGTAGATGACCACCATTTCCCCCCCTGTCAGGTACAAGGTGAGATGATGGCGAAAACTCAACTGCAAGTTTGTTCAATATTCTAGAACAAGTTCTGACATGCGACTTAAACATCTTCTTGGCTACTGATGCCCATTGCCAAGAAGCGATCCATCCAAGATGAATATTTGTTCTTGCAGGAGGCTTGTTTCTGAAGCATCTGTGTGAAGAATGGGTGTGCCGACCACAGTGCTTGCATGGGTGAAGATCGAAACAGTGATATTTCATATGGCCAACGCGATCACAGTGTTGGCATTTTACAATTTGTTATTGTTGTTGCTGTGGAAGAGGAGCACGATCTGGAACAGCTAAAGGTGAACTGTCATGAAGAAATTTGATACTCTGAAATTTGATGGGCTTGGAGTAGTCTGGAATATTAAAGGACAATTTCTTGTCATATCCAAGACCTGTTCTGTGCTTGTTATGGACAAGCTCTTCCCAAGGTCTGATGATGGGCTTGGGAAGTGTAGACTGAGCTACTGCATCTGCATGTAAATATGCTCTTGTACAAGGAACTGAATGTGAATCGACTGCAACTTTATATTCTTGCTTCTGATGAGAGTCCTTCTCAATTTTCTGAACAGAAACAGGTTCAAAATGATGACTCTTTTGTTGAAGTTCATCTTGCTAAAGCTGAGACTCCAACTACAAAAACTCAATCTTGTCTTGTGCATCTTGCAAGCAAGTTTGAATATTAAAAAGAGCGTCTTTACTGATTCAGATTGTGTCATCAACAATTGATTGTATCAAAGTTTCCAAGAACTGTAATACATCATAACATTTGGCCATTTTCCAAACAACTCAAGCTAAAGAAATGAAGGGTGTCAGCTTCAACCGATAATGCACCCGTTTACAATGTCATTCAACTTACTTTCAAAAGAATATTAGTGACTTCAGACACCTTTTAATCTTTCTTGAACTGCCAACTATGGAATTCCTAGAGGACAAACTCTACTACTCAAATCATGGAAGACCGAAAACATAACTGACTTAGCATTGCAAAAAGGTTCCAAATTATCTCTCTTTTAATGGATAATTCTTGTAGAAATCATATACAGAAACAATACCAAAAGCTGATATGTTCAAGGACTAACAAAATACTCCCCAAATCTCAATGTGGGAAAATTGTACCAAGATTCTAAATTTTTTTAGGTACCTCTTATAGTATTTGAAGTTCACAGAGTAAATGGAGTTGAGAGTACCTCTAGTTTAGTGCAAGATGTCAACACTGGAAATATGAAATATGGGTAGCCCAATCACCTAAGAGTTGCGCAGTGACTGTGGAGGAGAATTGTGATGTATGGACCTCTAGGAATGAGAGACCATGTACAAAATGAAAATAGTGTTCTTGACTTCCAGCTCTAGATTTGATGTTCCTTCAATATGTCGACATTCCAAGAGGCCAACCTAAATAACCCTACGATGATTACCATTATAAACATGCCCAATCATGTTTCAGGTTCACCTTTTTTTTTTTGTACAGGTTTCTCATATTTTATCCAAGAATTTACTACTGCACCTCAACCATTGGTGTTTCGCAATCCTCTGATTGTTGCCAAGTCAAAACATAGACAAAAGGCCCTTATTTCTCTCTAGTGTTAAAAGTGGAGCAACCACGAACTACAGGAGTATCTTTCAGTGTGGTGGATGCAAAAATTACGCTTCCACTGTCTCGATGCGTATGAATAGTGTTGAAGAGTGTAAAGGTCTCAATCTGTAGATGCCATGCAAAGGAGGGAGGTATATTCCAAGCTACCGTGGGCATTGTCGAATGATTGGAGAGACAATGTAGTTGTATGGACCATGGGCGTTGTCGAATGATGGGAGAAAGTACAAAATTACAGAAAAGTTGATGGGAGAAAGCATACATCCGCTTCTTTCGTCTCTAGCAAAAGCATGTACTGGTTTTATTTTCCAGATTCCAGAGTCTCTTCTCCTACCAGGCTATTTCTTCTAACCGTATTATCTCATGGGAAAGCATCACTCTTTTATCGTGATTGGGATTAAAATCATCTATTGAAGAATATAAGAAAATCCCACCAATCTTAACTGTGAAAATCAATCCCAAGCAATGGAGCAATGGAAAATCAGTTATGGGACCATAGGCAGAAAACACAACACAAGGCATTTAATTCGACATATAAGAATGAGACAACGCGCACAAGGATTCATAGAAAAGGAGATGGTAGAAAAATAGCAGTTGTTGCTTCTCTCCTTTTCCGACGCAATATGCCCGGTCGACAAGGGACGAAAGGATTTAGTGCTGCTGTTTTCTGTCGATGAATAACTAGAGATGGGGTGGAGAAAGCCCTCGACGACAACGAAGTGGCCTTCTCTGAAGAGATCGGGCACCGGCCCCTTGTGGCGTACCAGAACATCAATGACCAGATCCGTTACTATGAACTCCGTCTTCGTAGTCAACGCCGGCTGCACCACACTTCCACGACATTCTGATTCTGCATTGATAAAGGAGTTGACATAGGCGTTTCAATGGTGAGGAGTGGGTAGTGTGGGCTAAGGGGGTGGTATTCCAAGGGACAACTGCTATATGCGCAGAGAGCAGAGAATGGAATTCATAAATGCTTAGGGAGCGTTATAGAATATTTTAGTAGTGGGAATGCCAAATACAGAAATAAGAGTAAATGAGAGGTAGCGCATATGTTGGGAGATGGTAGAGGTTGCACTAATGCAAGATAGGCTAGTGTTATTCAGAAGCTCAATGGGGAACTCTAAACCTGGGGCTCTGATACCATGTTAAACACACACATGGTGTAGGAGAAACTAAACACACAAATAGAAAGATAAGCATTCGTTTTTCATATTATTCACCATAGATGTACATTTATAATACGATGAGGTGACCCTTGGATTCATCTTCCAATGTCACTTGGACTCCTTTGTGACTCTTCGCCTTCCACACCTACCCATAGAGGATTAGGTGTTTAACAATTATTGTGGATATGACCCTAATGACAAGACTAATGAAGTCTCTATGACCTATAATAAACATGATTAAGTGAATTTCTCATCGAATGAATGATGTAACCTAATGAGACAAGGTGAAGCTTATGATGAAACTATTCATTAAAAAATTAAAAATTTATGTGTGATAACAGCCTTCGTGTGTTTGGCTTCTGTTCACCATCGGAACTCAAATCTGAACCTTGTCGTTCTGCCCGGAGAAAATTTACACCTTCATCCCCGGCAACGACGCCAAAATGTTATCACCAAATTGAGTCCTGTTGAGCTGCTTCAATGGTCAACTTGGAGTAATTATTTCAAACCACTTGTAATTGGAAATTAGCCTTTCTAGTCTGAGAGGGCTCTCTAAATTTGATAAAGGATATTCAATGAACAACTTGAAAGCAGATAGCTAACTCTGAATTGGATTGAATGTGTTTTTGTGTAGGTGAAAGATGTATAAGGTTTACTACCATTGGGCTTATGGAGTCAATATTAAAACTAAGTCACAAGTCAGTCTATCTCATGGAAGCTGAGGAAATTGTATTCTTATAAAACCACACATGAAGGACATAACAACAAGCTATATGCAAACCTGAAGTTGGAGCATGTCACCATGAATTCCAAGTGATTATACAAAAGCAAACTAATAAAACATGACAAAACAGAAGACTAGGTGTATAAAGAAAGTTGGAGCATGTAATCATGAATTCCAAGTGATTATACAACTAGAAAAATGGAGAGAAAGTAAAAGATTGATATAAGAAACATACATAGGAACACATAGAAGAATATTAGGTCTGAAATAGGCTGCTGCAACTGTATATTACTGATAGACAAAGATTACAAGAGTAGTGCCTTCATAACATATCCTAACCCCCTATAACTCTAAAAATATCTCATTTATAGAGTGAGGACTCATACAAATGATTTTCCACCTTGCTAGCTTCAAATTCCCACCTCAGAGACCTATTTCAAACATGATTCCATCACATGGAGACTTCCTAGGGATATATTATGTTTTACAGAGTTTGAATACAAAAAGGACTCTTCTTTCATTAATAGTTCAAAAAATCCATTTAATAACCCTTATCAACTTCAACCAACTAATTTTATGAGTGTACTGGAGTGCTGATGTGTCATTATGCCACGTGGATGCTGAGCTGGACTTCCTCCAAGTCGAATTTTTACAAATTTTTCACAAATCTGGTTAGTGAAAATTCTAAAAAATAGGTTTCAAAGATGAGTGTATAATTTCCAAACCTAATGGCTTTGAAAAAACTTAGTGAAATTTTTGTAGATGGATCTGTGCTGAAGAAAAACCTCTTTCATATTTCCAAAATCCTTTTTCATTTGGTCAGAAATCAAACTTGAAGTTGACTGCTAAAACAATCATGTACAAAAATTTTAGTGCTGATTTCGTAGCAAACTCCAAAATCCACCTTTTGCATAACCTTTGACCTTTGTGACAATTGGAGGATCTTCCTTGGGGCTAATGAGCTAAATACAATTTTTTTCCCTCCTTAGTTCTCCATAAAAATGAATTTAAAGGCAACAGAGCATCTATAGAAATTTCGTAGCGTTTTTTGGCCTTCAAGCCTGGAGCACGCTATGAAACTACCTGATATGGCTGAAAATTAAAAAATCTTCCTTCTTCTTCCAAATTTCATCTGTAGGTCTTAAAAGTGATATAATGAAATATGATCATGCAAACTTGCCTCCTACCCTCTTCAAAAAAACATCATTTCACCTTTAGCAAGTTTATTTATCAATAAAATGACTCTGTTTTTTTTTTTTCTTCTGAAAAAATAGGGTTCAGAGATGAGCTCTTATATCCCTATCCTTGATATATGTTTCAAAACTAAAGGAGGTTTTTGTAGGTCTGTCTCTTGTTTTTTGAAAACCATCTCCAGCTGTCCAGAATCTGCATTCTAAAAGCATGTATATAACATGAAAATTCTGCATTCTGAAAATAGAGCCGAAAGAAATCTATGAATCTCCCAATTTGTAGCACCTTTGAGAAAAGTGAAAGAGGTTAATGCTATTTAATATGTGCTTGAAAATAACCTCTCTCAGTTTCTTAAAATACTTCTCTGTTTGCCTAGAAACTGACCTTGAAGTTGACTACTCAAAAGTAAAAAAGCAGAGACATCCTCATATTCGCTACAAAATTATTAGGTAGTTTCGTAGTGAAATCTGCTTATTTTCCACTGAATTCTCTACGAAACTATGTTTAATTGGCAAGAGGCTCAATTTTTTAATTTGAAGGCATGGGTGTAAAAAGGAAGAAGACATGGAGTGTCTTTGACTAACATGACATGACTCATGGTGGTTTTTTTTGACATATGATAAACATGATTTGGTAAATTCTTCATCAAAGACTTGACCCAACATGACATAACATGAAACTTATGGTGACCTTATCAAAACAAATTTTGAAAATTTTGAGTGTGATAACACTATTGATGAAACCCAACTCGAACCTATTAAATATATTCCTTTGTATATTCCTAAATTTCATTCACCTGTTGGCGATGACTTGGGTCTTGTCTTAGATAAAGTTAACTGTCCTATCAAATCCACAGACGATGACATGCATGCAAATTCCTTTCTCCCTATGACCGACACTAATGTGTAGGATGTGATTCTTGGTGAAATTTGCGTCCCTTCATCTGAACCTTTTCATCCATTATACCTTGATTTATTTCATGAGTCTGCTACATCAACGGTTTCTACAAATCATTCATATCTTTATCTTATTGGTGTTGAATATGATCATGTACATGAGGGTATTTTTTCACAATCACAATATGAGAATTTTGAATCTCTTGTTCTCGATCTCTTCCATCCATAGTCTTTATCAAGTGGAGAAGAAGACCTTACATCACGACCAATTTAAGATGGTTCTCTCATTGATTCATCTTCACTTTTAATCCAAGAAGATATTTATGTGTTAGATTCCAAACTTCATCGAATTAGTGGCTTCAATGATTATCATTCTATCGAAAACATATTCGCTCACACCTCTGGCAATTGTCATTCGTATCCATTTGTTGATCCTACGAAGCCACCAAAATTTGATGATTCACCTTTCGAAGGCTTAGGGACTCATCAGGAAGTTGAGGCACTTCAGCTTCCGCTAATGGTTATGTCAGGTTCTCACGATCATGATGAGAGCCCTGAACCAAGTAATGTTAGGGTTTCTATGCTACACATCTTGCCATCCTCTATCAGCTGATATGCATCAAACTCTATACCCTGATTTTTTTGTTGAAGAGAATACACCAACCATTGTCTCACATCTTTTTGACTCTTGCCCGGCTGGTACGAATTGTGATCAATTATAAGAAGGTGATGTATTACAATCCACTATATGTGGAGGTGCCAATCGTTTGACTTCTCTCTTTCCTAAGACTCTTTCGGTTGTTTCACCTCATTCTTGGGAATATAAAGAGTATTATTTGAACTTCCAATCTACTAAGCGTTCGTAAATTTAATCAAATCAACAATATATTCACCGATGGTTGTCTTGTCACAACTAATAATGACCATACACATTCACCTCTTAATCTTACGAAACCACCAATGTTTTCCAACCTATCATTTGCATATTCATAGGTTTTTTCAGGATGGTGAGGCACTTCAGATTTCACTGATGGTTATGTTAGGTCCTCACGTCCTCGATGAAATATATGAACAACTTCAAACTATGGTTTATGAAATTAAGGTTTATGCACTTGAATCCTTCAACACCCCAATTACACCTAACGACCGCCCATCTTTTCAAGCTCATTAAGTTTATCATGATAGGATTACTAAATGTATTGAAGGATCTTACCTGGAAAATTCCTTTTCAACCAGGTGACATCTTGCCTCACTTGCGTTAAATTTAGGGTTGGGTTTGAATGAATACATCGCATGGATGGATGAGCATGGTTTTCAACTTTATAATTTTGTTTACCAGGATAGGATTGCAACTTGGCTTGAGCATTATTTTCTAGCATGTTTCCCTACAAGTATACATAAATCTCTCTCTCTTGTGCATGTTTCACAGATAAGGTTTGTTGTTGTTGCATAATTATTCATACAAGTTTGATTGCAGACATCATTGTTCTTACAAGTTGGGAACTGTTTCGGTGGATGCACTGGAAGTTTGATTTCACATGATCTAACCTCCTATCTGGTTAAGTCAAGTTTTAGGTTTAGGATAGCTAGTGTTTGTTAATGAAATTTTACTTGTCCAAGTTTTCTAATTAGGGTTTGTTTCCTAAGAATTTTTATTTTTTATTTTTTATTATTTATTATTTTTATTATTTTTATTATTTATTATTTATTATTTATTATTATTTTATTATTTTTTATGGTTTAGACATGATGTGTTACGTTTCCTTTATTATGGGTAGTTTAGTTTTCTACACCATGTTATTCCACCAAGTTGCATTCATATTCTTGCACCCCTTATTTCTGCATAAAATTCATGAAATATTTGTGTGGTTATTTTATTTGCAATTAGCTGGTTTCTTCTTTTCATTTACAAAACATTCTATGGAATTCTAGCTCTACCTGCTGCATTACATCGTTCACTCACTTTCTTGCATAACATGTTGATGACCTAGCCTCACATTTTATCTTTGATGCATGCCACTACACGACCCTTCATAAGTCTGGAGTTGTTTGAACCTTTGGCGATGTGATAATCTTTCCTATGTTTGTTTGCACGTGCTCGAACCCTAAAGGTTGTTTTTGCCTCTTCGCACATGCTGAAACCCTAGAACAAGCTACCCTGGTCACCTTGGCCTAATACTGAAACCCTAACTATAACAAGTGGGCGTGGTTGTAATAATTTCTCTGAAATTCAACCTCTCATAGAACCAGTAATAAAAAATGTGTCCCAAACATGTCTCCTATTTTTCTATCTCAATGACAAGGAAAATACGAGCAACTACTCATGGGGGAACTCAAATTAGTTCGAATGACCTATATATGTAACTTGAAACATTGTTTCTATCTTGGTCCTAGATATTTCCTGGTATGTGTTCATTTTTCACCTATAAATTGGAGATGTGATGGGGAAATAAGGCATGAGAGAAAACCTAAATCAAAATATATTTCAGTTTCTGTTAAACAAGAAACAACCTATCTTGTCCATAAAATAAGTCATGATCCCTCATCCGCCATGACGAAATGAACACTCAGTAAATAATTCCATTGTGCAGATGAAAGAAAACAAAAATAATTAAAGGGAAAAGGATTAAGAAAATATTCCTACATGGAGAGGGGATGAAATGACTCCTCCAGGGTACTGAATAGGCTCGCTGGAAGCGGAGAAACGTTTGTGATTTCTTGGAGTGACTGTGACTGGGGTACTGTCCAGGCTTGCTGGCAGCAGATAAAAAAAAAAAACCTATTTTAAAATTATGAATACAATAATCCCTCTACCTTTTTCTCTGCATCATCATTAACTACTGGCATGTGTGAACTTCGAATTTGGTGTTTAATGACATAAGAGACCTAGTTGAGACACAAAGGAAGGGCATATCTGTAAAGGTCAAGGTATACAAGAGGTACCCATAGTGAACGTTTAATGCTTCCTTGCATTATCATTTAGAAATAGTCTATTATATGTACATAAATAAAGATGTTGGATTCTACCAGTGGTTGGCCAATTTTTATAGCCACTACAACAACACCCAAAATTTTGGGCATATTCAAAATTTAGGGTCCCCCTCTGCTTGCCTCAAGTCATTTGAATTATGATCATATTTTTGGTTAGTTAATATCCTAATGACTCATTCCTATCAAACCCTATCGATGTGACCACTCCCTCTTTACACATTGTATCCACCCATCATGTTTTTTAATCTCAAATATTGACCTTGTGATTACATTAGGGTTTCAAAGGTTTGTCACTTCAACAATGTATTAAGAGTCTCACACATGCAAGCTAATAAAACATGATCTGTGGCTTGTGTGCTTATCTCAAGTGGGCATATAAGATACTTTAGGCATGCAGTCTTCATTAAAGAACAATTTGTATGATTTCATTCATATCACATGCTCCTGTAGTTGCCTATTGACTTATGTGCATTAGAAGAATACTTTGTCACTTATGATTACAATGATTTTGATTAATTGTATTCCTTATGGACCAATGAGCTTGTTCCAATTTGAATAATAGTGTATTCAGTCATATGCAGAGAATGTGTTTGATTTCTGAGAGTCTATAGCGAACTATTTTTCTTTGGACTGGTAACAAAATTTGTGTATGGGCAGAGACTCATAAGATTTGGATTAAATGGTACGTTATTCCTAATGTTTGCAGAATTTTGGTAGAGATTACTTGACATTATTTTCAAAGAATATCTCATTGGTTTCTAATATGCAGAAAATTTATTGTTTCCTGTGAATTGCTTCTCTGGTTTACCAATGTATACAAAGAATTGTATGCCTTTGAATGACATTGATTTGAATAATACTTGTGATATTTGGATGAGCCTATGCATTATGGTTCACTAGTGTATTTTCAGAGGTCATCACTTTGCAGTGACCTTGAAATTGGGAGAAGATATTGTCACGTGTTAAAAATGTTTGTCATGAGATTATTTTGTTTGGTTGTAGATCAGATATCTAATGTTTTCAAAGTGGTTTGAATGATGTTTTCAAGGATCAATAGAGACCTATGTGACAAAACCTTTTTCTATGAAGAACATTGTGTGTTAGGTCCCTGTATTTCTAGTGTAGCCCCTTATTGTTGTTAGTGTAGCCCCCTTATTGTTATTGTTGTACCCATGTAACCCCAATATTGTTATTATTGTGCCCTCACATTATTATTGTTAGGTCGACTAGGATTATATTGTGACCCCATGGACTCCTATATATAGAAGGAGGTTTTGTCATTTGTATCATCGAAGAATTGTTCATTTATGTAATGTAAACGAGATTTCACCCTCGAAGTGGCTTATTTATAAGGCGTTGATCTCTATTTTCTTCTATTTTTGGAGCTGGTTTCATAACATTTGGTATCATAGCTTTGCATTCTAGGGTTTCGCTACTCCAAACATGTCATTGTGGAATTTTCGCTATAACTTGTTTTCTACGAAGGTTAAAAAGCTGAAATTTTTACAGAGCAAAGCCGAAATCTTGAGGAACGTCGTGTAAAAATATTAGATCTTGGTTCACAATGTTTTCGGAGATATGATAGGTGGAAGTTAGGGTTTTTCCAGGTTCCCGAATTTCATCTTAAAGAGGTGACCGCGAGAAAATCATCATAACTCTCTCTCTAAGCGTCAGATTGAAATTATGTAAAAAGTGGCCACAAGTACAGAGACTCTAGTTTCCTATGTATCAATTTCAGAGCCAAAGGAGGAAACAATGACATGTGGCACATCGTACAAGTTCGCTCTACTGAACCAGTCCATAATTAGGTCATTGTGGGAGATTGGGCATAACTTTGCCTTGAAGAACCTAAATCAGGTCAAACCTATGTCATTCGAAAGAAGATTCATAGGGTTACTACATGAAAGAATTTTAGATATTGAAGATCCTAACTCACAAAGATAATTCAGTTTCAGTATCGAACTCCTCAAAGCAAGAAAAATGTGTGTGTGTATATATATATATATATTTTTTATTTTTTTTTTAATTTTTTAATTTTTAATTTTTAATTTTTATTTTATTTTTTTTAAATTTTAAATTTTATTTTTTAAAAATTTTATTTATTTATTTTTTTCCGAATTTCATAAGTCTTGTTTGAAGAATCAGTTTGAGTTGATTCTAAGGGAATATTCTAGAATATAAATCAGTATTGGGTTCTAAAATTCCCCATAAAAAGAATTCAACACCCATTAAGCCTTCAGAAGGCTCTACTACGACTCATGAAGAGGAAGAAATGCAACATGCCATATCAAAATTACAAGAGCAATTGCACCAAATTTCGCCGTTGCAAAGAGAGACAAAAAATGAAATGGAAGTTTTGAAGAAAGGCGTGGAAGCTAAGATGGATGGTTTGAAGAAAGACGTGGAAGATAATATGGATGGTTTGAAGAATGGCATGGATGGCATGGAAGCTGGCATGGTAGCTAAGATGGATGACATGTGTTATTCATCAATAATTTTGATCCTATCCAAAGATGACTGAGTTGAAAATCCCAAATTTTTAGAAACAATATTTGAAGAAACATTGTGAGTTCTAGAAATCTCACTGCCTTCATTAATCTAAACCTGTTTTGTGTCACTATAAATTTCATTCAAAATATCCCCAAGTCAACCTGCTGCTTCAAAAGGAAACTGATTTCATGCTATTTTCACCATTTTCACCTCCATTTCATTCCCCCATTTTTCCATTTTACTCTTATTTTTAACAGTACTTCTCCCTCTGGAAAAACCCATCTTCCCTTCATTAATTCTTCATTTCCTCTAAAAACTGTTTAAACCATTAAAAATCACTTTATTTGGTTTAAATTTGTTTTTCCTTTGCCTTACCGAAACCTCTAAAAAGGCTTAAAAACCCATGTTTTAGGCCTAAATCCGACCATTGAAGAAATTAGGCCTTAAGCCCCTGCGGGCTTAAGCCCTCTACCCTTTTTCTCATATGACCACAGGGGCGCGACCATTCGCTATTTCCCAAGCTCCCCTCCTCCTAAACCCCAGTCCTATCCATTTCTCACACGACCACGCCTCCCTCTTTCCTTAAGGCCCTTCTTCATTTTTTCCCGACACCCCGTCTGCTCATCCCTATAAATCAATCCCGACCATAGATCTCCATGATCTGACGGCTATCACCGCTAGCCTCACCTTTCGCTTAAAAACCAGTGCCCCAATCCTCGTCCGACACTTGTCCTAGGCCCCACCCATCACACTTGCGCTCGGTCTCGCGTCCTTTCTACACCGTCGATCTCACCAATTGATATCTGACGGTCCAAATCCGATATCGCGCGGAATTGATGCTAAGGTTTAAAACCTCTTTTCCACGCGAAAAAGCGGTTTTTCTCAGGACACGTGGCGATCGATGAATGGAATCACGTGTTCCCGCCTCAAAACCTCTCACCACCCAACTTCAACGTGAAAATCGCCGGTTTTCTGAAAAACCGCCATCCTCCATTTTCGCGCCAAATTCAAAAAATTTCGTTGTTTTCTCCTGGTTCCGCCTGTGGAACCCCTCCTCCCATGCATAGCCCATTCCTCAGAAGATTGCTCCGATGCCCCAGAACCCTAAAACGCAGTTTCAATCCATAAAAGCGTAGGTTTTAAAATTAATTGTTTTTGTTTGATTGCAGGTTTAATGGTGGACGAGGGCCGAAATGCCCTCTCACAGTTAAGAATTGGAAAATTGAGTCTTGGATGATGATCCAGGGTTCTTGATTTAAACAAATAAAGATCAGGAGATTTTCTCTGAAGTATGATCAATGATGAATCATGATCATCAATCTATCATGAACCCTCTAGCACCACAAAGAAATGTGTCCTTGCACACAGTAAATGAAGAACAATTAGAAGAAATGATGAAGAAATAAAGATAGAAGAACAAAGGGCTTGATTAAAGATTAAAATTGTCAAAACAAATATTAGCCCTTCAAATAAAAAATTAAAGATAAATGGGTAAAAGCGGTTGTTTAAAGCAGAAACAAGAGAAAAAGACAGTAAACCAGAATATTAAAGGAAAATCAGAGTTAAAGGCCTATTACCAAGTTTAATGGTTAAATCAAGGAGACTTAGGCCAAAGGCAGCCTCGAATAAATAAAAAAGGAAGCAGTTATTCCTCCAAAAGATCCAACTGCCACCTATATCATGCCTCCTGTCTATAAAGGAAATTGGCAGTTATTACATAGTTAGAAGATATTTTTAATCTGTCAAGGCAGTTATTGTAAAATATAAAGATAGGCCTCAAATTCAAACTTTTCACCTATCTTTTCCCTAGAAAATAAAGACATAATTATTAAAACAGAGAAGTAGCTGCACATATTCCTACCTTATGCCTTGCATGGTTTTCAAGGTTAGGAATGCATTTATTCTGTAGTTAATGGCTCTTAAACCCTATATCAATTCCACCTCCTCAATTGCAACATAAATACTGCATTGGAACTCATTGTATTGTTGTCATTTGATGACTCTTTGAAGTAATACATAGTCTTGTTGAAGTTGAGAAGAAATTAATGTTTTGGAACTAGTGTATGTCTTGGCCTGTTTGTTGATGGAGAAGGCTAGATCATTGGATCCCTGAGGTTGGCTATTGGTGAAGTACTCTAAATATGTTATTGTTATTTCCTGTTTCATTATGTTTCATTATTCTCTGTTGCAGTGGAGCAAAAGGTTTAGGCTAAGAAATGTCTTTTGAAAGCACCTTAGTCCTGTTTATTCTTCATTGTCTTAACATTTTCTTCTGCTAGGATATTTTAGAGAATTATTAATTGCTCTCTAGAACCCCTATGCTTGTTTATTTCTTAAATAGTTCAATATAGTTGGTCTCAAGAATGATTCATGGTTTTCCCTGCTTACTTGCTGCCACTTAAAAACTATTTCTAAAGTCTCCCTTCAAAGTACCATTGTTTAAAGTCTGCCAAGGAGGTTTTGTTCCGATCATACCCTTTGTACTTGCTTAAATAATTGTTTTGGAGGTCTTTATAGCTGTAATCTAAGATGTCTAGGAGTTCCCTCTTCTATGAATGCAGTTATTTGTGAATATTGAATGTTTTCTTATCCTTGAAAGTGAAATCACTAGAAGTTAAATGAGTTTCTCGCCTTCTATATTTCATTGGAGAAGTTTGTCTTGAAATTATTATTTGCTGAAGTTTGGTTTCTAGAATTTATGGTTAGCCCTGTCTATTGAATGCCTCCTTATGTTCAAATAATGTTTTAAGTCCCTTTTTTGAGAAGTACATATAATTAAGGATTCTTAATTGCCCTTAGTTCTACTTTTCATTCTAAACCATTGATGTCCATTTCATTTCACCTGAAAGACCTTAAAGATCCACTGGCCAAGTTAGATTTTCCCTTTGATACCCCTGATCCATTTATGAACTTGTTACAACTTCCATTTGACTCCATTGCCCAATGACTAGGAGATTTCCTCATTCTACCTATGCTGCTTAGATCATCATGTCCAACCAAATAGTCAAACAAACTCATGCTTAATAACTAGCCTAAAATCAACCCTTAAAAAGCAAACAAGTCCTATATTTGCAAACAATTGAGAGATCCCTCTCTGAGACTAGGAAGGCTAGGTCCTAGAACTCTAAAGATTGGCTTTGATGTTGCCTTGTCAGTTGGTATCCCAATCTACCAAATCACAGGACCACAACAACATGGAAGAAAAAATGGAAAACATGAAGAATGATCTAAAAGCAGACATGGAAGGTTTGACAAAGTTGATACAAGAAATGTTTCCTAATGGCGAAAAGATAGTAGAGGAAACTCATGATGAGAACAAAATAAATATTAACTGTGATTTCATAAACTCTAATTTTGGATGGAAGACCCACCATATTCCAAATATCTATATGAGGAAGTTTGATGGCAAGGATCTCGTAACATGGAAACTATAGATGGAGCAATATTTTGATCTCAATAATGTGCAAAGCAAACAAAATGTACACATCACAACTTTATATTTAAAACAAAATAAATTTGTATGGTATCGTTGGCTTTGTTCCCATAAAAAAGTTTTCACTTGGTAAATTTTTACGGAGGAAATGATAGCACATTTTGAGGATACAAAGGGCAACACCCTTTTTAGCAACTTGATAAATCTCAAACAAAAGGGTTCAGTGGTGGAGCACATTGAGGACTTCCAAAAATTGAATATAAGGGTAACTGATATTCCCACTACAAGGAAAAGACCCTCTAGCGGAGGTTATAAAGGAAGTTTTTAGTGTTATAAAATTGGCCAAAATTGTCACACATTTGCTACAAAATCCGTTTACGGTTACAGAGATTTTGGCGGAGCTTTTAATAGAATTTAAACACAACTAAAAAAACTGGGCGGCCGAAGGTTATTACGGTTGTTTTTTTCATCGGTGCGCTACTATGGTGTCAACGCACCAGTGCGTGTCATCTAGAAGGTGGCCCGGGGCAGTTGAAGGTGCATGCATCGGGCTGTCAAGGTATAAAACCACACCGGGGCGCAATGTTGGTGATACAATGCACGGGGCCGTTCTAATTGGTCTTGGGATTTGTGTGGTGCCTATAGGTTGTCTAAATGCACCGGTACGTCGAGTTATAGAAATGTACCCGCCGCATATTATATAAACACATAGTTTGTTCTAATTTGTATTGGTATTTGTGCGGTGCCCATAGGTGTTACAAATTCCCCGATGTGTAGACTCACATAAACGCATCGGTGTGTCGTATTGCACAAACACACTGAGATTTATAATTGGTCTTGGTATTTGTGCGGTGCCTATAGGTCATAGAAACGCACTGGTGCACTGTATCATACAAATGCACCGGTGTACAGTAATTGACATGCACCGGTGTTCATTTTTTATTTTTTAGAAACATCGACGTGTGACAGTGCAATTATTGTGATTTTTTAAAATTCATTATTCATCAAAATTCAACACATCTTATAACAATATTCATATTAATTAAATTTTTATTAATGCATTTGAATGTGATGTTTGGATTAATTTTTTATATCATATCATAATTATTGCGATTTTTTAAAATTCATTATTCATGAAAAGATGACACATATCTTATAACATTATTCATATGAATTAAATTTTTATTAGTTTGGATTAATTTGTTATATCATATCATCAAATTTCACATCTCTTCATTATAATATTTAATCATCCATAAATTTAATCAGTGGTGTTACATTTCACAGCGACAATGGAGAACACAATAAAATAAATTAAAACACACACACACACACACACACACACACACACACACACACACATATATGAACCTTTGTCATACAAAATGGGACAGTTATTGGTATCCCTTTCTCTTTCAATTGGGACACTATGTCCATTACATTAAACAAAATGTCTGATTTCGTAGACAAATGTTTCAAAAAATATAATGCCTTGCTTTGATATCCAAACATAGTGATCATCATTCTTCGCTTGAACGGTTGTCACTGCTAGAGCTACTTCCACGACTTGGGGGTTATTTCAAGAATGTTTTGTTCATGGTGTTGATTGTTTTCTTCTTCTTCACCTTCCATCTACAAACGTAAAAATAAACTGTAATGAGTGTATATACATTGGTGAGAAAAATGAAAATTGCAATATTAAATAATATACATCAATGTAAATCGAAAAGAAATGGCGTACCATAACAACAATTGACTCATGAACTATACACATTCTTTCAAAACCATGTAGTATGCCATCTTTTAAGATTTCATCTGTTGGCACAGTTCCATACTTTGTTTCCTGCAAGTTTTATACCCTATAACAAATCATATATTTAATATAATTTTTTTTTTGTTCTATTAATTATAGACGGAGCCACGTAAAACAATATCGATAGATGCTTACAAATTCTACAATTAATTTCTGATATGCCAACATATACTCACAACCCATATTTAACCCAATATCAATCAATTCATTTGATGGTTCTTCTTTGTATGTTAGCACCTGTTTGAAAACATTCAATGATGATTTTTGTAAAACAACTTAAAAAATACAAAAATGAAATCTAGTTAAGTCGTTATAAGGAAGTAACTATTACTCACAAACTTCCCTTTTCTTCCTTGTTGTCCTGTTTTACGTGCTGAATGGGTTCCATTTTCTTTTCTTTTCTGTAAGAAAATACTTGAAAATTAATATTCAATGCTAGATTGTTTATTTATTGTACCTAATGATCGAAAAATTCAATGATTATATATTACATTTGAAGCACGTTGTTGTTGAGATGGCTCCTCCTGCGATGCAATTTTGTCCATTTCTTTGACCATCTCCTTGTACACCTTTTTGGACATTCCTACAGGCATATTTCTGATATCAGCTCGTTCATCTTTTGAGATTTTCATAATCTTCCCGAAAATGTAACATGACAATAAACTATTTAATTTTTATATTGATATATTAAAAGTAAATATAACAAAAGTGATATTTATAAATAATTCTAGACAAACATTTAAAGGAATATTGTTTTTTCATTCCTTCTTTTTTGTTGTTGTACGTTTTTGCTATTAAAACTCTGACATGTCTCATTGACCAATTCTCTGGAAACTCTTCCTGTAGTTTAGATAAAATTTGGTTCTTGGAATCATTGGATTGATTTTTGTATTGTAAGTGGAAAGAACGTCTATACATTCATTCCACTAGATCCCTCAAACTTTTGTAAAAGCTTTTCCCCCTTTCGTTAACCTCCAACACCACTCCAGATGAGCTAAGGAGCAATTCATTTTCATTTGCATGTTCTATTTTTTTTATTTTCTTAGAAAAACATTCCTTTCTGAGTTGATGGTCCCTGTAGAACATTAAATAGATGTGAATTAATATATTGTTTGACACATGTTATCTAATAATTTTAGGCATATTATTAATGAAAATTAAAAAAATAAACTCATATTGGATCAATAGTATTTTTTCATTCACCTGATTCATCCTTTTGCAATTTTTCCATGAAGATTTTAAACTCTTATAGTCTTAGATCAGAAATAATCTTATCAAGCTTCGTCATTTTGTGGCTCTGCATGATACACAATAAACATACATATTAGTTAAACTTACATATAGTTCAAAAATAATATTTTCTGTAAATAATTTACAAAGAACTTGCCTTTTTTGATTTTCTTGATGTTTTATCAGTATTTTTGTTACTTGATCTCTTGTCAGCCATTTCTTTATCGATATGAAACATGTACCATATCATTCATTAATACATTTTTAAAATAAATTGTCAACTTTACAGGTAAAAAAAATATATCAAGAAACTGGTGCGCCATTCATGGTGTATGCACGGACATCGGTGCGTAGTGGTCTTATAAACGCATCGCCAAAACAATATAACACACTGTACGATGCTCAGTGTCAACAAGGAGCACCGATGCGTTACATGTTAACCACTGCACCGATTTACATAGACAAAATATTAAAAATTGTCTGGTGTTAGTTTTTGTAGCATAAACGCCACGCGCAAACATTGGACCACCATACGGTGCTCTCTGTGAACTAGGAGACCCGGTGTGGTGCGTTATATGTTACATGGTGCACCGATTAACACAATGATTTTTTTTTTTTTTGCAAAACAACACGAGTGCAGTGCGCTGTAATGAAATAATGCACCGGTGCCATATTTTACATATGCCGCACTGATTAAAAAAATTTGTTTTTAAATTTTTTATCACAAAGGACTTCGCAGTGCGCTGGGATAATCCAGTGCACTGGTGTGCTAGGTTATGCCTGGTGCACCGACAAAAAACACTATTTTTTCAAAAATTCACGCAAGGGCCGACATGGATTGGGATCCAACTATGCAAGTCGTCCTGTGGGGTGGATGTCTTAGGCCTATATATAGCAATAAAAACCCTATAAATATAAAATGAAAAGCCCTAATTCTGAAATCACATAAACAGGGAGAAGAAATGGAAGAAACAAAAAGAATGTTGGGTTTAAGTAAAAAATGGATTTATTTTATTTTATTTTTTTATTTTTTCTGAAAATGAAAAAAAAAATTGAAATTTTTTCTTACTACGTAAAAAAAACTGCAGAAAAAGTAAAAAAAACAGTAAAATTTAATCATGAGATCGTTTGAAATTCTATGCTACAGGGTTTGAATCACTAGAGGTTTGGAATTTTGATTGTCTGAATACTTCTGTTCGAACGTATTTCGCTGCTCCATAGTGCTCTCGTGCTCTGTTGCTCCAGGCATGTCTCCTGCAAATCTCTGGCTGATTTTTTTTGCAAAAATAGTGAAATAATGAAAAATGTTTAATATTTAAAGAATTGTTTTATGAAATTAGATTTTCGAAAATATTTTGCCGCCCATTTTTCAATTTACCGCCTTTTTTTTTCACTTAAAGAAAATAGAGTTGCGCTTTTTTTATTTGCAGTTATTCGTCGCCGGCGCGTCACTTAACATCACCGCATCAGTGCGCCCATTTATATCACGACACCAATGCACAGTAATGAAAACGCACCAGTGCGGTGATCTGTACATTAGCACCAATAACAAGAATTCTATTTTTAAGGCACATAAATTACTTTTAGGTGTGTGCACCAAAATTTATTGTTGATTTTTCTCAAATGCAGGGATAAAATATCATAATTATATCGAATGGACAATTATTCAAAATCAAGCTCGTTCCATAATATTTCTCAAAGTCCACCGCGAAGTTCTCCCTATCCATCTCGAGACATAATATTTACTTCAGATTTTATTTATATTTTCATTATCTAATTGAATTTATGTTTTTTTATCCATGTCAATCATGCACAGCTTAATTAAATTTATAATGTATACAAATTTGCAGGTTCATGCAGATTCAGAATCAAGTTCAGATGCACAAAATATAAACAACTCCAAAATGTCGGAAGCTCTTATTAGGAGTAGGATACAAACATCATATTTGACTAAAAACCACATTCAAATTCGCTAACATCATCATGATCATGATAATCTAACAAAACACAAATAACATTATATAACATCATCACAACAAAACATCAAATATACATCTCATGTGAAATAACTACTATCACATACGCATCTATCTGCAAGCTGCACATTAAATGAACATATCTAACATGACCTAACAATATACACATCATGATGGTCACCAACATGTAAATTAAGTACAATTGCAACATGAACATAAAATACATGGACCATATATATATATATATATATATAACTGAATAATGTCAAAAATATACAACTGTAATATAAATGTCATCTATCAGCTGGTGGTACATCATTTATAACAGTACTAGTCGAGGCTTGCTTAGTCAATGGTGTAGCCTCGACAAGTTGATCAGTCGATACATGCTGATCATCATGTGCCTGCTGATCTAGTACTAGTGCCTCATGCTGATCAGGATCAACTGTCAGTTGCTCATCATGATGAATGGACATGGTCGATGGTCTAGCCTGCTCATGATCATCGTGATGACTGGACATGGTTGATGGTCCAGCCTGCTCTCCATAATGACTACTGCTTGATGCTAGTGGAGGCTGCTCATCTGGCGCGACGCGAGGTGAACGATGATCACTCCCTTGATTGTGATCATTAGATGATGCGTCGGAACTGCTCGCGGACTGTCGATCACGTGCTGCATCTAGACCATGCCTATAACGTGCAAGGTTCCTCCTCAGCTGCATAACTAAGGTCGTAGCTCCTACGACATGCTGCATCAGGCTGTACATTTCACGCGGCATGCCTCTCCATATATGTACCAACCTACCATCGGCTTGTATGTCTCTCATAGTAGTGGGCCTGACTCCCGCCTCAACAATAAATGCACAAAGTTGGTCAACCAAATCCATCCTCAATCTGCTATCAATCTTACTGCATCTAGCAAAATGCAATACCGACACACTAGCAGGAGCAGGTCCCTCTGCACTGGCCTCCTGATGATCCTCAGCATCTGGCATATCTTGATCGTCATCAGGGTCCACACCTGGATCATGTGGTGGTGCTGGCATGTCCTCGCCATCAAAAGACCCAATGTCTGCAAAATATATACAAGTATAGAACAATAATTAGACAATTTCATTACAAAATTTAATAAAAACAAGTTAAAGAACATGTTAGAATAAATTTAAATAAAACAGTAATATTACCTCTATCATCCCGCGGCTCATCATATGTGAAGATGATGTTGGCACACCCTCACCAATCCAAACCAACATAAGGACAAGGAACCATAATGAAGGGATGCTTGTCAACACTGGCTAGCAACTCCAGTGCATCATGCGATATCCTCGCGGAAAACTCAGTCTCGCCCCTCTTGGGCATCATCTGTCCCCACATGTGCATCCGTGCCTCCAACATCGGCCTACAAGGCTGCCGAACAAAAGTAGGCCTCGTTTCTGGAAACCTCTCAAAAAATAAACAAAAAATCTCTGAAGCAAAAGGGAAGTTGACCCTCCCTTGTGCATGAGCACAACATCTATCTAAGGTTGTACAAAACTGCCTCATAAAAATGGCAGACCACCTGACAAGTCGTGGCTCCTGTACTAAAGAATCAACATAATATAGAAGCGGGAAACTAATGTGTTGCCTGTCACTGGTGTTGTGTGAAATGGTCAAAATCAGAAGTGAGAGGCACCTCACCTCCTGACTACCGAATGCACCAATACATAACTGACCTCTAGAGACCTGAAAATCTGAAGGAGACAATATATCTGCGCTAATGTATCTCTGGGATTACACCAACTGAATCCCTGCTGCATAGCCAACTGGAACCTCTGGGAACGAGGGAAAATCCACCCCTCTCCTCGATAGCCCTGTAATGAAATATATGTCCTCCTCAGTGGGTGCGTACCACTGGTAGGGACCAACCCAGAAATCTTGTAGGTGGGCATTCCACCTGCGGAAAAGATGTCTAAAAAAAAAACCATGGCCCTTTAGGGAAGCAACCTTCTCATAGAACTTGAGGAGGCATACCTTCCTTACGAGCCCCTAGGTAGTTGCTATAATAGGGCGAGAGCACACATCTCTCTCCCTCTCTCGTTCCTCCCAAAGGCGAACCATGTTATATTGGTCCACTTGTTTTTGCTGTTGTTCCCCCTCTTCTCTCCTTTCACGTCTCTGAATGATTGACATATTAAATACATTTTTTTTATTAAATGAGAGATGTATTTAGGAATATACATATATAAATTTTTTTGGCAAAAAAAAAACAGTCGGCGCACCATAAAAAACATGCATGCATTGGTACCAGTGCGTTTTTTTTTGTCGCGCACTGGCAGCGATGCACCTGAAAATTTTCAACGCACTGCCCTCCTGGCATTCTTCTTAAGTCAATAGTGCGGCGGTATAATAGACCGCACTGTTGACTATGAACCGTGTAAGGAGGGCGGTGCACTGAATAAACTCTATGCCCTAGAGCGTATTGTTTGGTCAGCGTACCGACCTCCTGACATCATTACATAGTCAACAATGCGGTATTTTACCAGGCCACACCGTTGACTTTGTCGAAATGCGGAATGCAGTGCATGGACAAAAATACCTGCCTCGGGGCAGATATTTAAGTCAACGCACTGCATTGCCGCTATTCCACATGGTCAACGGTGCGACCGGCTAACCGAATGCAGTGCACTTTTTTTAAAATTTTAAAATAACATGGTGCGCCTTTCAGTACCGCCCCGGAACCAGTACAGATACCATTAGCATTGGTTGCGGTGCGACCTGTAAATTTACAGGTAGCACCGTGAATGGGTGCAAGTCGAGCAGCTCGAGTGCATCGCGCGACATTTTTTTTTTTCAATGGTTAATTTTAAGGTAATTTGAAATTATAATCCGCTAAAAGGCTTAATTATGGAAAAACAAGAAAAATACTTGTACATTTGGCCATCGAGGAGGCATATTGGTTGTAGAATTTGCAAAATTAAAATTTTCCACCATTTTGCAAAATTCAAGCAGGAGATTGGTGGGCAATGCACAGTAGTAATGCGTGCAATGGGAGCACCAATGTCAGGGCGGCTCAGACAAGGATAAATTGCATTAGTGCTTGAGAGCTCTGGAGCACTTAGAAAAGTGAAAAATGTAGTTTTTTGGCCGTATTTTTTTTTTTTTTTAACCCTGTTCTGGTGCATGGGGTTTAATAGGTGCACCGGGCGGTTTTTGTTTTGGCGCAGGGTTTTATGACACACTGGTACAGACCCTTTGTAAAGCCCCAGTGCGCTATAGTAATAAGACGCACCGGGCAAGTGTGTACAGAGCGCACAGTGTCCAGTGTGCCAATGTTTTGTGCGCACTAAAGCTTTCTCTTGTTGAATGGAATGGAAAGTCCCCATAACCATAAAGAAGTTGTTAGGATTTCTCAGGTTAATAGGGTATTATCGCAAGTTTGTTAAGAATTATGAGAGAATAGAACCACCTCTAACAACATTATTGAAGAAAGATGCATTTTCATGGACTCCTGAAGCAACTAAGGCCTATGAACATCTTAAAGAGGCAATGTGCCTAACACTGATCTTAGCTATGCCAGACTTCACAAAAAACTTTATTGTGGAATGTGATGCCTCAGGAAATGGAATTGATGCTGTTTTAATGCAAGAAGGAAGACCCATTGCTTTTGAAAGTCGTCTAATCAAAGGAAAGTATTTACAGAAAGCTATTTATGAGAAGGAAATGTTAGCAATACTACATGCACTAAAGAAATGGCGACCTTACCTACTGGGAAGACACTTCAAGGTAAAAACTGATCATGATAGTCTTAAACACTTTTTGGAACAAAGACTGTCTTCAATAGAGCGACAAAAATGGGTCACAAAGATGTTGGGTTATGACTTTTAAATAATCTATAAAAAAAGGAAGCTAAATGTTGTTGTATATGCACTCTCAAGAAATAATGAAGAGGTGGAAGCATTGATTTGTGCCATTTCTATTATCCAACCAGATTGGATAACCGAAGCAAGGGCTAAATGGAAGAAGGACGAACAAGTGCGGACAATAATTCAAAAGTTGCAGCAAGATCCTAGTACATCTGATACATTTAGTTGGAAAAGTGATTCCTTATGGTACAAAGATCACTTATATCTTGGTAAGAATTCCCAACTAAAACGAAAGATTCTTTTGGAATTGCACACTTCTCCTTTAGGAGGACACTCAGGATTTTAAAAAACTTACCACAGGGTGAAGAAATAATTTTTTTGGGATGGCCTTAAATATGATATTCAAAATTTTGTGCCGAAATGTTTGGTTTGCCAGCAGAATAAAGTTGAGACAATTAAGACCCCGATTCTTCTACAACCTTTATCCATTCCAAGTCAACGTTGGGAGGGGATTTCAATGGATTTTATCACAGGTTTACCTAAGTCCGAAGGAAAGAGTGTCATCATGGTGGTAGTTGATAGAATTACCAAGTATGCACAATTTGGTGCATTATCTCATCCATTTAAAGCAATTACATTTGCTATTGCATTTATGGAAACAATTAAAAATCTACATGGAAATCCAAAGATTATGGTATGTGTTGAACCTCAGAATTACCCTCTCTTTGACAATTTTTCTCACCTCTTTCCATCACTTTCTCATAAGATCACAGACCCCAACCAATGATAAATGATAGGTTTTGTCTTAAGTATGAATCAAAATGATTACCATATTATATTTTCATGTTATTGCTATTTGGATAGATTTTTGCAATTTAGCTACAGAATGTAGCCTGTTCTGCAGCTAACTGTGGATTCCATAGCTACTCTCATGGTTTGGCAGGTTCCAGGTGTCAAATGAAGAATTGGGCCACATGGGTGTTTCTAGAATCATTTCTACATAGATTCTATCCTATTCACTCTGTCTAGATCGACAGAAAAGCGAGCCTAAGATCATGGTCAAAGATGGAGTCAAAGTACGTTATATGAAAGCAGTAGGACTCTTGATTTTCTCTCTGTAGAAAATCAAGAGTCCAACGGTCCTATTGAAATTATATTTTGAATTAGCCACTTGTAGCAAGTTTATCTCACAAACTATTATGTATTTTTCTTTAAATATCGGTTGTAAAAGGCTGAGAAGATAGTTCAAAATTTAAGTGATAAGTTTAAGCTTTTTGTTGATACTCTGTATTCAGACTTCCTTTTATCTTAATACCAAGTTCTTGTTGCCAATGACTGTTTAAGCTCATCTTTAACCAGCTAGTAGTTTAGCTGAATCAGTTGCAGAGGGCCCCTGCATTGGAGGAGGTTTTTCCTTTGTTGTTTTAGTTCAATTTCCATTACTTTGTTTCATTCCAGTTTTTGGTCAATAGCATAACATTAAATCAAAATTGTGCAACCTTGTTCTTCTAAGATATTTGGTGAAGATAGATAACTCTGTTTTCATAATCGAATTAAGATTGGAGTGATAAGATTACATAGTTGCCTAGTTTCCTTGCTGTTTTGTCATTTATTTCTTTAGAACAGAATTGTCAATTAACTGTGTCAAAATATGTTTTCAAAAGCCATTTCAATATGATGATCATAAACTAAATGGTTAAATATCTAATTCATACAGTGGTTGAATTTACTTTGCACATTTTCATTTTCTTTCTAGGAACTTAGAGAGTAAGGCATAATTGACTTCTCACATAGCATCTCAAGAAGTTAACACTTCACATTGAATGTTGCAGAAAAATCAAATATACATTAGTTGTTTTTATTTAGTCTTACATGCTTTCATATTCTTCTTTTAGATCCTCACTTAACTGCAATCACTGATATTCCTAAAGATCATTCTAAAAGAAATTGATTTAATCGTGTTTCAAGATTGAATGGTTGAATGTTTAATGAGTGCAATTACTGAGTTACCTTTTGCAGACTTTACTTAGTTTTCTAGGCCATTAAAGTGTAATTGGTTACTTAACACTATCTCAAGAAGATCACACTTCATAATTGAATATTGGAAGTAATTGATTATACATTACATGTTTTCATTTCATTCTTTGCTTATTGTTCTAGGACATTATAAGTTTAAGTGCAGACAGTTACTTAACATCATCTCAATAAGGTCATACCTCATAATTGAATGCTGGAGTAACCAGAAGTACTTTAGTTGTTTCATTTTCTGCTTTTACTTAATACAAGTACCACAATTTTTCATCTTAGTTTTAGAATTAGATCCATGGAATAGAACTAATGATAAGATAAAATAGATCCTCTGTTTTCCAAATTAGGTCTTAACTAGCCAATAGTTTTTGGTTTATTTTTATGAAAATTAGACTAACTTAGGAACACTTACTTTTCTTCCTTTAAAATCCATTAGATTCATTTAAATATTTTCATAGTTCTAGACTAAACATTCTTATACATCAAAGAACAAAACCCCCCAAAACAACGAAGTAAGAAATAGATTAACTAAGCACATACAGTGCACCACACTTCATCAGTTTTACTAGCCCTGGTTGAAAATTAATGAAAGAAATTTAAGACATTAAATTGACTAAACAGTAAGCGACAGAGATCCCAGCTGGTTTCATAACATTGTCGCTAACATGGTTAATCAGGCAGAGGAAAATTTAATATAATGTTTGCAATGATTAATGTTTCCTTGAATCTCACAATTAATGGATCTCATATGCATGGAAAAATATTATATGGTTGTTTAAATATAGGTTGTTTCTTGAATATTTATGATGGTGATGTGATATAGTAAGAAGAACTTGATGAACTTGTTGCTTGATAGTGACATGATTTAACTTTGGTATGCCTTAGATGACTTGGTACTTGACAACATTTTGTTAAGTATGGTGTTGACAGTGTGATACGGATCTTGGGGGGAGGCCCCCAAGATCTAAAAAATTGAATTGCCAACAAAATGAGAGAACACACAGTAAATAAAACCACAAAGAATTTTTGTATTGAAACTGAGAATAATTGTAGAAGTTACATTGTGGTGGAAAATCTACCCTTTTACAAGATGCGACTTGTTACTTATAGTATTTTTTAGTTACAATACCATAGGTAAACTCCATGGGTGGGTAAATAACATGGGTGAATTAATACCATGGTAAGATGTCACTTACAATACCATGGGCGGATAAATACTGTAGAAATTTGCTGAATAATGATTAATTATCCACCGAGATTATCCTGATCACATATCAATTCGAATTCATATGCAACACATAATCTCTTCCACTCAGATCATCACACATGCGGAAATAAAACAAGCGATAGCACATCAAATCATCATACACATTAACACAGTATGTATGGGGAAAGCTTATAGCTGAAAACCCCGCAGTTATTGTGTATATTATAATGGAGAAATCATGTAACAAACTCAGTACAATACTCCTCACAAGTACTCAGTACTTTCTCATGAAGTTACACACAACCTAGCTTGGTTTTGAACAGGTTACTGGTTCAAAACTCACCGCCAATTGCCTTGCCTCTATTGCGCAATCATGGCCTGTCTATATAGAGATCCAAGGTTCGAATCTCCTTGGCTTGAAAACGCAATCATCATGGGCAATTCCTCCAAGTGTGGTGCAAATCTCATGCACAACTGATGTCGCCACTGATAGCTAACTCCACCCTTTCATCTACCTCTTTCACTGGTCTCCACTGAACTGTCCATGCATTGTAGTGAAATGATGTGTTCTTGAGTTGAATAATGAGTTACTAATTAATGAATTAAATAATATTTAATTCACTCCACTCATTACTAGTTGATTAGCTAGTTAAACTAATCTCAACCAGTTCAACTAAGTTAAACCTAACACAACTCCACTAGCTGTCTCATTAACTCCACCAAACTTCTGCCACTGAAGTCCTAACTAAATTCAACCATGCATGAGCTCACCAAACCCATAGGACTATCGTAATTCCTCTGTCAGATGCATGAGCTACTCTAAGGCCTTGAATCAAGTGCTCTAAGAGTATATCAAGTTTAGAGTCCAAATATTATTAAGGGTAAATAATATTTTCTGACTTCCTATTTTTAGACAGCACCTAAAAACAGACTTTCGACTCTATATTCAAAAATAGAGGTCCATCTATTTTTACCAACATGACCAATACTCCAAGAATAACATACTACAATCCCCTTATCGATGCTCCATATGTCTAAAAACAGACATAATCTAAAATAGACTTTGCGCGTAAAATAGCCTCAAGGCCCACTTAGTGAAGGCGACTTCATTTCACTAAGCTCCATCATCTTGCTGCATTTTCAACAAATACCATGGGTGATGAATAACATGGGTGGATTCCATTTACAATAGCATGGGTAAATTCCATGTGTCGATAAATACCATGGGTGGATACCCATGGGTGAATGAATACCATGGATAAATGTCACTTACAATACCATGGGAGGATAAATACCATCGGTGGATGAAAACCATTGAAGCAGGCCACTTTCCATTCAGATCATTCCTCCCTCTTTAAGAAGCAATGGTACCCATTGAATGAAGTTCCCTCCTGGAAGCCTTTGTTGAATATGAAGAGCTACTGAAGAGAAGGGTTTTGTATGGTTAACCCATAACCGTGATGAATGAATATCCGCGGATATAGATACCCTGTAATGCTTCTGACCAACTATGATACTAAGAATGTGCAACCTGCAAAATGGACTTCGATGAAGTGTGGGTTTGTGGATGACCCATAACCATGAAAAACAAAGGTCCGAGGATAGAGATACCCTGTAATGCTTGTGACCAACTGTGATGCTAAAAATGTGCAGCGTAAAAAATGGACTTCGATGAAGTGTGGGTTTGTGGATGACCCATAACCATGACAAACAAAGATACAAGGATAGAGATACCTTGCAATGCTTGTGACCAATTGTGATGCTAATAGTGTGCGGCGTAGAAAATGGAATTCGATGAAGTGTGGATTTGTGGATGACCCAAAACCATGACAAACGAAAAATCCGAGGATAGAGATACCCTATAATTCTTGTTACCAATTGTGATACTAACAATGTGTGGCCTAGCAAATGGACTTTGACGAGAAGTATTTTGTGTGGTTGGCCCATAACCGTGATGCTGACTATTAATAAAGTAGCAGGTGCTTACATAGCCTGGGGTGGGAGGGGACGTCTCCAAAGAACCCAAGATGAATGCTGCTATGCTGAAACTGAGTAATGTGAAGCAGATGCCTACTAAATCATGGTGGGAGGCCATGTCTCTAAAGGGAACCCGCTCCAAATGCTGCTCCAGATTTAAAATGGGAATAACTTGATCAATATAACTCAAAATATTTATTATAACTTGTTTTGGGAAATATAATGATCGTTTTGCATCTTCCCATGTGTTTTAAATCACTATCTGGAAATTATGGTAACTCATAATCATGCTGCAACTGTCCTACCGTCACAAAATTTCTGAAAAAATAGCTGATTTTAAACAGCGGTAACTCCTTCACCCGGACTCCGATTTGACTAATTTGTTTTTTGTTTTGTTTTGTTTTTGTTTTTGTTTTTGTTTTTTTTTAAATTGGGTGATTTTTCAAGGGGAGCTCAGATATATAATAATTTCTCTTACATTTTTCACTAAAAACTACAAAAAATGACAGGAGAGTCGTCGTCCACGAATTTTTGTCAGAATTTTTTTTGCAACATTGGTGCTTTTAAAGCAACAATATCTCCCTCATTCAGACTCTGATTCAACTGATATTTTTTTTTTGAAATTGGATGATTTTCGCAAGGATTCCAGATCTGATATTTTTGTTCTGAAAATTTTGCACCATTATTTTCATATATTCTTTACACACTTGTCGCCCAAAAAAATCCTGCAAAAAAAATGAAAAAAACAAAATTTTTTCTCGCTTTGCCCAAGAAAGATCTCTGTGGAGGTCAAGGAACTTGCATGGAGTTTGATAAATATGACTGCAAAACATTGGAACTGAAATATGCTTGAAACCCTCTTTCCCATGGATTCATAACCCTGCTCTGATACCACTAATCCAAATCTTGGGGGGAGACCCCCAATATCTGAAAAATTGAAATGCCAACAAAATGAGAGAACACACAGTAAATAAAACTAGAAAGATTTTTTTTATTAAAACAAAGAATAACTGTAGAAGCTACATTGTGGTGGAGAATCTGTCCTTTTACAAGATGTGACTTGTTACTTATAACATTTTTTAGTTACAATACAACAGGTAAATTCCATGGGTGGGTAAATACCATGGGTGAATGTATACTATGGGTGAATAAATACCATGGGAAGATGTCACTTACAATATCATGGATGGATAAATACCATGGGTGGATGCCATTTACAATACCATGGGTAAATTCCATGTGTGGATGAATACCATGGGTGGATACATACCATGTGTGAATGAATACCATGGATAGATGCCACTTACAATACCATGGGTGGATAAATACCTTGGGTGTAGGACACTTTCCATTCGAATCACAGTGATTTTGGTATGGCTTGATACATGATAGCTTGTAAAGTATGTTTATGAATTGAGTTATGACTTGGATATGATAGTATTCACAGAACTTGTTAGATATTGGTACTTGACAACTTGTGAATCAGATTTGACAAAGTTGTATTGATAACGATATTGACATGAGAAGAATTGAGCATTATGCTTAACAATTTGAGTATTGGTCAATAATGAAAGTTTTAATGATGAGTATGGATGAAAATTTGCTTCTATGGGTTATATTATGGCAGATTGTGATGATGAATTATATGACTTGGTATTTGAAAGTGATGAAAACTAGGGTTTGGTACAATATTGGTTGTACATGTTGATGATATTGTTGCAAAGGTAAAAATGTATTCCATGGCTTGTATTTAGTGACAGGTTTCTAATTATGACAATGGATCTTATGAATGATTTGTGTGATATATGACAGTTAGGGTTTAATGAGCATGAGATATGATTAGACTTGGTACTTGACAATTTTGGCTTGGCATGACAGTATTTTTATTTGACAGGATTATGGTTTGATTGAAATGGTTGGTTTTGAATTGGTATAATGGTTTGATTGGCTTAGTGGTATTCAGTATTGGTATTGGTTTTTAGTGAATTAGTATTCAATTATTTTGTATTCAATATTCAGTGATTGATTTGTTTTAGTTGGTATTCAGTGGTTTGGTGTGTAGTGCTTTAGTGATTTGATTTGATAAGTTGGTATTCAATGATTTAGTTTATTATATCGTTTATGTGGGTGGTAGCCTGCATGTTTTTGATGGTTGATTGAGATAGGTGGATCTAGTATGAAAATTTTGAAACGTGGTCCACGGAGGTGTTGAGGGTCATAGCCTTCAATGAGGGAGTAGGTGTTTCCTTCTGGTAGGACCCGGTAAACTAGATTAGTGGGTTGTAGCTCCCTTTAAGTGGGTGCTGGAGAAAGAGTGGAGGTAGAAGCCTCTTGCAGGTAGGAGCCTACATGTTGGCAAAATTTTGTGTTAGTACAAGATCAAGATGTAAAAGAATTATACGACATCAATAGTGGTTTTCTCCCACATTGGGTTTCCACCTAAAATTTTGGTGTTCCTATATATCATGTGATTGATGTGTTTATGGTGAAAATAGGTCACTTCTGGGAAAGACCCAAGTCAAGTTCAGGTTCAGGGCAAACAAGATTCCGCTGTAGTCTAGGACAACCCCAAAATTTTCACCTTGCTCGAGAGAGCAAGGAGTCTCACCCGAGGCATGTCGTGACCTTACTAAGATAGAGAGATAGAAACATATTACTAAAGGGAGACTCCTAATAGATAACTAGACATTACAATACACAAAGCACATTTATCTCATGTGAATCAGGATACAAGTTACCATTTATCAATTACCAACAAGAATATCAATTTTTTTTGAAATAGCTAAACACACAACTACAAAGCTAACTGTCATACACATCGTATAATCCACAACCCAACAATACTTTGTTATATTAAATAATCAACACATTACATATTACACTCCATAGTGTTCAACATAATACACCATAATACATTTCTGGCTTCGCAGAGCTCCCAAGACACAAAATTCTATCTTCTCCCTAGAATAGTTCTCTATGTGATGATCACCAAGCGAATTCTATTTTTCCTTGCTTATCTACTTCTGTCAACTAGCACTGTCAGTATTCACCCCTTCTTCGCTCAACTGTTCCCTTGCACTCCAATGCTTCCCATCTCCTTCTACGGTTGGCTCTGCCTCCCGGAGTCCTTCTGTTTGTTCATTGCCCCCTATTTCTGCCATCTCTACTGCTTCCTTCTTATGCTCCACCATCTGTCTCTAGAATCTCCACAACCGCAATGGTTCCTTTACTTTCATAATGGTGGTCTGCCACATGTTCTTCCTGCCACCTAGCCTTCCACAACTCAAAATTGTGTTACTAAAAAAAAATGCCTCAACAGGCCCCAACCACAAGCTATTGAATCGTCCTGAGTCAATTTTTTTCCTCTATAGTGGTCCTCAATTGACCATCGAATATTGTCTTTGGTTGATCCTCTTCGACTGTCTCCTTCTACAGCTCCATCTGTTCTGACTCCCCCTCCTCTAACAAAGTCCCCAACTCTAGAACCATGTTCATGGCTTCTGTCTTGAGTTGCATGAACTCAGTGATCGCTTCTTGCCATGTTTTCATCTCTGGGTCTGTCTCGCTTACCACATTTTCGACATGCGTGGCATCAATTGGCTGGGGTAGATCATTAAACACATCCCTGAACTTGGGGTCTGCTTCAGAGACTAGCTGTTGTATCGTATCTGTCTTTTGCTTGACTGACTTCCTTAGATCTCGGAGGAGATGCTTCGTTCTCGCTGAGCCTTCTTCAATTGTTTGTATTTGTAGCTGCAGCGTGTCGACCTGATCATATAGCTGGTTGTGGCTGGCTGGATCAGTTGTTCATTTGACCTCAACAACAAGTTTCTATAGTTGTTCTGAGAGGGGTTGTGCCTTCATAGTGAGTGATTTCAAGAATTCATGAATTTTCTCGAGCAGGTTGTATGCTTTTGTGACAATGGTTTCTAGTGTCTCCTTTAGCTTTTGCATTTGCTCCTGTCTTTGTGTTACCTTTTTGGCGTACACTGTAGAGGGGTCTGGTAGTGTGGGTATGGCTAAAAGGGCTTGCCTTAGCTCCTGGTTTGCGTTGCCCAAATTTTCACATGTTGTCCTTATGTGTATGGAGCGTTCGACCACTGGGCAAGCCCAAATGTCTGTTGGTGCGGCTTCAACTACACTAGTGATGGTCGGCTAAAACTCCTGAAATTTCCAAGTGATTTGGTCGCGCTGCTGTTGGAGGCTGTCCCTCTCTTGCTGTAGTTGATTGCACTCATCAGTGAGCGTCATGACCTATTGTTGTTGCTGCTCATACTTCTGTAAGAGGTCATTATGGAGGGTCTCTGCTTGTCATGTTGATGCTTGTATAAAACTGAAAAACTGGTCGGGTCCCCAACTCTGAAGATATCCACTGCTTGTCATTTTAGGACTGGGATTCCTTTCTCTGAGTGGTTGGCCACTGGAAATGGAGCGCTTTGATTGGCCCTGTGGAGAGCTGGGTTGACTCAGCGGGATAGTCTGCGGTTTAGGAATATGATAACTGGTGGATGGTAGGTGAGTGGGTAGAAATGGTTGTAGTACTAACATGGATTGCTGAAATGGATTGAGTGAAGTCTTAGTGGGAATATTATCAGAAATGGGTGAATCAGTATGGATGAGTAAATTAAAAAAGGTACCCAGCTCTATTGTAGTTGATTTGACCTTGGTTACCTGTGTTGTACCCAAGTTAACCTCTTCTTTAGTGTCAACAACCATTATGGTTCCTGTGGGTATTGCATCCAAAATAGTGGCAGAAGTGGATGGAGTATTGGTCGAATGGTCTTTGGAAGTATGCGATGTATGTGGTGATGAATTTTGTGTAGTCGGTGAAGAGGAAGGTGGTACACTGTGTGAGGAAGACGGGTTGGATTGCGATATGATGGTGGAGGTCTGAGTGCCTACTTCTGGTTCTTTTGTGATTGGGATTCTAATGGTCAATTGCTACCCATGGTCCTCACCTGTGAGGTCCACTATCTGATCATATTTCATAATTTTGGCTTTCTTCCCTTTGGGTGATGGGATGGGTGGCTTGATTGCTTTTCTCTTGCGGAATGGGGTGATGGTTGGCTGCGGATGTGAATGGAAAGTGGTGGAAGAGAGTACAGTGAGGATAGGGGTTGTCAATGATGGAGATCCAAAATTAAGTGTCTGAAATTCAGAAAATGAAGGATATGCAGTAGATTTTGCTCCTATATTTCCCATTTCCTTATTGAAATATTGTACCTGAGTGTCCAGCTTCTGTATCAAGGGCTTTAGCTGTAATTGTGATATCCTTTGGGCTATCTTTGCTGGCGTCTCTCCCGGTAGGGGGTTCAAAAGCATAGCTGTGAAATATTATTTGGGCTCTCCATCTCTAATTTCAACAGCTGCCCCTGACCATGATGAGACCTCAGTGTGGAAAGATTCCTCTATTAATTGGAAATTCAATGGTTTCTTATGAAAGGTATCGGCCACAACAAAGTCGGGCCTAATCCATATGTGGTTGTGTGAGACACCGAACCATACCTGATGCAAATAATTATCTAGTAGAGTCCTAGGGACTCTCTGCTGCATTTTGACAGTGTCTAGCATTTTCCTGTACCATTCTGAGAATGCTTCCTTGTTTATCTCCTTGCTGCTAGGGTCGCTAGACACTCTCCATGGGGTGTACTTGAGAGCCATCAGTTGATCTTCAGTTATCTCTGCAAGGACCGCCTCCTTGGTGGAATCCACTTCCACATAGCCGAAGCCATTATCAAGTACCCATATATGAATCCCGTGGCCCTCTTGAAATTATCCTTGTAAGCTTCGAAGGTTTCTTGCAACAAGAAGGCACACCAATTCAAATGTGCTCCCTGTATACGATGCTCCACAACTGATATAGTGTCGAGGGTACATTCTCCCTTGGTGTAGTGCCTCATCGTCTTCCCTGCAATTAAATAACATGCAAGTCTAACATTGGGGACATTGATAATATCTATATTTTCCCCCTTTCCCCCTCTTCTTGTCTCATATTTCCTGTAATAGTCACAATCTCCTACTTTCTTCGCTCTTTTGGATGTATTTTGAAAATCAGTTGATACATCATTTCCCTCCATTGATAATTTGGTAAGCTTTTGGATGTCCTCTGCATGAATTGGAATCTCCCTTCTGAGCCAAAGTGACCCGTTCTGAATTCTGTTGATGAGAAGCTTCGTGCATTGCATCGCTACTCCTATCGTGTCGAATACTGGTAAGATCCTTAGGTACAGGATTGTGGACCTCTAGATGCCTTTAAAGTACGGGTGGACTCTTGCCACTTCACTTCCTCAATCCTTTACATGGTTCTCAATGTATACTTACCTCTTTAGAGCTGGGAATTGGAAGGATTCAATTAAATATGTGTATATCAGGGTAATGTTATCATACCTACTGACCAATGGCTCTAATTTATGAATTCTTCCATCGAGCTCTAGTTTGACCATTGAAACTGCTGTCTTCATCATCTTTCTTCTCCTGCAATATACCAGTAATGTTTTTGGTCTGTGATTTTCAGCTCTTGCTACTATAGTCGGGCTAATCGTTATAGTAGTTTCATTTTCTTGCAATTCAGAATTCTCCGACGCTTTGATTTTTTTCTTCTCCATGAAGGTTAAGTAGGAATTCTGGCACGAAGGATGTTGATGTGATTGCATAACTAATTGATTTTCCATGGCTCCCTCCGTGGATACAATCGTGTGGTTAGTTACTTGGGTGATGTGGACTCTGACGTTGCTAACGGTGGCTTCGAAACTTGGGTGGACATGATGGCTAATAATTGTTGCATGATGTGGAAACTTTATTATGGAATGATGTTACTAATTACGACAAATATTTTTCGAATTTTGGCTGCCCCTACGGACTGACACCTATATGTTGCTCATTATGATTGAATGATGGCTAACACGCTTGGTCGTACAATCACTCCCCTGACCACAATTGGTTGCGGCATGGTCCCTATGCCACAACAGGGTGACACTTGACTTTGTGTGATATACATCTTATTTTATTGAGAGTCCTAACTTATCGGTGGAAATTGACGTATTTTATTAACTGACTGATATCATAACCTACAACTCATCTCGGTTGCGAGAGAATTATTGACATCTAACCTACTGAATCCTCTCGGGTGCGAGAGTTATTGAAATTAAAATTTTGTTGTCTATTCATGGTGGGGTTTCAGGTGTGATCCATTCACCCACCTTAGTAGTTTCTCTCCATCCAGTTGCGCTAGCTTTACTGCTCCTGAGTCATAGATATCTATAATGTAGAATGGTCCCATCCAATGCATCTAGAGTTTTCCTGGGAATTTATGGAACTTTCTGTCATAGAGCAGTACTTTTCTGCCAATCTTGAATGTCTTTCGTTTTATGTGGCGGTCATTCCAGGCTTTCTATCTCTATTTCTGCATCGATTGATGAAAATCTACAAGAAATATTGCTTCTTCTAGTTCCTACAGTTCATGAAGACGTGTTGAGATGGATTCTTCTTTGGTCATTTGTATTGTTGTAGCGATTAATAGACTGGGGACCATAAACTCTACTAGTACCATTGCTTCTTTCCCATACACAATCTGAAATGGCATCTGTTTGTGTAATCGTTTTACAATGGTCCTGTATGCCCATAACATGGTTGGTATTCTTTCATCCCAGTCGTCGCGATTAACATTGCAGATCTTGGTTAAGACCTTCTCCAATATTTTGTTGAAAGCTTCAATCGTTCCGTTCGACTGTGCGTGATACGAATTGCTTTTGTGGTGTTGTATCATGAATTTTTCTAGTAATGATTTGACCATGGAATTAATAAAGTGTCTGCCTTGATCACTTGTCAGGCTTCTTGGACAACCAAATATGCTAATGATGTTTTCAAAGATAAACCTGGCTACTATATTTGCTGTACAATCCTTCATTGGTGTCGCCTCTGCCCACCTAGTTAGATATTCATTTGCGGTGATTATGTATCTTGCTTATGAGTGGCGCGCAACTGGTGTAATGGGCCCTACAAAGTCGACAACCCATTTTTCAAATGCTTGCATTTCTCTTATGGGCTACAGGGGTAGTTCGTCACAGTGTGAAGGATTCACTGTTCTTTGACATACATCACATTTATTCACATACTCTTTGCTGTTTGTGTGCATTATAGGCCACCACAGTCCTACCTGCAATATATTTCTTGCTGTAGGATTTGCTCCCACATGGCCTCCCGCAACTCCACTGTGACATTCCCACAATATTTTTTCTCTTTCGTGATCTAATACGCATTTTGATAATATTTGATCTAGTCCCATTTTGTATAATTGACCCGCTATGAGTTGGTAATTAGCTTCTTTGACAACCAAATGCCTTCTTTGAGTTGCTGTATATTCTTTTGGGCATTGTCCTATAGCCAGGTACATGGCTATTTTCTCCAGATAATCTAGGATGGCTTCTATTCAAAAAATGTCTGCATCTGGTAGTTGGTCATCAAGTGGTCCTCCATTTTCCCCATTATCCAATCTTGATAGATGGTCAGGTCCAACATTTAGTCTTCCTAGCTTTATTATGACTTCAAAAGTAAACTCTTGGAACAACAGAAGCCACCTGTAGGTTCTGCCCTCAAAACAAGTTTATTTACTAAATACTTTAATGCACAGTGATTTGTAAAAAACTTAAAAGTACCTCCAAGTAAATAGTGGTGTAATTTCTGCAGGTAATAGACCATCACTAGAGCTTCCCTTTCAGTTGTCATGTAATTATTCTTCGTCGTCGACAAATTTCTGCTTGCAAAGTATACTAGATGTTCTATGTTGGTTTCTCTTGGTTGCGCTAGCACAACACCCAAAGAAATACCTGAAGAATCAATGTGCACATGGAACTATTTATCCCAGTTTGGATGAGTCAGAATAGGTGCACTTGCTAATTTATTCTTTAACGGTGTCCAACGCCTTGATGCATTCCTCATTCCATGTAAACAATTCTGTCTTTTGCAACAACTTCTTCAATGGTGCTGTTATCCGATCATAGTTGCGGATAAACCCTCTGTTGTATTATGTGTCCAAGAAACTATCTCAATTGTTTAACATTATCTGGGGCATCCATATTTACAATTACCGCCACCTTGGCGGGGTCCACACATACTCCTTGTTTACAGACAACATGTCCCAGTAATGTTCCAAATGGTACTGCAAATATGCACTTCTTTAGGTTTAGTGCGATTTGAAGATGTCTGCATAGGTCGAACATTATCCGAAGGATGCTTGTGTGATTCTTCAACAAACTATACACTGTTCAATCATCCATGTATACTTATAGAACTTGTTGATATACCCTCTAAAAGATGTTATCACTAGAAAATACAACCAGTTCAGTCTTTAACCCAAATGGAATCACGTGATAAGCATACGATCCCCACTCAGTAGTGAATGTGGTTTTTATTTTCTCCTCCTCTGCTATTCGGACTTGATGATAGCCAGAGAATCCGTCTGTGAATGAGTATGCTTCATTTCCCACCATGTTATCTAGGACTTTGTCACTGAATGGTGTTGGGAAAGGATCATGGATACATGCATTATTTAGACTCCTATAGTCTACACACATCCTGATTTCTGATTTCTCCTTTCTATTTTGTATCAATCATTGGAATAACCCACTCTGCCTCCTCAATTGGGAAAATCAATCCGACGTTCAACATCTCGTCTATTTCTTCTTTGAATTTCTCTTTCACGCTTGGGTTCAAGCGGTAAGGTCTATGCTTTACTGGTCTGGAATCCTGTTTTAGTATTATCCGCATTTCCCCCAAATATTCCTTGATGCCTTTTAATTCTGGCACCGAAGACGGGAATAGATATTTGTTTTTCTTCAGCAATTCAAATATTTATTTGGTAGCCTCTTCATCTCAATAGTCCCCCATATATGCTATCTTGGGTTTCTCTTGGCTACCAATATTCTGTTTCTTTTTCCTTAGGGGTAACAGGTGCAGTCCTTCAGTGGTAGGTTCCTCTTGTATTTCAAGCTCTCCCTCCTTTTCTTTGAACGACAAATGTCGAATATGTTCCAAATCATCATCATCTATCCCCTGGTCTATTTTCCTGCATGTTAATGCTTCCTGATAGTTAGACTTGGCCATTTGATCTAGCACAAGTGTTTCTTCAGTTTCTGCAAGTTATGAACAAAACAAAATTCTTTTGATTGTCTGCAAGGTCTCTGTAATCTATTCACTATCTCCCTTGAAAGAGAAACTTTACGTAAACCTTTCTACTACTGTATCCCAGCTGTCCTCTTCTTTTCTTTTGTCAGGTACCAAGCCTGCGGGATGGTATCTAATGAATGTATAAAGTTATGCACCCATAGGGATTTCGGGTATCTCTCTATTTCCCACTTGTATTCACAACTTTTTATGTGTACTTGGGGATCTGAAACTCCTTCGTAATTCTCTTCTAGTTGTGGTCTTGAAGACACCTGAAATCTTGCTTTCAGTGCCTTTTCTACCTCTTCCCATCTATGGAGAGAGTTGCGATGATTGGCCCACCACCTTGCTGAAGTGGATTGCAACACCACATCCATGAGAGGAACCTTATGCTCCTTTGGCACATTATCTTCAACTTTTCTAATAAAGGTATTCACAGTTTTCATGTTGGCAAGGGTGGGGTAACCCCTTACCTCTGTGCCGATCTAGTTAACTATGCGAATAGCAGCACATCTTCTGGTATTGATCTCGTACCTGCCTTGCTGCCAGTCGTCCCATGTAACTTCCGATTCGATGTTGAAAATTTAGACACTTCGCCAACTTACTGTTCCTCCTGCTGTAGTTAATATATATTCTCTCTTGGCTGCCGTAATTTGGTAAATTTGGTCAAGAAGTTCTGCATCTTCCCTGTTTTCGACAGTTTCTGTATATCGGGGTCCCTGATATGGATCCAATGGTTGGACCACTCTGACTTAACCGTATTCGAATATCATAAGATCCTTATTCAAATCAATAATTTCATAATTTTCAAATTCCCAGTCTATCCCCAACAGGGATGGGTATGGATCCTTATCTCCCATAATATCAATCACTTCAAAATCTGTGTAAGTTTTTACTCCTGCAACATATACTTCAACCTCTTCCAGCCTTCCTACTGGTACAATGCAGTACTGGTTCTCCATTCTTAGCTGTATAGGTGAATATGACAAATTTGGCTTTCCTAATGCTTCCCATGTCTTTCTAGGAAAAATATTTACATATGATCCTAGATCCAACATTGTGTCTCATATTTTAAGTCTCGCAACTTGAGAATTTATGCGAAATTCCTTTCCCTTTCTTCCTTTGTTTCTTTTCACTTTTCTTATATACTTTTCTGGAAGGTTAGTGTTAATTGAGTCCTCATGTTCTATCCCGCCTTCTACTACTGTTTTCAGATTGTGCTTTAACTGCTCCAACATTGGTCTGTCATTTACAATCTTTAAGAACAGTCGAAACCATTCTTCTATTGGTGTTCCTATGGTAGTCGTCTTTTCTCCTTCTTTGGATGGTTGCATTAGTTCCATATCATTGTGGCTCTCCAGCTTTGAGAATGTTTCTAGTGCTTCTTTAAATTATTGTGTCTATCACTCCAGATTAAAAATATTCTTTGGGGACGCTGGTTTGATTAGCTTTCTGGTTCCATCTCTCATGCATCCTCCCCGGTTTTCTTCCCTCCTCGGGTTATTATGGCCACACTCGGCATAGGTTGTGTCTCGACTACTCTTGGCTCCGCATTAACCAAATTGGCTCCCTATTTCCTGGTTCTCTCTTCCCATATTTTGATTCGCTCTAGACAGTATTCAGTGGCATGTTCATTCACTCTGCACTGGGAACACCATGGTCGTCTTGGTAGTGAACACTCCCTCACTACATGGCCTTCTTGATCACAATTGTAACACCTCAAAGGTTCTCTTCCTCCAGTCCTTCCCCCTCGCATTCCTGATCCTCATCGTTCTCTTGGAGTCTCATTTACTCTATAGAATGATCTATCTAGTCAGTATTCTAATGCATCCAGGGCTCTGCACTATTCTGTATAATGAGTTGTTGAAGCGAAGAATTCACAGTAGATGTTATTTGGGACATTTGAATATTTTGTAGGATTGGCATAAATGTGGAGGATGACCAATACCTTTACATATTTCACAGTATTCTGCTGCTGTCTGAGTTTGCTGACTAGGAAACCCTAGGAAATGGGGTTGGGTTTGGTACAGTCCTTGAGTATTTACTTTCAAAACTCCTCCCACTAGTGGGGCTCCTTGCGCTCTTGCCACAGAAGTCCCAAATTTTCCCCCCCACAACCTCAGACACTCTATAACTACATGTCCCTCCAACAAATAATGTGTACACCACACATTGGGTCGCGCTGGTCACACCAGTTGAATATCTTTGAGATTTTATGTAAAACTTGCTATTTGATGTTGCAATCCCAATATGGACGGATCTTGAGTGGCTACTCCCCCCCTAAAATCCTGTAGGTAGCCAGCCATTGCTTCAATTTTCATTGCTTGCTCTAGTGCATCTTGAAGGGTATCAATATTTTGTTGGGTCAATGGTGTTCTTGTCAAGGGTAAGAGTGCTGTAATGAACCAATCCCGTTGGTGATTTGGAACAATCGGGTAACTCAATTTCCCAATTGCATCTTTGAACCTTCTCATTAGATCCCAGGCTGTTTCTCCTTCCCTGTGTTTAATCTCCCATAGTTCGGACAATCCTTGCTTATTAGTCTGAGGGAGCTTGAATTCTTGTACAAAATCTCTTTTAACACCATTTATAGTTCGGTTCTGGTGTACTTATGACCATTTGATAAACCATCGTAATTCTCTTTCTCTTAGGGTGGTTTGAAATTCAATTAATTTAACTGCATCTAGTGTTTGACGAGCTCTCCAAATTGCTTCACACACATACCAATGCTGATCTACATCATCATTACCCTTTCCAAAAAATTATGGATATCGAGTAAATGATCCCGCCATTTCTACTTGTGTGGGTGGGACTAATATGAATCCTCTACTTCCTGGCTGAGAAATTCTGCTGCTAGTACTACTGCTAGCGGCTATCTGCACTGGAGACTGAACACTATACAACTTGCTAGACTTTTGCAACTTTATCAAAAACTTATCAGGTGGGTGGTAAAGTACCAGGGGAAGGTTAGGACTAGTGATACTTGAAACTGGGAGAATAGGATTACCTTCCGCTATGGTTCTTGGCCTCTCTCAGACTAGTTGCTCCATCGAAGCATGCATCTCTACATCAGACTCATCCTCGGGGCACGTGTCCTCCTCTTCATTGGATTTCTTTCCTTTCTCTCTTCGAGAAGGGCTCATGTGAACCTGTCTAACTTCCTTGGTGGACCCATCTATTCCTTTGGGCCCTGCTTCATATTCTCCCCTCCCTGTCATCTGTGGTGCCTCTTCTCCTTGCTATATACTCCTCTTCTACTTCTCAAACTCCTGTATTGCCCTTTCCCGCCACTTCTCAGCGATTAGTGCCCTTCGATGTGCTCTTAACTCCCTCAACCTACTGGAGGTCCCAACGTCCATATCCCTATTCCCCTTTTTCCCTTGTTAGTAGCATCTTTCGTTCAGGTCCTTCCCCCAATACTGGAGGTTTAAGCTTCCATTGTGGGACTTTGGAAAAGCATTTGTCCATCATCCACCATTAACACTTTGATCCACAACAAGATTTCTTTCAACAAATTTCCCCACAACCCAGACTTAAATATATCTTCCACTGTTGTAAAATATTGATAACATTAAGCTTCGAACTCTATGATGTATCCCTCTAAGGTAGTCCGCACCCAAAATTCTACTGCTCGGGTTAGCTCCGTATCTAGTTTGTGTAATGCTGTCAGGTATGTATGCGTCCAACTGCGACGGGATCGACACAAACCTCCAGAAAGTGCTTTAATATGGAGTCTTTGCAACTAGTTATGGAGCTATTTAGGAAATTTTCCCTAGAAAATTTCGTACAAATCACTCGCTGAATTAGAGAATAGAACTTGATCCTTGACAGTCCTTTCCTTCTGATGTCGGAGCTCCGCCTATTGTGATATGAACTGATCTACATGATTATCCCACCAGCGACGCAATTCCCTTTCATAGATCTTCGATACCATGATCTAGCTCTTGAGTAAATTTTCAGGTCCCGGCAACGGAACCTTTTGTTGGCGAAAAGGGTGACTTCTGGGCAAGACCCAGGTTCAGGCTAAGGGCCAACAAGATTTTGCTGTAGTCTAGGACAACACCGACATTTTCACCTTGCTCGAGAGAGAAAGGAGTCTCACCCGAGGCGTGCCGTGACTTTACTAATATAGATAGATAGAACCATATTACCGAAGGGAGACTTATAACAGCTAACCAAACATTACAATACACAAAGCACATTTATCTCATATGAATCAGGATACAAATTACCATTTATCAATTAACAACATGAACATCAATTTTTTTTTAAATAGACAAACACACATCTACAAAGATAATTGTCATACACATCGTATAATCCACAAATCAACATTGCTCTGTTATATTAAATCATCAACACTTTACATATTATACTCTGCATATTTCAACATAATACACCACAATACATTTCAAGATCCGCAGAGCTCTGAGGGCACAAAACTCTATCTTTTTCCCAGAATAGTTCTCCATCTGCTGATCCCCGAGCGAAATTTCATTTTCCTTTATTATCTACTTTTGTCGACTAGCACTATCAGTCTTCACCCTTTCTTTGCTCGAATGTTCCCTTGCACTCTGGTGCTTGCCGTCCTCTTCTGTGGTTGGCTCTGCCTATGGGATTCCTTCTGTATGTTTGTTGTCCCCTATTTCTGCCATCTGTGTTGTTGCTTGCCTATACTCTGTCACCTATTCTTCCCGCCACCTAGCCTTTCACAACTTGAAATTGTCTTACTCAAAACAAAGGCCCCAACACATAGAGAGGATCTTATGTTGGTT